>JAUEPU010000014.1:0-1200000 GCA_030435615.1 Armillaria luteobubalina
ACGAGTTTGGGACTGCGCAACGTGTATATACGCTTCGCATATCGAAGCGGGCGACGCAAAAGCTCAGTACGTTGGCAACGAAGCTAGTTGAAGTACGTGACTCCTGACTGCGATGATCAACTTAGTTAACAATATCATGCCTGCCGCGACCCCAGCATCGCAGTTTCAGAACCCAAACTGCAGGACGGCAAAGCGCAGCCCAACGAAAATCCGCGGGTGAACAGTACCGTGACATTTCTTTCCTGAATCGTGTAAACAACGACTTGGTGATAGGATGGCAACAGAAAGGGAGACCAAGGTCAATAAGAGATGCTTCTCCGTAGTCTGATTCGTGTAGACAACAGTGACGTTGTACGGAGACAGAAGGGAGAATCAGTGTCAATGAGAGGCGCTTCTGTGTAGACGTACAAGAAGACGCGGACGATATTCAGCACCGCGTACTCACCGTCGGTGAAGCTAAGCGTCCGACTCTTCTACGTCGATCCCGCCTTACCAACCACTTTGCCAACCCAAGCAAGACGCGCCACCCCTAAGAGCTCACCACCTCCTCGACACCCCGGTACCTGATTGACGCTAACGCACCGGCACCGGTAACTCCCCATCCCGAACACATTCATGGTCTTGTCAGTTGCAAAAGATCGACGGCTGCAGGGCCATCTCGCACTAGCGTTTCCAATCAGAGTGGAAACCGCATGAAGAGGTCGAGATGACGTCGAGGGGGCATGTGTACGCGGAACGTTTCGGGAACAGAAAGATTGGCGCCTTATCGGACAAGTCGACTCTTTGATTGGATGGCTTGATGTAGGAGAAGAGGTTGAGGGACGTCATAGTCGAGAGCTTCCGAATAAAAAGAGCATCGAACAGTAGCCAGCTCAATACTGTAGTAACGGGAGAAGAACGATGAACACGTCAATCAAGCATCGCCTTGTGATGGAGGGTGAAAAACTCGACGCAACTCGACCTGCATATATTGCGGTGCAGGAATTGAGCAACCGAGTTTGAACGCAGTGTAGCGGAAACGCACCCGAAGAGACCAATGATGCCAACTCGCGCATGATAAACGCAAAGCGAACAACCGGCTATAGGCACACCGAATACCGATTATTCATATTTTTTTTAAAATGCGATTCAATAAATATGGATGAATCCTTACACATTATCTACTTTCAACCAATAATAAACAGCGAAAAGATGTGGGGGAGAAAAAACGAGCGTAAGGGCGGGCGCAGAGTCCGAAAGAATGGTCATGAGAGCAGCGAGGATATACAACAGAGCAGGGGTGGGTGAGTGGGAGTGGGAGTGAGTCTACATATTTTGCAGCGCGGGTGGGTATAACGTAGGAGCCTAGACCATCATGGCAAAGGCGGCAGCACCAGGAGCCCCCCCACCACCGACGATCATGCCCTCATACGCATCATACCCGCCGCTCCTCGGCCTATGGTACCCCTCAAACCCAGCCGGCGCAAATCGCTTCTCCTCAAAAAAGGCAGCTGGCGGTGCGGGAGCAGCACCCCCGTAGTACGCAGCAGCAGGCGCCACCATCGGTGTGTAGTTCTCGTAGCCCATCTGCGGGTTCTCGAAATTCATGTTGGTCGGGCTCGCGATGACGGGCGAGCGGCCGTGGCCGTGGTACATCGGAGGAGGGGCCGAGGGAGGCGCCTCATCGTAGCCGCCCATACCGCCGTCTTCGTCACCGTAGTCTTCCTCTTCGCCGGCTACGCCGAGGACCTCGAGTTCGCCGGAGATGATCATGCCGAAACCTTCGCCGCGGACGGGCTCTTCAACCCTAGGCACACCAGCACGATCGCGCCACTCGTTGAGCTCGCGCCTGAGGGCATCAGCCTCCATCTTCATGGCGCGCAGCTCACGAGCAGCGAGAAGGCGATGGCGGCGGGAGGCATGGACATGGGCAATCGAAGAGTTTACAATGCTGGATTTCGAGGGACGGCGAATCTGGAGAGGTTGGGAAGGAGGGCAGCGAGATCGGGAGGGAAGAACGGCCGTTGAGAGTCTCGCGGCGCTGGCGCTCGACGGCATTATGGGTGGCACGGCGTTCAGCAGTGTTGGCGCGGCGAGAAGGCTTGCGTTTGCTGGGTGCGATGGCGGGTTCGTTGTTGCTGAGCTGAAGCGACGGGCTGGTCGGCGTACGGCGGGTTGGACGAGTCGGAGTTATCGGAGGCGGGGGAGTTGGGTAGAGACATGGCCATTGATTTTAGTCGCGAGCAGGGCTCAAGCGTACTGAGAGATGGAAGAGTTGTTGGTTGGGCGGGAAGTGTGGAGCCGGCAAGGGTCGCGAGATCTGGAAAAACCATCAGCACCCCAGTTATCCAGCGATTCGTTAGCCACTCACTCCAGGCGTTATCCTTAACCGACGAGGTTTATCGGGAGGGAGGGAGGAAGGGGAGGTAAAACGAGCGAAGCGATAGGGAGGAGAGGATCAGTCGAAACGGGTGGGGGGTCCTTTTACTTTCGCATCCCAAACCCAGACCTCTAGTTATCTGCCACGAGAGAACCCCGTATACACGCGCAAATAGCCAAATACACGCAAATACGAACCGGTTCGCTTCGGCCCTAGATCGGGTGCGCGGATCTTCGGAGCCTGTGGCGCAATCTGCCCAAAACTTGGGTCCTTCTTCTCATTTACTGGGTCTCTTCTATCATCAACGTTAATCATGGATGGTAACCCCCCCGATGCCCGAATCTTTCCGTCTCTCTCCCCGATTACGTCCTGCCACGGCCTGCCTCACAGCCCGCCTTTCAATGGGAAATCCTGCTTGATGGATCTCCGTTTTGATGCGCCTTCATCTCACCTCGGCGCTTCTAAGTCAGCAATGACGCGCCGACATTCCCTCGAACAGCACCTCTCTTCGTCGTCTCACTTGCGAACGCTAGCTCTCCTCTCCTCTCCCACCACTCCCGCTAACCGCCTTGATCGTATGATGGGTCTCTGCCTCGGGCCCCGGAATGATGCGCTACTTTACTCTGTCCATCGAAAATCTTCCATCATTTACAGGTTTCGTTCAAGCGTGATGGCATTTACTCATTCCTATCCTACACCGACCTGATATCTCTGCAATTGAAACAATACCCCGTCGTAACGCGACTTCACGGACCCACAACTGCACCCAATATAGCTTAATCTTCCCATCATCACGGACAAGGACGACGAAAGGAGGGTCTATTCATTTCCGAGACTGATGTCCAATAATGGGACCCACAACCGTACTGCCTACGAAAATATTCTAGTACGAACGTCATGCTGGTGAAGAGGTATACAACGACGTTCGTTTATGAGGAAGCACCACTAAAAATAGACAGAGGAGAAGAGAGAAGGCAAGGGTAGGGTAAAACTTCGGGAGGGTCGTGTTCGTTGCCAAGACAAGGGGATGCGAACCTATATGCAGGGCCCGACTCGGACCGCTGGACGAGAATATATACTTGCATTCAATAGCGAGCGTAATAAGTACGTAGGCGGGAGCCTGGGCAGTGCTAAACTTATGAATCGTGAAGGGAGGGAGGGGGTGAGTTTGAGAATTGCGTATATACGACAAGTTCAAGGGACGAAAGAACCAGGACCAAGGAACGAGGGACGGCTTATGCCTTGGGCCTTGGAAGAGACGGCGGCAAACCCAGAGGCAAAAAAACTGACAGTCAGCTTGGTCAGAACCCGCTCTGTACACCACTAGACAGATTTGAGGATGATGCAGAGCAACGACTAGTCCACAGAAGCTCGCATCAGACGTGAGACTATTAAAAGTCGTCCATCACCGGTGCTTTGTTGGCCGCACAGGATTGGCGAGACCTAAAAAACTGCTGCTGAGCGTCATTCGAAGAGGGTTACTTCGGTGGTTCTGGGAATAGGTCGAAGGGAAAGCTGCGCTCTAAGGAAACGCCCTAAAATTCATCGGGTGCATCGGACACAAATACACTCGCAATCACTAAGTCGGTTAATAATCATGAGTCAGTCCACAGGCGGGAGTGTCCAATAACTACAGATCCGCAATCGGGTACTTTGACTTATCTGATTGGCACTCCATTCAAAAGTTGTCGCAAAGCGCAAATCATCTCTTGAAGGAAAGGGGCGCCCTCGGTGTACCGGTCCGGGGGAGTGGGCGCGGTCTTCTTTCACCGTGACTCTTGTCCAAAGTCCTCCCGCGACGAGCATTCTCCTAGCGTACGTTATGTCCTCTCGTCCCCGCCGGGCACGTTTTGTTTTGGCGGAGATCTCGCCTCGCCGTATAGGTTGTCATTCATTCCTCCATATACTCCAAGTTAGAACTGACACTCCAAGTCTCCAGCCTGTACATTCCTCTCGCCGCTCGGCTCATCCCTCCGAATTCTGGCTCCACATCAACGTCTATAATCAATACTACACCGCCTCCCAAGCGCCATCCTTCATTCCCCAGTACCAGACACGGATACGCCACCCCCAATCACGACAATGACAATGACATTCAAAACCCAGGGTGAATACCGAACGACGCCTCTGCATAATACACACCTTCTCTTCTCCCCCGCACTGGAATGACGTCTCTCCCTCCGTTCCGCGACGCTTTCATTATTCCATTTTCGACAGAGAGTTTATTGCTGTCACATTTTTGAGCATGGCTTCTTTGGTGTGGAGTGACGTTTTGCGATCAGAGGTGCGATAAAAATATGTATTCGAGTTTTCTGAATGTTTTTCTGTCTGCTTGGGATAAATAGATGTTCTTTCTAGTCGATTTATGCCTGGAAGAGAGCTTGGCTACGTGCGACGGTTTTCAGAGTCAGCCCGTTTGCTCATCGCCCGCGATACACATTCTCTCAAGCGCCAAAAGACCACCGATACTTATTGTTATGTTCATGCAAGACGTATCTTCGTACCGCTTGCATCTACACGTTTAAAACCTGATTAGCACGAACACACCTGGGAGAACTCAGGAGGGCCACCGCGATATCAGAGAGAAAGGTTAAAACTAATAAATATGTTCTTTCTGATTGGTATATGCCTCAGCTTGACCCTGTATGATGCTTACCAGAGTCAGCCCGTTTCCTGATAACTCACGATGCACATTTTCTCAAACGCCAAAAGGCCCATCGATACTTATTATTATGCTCACACAGGAATCTTCGTACCGTTCGAGTCTCCATGACTAGCACGAACAACCCTGCAATAACGCAGTTTTCGAACTCCCGAACACTCTCAGGAGGGGTTATCGTGATCCCAGGTAGAAAAAAGCTTAAAACTTAAACCAAAGCATTGAATTGAATGAGGCGTACTAATACTCCTGAGTCCTAACATGAACATCTTCAGGAAAGAGCTGAGTGGGCGACCCCTATTGCCACTGGGCCTGGAGAGAAGGATCGAGGCGGGACGAAGTACCGACCACCTCTACTTAACTTACCCGGGATCTGAAATGAGTTGGTTCGATTTTAGATCCGGGTCGGGGAATCGCTTAATACTCAACGCCTACCATGATATATGCCGAGTCGTGAGTGTGAAATGATTTTGACGAGGACAACGACGAAGCTTGCCGTATGCTAACCCGTCCGGGTCAGGGCCTACTGACCGTCGGCCTCTTTTAATCTCTCGTCTCCGTATCATCCGGAATCCCTCCCTTCTCGCAGGCTTCACAGAAACAAGGTTGTGCACTGTCACACGACCTAAACTGCTAGTTTACTCCTCTCCAATATTAGGAGCTTGCCAAATTCGCGCTTCATTGTCCTCACCGCTGCACTGGACTTAGGCTCTCAAGCGAATTCACTACGGTGCGTTCGCAACTCACATTGAGGCGGAATTCTTCGTCGTCTACGATACGTAGTGAAACAGCTTATACAAACAGGGTCGAAATTGATATATTTTCCCGAAATGAGATGGTTGATCACCTTGATGTCAATCCTCCCGTTCCCATTTCTTTTTGATACCTACCTACCCAACTGGCATGACGCCATCCATACCGTATCGTTCCTAGCAGCGAAAATGAAGACTTGCAAAAAGGTTAACTTGCAGAGACCGTCAATCTGGGTCTCCCATTTGAATTATCACACCTCTTTATCAAATAACGAAAGATGAACCGCTTTTGGAGTTTGCAGCCGGGATTTGGAATTCGAGAGAGCATTTCAGTGATGCGTCGGAGGCTTCTCTTTTGGTCCACGGTGGCTTTGTGAAGGAAGCAGAGGCTTATTGTGATGCTCGTGACTTAAGTATTCGAGTGGAGTGGCTATTTATCGCTCGCAAAACAATGACGGTTCGTATACGGACAAACATGTAGGTTACGGAACTTGCTTTTCGTCGAGAGAAGGCAGGCTTTTAGAGTAACTAGATTCCCACAATGTCTGAGGGAACATTTGAGGTCATAGACGCCACCAGAAACGCGCCTAGCCTTCAAGACAATGAAGCGCCACAGGCTAGAAGAAGCGCCAGGAGAGTCAGAAAGGCAGGGTAAAGCAATGCCAACGAGAGAATGAGAGGACCCGGTACAAAAATGGAATCTCGTACTCACAGCTAGACGTAAAATGGTACCAACGATCAATCGTTCGGTCGGTAGGTCATAGAAGAACACACGCCACCAGCAGTAGTAGACGGGAATCGAAACGGAGGCCACAATATCACAATTGAAGAACCAGAATCGAGTCATGTATGTAGAAACACGCTACCCAGAGAATGCAGAGAGACATAAGAATGGGGAAAGGGAACGAGTACGAATCTAAAAGCTGCGGCCCGACAATCTGATGGAGAGGGGAGAGGAGAAGGGAAAACTCCGAGAAACTTTATCTGGCGTGGGAGGGAAGGTAGCAATATTTCGGGCGAGGGAAAGCATCCGTTTGATGGATGGCTCTCCTGCGTATAGATGTACGATGTACGAGAAACTCTATCTGGACGGGGAGGGGGAAGGAGCGAGTTCGCGGATCTCAGAAGGCGCCAAGAGTAGGGTTGCAGGATGGAGAGATGGAGCGTCGTATCGATGTAGCTCCGTTTCATCAGAGAGGATCAGCAAAGGGATTTTCTGCAGGGAAGAGCGGGGGGGTTGCCAGAGTACGAGGTCCCATCATGTATGTAGACGCCAAAAGATAATGATACGGAGGGAATGACATGATGTTGTTGATGATGATGACTGTGATGGCGAGGGGGGGCCAGAGTTAATGACGGGTCGACACGAAAGAAAGAGTCGAACCCGAAAGCGGGTGAATGGGTATTGCTACTGCTGGCTCACGGAAAAAAGTCGCAGAGAGTCGGCCCGCAGAGATAATCATCAGTAATCGGCCATATCAGATATCATCATTAGTAGTGATTTAAATTACTGTGATTCCCGACTCGGGGCTATTGAGAAACGCATCACCGGTGTTTTGTTGGCCGTGTCGGATTCGTAGGGACGGACTTGGGAAGGGAAAAAAAAAAGATATGTTACACGGAAATGCCTCCGAGTCCAAGCGAATTTTCCGATATATCCGCATTTCCTCGTCTTCGACGTCGGGGTCAGTGGGATCTGGATAATTATTGTTTTCTGATTGTAGGGCTGCGCTTGATGGCTAGGGGTTACGAGAACGTTTATTCTTCTTTGTACGGCACCGAGGGAGGGGCGATGGTAGGTGAGTATCAGGGGACAAAGAAATGAGAGATGAGGTCATCGGTACACAGGGGTGCTTGAAAATCGAGGCTGAGGCGGTGAGTATGGATACAAGGGATATACAGGGGATATCAGATCTACTAGCTACCCGTCAACTGCATAGCATAGTGAACGAAAAAAAAATCGCAACTGAAGTGCATCCATGTATTGCGCTACCGCCATTGCATTCCCTTCTTATTTTGCATCTAGGTACGGTTATGGAGGGAGTTATCTGCGCGGAAGCAGAGAGGGATCGCGAACCGGCTCATCCGGTTTCGACCAACCGGCCCGAGTGAAAATGCTTGGTAAGCAGACGTCACTCGGGCCGAGAGTTCGAACTTTTCTCTTGCCGCCCGCATTCGTACCCTCCGAGCCGCTGCCTACAGCTGGCTTCGTCAGTATACCGGATATCTCTGGAAATCCTTTCAACTAGGTATCAGCCCCCCGAAAGAGGGTGGGGCGTAAGCCCTTCCTTCTCATCTGTGTTGGAAATTGAAGTTAGTGAGCGGTGGAGGTCGTCAAAGCGGAGTTTTCTTAGGACGTCAATCAGGGTCTTAGGCGATCTATCGGGGCGGGAGGAGGTACGGTGGGCCCCTAAAGAGGAGGGCGGTACGAAAATAAACCCCGCCGGTTAACCAAGGCGGGCCTGGACGCGATCGATGCGACGGGAGAGGAAGAGTCGGGACCTGCACTCAGTTCGATTCAGAACTTTGGTCACGGCCCCTTTGCTCCTCCGGGTACGATGTGAAAACTAGGCTGCGACGAACGTCGTAAGCGGGGAGACTGACATTTTCTCAGGTTCCGCAGAAGCTGGTCTAACGAGCTTTACATTGTTGTGTTGACAAAACCTCTGTATCTATTCTTGCGTCGGTGACTGTGCAACAAGAATCTCAGGTGTCCGTCTCTCTTGCAATTACATTAGACGCTAAGTCGCTGTTGTCTACGCGACGCACGAACCAAATACAGCTTTCATTCAGTTTCCCCAATTGATGGTATCTGCTATCCTACCGTTCGAAACAGTGTCATCACGCTTCGTAGCCTTAGCGGTGTTCTCCTCGCTATATGCGGGTGCAGAGCATATGTACTCATTCTCCGCTCTGAAATAGCTTGAATGTTCAAGCAAGCTCGTTCGTTACCAAGGCAAGGTCGCAGGTACAGGGTCGGTCGGTGTAGAATGGATACCCGCCACAGTACTCAGGGGCCACAGCGTAGAGGCGCGTACTTCACAGATCCGCAATCGGGAAGTCGTCCAAAGCGCTGATCATCCGACAGGCCACTCGGATCCGGTGGTGGATACTAACCCATCGTGAATCTTAATCAAGATTGAAAGAGTCAAAATTCATCCCGCAGGGGTCCTTGACTCTGCTACGGCGGAAGCAAACGTCGAGGGGAAAGGGGGGATCACAAACTGGCTCGTCCCTTCTCAGTTAGGCAATCCCGATCCTGTTCGGACCGAGGGTCTGGGCCTTTCCCGATCCTAGGTTGCTGGACCCCGGATTCAACCAGCCGTTGACGGTCGTTCTCCGCATAAGATTCCTAGCCTTGCTCGAAGCAGTTTATAACAGCTGTTACGTGAATGACCAGACCTATTTACATGCTCAAGGCCTTCCTTCACGGGAATGGCTTGAGAGGGGTTTGATGAAAGAATGATAGAGTTCAGCCCGCTGAGCCCAATATTCCTCTTTTTTCTCTGACGTTCAAGGTCGGCTCACAAGTTTTCGCCCTAGTGTATATACGCCTTCATTATGACACAGTATCTTTACCTTTCAAAACGGAGGGTGATGTCGCCTCTTGCACCGGTTTTTTCAGGCGATGACGCTTCCTTCTTTCAAGTTCGCGATTGTTGCCTTGAATCTAGGTCCATGTCCTGTACTTCATTTAACTTAATTCACCCGTCATAATAAACCATTCAGGTTCTGCAGGCCGTTAGGCGGCAGGCCTCAGGTTTCAGCTATCACTAGTTGGAACAATCATACGCGTAACGCGAATCGCGATTCGATAGTACCCCCGCGCTTCTTCCCCGAGCGTTTGCGTGAGTTGCTTCTGGTGCCCCAGGTCACGCTCATCGCAGTCTTCTGATTTCTGAACGCCAAGAATATATACACGTTCCGCAGTCCATAAATGCTTTGTCGACAATTTTACTTCTACTTCCTCCGATCTTCGTCGCTTATTCATGGGAACTTTGCAATTGTAGCGGAGATTTTTACTCATATGTAGCTAGCACTGAGAGTTGATGTTCCTCACCCCAGCCGGGCCTGGGACTTGAAACAAGTTGGTTTAATTCAGATCCGGATCGTTGATCGGTCTCTGGATTCCTCCGTTGGAGGTGAGAGGGATCGCAGCTAACTAACACCTACAACCATATACACCGTGGAAGAGCGGTATACATCGTTAAGCATTGATTATGTTTTCCCTGTTACTAAGTATCAATGGCCTTCGTTTTTAGATTCTGTAGAACGAGACTCTTTTGTTGGCAGACCCTTGCGGTTCTAGAGAAACCTATCTTCTACGGCCCGACTTACACCGTTGGTACTGCTCCTACTCTTTTATAAGCCGTGACTTTCCCCCTAATGGAATAAGGGGGACAGCGATTCATATCGTTTGACTTGCGGCCTTTTCAGGAAAGAGAAAGACTTCGGTAAATCAAAACCTCTTTCGGCTTCGTTTGTTACTAGTTCCGGCCTTTGCTGTCCCAGTTGCGCATTCCTTCGCTACCGTTACCAGTAGCAAGTCGAAGTCGGGCATGGAGCCACGACGGTTTCTTTGACGCAGTCAGAAATCTCCATCCCCGGTCTTGAGACACACTGTAAGTCTGCGAAGTTCTGATCCTAACGTCGTTTAAACATCAACTCCTTTATCAAATGACGGCTGATCAGCCACCTCAAATTTGCATTCGAAATTGGAGCGGGCGTCTCTGTTGTTCTCTTTCGACCCATCTCGGTGGCTTTGTAGGGATTTGTGGAGTGCGCATATAAACTCGCGTTGTCATACAAGTTCAGTGAGCGGCCTCCGTCAGAATGAGGTGCGTAGAATCGCAAGTCCAAAAAGGCCTTGTTCCCAGAACAAGCATTGTTCATCTAGACGTACACGACTGCCGGTCACAAAGCTCGTAAGATGATAGAGACCCGCAGATGTCGACCTAGCCTCGATACAGACACAGCCCCATAAGGTAAGTAAAGGACGAAGCGAGCACCAACGAGGCGATGAAATCGGATACAAAGAAATACACGAATGGCCTTGTGTCGAAACCGTAGAAGGTGTCCCCGAAGGGGAGGGGAAACGGACGAAGATGTGTGTGAAGAAAAGAGAACAAGACATGATCAGTTATAGGAATGGGGCAAGGAACGAGAAACTTTGTCTGGCATAAGAAGGTGCGCTTCGAGCCGTTATTACTAGCGGTCTGGAGGAATCACATCCATCTGATTCCTGTACGAACCCGGCAGCGGTTCTTCCAAGGTCCGCCTAACTAGCCTACAGAGAATGTATACGAGTGTCGACGCAGGCCCGTCATAATCGTCAAAGATCCAGCTAAGCGAGACACTTTTTCGGAGTGGGAAGAGAGGAACGGCTCAAGCCCGATGATGATGGGAGCAGAGCTGCTATTAAGTGATGCAGGGAAAACACCAGAGAAATGATAGGAACAAGCAAAGAAGTACGTCTGCAGATGTGCCGGAGACAGACCAAGGCACGGGCAAAACGGCTGGCACTGCTCGAGGCTAGCAAAGGGTTAGGTAACGCTGACTGACTGACAACCTGCTGAATAACTTCCCGATTTCCCGACTCAATTTTGGATAAAATGCAGTACGCGAATTCGAGGCACGGGAAAAACGGCTTGCACTCCTGGAGGATAGCCTAGAGTTAGTTAGGTCTGATTGACTGACAACTTGCTGAATGAAACCCCGATTTTCCGACTGGATGTCGGATAAAATACTGCACGCGAATGGACTTAAAGCTAAGCGGATTTCTATAACCGCATTCTTTGCCGTCTGGAGGAAGATTGGAGGAAAAGAAAAGGGAATAACATCGGGGCCTTTCTTTCTGAAATTAAAGCTGCGCTTGATGGAGGTAGGCTGACTTTTTTTCCCTCCGAGTTTGTTTATTCACATGTTTCGGCCAGGGACTGGAGAGGGGATGAAGATGGCGGGAGGCAAGGGGTGAATAAACAGGGGTCGCCGGCAAGCGCGTCGTTATAAATCCCTAAAGAGGCGGAACTGCCAGTACCCCGCTAAATTATGTCAGGTAAACGATTGAAGGGCGTATTCACCTTCTCACGCTTCCACGCATCCCGCCCACTGCCAGATGGTTGACCCCATTAGGTTAGGAGAGAAAATGAGACCCGAGCCGGCTCATCCGGTTTGGAAATACCGGTCCGGTCTCTCTCTGGCGTACACCCAGAGCCGCCATGTTCTTGGTCTCGAGTGCGTTATAGATGTAATCTGTTCAAGCGCCCCGATTTCCGAAACGCATCCCCCGTGGCTCTGTCCTTTTCTAGAAAGTATCCAGCGAAAACTACATGAGTAAAGTTTCAAAAGTATGCAGGGGGCTGCGTTCGAACTGAACTGTGGAGATTGCCAGTATGGATTGGATTCGGCGGTATTGAAAAGTTATTCTTCCATAGGTTAGCAGCAGGACGTCCGTGGAATTCTTTCCTGATAGGCCGTTTCAGTGTGCACGTCTGTACGAATATCCCAATTCTCGCCGCTCGGTACGTGCTACGTTCGTATTTGATGGAATCGGTCTGATCTGACAGGCGAATATCTCAATGCGGATGAAGATGGAGTAACTGAAAGTACTTATTGATTTTGTGGCTCTTTGTGTGCGTTCATGCTAAAAGGAACGGGGCGTCCAAAAGTGGGAACTATGATCGATGTTACAATTCAAGCAGCAGCACCGATGATGTTATATTTGGAAGCTAGAGGAAGCGTTAAGTGGCTGATAATTCTTCTTGGAGCCACGATGTGGGTTTACAATATCCTATATGAAACGATGACGAACGAAGAGCATTTAGGATGTCTGGGAGCTCTCAGTCGAACGTCACGGTATCATTTCTACACCAGACATGATACGTTTGAATGTGGTCCGGCACTGATATAGCATCGACGTCGGAGAGTTGTGCACTTCAAGTGTGGAGAAATTCAAATCACTGGCCGCCTGGTCGACAGCACTTTACTCCAGGTACCTTCTTCAGGTTAACTGTCATCGAAACAATATCTTCATGAACGGAACCATGAGCCGCTCCAAGAGAGAAAGTAACTTATGCCAAGGCTGACTTCTGGATATATCTTTCAAACTACTTTCGGTGCTTCGGGTCAATTGAGCGTTTAAAATTTTCCAGGCGTCCTAAATTGTTTGAACAAACAACTTGATTCTACCCGAGCCAGTCTAACCTCTCCTGAAGTACTGACTCGCTGTGTCATCAAGTCTTTAATAGAAGAAAGTGGTTGCCGATTTGATGCTGGTTGAATTAGATTTGATTTCCTGCGATCCAACAATCTTTCAAATCTTCCACAAATCTTCGTGATTACGCTGGAGACTGCACGATTCGTTCAATGATGGTTATCCATGGGAAGCGCTCTAGCGATGGCTAGGCGCTCACAAAACCGTTCCAGACCTTCGATAATCTACATCACCTTTTCAGTTGCCTTCCTGGAAGAAGAAGGAAGGACGCTATTTTAAAACCACACAACGACATATACGTGGATAGATGTGCTTTCTTAAATTGGATATTTTCCCTTGCTACACGAGCGAAGCTAGCTTATTCAGGGGATTGATGAAGATCCGAGGTTCGAAGAGACATGGCAGGACCTCATACCCTTATTTACTATACGCTCCTATTATCAACCATGCCCGTCGTACTCAAATACGATGTATATAGATATATATGTGAATTAGGACATATTAATCAGCGACGGCTGACGGTGAAAGTCAAGAACGACGTTGAAACTTTGTAACCGTGCTACTCGCCATCGCCCTAACTCCCATCCACCATCTCAGGATGATAAGCCTGGAGAAACGTCCAGTCTTACATCGAAAAAAGTTGTTGACTAAGAAGGAATTCCATTGATAGGACAATTTGGTTAAGAAAATGAAGGTTTGATCATTTTTATAAGTAGTTCTGTAACACACCACGCCAAGTAGTCCGTTCAACGGACGTAAAAGGTTCTTCAAACTTCTATACGGACCCAATAACCGAAACGTGTTATACACGCCATTGTTGGCTTCCGGGTGTCATGTTGCGGTTTCGCCTTCTATACAACTCGCGTAGGACAAGGATCACAAGGGATCCCGCCAATAGGAATGCACCATTGGTGAAATGGCCGGTCCGGTAACCTGGTGCTTCATTGGCCTTGTATATATATACGCCTATAAACATAATCAAAGAATTAGACAATGATATACTGACACGAGACCGAAGCTCACCGGTGATTTGCCCAACAGTCCCAATTGTCACCATCAAAGGTATAGCGAGCGTCGTCGCATCCGTGTTGCGAAGATTGACTGTCAGCCATGTAATGAGAGACGGATTACAGATGTTGGAGAATGTCGTGCTGAGACACAGCATGGCATAGCGCGCTTTGAACGCTCTAGGCGGAAGTGCGCCTATATGTTACAATGTCAGTCGAGGTGAGATGGCTGCGGAACTAAACGCACCCTGAATCAGAAATGTGACGCCTGCAACAACCATAGGGATCCATGCAAACGTTGACCACGCTTCATACCGATCTGCGAATACAGAACAGGTGACAGTCGCGACAAAGGCTATGGCGAAGGGTGGCACAGTAAAAAGCTGAGCACGTAGTCCTTCGTATCCGAGTCCATTCACAATAGTTGGTGCGAAATACGAGATACTCGAAAAAGGGACGCAAACGGTGATGAAGGCGAGATAGTGGAGGTACAGCCTCCAGTCCATCAGTGTAGCCTTCGTCTGTGTCCAGGTAATTTTGGCATGACCCAAGGATGCTTCCCCTCTGAGGCGCTTGACGGCGAGCTCCCGTTCCTTTGCAGACAACCATGTAGCTGTCTCCGGATATGCTGGAAAGAAGAAGTATACCGCCACCGCCAGAGCACATGACGGCGCGCCCTCAATGATGAATAACCACCGCCACGCTTCCAAACCTTTGGAGCCGTTGATGAGACCAACGCCATAAGCGATGCTACCTCCGAAAGCACCAGAGAGTGAGGTACATGCGGCGATGAAGGAGAGACGCAGAGCACGTTCTTGGGGTCGGTACCAACTGTAAAGATGGCTAATCAGCAGAGGAAGCGCTGAGCCCAAAAATAGAACTGACAAGGTGAGGAAGTAGATTATTCCCGGATAGAAACCTGTAACGGTAATTGAATATTGCTGTAACAAAGGATGGCTCTCTATGACATACCGGCTTCAAATGCGCCAAGCAGAAACCGAAGTCCTGTCAGCGCGCTATAGCTCTTGACGGAGGAGATGATCATGTCTGTTCCGCCCCATCCCACCATGAGGAATGCGAACCAGTGCGGAGGAGAGAAATGCTTGAGCATGTAATTCGACGGTGTCTCAAACAGCGCATAAGAAATGAAGAATACTGTCAGCACAGTAGAGAATTGCTCGCTTGTCATGTCGAGGACCTGCAACAATGAGTCACCGCTGTCGGCATTGAGGATTTTCGCATTTCCCTGAAATTAATTAAGAATACGATCAAGCAATCAACAGATCGGCGTACGATATTGGCGCGCGCGAGAAAATTGAGGGTATAAATGAACATGCAACTAGGCAAGATCCGAAGATCCAGCTGTCGGAGCAATCTGGCAGGAAGACGAACCAGTATCAGCTCGTTCTTCTGGTTCGATAGCAACGGCAGACATACCTCTTCTCTGCAACACCGTCAACGACGAACAGTTCTTCGGGTGTTGATGCCCCCTCATCAGTTGAAGGCCCCTTCTCGAAGTCCTTGTCAACTGATGAGAAGGGAGCAGTGCCCGCCTCTTCCATTTTGGAAGGATTATGAGGCATTGCGTCGCTAGCGCTCATGAATACTTCTGGTTGGCAAGGTAAAGAAACGTTCCCTTCCTAATGCGGGATAAGAGGGAGAGGACCGGAAAAAATGTATGCATCGCTAGCGCTATGAAGGGTGCTGTTTACGACATTCGAAGTCCGGTAGCCGGCGCAGGCTTGTAATGTGGCTGTAACTTACAGATCAGTGTAAGAGCTTATGAATATGAAAAGGAGTTCCGTCTCACCTCTTCCTTGCACTAATGCTCAGAACCGCAGACGCAGAGAACTGTACACATCACCGTGGTTTCATCGCCTCTGCAATGTATGAGACATAAGAGTAATGAAGCACGAGGCGGCTCAACAGCTCTACACCCTGCGCGTCACATATCAAAATGATACCCGAAGATCGTATTCGGCCCTTATGCATAGTAGGGACATTTTGATTCCCGCTGCTTGTTTTGGACTAAGTCCCTTCCGCTCACCTAGATGGCCACTGGTTATGCAGTCGGAGATCCAAAGCGGATGCTCTTCCACTGACTGTGATCACAACTCAGGCCCAGGGCGCAAAATCTCTGAGTTTATGCCCCTCATTCTTTTGGTAACTCAAAAGACGAAGGTTCCAATTCACAAGATCCGGATCAAGTTATTCAGCACAGTAGCCGGGCAAACGAGGGTATCCGCGGCCGCTATATGCTTTACCCGCTTTCCCTCTCTAAGGTTAAATGAGCGAGTATCTGTACACTGCGACTGACACTCACCAAATATCGACAGCTACGTTGTATGTCCGAGGCTTATATACATATGAACACGGAGCAGCAGTCGCAGTTACTAGTTAGACCCGATTTGAAGGCGAATAATGGAAAAGCGACATATCGCTACACAGGGCCAAAGTCAGCCGCATAATCTTTTAGTTCATCAGAAATAACAGCGAATTCTTGAGGAAGTGACTTCGATAAAAGCTGCGGCGTATGTGGTCAACACGAGTCAAAAGGTGAATGTATAGCTGGAAATGAAACAGGGACTCAAGACCGGTTACAAAGTCGTGGTAAGAAGGAAGCAAGTTAATGAAGAAAAAGCTCCAGCCCCAGAGGAAGACAAAATGAATGTGCGAACGGCAGTGCATTGTAACGGACCGGAATGAAAGCTTTCGGGCCGTAGTCGCTATGAATGGAAATATGCAAAACCATCATAGATTCACGAATACTGAGCAAGCTCTCAAGACAGATCAGATATAACCGCGGTATACGCATCCTTTGGCTGGTAGCTACTGTCGAACAACAGCGGTGTAGAGCTGGCGCGCCAGGAGTTCTGGAGGGCGGATAGCTGAGTACTGAAGTCGTGGAAAACAGAATGGAAGAGGGCTCACAACATCGCTGACTCCCCAGCTAGTGATTGAGACACATGCAGTGTTGGAAAGGCAGGCGTCAACAACGGTAGTATAGTCTGATGTGCTTGCACCAGCGATGTCGAGCTCAGTGATAGCAACATCTGTACCGGCCCCTGCTAGTGCCGTCAGAGCTGCGGCTACTCCGCTCGACCCGCCGGCCTACGCATGTTCAACAAGAGATAAGCATCTGAACGGGAACCAACGTACGGACAAGTGCATCTGTGTACCGATACCATCAATTAGCTGTTCATCGGCATTGATCCGTTTAACAAGGGCAACCATTCCTGAAGAACGCGATGGAAGAAATTGTCCGAAGAAAGGGCAGCAGTGACTAACCTTGGACTTTCGTGTTGTTGGAGTCGAGGTTGTAATCGTTGATATATAACCTGTACCGCCCGAGTTCAATGAGACATCCAATGAAATGATTTAGGCCAACTTTGCCGTGGGATCTGCAGCGCGCGCAGCTTTGAATGCGATGGAAATGAATGACTTGAGCAGTGGAGAATTAGCAGGGCAACACGGATCACAACTTGGTAAGGGCGTACCTCGCCGAGAACGTTATAGAACACGCTCGACCGTAGAGTACCATCTTCGTTGAGAACTTCGCTGGGAATCATCAGCATGCGGGAATGTCCTAGGAAGAGCCAACATACTTGCAGACATCCCACTAGTTATTTACGGCTAGTTCAATCCTAGAGAATGCTCGCCAAAGAAGGATCACGTACAGCTTTCGCGAAGGGACATTATACAAGGGACTACGTCCGTAAAGGAAACAAACTTACCGTAGAGTTTACCGGAGTACTGTCCAGCTACGTTTGCGATATGTGTTTGAATGACGGAAGTCTGTAGATTGATCCCTTAAGATGTTGCAATTATCGACACATGACTCTTGACTCACCAGTGTATCCGCGTCGGTGATATCGGAGACCCACGAAGGGAGCTGCGAATGCCACACTAGAGAGAGGCGGGTATCAGAACATTGAGATCGAAACAAGCTCTAAAAGCAAAACCTAGGGTATGTCCACGGATTGTTTTATTGTTCGAGACGGCCCAATCTACTAAATAGTCCGACCCTGAGAAAGTGAACGTTCCTTGGGTACTTTCGGTAGCATCCCACTAATGAGCAAAGATACTCTTCGTAAGATGCTGTTGGTCTGGCTAGAGTGACCGACCTTCATAGAATTCTCGGGAGTAACCTACGGTTTAAAAGTCGTCAGGAGAAGAGAAGTGTTGATAGAAACAAAACCTACGGCCCCGAATTCGGATTCCAAGATGGCCTCGTTTGCTGCAAGAGATTTCTGGTAAGCATATGAAAGGTATAATACGATGGCAATAGACCGGAAATAGTTATGGTACTCTGATCAGCCGCAGCACCCTAGGTCAAGTATTTAGCATGTATAAGATGGTGAATTGTCAAGAACAGACCCAGAAGAGCTTTCCTTCGGCGGTGAACTTTGTGCTAAGCCCACTGAGTGTCGTGGAAGCCAAAACAGTGGCGGCGCACTGTAAAATGGCAGTAAGAGATATGATTGTGAAGAGCATGGGGCTGGATAGGAAAGTAGACGGTATACAGGAAAGACTTTTAGTATATATATATCAGCAACGTCCAAATCATGGAAAGAACCCGAGGAAAGGTAATGGAATAACACCGTTCACGGTCTCCGTATTATAACAAGTAATGTGTGCCCATCGATTGTCCGAAATTCAACCTTCGGCGAAAATGACTGCTCAGATACGAATCTGTGCACCAAGGCAACGGCTGGAAATCGTAAGGAGTTTCCTGGTTTATGCCAGTATGTTCGTGCGAAGGACGGAGCCGAGGCCTTAAAGCGTATGATATCAAGACGGTACGGAAAATTGTACTTCGTTGTCGCATGGAGCCAAGCCTTTTTGCGCGCAGTAACGGGTCCCTCGAAAGAATGAGACCAACACGGCGATACGGTTGCGATGTTCACGGCTTAGACCTTTGCCAGACGGGCGTCTATGTGCACTAGCAATGTCCCAAGATCTCAGCAATATCGGTCGTCTCACAAGGAGAAACAAGTGGCACCACGGCTAGTAACCACATAACAGATAGCTACCGTCGAACGTAGCGGGGGAGGCGATGGCGCAGAGATGGATGACGGAGACGAAGGAATTGAGAAGATGCGACGTGATGGAGAGTAAAAAACGACTAAATCATGCATTCCATCCCTACGCATTACATTTAGGCAGAAAGTGGAGACGATGTATGCGTGTCTCTGCTTTTCGTATAGAACGAACCAAGGGCGTCGCATATGGGTAGCGGGCAAGTGTTTCTTCGGCATGTTCTACGGAAGGCCAGATATGAGTGGGGGGTTACTTCGATAGAGGTCAACTTGCGTTCTCTCACATCTTTGTCCTTCGTTGACCACTATCTTCTTCAGCGCATCAGCCGTCTGAAACAACGCATGCATCTTGTTCTAGCGGAGACTTTTTCCAGCAGATTTGCCGAGGTTCGGCAGTGAGCCTGAAGGTATCGGTTACTCGATGGGATGATTCTCCGGTTAGATGAGAGCTTACCTTGAAGTCACATATACCACTATATGTCCAATGGTAGGACGAGGCTCGACAGTGTTTCAAGCAACCTTGAGGTGACCCGCTTTGTAGTACAGCGCTGGGCTGGTCTTGTTGTCAGAGTGAGAAGGATAAGGCACGACCTCCTGGACGCACCTTCGTCAATGTCCGACATTCAAAAGTAATGCAGCTGCTGCATTCAAGCGCAGATTCTTTCATCCGATCCTCGCGCCGCACTTATTGAACGTCGTGCACCAGCCAGAGCGGGGTCAAGCGATTGCATTCTTGGCCGACAGTGTTGTAGGGAGGCACCGACAGGCATCATAGAAGAGTAAAATAATCTGGCAGATAAGTTTAGATAGGCTTTGAGTTCAAGAACAGGAAGAAGTACCACGTTCGGATGGTGCAGCCACTTCCTTGCCGCCTCCTAGCGGACCTAGCCGTCTTGGTAATTTTAGTTTTTGAGCTTTCTTTCGCCACGAAAAGTGATCAACTACCCTCCAAGGGTACAGGTAAGATACACGGCCGTTTGCCCGTATCTGTGCGGTACAGACGGGATTCCATGTTGAGCATTGGAAATGATGATGGTGAGAAGAGAAAAGGGGTGTGACCGTCACCGTGATATCCGACATCCGATTTGGAATAGGGCGCGCTGACTCAGCACCGCTCTCTATTCAACATCGAACTCCAGAAGGATGCTGTCTGTTTTGCGTCTGCTCGTACTAACTATAGAGAGAATTCCTTGCTGAAAACCAACTCTGACTTGGATTGTTTCGCCTTCATTGAGTGGGCCACAAACAGTCTGAAGCCCTAGCCGAAGAAAAATAGATCCCCCCCGCTTCGACTGCAGAGTAAAAGAAAACTTGCAGAACATTGCGGAGTCTTCTTTCTTAAAGTATGTCAAATTATGTCAGCCTAGATGCCAGATTTTATTCAAATTTGCTATCCCGAATTTTGCAATCGCCCCGATACCACTTGTCGGGGTTTCTTTTTGTAATTTCTTTTTGTTACAGACACAACGCTCTCAGCTACTGTCCAAGCCATACGCTCGTGATACCGTAGTAGTACTTAACATCCGCTCAACGGCAAGTAGTTCTCCAAAATTCTTGCTGAATAAACATTATCTAACGGTCTTTTCGCAGAGTATGGTCCTGTCGCTCCGGAAATCAATCTTGCCACTCAAATGGTCAATGCACCGCCTAATAATTACTCAAAGTGGCTATTATCCTCAATTGGTACTCGATTGCTTACAATCAATAGCCATAGAAGACAGATCCTGGCTTGCCTCCGCCACTCCAAGGCAACACTTTCCATAAAAATCAATATCCCGACAACCAATTCACCCTACCTCGAAAATAATATAAGGCGGGGCCCTTCAAGCATGATTTCCCCCATCCCCTTCCGCTTCCCTATATTTTACACTGCGCCAAGTCCTTCTCCCTATATTTTTCCATCCTTTATCAAAACACGATGCCTCGCGCGGTCACCGAAAACAACAAGGTTATTTGACCTCCTATTACCAGTCCCAAAGTGGCACACAATTGTCCCGATGCTGATGTCATCCTCTCCCTCATCTAGTACCGCACCCCCGTTCCCTGCCCAATATGTTGCAAACTCTATAATAGCCCGAGTAGCCTCAGCCGCCATAAAAAAACTCACGATCCAAATGCGAAGAAGTACGACTCGTTTTTTCTCTTTCAAAGCTTCTTCGACTCATGCTTCTGTTCTGCAGATACCCATGTCCTTTCGAAGACTGCAAGAAGGTCATGGACCAGAAAGCCAACATGGACAACCATATTCGTTCAAAACAGTATGTCAACTTCGCTCTCCATTTACCTTCGATATCTCATTCCTCCTGCCATCAGCACAGGCGAGAGGCCGTACATATGCGACGTCCCTGGCTGTGGGGAAGATTTCGCCACCCGTGGAAGCCTCACACGTCACCAACAAAGTGGCAAACACACGCGAACTACCTGTGCCGTATCCAATGTACTAGAACCTCTTCCTCAGCAGCTCGTCCCCGCAGCCGAAGCTGGAATTACACTGGAAGACATCGACAGAGTCCCCTCATCCCCACAATCCGACTTCGAAGCTGGGTTGCACGAGTGGTCGACTCCCTCGCAGTCTCAATCCAGTAATTCTGATCTCCAGGGCATGTTGAGCCCTTCGCCATCTCCTTCTCTGCGTGCAAGCGATCTATATCTCCCTGAAATGGTCACGCCATCAACCTCGCATGCCAACTTGCTTTTCGTGGATACCATTGGCAGAATCGTAGACCCAACGGCCTTGGTCGCGACATTACCCACGTCGCCTGCAGTGCCCCATTCCAGCTCACCGTTCTTGTCGACGTCGCCCTTCTTCACGGAGGACGAACAGCTCTCTCCTCCGTTGAACTTCAATTCTTTGAATGCCAACTTCCGATCCTTAGGCAACGAGGCATACAAAGGCTCAGATTGGTCGGACAGCAACACTACGGAAAGAAGTGACCTAGGTTCCTTCTCCAATCTCTCATCCTCCAAAAACGAACGGCTCTCACCTGCATTGTCGTTCGATTCCTATCGATTGTCGAGCTCGCATTTCTCTCCCTTGCTCTTCAGGCAACTCTTGACGCCTCTTTTATTCGAAACAGAACAATTCACACCGCAAGCGTCTGCATTCGACGAGACTTCTTGGGGCTCGGAGGAGAGTCTAGACGCATTTCAATTCCCGATATTCTAATCCTCATTTGTATTCGACATGCTATGTTTCACTTATCTTATTCTTTTTTATTCCAGCAATGTACTTTATACCATTCGCGTCAATCCTAGCTTTTATTGTCATCTGACACATCGTTTCGATCATCTATTTTGTACAATGGAACATGCAATATCAAATTCGTGTACTAAAATGACCGGTTCTATTCTAATACCACGATTATCTCTTCCCTAAGTCACTCGAATTGTATCTCGTCTCCGGAAGTTTGTTGCCTCCATCCGGTAGCCATGGCGCACAGGTATCGCCCGAAAACATTATTGTGCTTTCTATCCCAAAGCTCTCCAGTTTCATAGCGTTGAAAGGACTGAACTTGAGAAAGTGGACGGTTGTTGACACAAGAGAGGACGCCCTACGCACGTCGTATAACCTCACCGCCGGTATTGAGATTGACTAAGAAAAGTGATGATTTATGAGAAAGAATGCGTTCAGAAAAGGCGCGGCCGTCATCCCCTTCCGAAAGCTGTTATTTTACACAGCCAGTTGACTCGTAGAACTCGAATCTGCAGACTTCTTAGCACGAACATAAATCGGTCCACTGATCAATCCGAAGTAGGATACTATTGGCTAATAAGCCCACAAAGTTTATCATACACAGTCCAGAAATACTCGATACTTGATACAGAGGAAACCACAAAATGGGATAAACTCACAGCCCCGCAAAGGTCTCTTTCAAGCTCTTGACTGAAGGCGTGAAGAAATATTCACCACCACGAGGAACAACGAACTCCTCCGTCAAAGTAAGTTCGGCATTAGGATCAGCAGGGTCAGTTCCCGACAGCATTCTGATCCCTGCATTCCCAGCCTGTCCAATGATAGGATCAAATCTACCAAGGGTGTATATCAGTACCAAGTATCTCCATGGATGTAGATAAATAGGCATACCCAGGCGTAGCAGGTGTTTGTTCAAATGGTGGGAAGTCAACATTATTAGCCCAGCCTGCAAACATCAGAGTCAGTCTCGTTACACCATCAACCATGGTCACATACTCTGCTGAATGAACTGGAAAGCGTCGACAATACTGCTCTGATAACACATGAAGAGAAGACCTCGCCCATGCTGTGTCTTAGCTTCGTCTTTCTCACTCTGCGTGACCTCGGGTCCGAACTGGATACCGCGACGGAGGATTCGCCTATTCTCCAAAGAGATCGGAGGGTCGGCGTCTTCGAGGTCTGCGCGAGGCAGTGTCTTACGGACGTGAGAAGCAAATGGGCACCGAGATTGGTCGTCTCGCTCTCCTTGGAAACGGAAGTCGTTGTTCCTGACATGGAATGAGCACAACGAACAGTACAGGCGAACAGAAAATAACATACCTTTGAGGATCGGCAGCTAGTTCGGGATCATCTTGGAGCGGCGTGATATCTACAGACGGGGCGTTAGAATGCAAAGGATTCAGATAAGCTGCGTTAGCATACCGATAGGTGCACCTAAGGCATACAATGAGAATCATGCATAGGAAGTAGAAGCAAAATCAGACCCACCACTCTTCCACCGCCCAACCATCCTCGCACCCCTCAGCTCGCTACCATCCTCTGGTGAAAGCCCAGGAGCAATAATGGGATGTTTTCTTCAAGAAATCGTCGAATTCGGGCACGAGCTGGAACAGGTACCGGAAAACCAAGAAGCTCCCATCCTTCGCCCAGCCCGGCCTCGTCGCCGCTCTCGAATCTCCATCCTCACCGGCAAGTATAGAGCCTGCTCTCACAGGTTTCGGACCCGGAGGTGGATTTTTATCGAAACCAATGACAGACGGGTTTGATACACCGTCAAGGAACCCAAAGCTATAAAGTACCACGTGAGCCTTGGAGCAGGACATGGAGCAAGAATTAAACGTACTGCTCGTGCGCTGATACAGCCCCCGGCCTGACGTCCCCTTGGAGATGGGTGACTTCATGAATCGAGAGACCAAAAAGCGCTCGTATCTCGAGCAATTTAGTACTGACTGTGAGATGGCTGTCTCCGGCGACGAGGATGACTGCATCAATCTTTCCCTTGAACGCCGGATCCCAGTCCGGAAGAGAGTCGGCTCCGACTTTGTCTCCAAGATTTGGAGCCGCGTCTTTCAGTTGACCACTCTTGAAGGCAGAATCATCAAGAGCGTCAGCATCAGTGATGCCGAGCTGCGTGATAAACATCAACACGCCAGTTTTGTATTGAGCATGAAGAGCCATACCTTATCCATCCCGAAGCGCGAGAAAGCGATGTTGACACCGACCATGGGAAGGAGAATGGGTATCTGACCTTGGGGAGTCTTCTTCTTGTGATCATCGATTGCTTTGCGATCCGCAATGACTTGGGAAGTCGTCTTCACAAGGGGGATGAATAGCTTGAGTTGAGCTTTGAATAATGCGGTGTTCGTAATTTGGAAGAACAGGCAGGTCTGTGTCTTCTTCGGTAAACCACCGCTGTCGGCATGAGGGTCAGTATGAGAGAGGATTAGTATACGAGACGGGACCTACAGGACATCACCCTGGATATTGTTGAGGTCCAAAGACGGAGTGGTAAGAGGCTGCTGGCCGGCGAGATGTAGCGCTGACTGACTGAGAGTATCCATGTCGGGTAGAAATGTCGATGGCTGATGCTTCAGACGTGCTTATATAGGTCGGGCGTCGACCCAATGGATTTCGTAAACTCCTACATTGTAGTCAAGGCTGTTCCAGGTTACGTAGCGTTGGTCCATTGCTGCTACCGTCTCAATAGGTCCTTAGTCACAATCCCTATATAAATTAGCACTCAAAATGAGATAGGGTCAACTATGACAGGCGCACCTAGCTTCTTGTCCTCGAGACCATGCTTGGTATGCAAGGTATATCCATGAGCGCTACTCTGTCATCGGGCTGTCGAAATCGGCATTCAAAGAGGATTAGTTACCCCGAATACAACGCCAAGCCCTCACCTACGGGGATTAGGACCATCAATGATTTTTAATATGCAAATGCTGAGCAAACGGCGGGCATATCATTGGACGTCAATCCGATGGACCCGGAATCAGTGCACCCAAAGGTGACTTCAAACAAGCGCCGAAAGTGGCGTCGCGCCATCAACGGGACGCGCAATGTAGGATGTTGTCCACAGGAACTGTAAACAAGCGACTCTTCAAGGAAGGAAAATTTACACTGGAAGCACCAAAATTCTGTAGCTACAGGCAAAATGAACGGATCTTCCGTTTTGTCCGTCCTCCATAGGAGTTTCTTGCATCTGTATGTGCCGGCCAAAGAATTTTAGGATAACCAGGAAAGACCTTGGTCGAGGCGCGTCGCGTGCTATCGTTGACGTATGGACTGAAACGAACGCATAACTATCAGGTTCCGGCCGATGATGCTACTTTCCGCGAGACCAGGTGCATGGTTGGTCCTCGTCAAACCCAAGGAAGATTACTTGAAATGCAGAGTCGAGCAAACAAGGCTAAGAGAATGGTCACACACGATAGTTTCGACACATGGTCATCCCGATACTCTTGCTCGATAGGGGTAACACAGCGACAACGTGTAGGCTTGCACAGGCCGATGGCACGCGTCATATAAGGATGAGGTCAGCTCTAATGTCGACGAGTGCGAGTAAAAATCTTTCCATGCCGATGGGACGCGTGGCAATAAAATGAAAGTTTGCAAGCGTAAAAGTATGCACAGCGTCATCCACTCTTGTTTTCCTGACGAAATTATGTAAAATCGTCTATGTATGCACCTGCTTTGAGTCTAAATAGTCAAATTCAATTTGAAAATAATAATTTTGAGAAGCATACCACAGAAATTATTTGTATACACCAAGTACACACGCCAATTGCAGCTTGCTCCCAATCTAACCTTAGTAGGCGAGGTCGAAGTGTAAGATCCGAGCTTGGCGGCGTTGTGATCAAATGAGCGCTGAAAAAATATAAATGGAGCTGGTCCTCAAAGTAGAACATCACTGAACGTCGTACTACGTAGTCCAGGTCGAAGCCTGATTTAGACGTTTTCCCAGCATGGCTAGTGCCGGCGGAGACGGCTTTATGTTGATTTGCCGTTATTACCTACACAGCTGGAGCTTCGGATGGACGGCGGATAACCCACGCCATCTCAGCCGCAAGCTCCGCCGAAAAATAAAACCTGTCCAATTTTATTTACAATGAGGCTATATAGGAGGACTTGTACAGGGGCTGGAACATTGTTGCGACCGCAGGTTGATTGTGCTGAAATATAACCGCCGTTCACATCATAGCATACACCAGTATCAGAACCAGCGCAAACCATCATTTAACAACTGCACGCAACAGTGTATTTGTATGTACAGGCTGTTACCTTCGTTTCCAACCTAGGCTAATTGTGTATTGTAGCACCGCTTTGTGGCCGAGCATCAGGACCTTGTCTGGGCACTTGAAGATCCTCGCCTGGAAGAGGAAAATACTTCATCCCATTCAATGCAACCACCAAAGAAGAGGCGCAAATTACCTACTGGCAGAAGCGCCAAAGGGGAAGATTTCTGGAGCCAGATGGATGAATATTTTAAGGTTAGGAATGAGCAGTATCAATTTGATAACTTACTGCCTGTTAGCTGGAAGCCGTGAGTGGCCATGGCTCTCAAATTAGCTCGCACTAATGTATTCTATAGGTTTATTGACCAAACCTTGGCATACGACAAGTCAGGCTTCAAATTCTTGCCCATGACTCCAGTTTCGGATGCGGGTGATGGTGGAGATGAAGTCGATTCAATGGTCAGCGCTGGTTCTGGGGCCAGACATTTTATGGCGCTGCTCAATTGAGAGGGTGGCCCCTATGTCTGATTACATAGTGATGTTTGTATGTATTTATCGAGTGTTGAACTTGCGTTCTCCCACCATTTCCCGTCGTGCATCTGGGGACAATGGCTCCTTGTGCGCCTCGTTGAGGGGGTATGGTCGTCATCCCATACTTCAGTCTGCGCTCCGGTGGCTGATGTTCATGTACTACTCGATGCTCTAAGTTCTGGTTGTGTTCAGTGCTCTTAAGTTCTGGCCGTGCTTGGTGCTCTTCTGGCTGGGAATGGTACTCTTTCTATGGCTCATGCTCTCGGATGCTACAGGGACTGCGGCCTGGTTGCTCATAGGGCATCATGGACAGTGATATCCCTCTTTTTCTTCATATATTCGTGTTGAAGCTCATTTTATCTTAGACATTGGTATGAATGTACGAGCGTGCTGGCGGCAATGCTTTGCAGTGGGAGCATATGATCTGCATGACAACCAAGGTGGGTTTGAGACCGATTGTCGAGGCATAATCTCATTGGATGTTGTGTCACCGTCACTACTTAGAGAGCCTGCCAGCATGCAGAGGAAACGTTAGAGGAAAACGGAGGTGGACCTGAGCCGCAGTGGCTTCCTTAGTTTTAGGTATGATTTAGGTGTACGACTCGAGCTAATTACTTCAATGAAATCGTGTTTTCATATTATTTGGGGGGTTCAGGTGGGCATGCGGAAAGTATCGGAAAAAATGGTTATAATTAGCCACAATGAGAAAATATAAGCTTGATTGGTTTCATCCTGGGGCTATGTTCATTTGGCCGGCGGCTGGCCTGCGCCTAAATAGACCACGGCTGTCAGGCTGATTTTCACCCGGAATGCAACCGGCGGGTCGCCTTAGTCTATCCGTGTCAGGGGCCAGGGCTGGCCCGGGGTTCAACAATTGTACCACCTGTGTAGCATCGAGGGGCAAGAGTACCACGTGATGATATCCGGGACGAAATAGGAAGGTTCGGTATTTTGGCACTTTGCACTCACTATACCGCTCGCTCGTGCCGTTTCGTTTCCAAGCAGCCAGACGACTTTGTTGGATATCTCAGGCGGTCACAGAGATGTATTCCGCAGTACATCTGAAGCGGAAGGACTGCAACATCGCTCTGGGGGTTGATTTGGTCCCTTGGTGTGTGAAACACGTTCTTTTTTTTTTTCGACTGCTAATGAATTTGTGTAAGATCGCTATAGTGGATGACTTTCCTTAACGTTTAGAAACCTAAAATCGATTCTAAATTGTCTGAAACGTGTTATGCCGAGCGATGCCGGTATAACAAATTGGCCGGGCGCCTCAATTTGTCGTACTTTTGATAGGACATACCCTCTTCTAAATTTTAGTCTAGACGACCCCTCAGACCCCCCCGTCTAGATCTAAATCTCCCTTTCTAAACTTTTTTCAAACGCATTTGGCAACTGGTCTGAGCACAACCATTGCTTGGTTTTGTTAGGATTCAAAGGCTGCACTACATTATCCTCCTCATCGGTATGCACTCACACTGATGGCCTCCGTAGGGTGGAGCCATGTTTATTGATGGCGTATAGACCTTATTCTCCGCAACTCTTCTGCTCCATGCCATACAAAGCTGCCTGCAGCAGTGGTAAGAGTATACCACTGCTCTTCTTGCATTGCGGTTCCCTCATCCTCTAAGTAGAGTAAGGAGATGAAGTAAGAGCTACTCATCGTCGTCGTACATGGCTGTCGGCGGTAAAAAATGTCTCGTTATGGTAATTTTAATCAAATTCAGATTTATGTGCTCAAATCTAAAAGTGGTTACGGTCTAGGAAAATATATCTAAATGATTTCAAATCTGTTGATGTAAGGGTCATGTCATGGTTTAGAACCGACTTTAGGTTTCTAAACGTTAAGGAAAGTCATCCAGTCTGACTTCCAGCCAACTATCCATTTCTTCGTGGCCTCGTAGACACTCATCGGCTGCCGTAGGCTCGCCGTCGCCGCTTGAAGCCGGTAAATATCTCCAAGGACTTTCCCAGACTTCAAAATTCACGGCGACTTTTGTCCTGCGTGTCTGTCGTCTTGGTTGCAGCCTCTACTACGGCAGGACACGATGACACGTAAGACACCATTCTTTCAAGCCTAGTACTCGTCATTCGCTCGCCGGCTATACGGATCTCCGGTACTGTTCCAAACCGACATCTGCAGGCCGTCCAATCCATCGGTGACGCTTCAGCCACTCGAGGGTAAATGGTTGTGGTTTCAGATTCGACGACGCCACGGGCGAGACCCACCAGAGTACCATTTCATGGGGTCGTCGTCGTCGCCCCTATATTTGACAACGATACTGTGACCATCGTCGTTGGCATGCTGTTGTCTCAAGCGAGTTGTGCTCCCGGTCATTTCTACCTGGCCTGCGATGAGGCTGGGAGCACATCCTCAAGCACCAAGCACCAGTGGTATATCTGCCACCTTGGCGTCATTAATGCCCATCATGTATGTCTGTGACGTATGTTTTACCCCGAGCTTGGCTCACATTCTTCCAGAACTTGTAGCACCACTAGCTCCTCTACCGCCTTAAGAACGTCGAGCTCCACCTTTTCAATAACATCTGCGCTACACTCTACAACGTCCTCGACACTCACCGGTACCTCGGTGACTTCCTCCCGCCCTCAATCTCGACGACCTCTGTCGCCCCTGAGTCGTCTTCGCGGTGACGTTGGAGGCGGACAGCTGGATGCTGGGCGCGCATGATCTCTTTGGTTGAGCTCCAAGGTTGGAAACAGCGATGTTGTAGGACTGGAGAGAATTTTATCCCAACCTCGACCGTAAGTCACATCTCACCTGCTTTGGCTTGTCTAATCCCTCCTCTCTAAAGATACCACCTCCTTACCCAGGATCATTTACCTCCGTTCTCTTATGGTCTTCGTCCCACTGGCGTATTACAGACCAATACCAGGTTCGGAGGGGCCCTGGTCGCCAAGAAGAGCAAGCTGGATACAGTGGATACAGCTATAGGCGCATTGCATCAGTCAAGGAGGATGCTGGATACGCGTGCTCGTTTAGCGCAGGCAGTTATTATCCTGAACGCGAGCTCCATGCGGATGGTTAGGTTATGTGGATGCACATGCTAAGGCCAAACAGCATAGTGTGCGTGGAGGGCAAGTACTCGGCGATGATTTGGGTGCGTCTAGGGATTGGGAGGGTGGATCCCTCGGAGAGGAGAGAGACTTTCGATGAGCTGTAAGTTTCTTATCCAATCGTTTTCTACTCGCTGACCATCATCTCCAGATGTCGGCATACCGTGTGCTCCTTCGCTAGCGAGAGACCCGTCCCGTTCAGCTCCAGATACAGGATACCCGATTATCATCATTGTCGTCGAGGACTCGCTTTGCTGCGATTGGTACAGGACCCTCGTCCTCTCTTATCCATGGTCGCTTATATCCATGGAAAAACCGTGTAGACCGACGCGTTTTTACGCTCTTCTCCCGGCCCTACAGATTTTCGTCTCGTTCTTTCGTATCGATGGGAGTATTCGGAGGCTTTCGAATTTGATGTCTCCTTTGCTGTGTCCCGCTCGTTCGTTGTGATGATATTTCTCAAGTTTGTATTTGTACAAGTATCTTTCAAAGATATCCCGGGTTACCTCCACCTCACTGAGTTCTGCGACCGTGTACGTGTCCCTCGACGTTTATCTCTCCCTCCTCACGCGGTTTCCGGTCTGATTGGAACACTAGTGCGAAATGACCTTGTAGAGGAACGTCGATCTTTTGGCAGTTACCGGCGCCAGCGCGTCCTTGGCGGGTTAGTGTCAATCAGATACGCTAAGGGGCGTCGAAGAGGACGACTGCTTCGGCCGTGCGTGGCGGGGGATCGAGACAAAAGAGCGTCGGTTGCTTTACTTGGCCGATGATGACCGTACGCGGCATTGAATCTCATCCGTGCCTTAGACATCATCGATTCATCAGAGAAGCGTCTCTCATTGACTTTGGTCATCCTTTCTGTTTCCGTGCAACGTCGCCATTCTATCATCATGTCATTGTTGTCTACGCGAATCAGGAAGGAAATTTATGTTTTGCTCTTCACCGGCATCCGTTAGGCTGCTCGAGTCTAGACTTTTTGCCGTCCTGCACTTGAGTTCCAACACTGAGGTGCAAGTACGATCACCATAGTCGCTCGTCGTGCAAGCCATTTATTAGAAAGGCATGTCGTCAACTGGGTTGATCATCGAAATCAGGGGTCGCATACAACAACTATCTTTGTTGCCAACATACCGACCGGCCATCTCTTTTCCGTTGCTTGCTTCGATACGCCAAGGACTTGTACACGTTCCGTTAAAACTCGTTATTTCCCCCGAATATTCCGGGTTATTTCCTGTCCCGTTCCTCTCTCACGTTGCTGTCTTTCCGCGTAACGCTTCTTCATAAACCACCCCGCATTCTGATGGCTCATTATCGAGAAGCGAAGCTTGATGTTTCCCTTGATTCTTCGTGATAAGAGGCTCATATCTCGCCAAAGAAAGGCTCCAAGATAACAATTCGAGGACATGTCGTCTTTGGGATCACCATTCGGTACACTCCGCAGTTTTCTCTCCGTATCCTCGAAACGTACCATTAGTGTTGCCGCGACTCGGCTTATCTCGGCTTAACGCCGAAGTCGGTTTTGAGCCATTTACGCTTGGTGTGCTGTGACTCCACAATTGTCCAAAATGGAAGATAATCTGAAGTACGCATTAACTCACAAGAATTATTGGTAGTATTAGCGGCAGTGTAGCTGTTCCCTCTGTCCTGCTATCCTTGACGGCTCAAAAGTCAACTTCGGCGTTAAGTCGAGATAAGCTGAGTCGCGGCAACACTACGTACCATACAGCTTGAGCTTCGAGCATGATCCTCACGACCGACCCTACCAAAACTGTGTTGATCTGACGGGAAAGCGCGTGCGCTAAAATCGCTCACGACTAGGTGTCATATGCACGTGGAATCTTAGAAAGGCCGAGCTTCAGCGAACGCGTGCATTTATGACAGTTGTTTCTTCGAGAGCGACCTCCCTTATTGAAGATTCAGATCGGGTGTCGGTATCTGGGCTCCTCCGATGCTGCTCGGAGAGATCGACCAGACTCGTTTTTGAATTTTCTCAGGCTCTTGCGGCTCCGGAGAACTTTACGCTGACAAGTCCGGCTTTATTATGTAGTCGCTAGTTGTGCGTGTCATATCTATGTAGTACAACTAGCCCGGATCTCCTGTATTATGTATGATGGTTTTCCATGTAAGCGCAAAATCAAACTGGGTTTTTGACATGTAATAAGCACCCAGTGAAATTACTCTCAAACAGGAACCACAGAAAAAATCCTTTTTCCTTTTTGCCAATATGATCGCCTTTGTTTGTGCGTCTTTTTGTTTTTGAAATCTGGGTCCAAGTCTGTACTTGGGATGCTTAGATGCAGGGTTGACGAGTCGGAGTCATGTATGTCCTTTGCTACCATTTCCGGCACGGACTTGGGACCAAGCACAGACCAGTGTCAGTGCACGCCTTTCCTTTCGAACCCAAAAAGATATATTCAACAGCTAACGATCTGCGTAGTCACTAGTCATCTTTGAGATGCACCGTCAGATCTTTTAATCTTTAATATTCAGTTGCTTTTGGAGCCCACTTCAAATTTTTTATCGTTCGAATTTGCAAGTGAGCTTTCACGTCAGTGATGCTCAGCTTCGGAGGCTTTGTGGAGTGGGCGTACTCAGCGAGCGAGAATCAAATTGTAAGGGCAGTGCACTTGTACAAATGTTTACATACTGAAGGCCGGCAGGGATCGTATGAAGACGTACTTGATGAAGTAAGCACAGGAGGTAGGAAATTCAGTACTGCATTGGAGCCTTGCAATGAACGAAATGAAGAACCGCTTCAAAGAAGGGAGAGCAACAAAGGCCGAATGCCAACGAAGGAAGACGTAGATAAAACGTCGAATTGACAGAGGGAACAACCAAAGCTCCAAGAAACTTTGTCTGACATACATGTAAGTTTGAGCCTTCCACCTCCTTGCAGCTGACTATTTAGCGCCGGTCTAAACGCGCGAAACGACGGGAATAGAGAAGAATTTTTGACCGGCACGAAGTAGTTAATTTACCAGGAGTGTTTATTGCCAGCGGGCCAGGGGAAAGCACACCTGTATGATGCTTGTAGTGACTCGAAGGCTGGGGGACGTCATGGGTGTATGAAAGCCCCATAATCCCCTAAACGGGACAATTTTCCACAGTGAGAAGACAGCCCAATGACCACGATCGATGACGATCCAGGGAAAACCGGAGAAATGATAGGTACGAAGGCATGGGACAGGAAGAGTTGTTAGAGACAAAACCGGGTTTGTCTGATAATCTGGATTAAAATTTCCCTTTTACCGACTGAGTGCTGACTTCAAGTTTTGGTGACCGGGTTGGATAATGTATAGCTAAGCGAGGGAAAAGGAATAACATCGGGTCGGGATGTCGATAGGGCGGGGATGGGGTTGGATTCTTCGTCTTCGGTCAGGGCGCAAATGTACGGCACCGAGGGCAAGAAACGAGGGGAGTGAATAAGGAAGCGGCGGGAGACGAAAGCCTCATTGAGTAGACAGACAGAGGCTCGAGTCCAGAGCAGGTCCCAAGTCTTCGCACCCGCCCAAGTCTACAGTGTAGTAGCACACCGAATGACCGACTTGTTATACGGCCTTCTACCCACGTATACCAGACCGTAAACCCCGGGGATGGATGGAAGGAATGAAAGGAGAGAAAGGAGAGACGACGAACCGGCTCGTCCCGTTTTGAAACGCCGGTCCGAGTGGGGGCTTTTGACAAATAAACACTGCTCCACCGCTTCAGTTTTTCCTGCTCCCTCGTCTCTTTGGATCAGCGCTTACTAGCTTTAGGGTTTTGGCTGCGTTTCTCTCTGTTGTGGTTTATTGAGATTTGAGATAAAACCAGAACATTATTGTGTTTGCTAGGCTTGTGTTCTTGTTCTGAATCGCGCATCGGTACGAATAGTATCAAGGCGATACCGCTGGGCCTAAATCATTGCTCTTCAAGTAACGTTCTGTAATTTTCTTCATGCAATTTGACAGCTCAGTTCTCGTTCGTCCTGCAGCCTATTCCGGAGATAACTGTACCACCTGGATGCAAGCTGGATACATCTTGTTTATCATAAATGGTACTTCGGAAAGCATAGCTTTCTTCGACGATATTCCGAGGTACGAGAAAACAAATAATATTCGCCTTGTGCTCAGATTAGAATATTTCAAGAAATGAACACCTCAAGTGCAAATTGACAGCATAGCTGCGTGTTCTCACTCTCACCCCAGAAGCTCCTGAAGGCACTGGAATCGGGACTGATGGCGAGGTCACTGATTTTTGAGGAACGCGTTGGGATTCATCATCCAAATCACGCGCTAGTGTCGAGAAATAGCTGTCCCCTAAAGTTGCAGGCACACCGCAACTATCGCAGTCAGAGGGAATACTGTAGTGGTGTATGCGTGCCTTGTCGAATTCTGCTCGCTGATCTGATTCACAGAAATTATCAGATTCATGCAAGAAATTAGGTGGCGGACCACAGGTATCCGCACAAAGAATGAGTAGCTTTTTCATTATGGTACTGAGGACGGCCGAGTTCGTCACAGAAAGGTAATTCTTGATATAATCAAAACACATTTCTTCGCTAATCCACCAGCGAAAAGTGCATGCAATTTCGTATCTGAGCTTCTTATTATAGACTTTCGGGGCATCACGAACACTTCATTCGACGATAAAAAATCCTACCTTTGGTTTGTCTCCTGCTTAGGCTGTCCGACATACGCTCTATAGACTTTCACCGACGAAGCAAAGTCGTTTCTTTGGACTTGATAATGGTGGTGTAGACAAGCATTGTTTGTTATACAACCTCTATAGCACCTGATTTCTGAGTCATCCTATCGGTTGCGCAAAGTGTACAGAAATTTATATCTTGGGAGTACGATCGGCAACAATATCTCCGCTCGATATAGCTTCATTCGATACGGTTTCATGAGGTTGAATGGACTCCAAAATGATACGCTAAGACTTGAGCCACTCCCAGGGAGAGTCACTGACGGTTTATCGAGAACTTTCAATATCGGTGAACCGGTTGGAAAATAGGGATCGTCTTTGGCGCACTTGATTTAAAGAGGCATCCGCTGACTTGTGGTACTTTACCACGGGCGTGGAATCATCCATGATCTCAGGACGGGTTGTGGTCGGAGGCGACATCGAAGTATAAGTGTAGATACATGCGACATATCCAACAGGCCTTACATATTAACATCATTACATTTCCAACGGATGCAGAAAGCTTGTACACAAAGCTACGGATTTGCATGTCTCGCCAGGAAGTCTCGCATTGGTCTTCGTGTGCCAGCCAGTAAAGTTATCACTGTTAAGTGGATCAGTAGAACAGCATCGGTAAGGTCTCGAGATGGTAAACGTTCATCGTCAGGACATTCTCCTTGCGAGCTGTATGTAATGCTAAACTTAGGCCAGATGTACGTTAGAAAATAAGGTCCCTCAAACATCACAGGCACAGCTCACCCCTTGTAGCACTCCACATATCTGTCGCGCCTACCATTATGCTCCCTGGAGGGGGGCGACGGTGCCCTATTATCATATGACAGTATTTTACTTCCTTTAATCGATTCATTAGAACGCCGACTTTCTGCTCTATGCAGAGGTTCTCATTGTGGAGTACGTTGAAGGAAAGACGTGTTTGGACTTGCTCCGAGAACGGGCGAAGCATGTAAATCCGAAGCTCTCGATTTCAACGCAAGTCGGAAATCTGGACACGAGACGTGCAGGAACGGATGATTCTTTGGAGTATTGCTACAGCACAGGCACTTGCTTCCGTGACCGGCTAGTTGGCCCCAGCTCCCATTGCCTTTTTGGTTGTCCTTGCTCGATCCTGTATATAAATTTAATTATGTCCTACTTTTCGTGATATCACTGATAGTGATTACTTCGCTCACTGAAATAGCTCTATCTATGAATCGAGGGAACCCGTGAGAAGTCCCAGGGCTCTGATAACCAACGGGATTCAGAAATGTAGATTTGGCATGCAGATATTTGTTTGTTGCTGATCAGAAACGTGTGGAGGGTGCTGCTGGCGTACCAGAGCTTCCAGATTCGGCCGAATTGCCAGCGGCTATTTGCCTCGAGGACGTCGACATCGATGTGCTCGTTGCCCTCTGCCTCTGTTCACAGAGAGACAAGACACGATGGGACTGTCGTGGCTCACCCAGCTCTTCCACTCACTTGTGCACCTCATGGATTCTCGACCCCTCAACAAGCCGCACATGCTCGTTTTTGCCAAGGATGTTTACCGGGGAACTGCCTCGTCAGTCGACAATATTCTCAAAGATATGCCCTCTTTCCTTCAGGATGGCCTTGGCCGCATCCTCGTCCGACGTGTCGAATACTGCAAGTGTCAAACGACCAAAGGCAGTCCCTGGGAGCACGAGTTCCTCATTGTGACGGTGAAGGAATCGACGCGTCGTGGGCGAACGGCGTACCTCATGGTCGACCGCATGGTTGACGGTACGAAGAAATATCCTGATGGGCAGGACGGGCTTCTAGCCGACTTGGCTCAGTGTCGGGACGAGGCAGATGCAGAGGCGGCAGATCTATCATCTACCAACGAGTCCGATGTCGAGCCCAACCCCACCATCGAATCCACGACGACCTCCTCACCTTCCACTTCGACAAATCAGCACTCTTCCAGCCATTCGCAACTCTCTGGCGCTCAAGTCAAGCATGTTACCAAACGTGATACCCCTTACGCTCTCGACAGGCTCAGCATCTTTGCAGACAAAAACGGCATCAAACGAGAGCTGGGGAAGGTCAAATTTGACGTACTCATGACCATGGACCTCACACGTTCAAAAAATCCTCGGCCTATCACAATTGAAAGTTTTACTCACATTTTCCAGACCACTTCCCGAAACACCCCACGTTATCGTTACATTTTTGCCCAATGCTACTGGTGTGTCTACACAATCTGGAAAATCCTCGAGATGGAGATGCACCCTCATATAAACCTACACCGTCATCATGCCCGCCGCTGTGTGTATTCAGCTTACCCACAAGCAGTCGTTCTGGGTGGAGGTTCATTGGTGGATACGGTGAAGACACCGGAGATGGTGAAGATGCAGTGGGAGGCAGAAAGAACTAGAAGGGATGAGGAATGGGCTGCACTGGCACTGGTGAGTCTAGTTATCGCTTCGATGTACCGTTGCTTTTTTAACCCCGCACACAGGCATCTCGAGCAGATCATTGTCGAGCAGAGGAAGCTTGTCGTCTAGCAGAGGAAGCAGAGGAAGGTCTTCGTCAAGCGGAAGCTCAGATACGTGAACTTCAGGCAAAGTTGGAAGCATCAGAGCGTCGTGCTGGCTCAGCGCGCGCAGTCTAAGTCGTGTTTTTCTACTTATCTTCCTCTCTCTTCATTTGGCGCTGTCACTTGCTTTGTAGTCATCCATCACTATATACATCTTGCTTTCAGTTGTTGATCTTCCTCTCCTTCGCTGTTCTTACCAAGCATCGTGACAGAACCGTAATTCATGGATGCCATACTCGGTACACCGGTCTCTGCAAGATCATGTCTGTCTGCACAAATCGGAACTTGAACGTAGAAACACCACCTAAGATTCGACTTTCCAATAAGCCACCAATATTTAAACGTTCGGTCTTTCTGTTCCCGAAACGTTCCGCGTTCGCACCCGTACACATGCCCCTCGACGTCTATCTTGACCTCCTCATGGGATTCCAGTTCCACTGATTGGAAACACTAGTGCGACATGGCCCTGCAGCCGTCGATCTTTTGACAAGACCATGAATGTGCTCGGTAGGAGAGTTACCGGTGCCGGCGTGTCCTTAGTTGGCTAGTGTCAATCAGGTACACTGGGGGTGTCGAGGAGGTGGTGAGCTCCTTTGGGGTGGCGCGTCCTGCTTCGGCCGTCCGCATCGGTTGGCAAGGCGGGGATCGACGTAGAAGAGTCGGACGCTTTACTGTGCCGATGGTGAGTACGCGGTGTTGAATCTCGTCCGCGTCTTCTTATACGTTTAAGGAGAAGCGCCTCCCTTTGACGCTGGTTCTCCCTTTGTCTCCGTACAACGTCACTGTCGTCTACACGAATCAGGACTACGGAGAAGCATCTCTTACTTATTGACCTTGGTCTCCCTTTCTGTTGCCATCCTATCACCAAGTCGTTGTCTATACGATTCAGGAAAGAAATGTTGCGGTACTGTTCCCCCGCGGATTTTCGTTGGGCTGCGCTTTGCCGTTGTGCACTTTGGATTTCAAGACTGCGATGCTAGGAGATCGCGGCAGGCATAATATCGTCAACTAAGTTGATCATCGCAGTCAGGGGTCACGTACTTCAACTAGCTTCGTTGCCATCGTCCTGAGCTTTGGCGTCGCCCGCTTCGATACGCCAAGCGTATATACACGTTGCGCAGTCCCAAAACTCGTTATTCCCCCCCGAATATTCCGGGTTATTTCCAGGTGAAGTCCCCTCTCACGCTCACGTCTTTGTCTTTCCGCGTAATGCTTCTTAATAAACCACCCCCACAGTCTGATGGTTCATTATCGAGAAGCTTGATGCTTCGTGATAAGAGACTCGTATCTCGCCCAGATAACAACTCAACTACATGTCGTCTTTGGGATCGCCATTCGGTACACACCGCATGTTCTCCGTATCTTCGAGGCGTATCATATGGCTCGAGGATGATCCTCACCTCACGAGTGACCCTACCAAAGCCATGTCGATCTCACGGGAAACCGCGTCCGCCAAAATCGCTCACCACCATTGCCTTACACACGTGAAATCTCAGAAAGGTTGACCTACAGCGAACGCTCGCGTTTATGATCGTTTCTTCGACAGCAAGCGACCCCTGTTGAAGATTCGGATCGGGTGTCGGTATCTGGGCTCCTCCGATGCTGCTCGGAGGTATCGACCAGACTCGTTTTTGAGTTTTCTCAGGCTCTTGCGGCTCCGGAGAACTTTACGCTGACAAGTCCGGCTTTATTATGTAGTCGCTAGTCGTGCGTGTCATAGTTATGTGGTACAAACAGCCCGGATCTCCTTTATTATGACGGTTTTCCATGTCAGCGCAAAACGAAACCGCGTAATAAGCACCCAGTGAGATAACTCTCAAACAGGAACGACAGAAGAAAAATCCTTTTTCCTTTTTGCTAATATGATCGCCGTTGTTTGTGCGTTTTTCCTGATTTTGAAATCTGGCACAAAGCCTGTACTTGGGATGTTTAGATGCAGTGTTGACGAGTCGGAGTCGTGTATCTCCTTCGCTATCATGTCCGGTACGGACTTGGAGCCAAGCACGAACTCGTACCGGTATTCACGTTTCTTCCCGAACACAAAAAGCTATATTCAACGGCTAATGGACTCCGTAGTCACCTCTGAGATGCACGGTTAAATCTTGAAGTATCAGTCGTTTTATCAAATGGACCGGCCTTGAAGCCCACTTCAAATTTTTTAGCATTCGAATTTGCAAGTGAGCCTTCCTTCATTCGGTGATGCTCGGCTTCGGAGGCATTGTGGAGTGGGCGTACTCGGCGAGCGAGAATCAAATTGCAAGGGCAGTGCACTCGTACAAATCTTTACATACTGAAGACCCGCAGAGATTTTATGAAGACGTACTTGATGAAGTGGGCACAGGAGGTGAGAAATTCGGTGCTAGACAAGTCTCGCACGGAGCTCGCAACAAGGAAAAAGAGACGAACCAAGATCCATTTCAAAGAAGGGAGAGTAACAAAGGCCGAGTACCAGAAGACGTGGATAAAGCGTCGAATCGTCAGAGGGAACAACCAAAGCTCCGAGAAACTTTGTCTGACATACATGTAAGTTCGAGCCTTCCACCTCCTTGCAGCTGACTATTTAGCGCCGGTCAAAACGCGCGAAACGACTGGGATAGAGAAGAAATTTTGACCGGCGCGTAATAGTGGGTTTACCAGATGTGTTTATTGCCAGCGGGCCAAGGGAAAGCAAACATGAACGATGTTTGTAGAGACTCGAAGGGACATCATGGGTGTACAAAGGCTCCATTATGCCCTAAATAGGTCGATTTTCCACAGTGAGAAGACAGACCAATGACCACGATCGATGACGACCCAGGGAAAACCGGAGAAATGATAGGTACAAAGGCACGGGAGACGAAGAGTTGTTGGACAAAACCCAGGTTTATCTGATAATCTCTATTAAAATTTCCCTTTTACCGACTGAGTGCTGACTTCAAGTTGGTGACCGGGTCGGAGAATGTGTAGCTAAGCGAGGGAAAAGGAATAACATCGGGTCGGTATGTCGATAGGGTGGGGATGGGGTTGGATTCTTCGTCTTCGGTCAGGGCGCAAGTGTACGGCACCGAGGGCAAGGAGCGAGGGCAGGGAATAAGGAAGCGGCGGGAGATGAAAGCCTCATTGAGTAGGCAGACAGAGGCTCGAGTCCAGAGCAGGTCCCAAGTCTTCGCACCCGCCCAAGTCTACAGTGTAGTAGCACACCGAATGACCGACTTGTTATGCGGCCTTCTACCCACGTATACCAGACCGTAAACCCCGGGGATGGATGGAAGGAATGAAAGGAGAGAAAGGAGAGACGACGAACCGGCTCGTCCCGTTTTGAAACGCCGGTCCGAGTGGGGGCTTTTGACAAATAAACACAGCTTTAGTTTTTCCCGCTCGCTCCAAGCTCGTTCGCCTCTTGAGATTAGCCGTTAATCTGTGTGTTCTTGCTGAAGTCTCTTTGTCAGTACTTGGCGCCAGACTTTGCCTTGAGTTTTCTATCCACAGGTGCTGGCACCTACTAGGCTACTGTTTTTGAACTTGAACTCGAATCTTGGGGTATCTATCTGGGGCCAAACCAGGAAATCATTGGCGTTGTTGTGTCGAATATCCGCTCTTGTTCTGGATTGCGTGGAGGGACGAATAGCAAGGCGATACTACACCTCAAGCATTGCTTGGAGTCTTCAAGTAACCCCAGGCCTGTGTAATAATACTCTTCACACGGACCTTGACAGCTCAGTTCTCGAGCAGCCTATGCCAGGAGATAATTGGACCAAGCTGGGTGCGCCTTGTTCATCATGGATGATATTTCGAGGTCCGAGATTTGCCTCGGCTTAAGATATGTCCTGGCGTGAACACTTGAAGCGCAAATGGACACCATGGCTGCGTATTCTTATCCTCACCCTAGAAGCTCTACAGGAAACTGACATTGGCACTGGCGGGGTCATTGATATCTGAAGGATGCGTTGAGGTTCGTCGTCCCAAGCACTCGCTCGCGTCGAGAAATACTGCCCCCTGAAGTTGCAGGCACACCGCAACTATCATAGTCGGAGGGAATACGGCTATACTGTATGCACACCTTGTCAAATTCTTCACGGTGAGCCGATTCACAGAATCCTACCATGAACGGTACATAGAAGTTCGTATCTGAGCCTCTTATAGACTTCTGGAGCAATGCGTACACGTCTTTCGAAGATAAAAACTCCTGCTTTGGGGTTTTCTCCTACTTGGGCTGTCCAACCGCACTCTATAGACTTTCACCGAAGCAGGGTCGTTTCGGTCTACTTGATAGTACTGGCGTAGATACGCACTGTCTGTGCTACAACCGGCAAAACACCTCTCATTACTCTATCGGATTGAGTGCGATCGGGAACGATATCTCCTCTTGATATAGCGGTACTCGACACGGTCTCGTTGGTTCAATGGACTCAAAAAAATGCGCTTAGACTTGAGCCACTTTCAGAGAGAAAGTCGTTTACGGTTTATTGAGGAAACCGAAAATTGAGTTCCAGTTGAAAATAGGAATCGACCTTGGCGCACTCGATTTTTAGACGCGTCCGTTGAATTCTGGTCCAGGGGTTATTCGTTTGATAACGGCACGAAGCGCGGGGCTGAGAACTCTGCTCGGAGAGTTTGAACAGTGCCTGTTCTTATCATGTCGTAAATATTTGCGAACTGCCCGGGGAAAAGGAGGACAATGTAAGGAACGAATTGCCTCTCAAATCCTGCATACCTATCTCAAATCTCGCTGTCTTTAATTCGAGAGTCTGCTTGAGTCTGCTTCGGGGAGACTACCTGTCCTGCGTTGTCGATATCTCTGATAGGGAGTTTCCGGCTTGGGCGGGAGTTACGCCATTCGGTCATCCTGTACCACATTGTTACGATGGATGATGTTGGCATTGAGTACAGTGCGATAAAGATAATATTTGTTCGCGTCCCTATCGGGCCCATCCTTTTGCGATTTTCGATCACTATAGTGGCGGGACAGAATGTACTTATTGTTAGTCACCAGCTCTAATCAGATATATCTTCTCTGCCGTTCGAAGATGAGGGAACCATGATGCCTTTGTCGAGCTAAGAATTTGAAGAACGTGTCGGCACGTAAGTGCACGCCCACGTGGTCGGACTTTGAATCCACCAACTTGACCTTACCGCGACTACGACTCACGGCACCACTCGTTGTGCCAAAGCTTGCTACACAGGCTACTTTGCTCCTCAGGTGATTCTTACTTTATTTCAATGCTGTCCCTTGTTTGCGAATGTCCGCAAACAATTCTTATTTCCTTTATAAACCTTCACAATTTCTTACACTAACATACTTTCTCCCATGGCAGACGTTACCACAGATCAACCACCTCCGTCGCCAACCGACTCTACGACCACCAATCCTGGTCGCGTTATGCCTCCGAATCGTCCGTGGCGCCCAGAATACTGTATGGACCACACTCCCATCGTTAAGAAGGCCCAAGGGCACAGCAAATTCTCCGTCGATTGACCAGAAATCCGAGAAAGACATAGGGACATTGCTGCAGAAGCGCGTGGCCATTTTATCTATGGTCCTTCAGCGACAGCATTCCTTGACGAATACATGCTCTGGAACGACGCTACTCCCCAAATCTACAGGGACGCGAAGCCGAGTGTGAAGAGACAGAATTTACTCGCCTCCATGGCCCAAGTCAAGGAGTCCGACATGTACTCGAAATATGTGCGTCTTTCTATAAGCTTTCGTACTTCCTCCGCTAACTATTTCACGCTCAGATCAAAGCTCTTTCCAACTGGCCCTGGCCTCTGAAGAAGAAAAAATCGGATTATTTGTTGATACGCCCTAAGCTTGGCAAGTTTCGTGACACAGACACCGACTGTGGGAACATCGCAGTCGATATCGGAGTATATGACAAGGACAATATGCCGGAGGGGCGCACTACCGATCACTCGCTCATGGAGACACAGACAGAGATTAAAGGGCACGCCAACTATGATGCTTTTGCTGACTTGGAAGAGGGACAAGAGGCCCTGGTGGAGGAGGCAAACAGTGAGGGGGATGAGGAATTCAAAGTCGAGGAAGAAGACACAGAGGACGAAGCAGCGCAGGACGAGGAGGACGATGAGGACGAAGATGAGGAGAATGAGCAGGACCACGAGGAAACGGCGAAGGAAGAACCCAAGGTCAATGAGCCGGCACCTGAGGATGTCAAAGTCTTGCCTAGTTTTCCGTTCGAGAACGACTCTATCAAGGGCCGTGAGACACGCGGCCAGATATCCTGCTATGCGGGCGTTACCATGATGGTCCAACACCGCTCACATCTTTTTATGATTCTCATCTGTGGACGCTTCGCACGATTCATACGCTGGGATCGATCAGGTGCTATCGTTAGCAAGCGATTCGATTACACCAAGGAAAAGACCTTACTTTTCAATTTCTACTCGCGTTTCGCCCAGTTATCGCCAAGCCAGCGGGGTAAAGACCCGACCGTCTCCCCGCTCATGGATCCGGATGAAGATGCCATAGCTCGGGCCAAATTCAAACACTTCGATACGGACATGTAGCATGGTGATGCTGGGCCGAAAGCAAAGAGATTCATTAGTATTGAGGAACAGAAGCTTTTGCGTATCGAAATGACGGTCAACAACAAAATTTGCCGATTTGTAATCTGTGCACCGAAGTTCGACGACAGTGCGTTCTCGCCATTTGGACTGATCGACGCGCCGGTCTCTCGCTATCGATTTGGATAGTCTTGATCTGAAAGACGCTGGCAACGAAGGATTGCTGTTCATGAAGGACTATTGGCGTGAAGACTCGCCTCGGACGGTCAAAGAATCGGACGTCTATCATCTTCTCGCTCAGTACGATGTCCCCCATGTAGCTAAAATGGAGATTGGCGGCGACATTCCTGACATGGTCACGATTACACCACAAGTACGCACGAATGTTGCCGAACCAGCTCGACGGCTACCATCTTGCGACCCTACAGGCTCATAGAATCTTCTTGAAAACTATCGGAAGAGACCTGACAACGTTCTGCAGCGTCAAGAGCTTGGCAACATGTATCGCAGATGCGATGAAAGGTTAGCTCTACGCCGGATTTAATAGTTCGTCTGATCTGATTGACTTTTGTAATAGCCCACCAGGTAGCTTTCCATAGGGCATGCATTTTGCACCGCGATATCAGTGTTGGAAACATTATGATTACCTCGAACCACCGGGGCTTCCTCATCGACTGGGATCATTGTGTCATTCTTACCGACAGAGGTGCCGACAAGCGTGTAGGCAGAACGATTCGTATTTCCGTGTAGTTGTCGTGACCTTCTTCACTCACATTCCTAATTATCTAGGGTACGTGGCACTTCATGTCCGCACGCCTTCTGGCTTCATTTGGGAACACGCATACGATTGTGGATGATAGAGAATCCTCGCTCTGGGTTCTCCTCTACAGTGGCGCTACGATATACTCCCAATTCACTTCAACCAGCTGCATTACATCATGGTTTGAACTTCTGGTTTCATCACTTTGTACCTGGACCTCGTGGGGACACTGGTGGTACCCGTCTTGAGACCAAGAGAGTGAAGGGTCTGGGTGGCGAAGTGTACAGCTTCAGCTCCGATGCTGTTGATGATAAGGATAAAGACCTAGCGGGACATTTTAGAAAGTTACTTTTGGCAGAATGAGCGGCACGACTCTCCACAACTAGATTACCTATTGTCCGTGATGAAAATTTCCGCTTTCTTGTACCTTGTTTTCTGTCCTTCGTTGCAGTAAGAACTAATTTCAAGGTTGTGCAAGTCGTCAGTGCATCTTGTTTCGTTCGATGGCAGCCCTGATATGTGCTGTGTGAATTCATCGTCTTGATGCTTGCAAGTCAAGGGCAGTGAACATCTGATAAAATAACATTACATTGTACATACGTCGCAAGTACGACACGCCAACTCGTTAATCAAAAATTTCAACTAGCTTAAAGATCTCGGTGATCGGGCTAGCAAACCAAAGGACGCGGTACATTTTTCACTGTCGTCGTAGGGAACCTAGTAGAAGATTAGTAAAAGCTGATTAGGACTCACTCTCATTCTTCTTAGTTCGGATATTGTAGCCCTGTTGTAGAGGAATCAGGACCTATGATATGGTCGGCAGATAAATGTTAAGTAGACTTCATCGGAATGACCGTCTATTTTGTTTGCTATGTCGTCAAGAATGTATATTACTGATATCGCGGAGGCGCGAACTCTAGTAAGGCACACGGCAATGAGTTTCAGTGATTCCCCTGCCGTTGCACCCAGATATGATCCTGGATCACATTTTGTCAATGAACATCAAGCGACGTGAACCGACCCTTACCGAAAGTTTAAGACTTCCAAGCCAAGCTGCTTGCACCGACTCAGGACGTCGAAATTTTTTATAGGGCTTTTGCCCTTTATCACTACAAAATAGCCAGTTAAAATGTTGAAGAACCCACGTGTCCAGATTACCGTAATTCATGAAATATGTTGTAGCACCTCTCTGGGTTCGTGATATTAATACTTTATGCTAGCCTTGAAGTTTTGATATTTGAAGGATTGAGATCACCAGACATTCGGCATTGGTCTCTGCGTTCTACGCTATTTTCGGTGGACGTACAAATTATTCCGGGATTGTGTTGAATCTGCGGGTACGACACATGGTAGGTAACAAAAGTATGGGGTCTCGCTATGAGCATGAGCGAATTACTGTGATGCACCTTTCGCACGTTATCGACGTGCCAACTTGTATCGGGCCCCTACATATATTTGAACAGGAGTAGCTTAACCTTCTATCGTGTGATTGTAATTTGAATCCCGATGTAGCAAGTCGCACCCTCTCTTCAACTGGTTTTCGATGGGCTCGCTCCCTTTGCTCACGTTCGGGTCTGGAGCCAAAATGATGATCGTACCTGCAATACATAGCAGTAGCAACCAAGGGGCTCCGGGGAACGTACACAATGAGCGAACAATGCCAGTACGATAACGATGTTGGGAAGGTGAAGAAGCGACTCAGCCTAAGAAAAAAAAGAGGGACAGAAAGGTACACCTGGCGAAATATCAACAGGATTCCAGGGCTGATATATACCTGCTGTCGATGCTTTTTATCATTAGAAGGATCATTCATTTCATCAAATAGAGACGATCGTCTAATGATGGCCTGTGCGTAGAGGGAAATCGGCGCCGTTGTTGCAGCGTTAATGAAAGCAGCCAAACAGGATGCTGGGGCTCAAATAGATTTTTCGCAATCCATTGGGAGCAAGTTATGGTTGAGGCATCGGCGTGTCAAGCACAATTCGTCCTCAGTATCACGCGAAGCCCCTGAAGATTCCGTTCATTGTTCAATTCGAACATAATAGATCACGAATGATTATAAATATCTGAGAAGGGATTAGCTTGAGGAGCGAGACGAGGGCTACGAAATGTACGTACATGGTAGGCCACTTACAAGGCCACCGTATCGACCAGGCGAGCGCCCGGAATGACATTTCCTCCTAAGTAAGTCCTCCCAGCGTAACCTACAGTGACGATTCATCATGAATTGAGGGCTCGGTTCACCCTTCATGTACGCTCATGCCAGGGGATACTGTCTCCTGATACCTTAAATATTCGCAAGAGGATGGTAACGGAAAGACGAAGGGACTTGCCTCAATATAGAATAGCAGCCTTGCGCCTTGCTTGAGCTTGCCGAGTGGAGACGGGCAAAAATCAATTAGATTTTATCCAGCCTTCATTTTGCTGTAAGCATCAAGGCAGAGAGACGAAACTGGAGCACGTACCATCACTTCCAAGAGAATTATATGCAATCCACCCCTCGTTCCTTCATTGCATACAGAACCAGTCAAGCAGAGGCTGAACTCCGCCGGTCTTTCCTCTGCACTTTCATCTGATAGTACTTGATGAGAGAGTCTGGCACGCATCACGGAAGCAGAGTCGTGGGGGCATTTGGATCAGACGGCCGGTGCGCGACGTTTCCGATTACGGTGACGTAGTATGCGAGGGTAGCTGACTGGAGGATAATGACAGCACCCATGGGCAGAGCACTCGAATTAAGATTCAGTTCGTATACGCGTAGTCGTTTTGGACCTGTCGTGGAGGAACGAGTCAATCACTGCATGAAGGGCAATATGACTTTGGGCACGTACGCATTCTGCGAACGTGTGCAGCGGCGCCAATCTGTTAATATCCCCCTACTCTCAATTTTGTGGCAGAAATACACCTGTACCCTCGTCATGAATCTCTGACCGCACGTCTAAAGCCCGTCCCATACAATCGCTGTGGAAAGCGCAAACAAAACAGAGATTATTCATGCCTAATTGTTGCACCCCGATGGTGTCTATGTCGAAATCGATATAAAGGACGAGTTCTGTCAGTGTACGAGGGTCAGTCTAACGGATAAGCTAGGGAAAGAGAACGCACTTTAGTATATCTCTTGAGATTTCGTCCTTTATCTTCGAGGTGACATCATCTGGCTCAGAGATATCGCCGAGAGCTGCCAACACATGGTCATTGTTTCACGATAGCTGCGCGCATGAGAAAACCGACTTAGGGGATCTACTATTCTCAAACACACCTTCAATTTAGTGTGATTCCCGATCTCCACTGCTGAAAAAGGTCCAATGGGTTAATCTGGAGCGTATTCATGTTGAGCGCGATTCAAGGACACATTATAAGTCTCAGAAGGGTTGATGCATGATGGTGGGGTACGCGAATCGCCGCGAATGCGCCATACGGCGGCAGCACGTACCACGTGACGCAAATTCTTCTCAATTGGGCAGGTGCCTTTTATTTGTTGCTTGGCTCTCACCACGTTCTTCATTTGCACCGTCTCGCTCTCCAGCGGTCGCGTGTGTTCATACATAACTTGAAATATGCTAGAGGACTTCCCAAAGGAGATGGACGTTATCCGTGAGCCGCAGGACTGCAAAAGCGACGCGAGTGTCATTTTAAATCTTCGGTGCGTGACATTGATATCTTGTTTCTTGCTACCACTCACAGTTATGTCTAGGAATTGGAGATTTATCTCTATCAATCATTTGAGAATTGGTATATGCAGCTCTAGAACCTCTCGCGCCGCTTTGAGTCGAAACACTATGCTGAGACAGTATCAACACCGTCATTTTCATCAGGCTATAACCTTTCCCAGCGATTGTACTAGCTTCAATGGGAGAACGAACAGTCTCTGCAGGGTTCGCTTATCCGACCGCAGCTGCTATCCAGGGTTGCCCTTTCACCACTGCCCTACCACGACCACCTCGGCGTCGTTCCGGCGTGCAGTGCACTGGCGACGATTCCCCCTGCTACCATAGGAGCATTACATACCGTCTAGACTGCTTTTTCGGCGGTCGTGGTTGTAGTTGTCACCCTATCACCCTCACCATCCCTTCCGTGACTGACGTGGACGACAATCTTTCTGGCTTCAAATGCCGCCATAACGAAGCTGACCGCGACAGAAGTTGGAGCGGAAACTCTCCAAACCACTGATACCGTGCTCATGAGCGTCTCCCGCCCGTCGTCATCGTCTTCACCGCAACACCGTCACCTCCAATTTTCGTAGCGGCGACTTCTACATCCACCACGAAATTGTTTTGTTTTGTGGGGATCCTTCAACACCACGAAGAACTGCTACTGGACATGGCATGGATTAACCTTGTTGTCATACAGGCGACGTTGAAATGGACGGGCGAGAAACAATGGGAACGAAGGGAGGCGGAAGAATAATTGTTCCGTATCCCCACTGACACAATGATGTCCATTTGTTCTCATTACCTTGCTGATGAGGTCCTGGAGAAGCAAGGTCGAAGTAGGTGGCGATGCAGAATTTTGGTGCGTCCACCCATTTACTATTTCGTTCTATAATTCATGAGTCTTTGTAGGACGTAGGCACATATGCTGCATATCAACCAAGGAAGACGCATATACTTGCCAATGCGGACAACCTCTACCTTCGGGCACCGTTTACTCGACGACATTGGTTGAGAGCCACGTACTTTCACGAAGATGGCGACTTCTCTAGGACATCGAGTACCACGGAAGTCCATTCTTACTTGAACAGCAAGACTGCCGCTCACCCGAATGATTGTTTTTACTGTCCCCATCCGCGTCTTTGGCTGCTGCCCTCGAATCCACAGGTTAACCCCACTATCCCACGATGACGACATCGATTTACCCCAGCCTTCAGCATACCGAGGATGACTTTTTATTTCAACTGACAGGAGCAGCACGTATGATGTGGACTGTTATTATGGTCTTCGTCATTGTTGTGGTGCTAGAGCCATTGTCGATTCGTTTCGCTTCCCTTTCATGGCTCTGACGGCCACGAGAATTCGTCTGGCGTAGCAACGGCAACTGTGACCACTTCACCAGTAGTGACTTGATAGGCGTGAATCCCAGGGGCAGTTCATGTGGTCCTCATGGTCGTCCTTGTGCCGAAGTAGTTGTCTGTACCCAACTCGACCGACCCACTCACCTCTACATCAGCAATGTTGTTCTAGAAGCATCAAAGCCGGCCGGAGGTCATCAAAGCAACAGCTACCAGCTTCTAGAGCAACTGGTTTATACATTCATCTTTCTGCACCTGATCCGCCAGAGTATCCTTTTCCCGCCTCCCCTCCCATGACGACCGTTCGCTGCCTGCAACGACTACAGCAACCCCAGTTCCATTTGTCTCGAGGTACAATCCTTCAAACGCATACTGTTCTTTGGTATCGAGGAGGGCGAAGAAAAAGTTGTCCAGGCGTCGGTGGCGGCAAGGTTCTCCTACGTCGTGACAGAGAGCGGGAAGGATACGACGTCGGTAAAAGTCTCCCTTACCATCCAGGATCAACCTGGCGAGTAGTTTATGCCTTCGGTTCCGGGGAGAAGGGCTAGCTCGGCAACGAGGCGACTGCTGAACGCATTACGACGGGCAACGAGACAGCATTCAATATCATCTACGAACCCGTGTTGGTGACGGATTTGGGGCCTGAGAAGATCATGCAGCTGACGGTCGGGTCAACATTCGATTGCGCTGGATGAGAAGGGGTACCTCATCTAGATTCTAGCTTCATTCTCCCTCGCTGATTACTCGTACAGTACGGTACACGTTTGGGGCTATAACAATGGCTACCGCCGTCATGGTCGGGACAACCAGGTGGACATGCTCCGTCCCAAAGAAGTCCTTCAGTGTCCTGGTGCGAATACAGGCGTGCTACTCGCTGCAGGCCCAAGTACGTCCGTCGTCGTCGATAGGGGAGGCATATACTGGATAACGAGCAAGGTTCGTCCACCCTCTCTCGAACCCATTACCTGTAACTAACAGCTACGCGTAGTGGAAAAACCCTGGAGATGGGTCGTCAGGCTCGCCCTACAGTGGCTTCTGGTACATGCTAGATATAAAGAGCTGGAAAATCACTGTCGCCGCTGTCTGAAGCCCGGATACATTGGGCTCTGACATCTGACAATAATGGCGATGGTGATACAACCATCTCGTGAGGGCGGAATACTGCGAATGGTAGGACCCTTTTCGTCCTTTGCTGACCTTGCCACTAACTTCTCAACAGGCAAGCTCAGTGTAGGACCAGCTGAAGCTAAACTAGCTACGAAGCCTATCAAGCGTTTACCGTTGGGAGGTCTCGACGTACTGTCTGTCGTGCAGGGACAGAATACAACACTGTTCCTCGTACGACTGTCGGACAAGATGAGTACTACTAGTTCCACCACCATCCCAACATTGTCTACTTCAAGCCATTCCCTCCCCGCCACCTTCCGAACCTTTAAATCATCCCACCGCCTCGCTCTTTCTCGTTCCTGATGACTCTGGAAGCGTGTTCCGTGAAGAGGTCTGGCCGCCACCCCGTGACCCGAGTGGGCATTATCGTGAGCCGAGCATTCTGGAAGGATCCCTTCAGCGCTATCATGCCCGAGTGAGTTTTTTCATTTTGATTTGCATATAATTCTGATGTGATGGATGTCCCAGACATGGCGAGACGCCTGTCGGCCGCTCTACCACTGTCGGTGCAAGATATGCGAGCGAGGCATACCTGCAGAGGGCGTCGTTCAGATATCATCCGAGGATGCCGCTCAGCCTGTTACAACTGCAGTGGAGATCCGTCTACCTTCTCCCGAGGTCAATGAAGCTGAGGCCGATGATGAAGATCTTGACTACGATTCGTATTACGACGAAGAGTTTTACTCTGAGGAGCAGGACGAAGCTTGGAGTCCCTCGGTTGACCGCAAGTCGTGAGGTGCCCGACCTACCTGTTAGGAAGAGATCGTTGGATGACGTAGTGGAGCCCGTCAGGTTGGGAACACTGCCAAAAAAGCTTAACATCGACGTCGAGGTAAATGTGCCCGAGCCAAGGTAGAAGAAGAGAAACTCGGAGGAGCTCGAGGTTGTCGGGGATGGCGCCGGGTGGAAGCAGCGCAAAACTGAAGATATTGTCAAGTCGCCACTGATGTCGCTGGAGGATAGTAACCACTTGAGCTCGGTACCACCACCCGGGGAAGAAGAGACACGATAGACGACTTTGTAGGGTATCTCAGACAGACATCGAGATGCTCTGCAGTAAATCTGAGGCAAAGGACTGCAATATTGACCTGGGGGTCGATCTGGTCTCTTGGTGTGTGAATACACTTTCATTTCTTTCTACTGCTAACGGATTTCTAAAAGATCGTTACAGCCTTATTCCCAACCGACCGTTGACCTCTGAACAACCTCGTAAACACTCCTCGCTCCCCGCAAGGCCTGCCGCCCCTCCTCGAATCCAGCAAATATCTCCAAGACCTTTTCAGACTTCAAAATTTCACAGCGACTTTTTTCCTGCTTGTCTGTCGCCTTGGTTACAGCCTCTACTGCGGCAGGGACACGCGACGACATGTAAGACACCATTTTCTCAGCCATAGAACTTGTCTCGCTCGCCGGCTGTACGGTTCACTGGTACTCTTCCAGTTACCCCCATCACGAGGACAACTGTTATCTGCAGGTCGTCCAGTCCATCGGTGATGCTTTAGCACACTTGAGGGTGAGCGGCTGCGGCTTGAGATCTGACAACGCCGAAAGCCAGAGCTACTAGGAGTGCTGTTCATATGGCCGTCATTGTCGCTATGTTCGAACGGCATTTTTTTGCGTCTCAAGCGTCCCAGTGGCAATGGAAACTGCGGATTCACTACCATGTGCACAACTTATACTATGGCCATCGTTGTTAGCATGCTATTATCTCAAGCAAGTTGTACCTCCCGCTCATTTCTACCCCAAATGCGATGCCGATCCGAGCACATCCTAAAGTATGAAGCACTAGTGATACATTTGCCAGCACGACGTTATCGATGCCCATCATGTATGTCTCTGAAGCATGTTTTCCCCCGAGTTTGGCTCCAGAGCGACTTACAGTACTACTAGCTTCTCCACCCTCTCGACAACATCCACGTCAAGCGCAAAATTTTCAATGAAATCCATGCTGCCCCCGACGACTTCCTCCCACCCTCAATCTCGACGACCTCTGTCGCATCTGAGAGAGCTCATCTTTGCGGTGATGTCGGAGGTGGATAGCTAGATGCCGTGCGTCATGAGCTCTTTGGCCGAGCTCCAACATTGAAAACGGCGATGATGTTGCCTGGAGAGGATTCCATCGGGACCTCGATTGTAAGTCGCCTTTCACTCCTTTGGCTTCTCTAATCTCTCTCCAGATATCACCACATACCCGACATCATTCAGCTCCGTTCTTTTACGACCTTTGTCGTATACAGACCGATATGAGATTCGCGAGGGTGCTCGTCCCCCAGAAAACCAATGTCGACACGGCAGCAATGGCTATATGCACATTCAATCGATCAGCAAGGATTCTGGATACGTGTACCCCTTTATAAAAGGCAGGTGATGATTATGAATGTGAGCTCCATGGTGGATGATGAGGGTGTGAAGGCCGCGTGGATGCGCCTGCCAAGGCTGAACGTCGTAGTACTTGCGGAACTGTGGGTGTTCGACGAGGATGTGGGCGCATATACGGATTGGGTGGGCGGAACACACGGAGAAGAGAGGGGCGTTCAATGAGCTGTAAGCTTCCTACCAAGACCAGCGCCGCAAGACCCTCAACGGCGGCTTCCTCGACCTCGCCTGCCCTCCCCACCCATCCCAGATCCGCCTGCCCCTCAAAATCCAGCATCGTCAACTCCTCCATCGTCCACGTCCATGTGTCCTGCCGCCACCGCCTCCTCGCTGCCCGCAAGGTCCGCGCTCTGAAGATGGAGGCTGACGCCCTCACGCACAACCATGCGCGTGTACCCAAGTCCGAGGAGCCCGTCCGCTTCGAAGGCTTCCGGATGGTCATCTGCAGCGAACTCGAGGACCTCAGTGTAGCCGGCGCAGAGGAAGACTACGGCAATGAGGTCAGCAGTATGGGCGGCTATGACCAGGCCCCACCCTTTGCCCCGCTCCCGATGTACCATGGCCACGGCTGCTCGCCCGTTATCGCAAGCCCGACCAACATGAATTTCAAGACCCACTCGAGTCACCCATGCAAACAGGACGCTAAATGCGACTTTGCCTTCAAATGGGTACGTTCCGAGTGTTCGACTCATAAATCTGCATTTATTGTTTCTCAGTCATAAAACATTTATTGTCGATGCCAAGCAAGCGGCACAGATACCCTCAAACTCCTTCATAGCAGCGGGATTTTTGACTTTTCGGTTGCATCGGAGGGCAGTGCCAGTGGTGGTACCAGGTTGTGCGTTCGCCTTACCGGCATCTACCCTGGGCACTGATAACTTTCTGAGACAGGCACGCACACGAACCAACAAGACGGCACGGTGCAGCTCGTTTTCGAAGTATCTCGATGTTCCTTTCTCCTACATCTCTCTATGGTGACTTACTGCGACTCCGCTATACGTCCTGGTATTAGAGTAGCGGTAGCGGAGGAGGAAGAGTTTGCGGGCATGGCCCATCAGAGGATTTTTGTCTTCACAAGTGTTGGCTCGGTAATTGCAGGCGTATCAAATCAACCAAGGCGACGCCTGGTGAAAGGTGCTCTGGCTTTCCTTCCATTTGATAGTCACCGTCCGTCGCCGTGCTCTACATGATTTGATTATGTAGGTTGTAAATTCAAATTTCAGACTACTTCCTTCTCTTCCATGTCAGCACGTCCTCATCTCTGTCTGTCTTGTTCTTACCGAGGCACGGCCTGCATCAGCCTTGCACCTTCTGTAAAGTGATATCCCAAGCACTACTAACTGACTTGGAAGGAAGAACTCGGGTATCGGCCCGAACGGGGTGAGTTCTCTGTTATAAACCGACTTTGATTGTTTCTGAATGTTATTAGATTCATCCATCGAGCGCCAGGATATCTGGAGCACATCGCATTGTCACCTTCGTCCTTCCATGTCCCCCAACCCTCCATCTTGGATGTGACAAGCCGGCACAATGCCCGTAGGATAAGCTAAGGTGTTAGAAGACCTGAACGTGTTACTGGGTGAAATAAAAGACTTCGTGAACAGTGTGGACACCGTATACCAAAAGTTTGGTATTCGGTGGGGTTGCCTAAGGAGGACCTGGGAACCGTGAGGTTCAGGGTCAAGTTCGTCACGTCAGCACGGGCTGGTGTGAAGCTGGGACTGAGGGATGAACATGACGCAGCCAGGACCCGCCTTGAGCATCAGGGAACCGGGAAGGTGGAGATGCCGAATTCGGACACCGACGCTAGGGATGGTGGGTGGGACAAGAAAAAAGAGAGGAATCGAGCGGTCGTGAGAAACGACATGGCAGCGTAGAACAGGAAGACGCGATGCCATATGTTTCTTCGACGCGTACTTAGCTTATCACGGACTATGCGCTAAATGTGACATAAGGTATTGTAATGTGTGACAGAAGTGATAGCAAGGGATCCAGAGAATGATACCAATTGCACTACAAGACTCAACCTCCATCAGAAGACCGAGATAGCAAGGCGAGATGACAGTAAAGGTCCAATATCAGTCCCACCATCACTGCTCAGAACCTTCACCTCCTCCATGTCGCGGAGTACACTGTCGAAGTGTCCCCCTGCCCCGGCACATGCATAGAGAACCTTCGCGAAGGCCGCATGGATAGCAAGCAAGTGGGAATCAGGCGATGCAATGCTGGGATGAGCATCGAACTCGCAGACCGCCTCTCGGACCCTCAAACCTATAAGCGGGTTCGCATTCACACTGCGTACCATGTATTTGTTCGGCTCAGGGAACTGGACATGATCAGCACTTCAACAAGGATAGGCAATGCGATATCTCACAGCAAACCCGTCAAAATAGAATTGGAAATTTCCAAAGTCTTTGTGGCAATCACTTGTCATAAAAATGGCATTCTTGGGTGTATTGATATCTGAGCCACTGAGAGCGCGAAAGTCGATAGACGTCCAGTTGCGTAACAGGTCCCACGTCGTAGTCAAATCATGCTATGTCGACCTGAATCAACGAAGCAGTTTAAAGGATCACCAATGTACTCACTATTGACTTTGCCTTATCTGAGCTATTGAGGGATAACGGCATAATGTGGGCGGCTACCATATGCGCACGCCGGTCGGTGCCGCCAGGGATATTAAGAGTAGCATCGACAAAGTCAGTAACGGCACAGTGATGGTGTTCACGCTCAGCGACCTTGCAGAGACAAAAGGAATGAACAAAAGACAAGAAATGGCATAAATCAGACGCGCCTGATCCCGCAATGAGTTCTGCTCGGTTCTATCTGCTCTTTCGATGTATATGGCTGCTTCATCTATCGTGGGTGTCTGTTCGCCGGAAACAGGGGACCTTAAATGATTCAACGCCAACACTAGACAGCAGTAAGAGACAGATAAGTCGAAGAATAAAGCAAGGCGTACTTTGGAAGATCAAATTAGAGAGCCAAGCCTTCGCCACGACGAGCAATGCACTCTCCGTGCGCGGGATAGCATGTAAGACGGATATGACGTAACGCTTCCCCTCTGTGCATGGTGCATGGTCTAACATCGCGTGTAAGAGTTTATAGAGTGAGTATGTTGGGGCGGATTCGCGGTCGAGACCGGGACGGAAGTGGTTGATGAGCTTCTTCGCATCGGTCTCCATTAAGTCTAGATCCAAGTTACTATTACTGTAGAATGCTTCGTAAACATCCACAGAGAGAAGAGTGCCTATGCTTGTGCACTCAGGCTCGGCCATGGTGGTGGTGGAAGAAAGGCTTCCGACGCCACGTTCCCAGACCATGCACGTGAGGGCCGCTCAGACACCGAGAGGGGAACCGGACTGCACCGGCGGCAGCAGTCGGCAATGACACCAGGTGATGCGAGCCGTGACGAAATAGGAAGGTTGGACATTTTGGCACTTGGCACTCACTATACCACTCGCTCACACCGTCTCGCTTCCATGCAGCCGAACTGCTTTGTAGGATATCTCAGATGGACATCGAGATGCTCTCTGCAGTAAATCGCAGGCGAAGGACTGCAACATTGACCTGGGAGTCGATTTGGTCTCTTGGTGTACAACACGTCCATTTCTTTCTACTGCTAACGGATTTCTAAAAGATCGTTACGGCCTTATTCCCAATAGACTGTTGACCTCTTGACAAGCTCGTAGACCCTCTCGATGCCCGCAAGGCCTGTCGCCCCCCCTCAAAGCCAGCAAATATCTCCAAGACCTTTCCCAGACTTCAAAAATTCACAGCGACTTTGGTCCTGCTTGTCTATCACACTGTCTTCCGACCTTACAGGCTCACAGGATCCTCTTGAAAACTATCGGCCGAGATCTGACGACGTTCTGCAGCGACAAGAGCTTGGTAACATGTATTGCAGATGCGATGAAAGGTTAGCTCTACGCCTGGTTTAATATGTTGTTTCATCCCATTGACTTTGCTTCTGTAATAGCCCACCAGGTAGCTTTCCATAGGGCATTCATCTTGCACCGTGATATCAGTGTTGGAAACATTATGATCACCTCGAACCACCGGGGCTTCCTCATCGACTGGGATCATTGTGTCATTCTTACCAACAGAGGTGCCGACAAGCATGTAGGCAGAACGGTTCGTATCTCCGTGTAGTTGTCGTGATCTTTTTCACTCATATTCCCATTATCCAGGGTACGTGGCAGTTCATGTCCGCACGCCTTCTGGCTTCATTTGGGAACATGCATACGATTGTGGATGATAGGGAATCCTCGCCCTGGGTTCTCCTCTACGTGGCACTACGATATACTCCCAATTCACTTCAACCAGCTACATTACATCATGGTTTGAACTTCTGGTTTCATCACTTTGTACCTGGGCCTCGTGGGGACACTGGTGGTGCGGGCAAGCGAGCCGTGTTAAAAGACAAAGAGTCACTACCTTCCTTCGACGCTCACGGTCTCAACGAGTTGATCCTAGAGTTGGCCGACGTTTTCATTGTCCGATATCAGCCAGAACCTACTGCACAGCAGATTCAGAAATACGAAGCTTTGAAAGTATCACTCCCAGACTTTGCTCTAGACCTTTACGCCGGCCAGTACTTTTTGAACCAAGGAAAACTGAACAGCCCTACCTGGCTTTATGACACTTTGCGCAAGCATGCCAAAACGATGAAGGTGCCTCTCAAGAGGGACGATGATTGGCACAAGAACGCCTGCTACAGCCGGGACGAGTTCTTTGGGAGCTCCAGAAAGCGCACGGCGGCGTCGGACCGTCTTGAGACGAAGAGAGTGAAGGGTCTATGTGGCGAAGCGTACAGCTTCAGCTACGATGCTGTTGATGATAAGGATAAAAAGACCTAGCGGGACATTTTAGAAAGTTACTTTTGGTAGAATGAGAGGCCCGACTCTCCACAACTAGATTACCTATTGTCTATGATGAAAATTTTCGCTTTCTTGTACCTTGTTTTCTGTCCTTCGTTGCAGTAAGAACTGATGTCAAGGTTGTGCAAGTCATCGGTGCATCTTGTTTCGTTCGATGACAGCCCTGATGTGTGCTGTGTGAATTCATCGTCTTGATGCTTGCAAGTCAAGGGCAGTGAACATCTGATAAAATAACATTACATTGTACGTACGTCGCAATTATGACGGGCCAACTCGTTAATCAAAAGTTGCAACTTGCTTAAAGATCTCAGTGATTGGGCTAGCAAACCAAAGGGTGGGATACATATTTTACTGCCGTCGTATAGAACCTAGTAGAAGATTAGTAAAAGCTGATTAGGACTAACTCTGATCCTTCTTAGTTCGGATATTGTAGCCCTGTTGTAGAGGAATCAGGACCTATGATATGGTCGGAAGATAAATGTTAAGTAGACATCATCGGAATGACTGGGGTCATTTTCATCGACAGGGGTTTATGTTCGACAAATCTGGATTATAAAGCTATACGCTGCCTAAAATAGTGTCTATAGCGCCCCATATGTTACTATGCTTCGCATCCACGTTTACCTTCACGCCGTATGCGTTGATGCTGACTTGATATACCGGCAGAGTCTAAGGGACACAAATGGGGTAACGTTGATTATTCCCTTGAGTATGGTAGATTATGTGGTATGGCAAGCATCGGTTGGGCTCAGCTCTATTGCATCTTGCATCTGGACTTATCTCTGTCCAGATCGTGTTCTATACATCCTGGTAGTACTAAATTACTTCCTGTTGAAGCGGGTATTCGTATTCCTTCTGTTAATATCTGCTCGGAATGTCGTAGTTGCTTCTGAGTACATGACCTTCGAAGTACTACCTTCGCTGACAATACAGGTCCCTTATGCACATTACCAAACATCACAGTTGCATCATGGTAGGAGCGTTGTGTGCGGCCCGCATCCCGACAATCACGTGCACAGTGGTTCGTGGACCTTTTCCGTAGTCCTCCGGTTGTTTGTAGCTCTTGCACTATCACACTTATCTGCCTCTGCGATACAGTACCAATGGATTCTTCTTAGCTGGTCCAATCCCACTGCTTAGAATCTTCTGGTAATATGAACCCTTACCTCAAGGCGACCCGAAAATAGTGACAGTTGGTACGGAGTCTTGTCATCGGTATGAGACGTCAACGTTACGTCCAACCTTTCAGTGGACTCTGCGAAACATTATTTGCCGAAATCGTCAACTTACGGCACTAGCGCGCGAGCAGTTTGACCATCCGTCCATTGTCCGATTTCACCATTGTTTCTCTTTTCGGTCTCCGTTCAGTCTCATAAGCGAAACGACAGCTTCCGCTTCCCCTCCTCTCTTCTGAAGCCTTCCTGTACGTCCGCCAACATCTTTCCAAGCCAAAATCTACTGATCACTGCCCAGTCATAGTCTCTGACGTCGTACGCAGAAAATTTACCACCTGCTATGCAATCTACCCGCAATTTCTTGGGCAACCTCCTGGCCAGATATGACTGGACATTGAACTTCAGTCATTCCCCCGACTTTGTCCCGTTGATGAATACCAATGCGGTGCCCACGAATTTCCAAAGTCAGCAATTAAACGCCTCAATCCAGGGTCTAGATCCCTCGATCCGTGAACTGCAGGCCGAAATCTATCATCTGCGTTACGCTGCTGCATCTTTGGAATCACGGATGCTGCACCTCACAGAAATCAGACGTGACTACAAAGGCGCCTTATCCCCCATCCGCCGTTTGCCTGGAGAAGTTCTTGCGGAGATCCTGCGTTGGACTCGAGGATGTCCCAGGTCCAACCATCACGTCTCTGGATTTGATGTCTTCGATATTTCCGATGGTCCGTGGTGCCTCGGCCAGGTGTGTAGTGCCTGGCGTGTTGCTATCGGGACATTCTGCCCTGATCTCTGGTCGGAAATGACCATAGAGTTTCCGGAGAGATTGGAAATAAACGACGTCCGCCCTACCTTCCCTTTTTTTGGAAGGAATATGTTGGCCCTCCTTGAATGCGCGCTTGAGCGAGGTCGTAGCCGCCGTCTCGATTGTTCTTTCAAGTATTTAGGGTACTACGAAGCGGGCGAACTATACTCCGACGCTGAAAAGAACTTGATAGAGCAGTGTTTTGATCTTTTGTTGACTCATTCAACACGATGGAGATCGGTTGAACTGATCATACCCCCGTCTCTGCTTACTCATATTCCTCGTATCCGTGGGAGACTTGATAACCTCCAGGACATGTATCTGAAATGTGAAGAAACGGCGGAACCTGGAAACATTAACGCGTTCGAAATTGCGCCCAAGCTTAAAACTCTCCACCTGACGGACATACATCCGGAAGCCCTCGTCACGTTTCCTCGGGAAAACCTTATCACGTTTTTGGACGCAAGACCGCTTTCAGACACGGATAGAACGCCTGAACATCTGGATCTCATCGCGTCATGTTCGAATCTTCTCTCCTTTTCATATCATCACCACAGTAAGATCCCCGAATCCTTTGGATTGCAATTTCCCATCACCAGAAACACATCGGTCCAATCACTTTCCGCGTCGTTAGGAAAATTCATTTCCAGTCTCGATTTACCGGCGTTAAAACAGATGACGGTTACACCAGGCCACGATGTTAGTGAGAATACAGATTTCACCGACATAGCATGTCCCAAAGACGCACTCTCAGGACTTCATGGCTTGATCAGCCGCTCCAGATGCTCCTTGACCATTCTTCGTCTTATTGATGTACCAACGGAGGACGATCAGCTACTTTCTATCCTTCGGCTCACTCCCCAGCTCCTCGCACTCACCATTGAACTCCGGGTGTTCTCATTGACCACCTCCCCACTCAACAATGTCAAGCTGCGGGACATTGTTCGCCATATGACCGAAACCCAAGGTGAAGGGAACGATAGAAATCTTATTCTAATCCCTTCGCTGAAGAAGATGGTCATAGTCATTCGAGAACTCAATTATATGGCAGCCGGGTTTCTTGATGATGGATTTGTGGACATGGTTATCTCGCGTCGTGCTTCTGGACATTTGTCTGTGTTTGAAAAGCTCATTGTCATGGTTGTTGGACGGGAGTGCTGTGTGCCTTTCATGTACACAGCTGCTAGGGAGAAACTCATGGCCTTGAAGGAGGATGGCCTTCGCCTTAAGCTGATGGTGAATGACGGGATGAACTCGCCTATCAGGGCTATCAATGCTCATGAGGTGGATCAAAGTGATTCGGAAAGCGATTAGATTCGTTCCCGACGTTGAATACTCTTTATGTTATATATGGAAACATTTACGTCGCCAACTTGTCATATTGCATCTTTTATATTCTCTGGAGGGCTTCCAATTGCAATGAGTTCACGGTAAATAATTTTCATGCTCTGTACATGCCGGACTATTATTGAATTGTGACCGTAGCTCCTGATGAAACACGATACCACAACTCCCAAATATTGAGCACAAAGTCAAGGCATGGTGTTCAAAAGCCCCTTTGACAGTGTTTGTAGGAGATTGATTTCGAGGGACGAGACGAAAAGGGATGTTTGGTCGCGGTCGATTAGTCAATTTGTGTTTATTGAAACTTTAAGGTCCGAATCCACGGTGGTCTGCTACTGCAAATACTATACAGTTCTAATGCACCAACGCATGTGGGTAACACAAATTTATAAGTGCCCTATACTTGTCATCTCTTGCTCCGGTGCCGGACCACAGGGCGCAGCCGTGCAGTCGTCAGCTATCGAGAAGGAAGACTGAAGATCTGGATTTCATTCGATGAAGGGCCGTCCTGGAGCTCCGTCGAGATATTAATTCCCACCGAGTTTCCAAAGGATTTTCGCAGTTTTTCCTGTTGAATTTTAGTGTGCCGCGGGCATGAGATTTCGCTTTGGCAGCAAATTTGCTCCAGACCGGCTTTGCGGGCATATAGCGACGATATTTTGTTGAATGGGAGCGGGTATATGATCTCTTCGTCCCATGGAAATTCATATCAACTCCCATGTGGTTATGTTGTCGTATTTTGCTTCATCGTGGGTTATCCTTAGCTGATGGTTGCAAGTACACAGTTTGGGCTGCAAAAATCATGTTTTCAAGCGGATATATCTAGCTTTTCCGAAAGCGCGGAGACCATTCAAGGCATCGTAGGCACCTCGTCATCCGAATGATTAGAGAACGAGAATATCTCCGCAAGACAAAAATGGGGACCTCAGAAAACGATAAGAGGAGAATGGCTCCGATGCCAGTACACGGAGAAGAGAAACGTGCAGGCACAAATATACAGTCCGAGAGAACGTCAGGATGCCCTACGGCCAGCGATTTGGTCTCGTTAGTATGCGCAGCATGTGTTCAACTATTGAGACGAATTCATGAAGACGAATAGGTATCTGGACGTTGAATTACATCATTCAATGGTTGGATACTCCCGAGCCGTGCGCCTGTGTTAAATTTGATGTTCACACTTCTCCATCGCCGCTAAATGATACAGCGAGCACCCCAATGTAGCAAAATTGAATAGGTACGGGACCAATGAACGTCTATCGATTCGGTCACCGTGTTCACTACTATTTCAGGGCTAAACCGTCTCCACATGTCAACTCCCTGCAATGGTACTCAACAGTTCGCACACGACCGGCATTAAGATTACGCCGGCGAAGGATATGCGGAGCCCATCACGGCTGCTATCGAGCAATAGAATTTACAAAACTAAGTTATCTCAACCGACTCAGACACATGGTCTGTACGGTCTCCGAGTCGCCTAAGTTTCCGTATTCATTATTCTGGCTAGATTTATGGAACCACCAGTCCAGCGATGGAACGCCACTACGAAAACTAAAGACACAATGTTAACACCACTGACGAGAATACCGCATGATATATACTGATGAGGAATATCATGAAGGAGATTATCTGATTCCTTCCAGTTTATCATGATAATGACTGCCATTCAGAATTTTTGACCTGGGGTGAGCCGGTAACCTCATAGTCACTCGAATATCTTCTATTTACGGTTGATATTTATCTACAGTTCTTATCTGGGTGTACTTTACTCTTACATTTTCGATACGAACCCACTAGCCACTGGTCTTGGGGTATTCCTATCCTCTTGGGAAGACGGATATCTGTTTCTTATGGATAAAAATCTCCTTAATTATTACTTCATCATGTTTATCAATCTCATGATCGGCAAGTTTGAGTCAGGCTCCGACTCCGGCCTCACTTTTCTTCCTGTCCCGGAAAACTGCTTCAACTTCATCGTTGACATGGATACCCACCATCTTGAAAATCGATCGGCCGACAATATCTATATATCTCAGATAATATTTGGGCTCAGTGAGGTGAAAATCGGTCGTCTTATTATTCTTAAGGTATCGAGCCCGACTTTCCTACACAGCACGTCTACTTTACCTCTGGGATAAGGTCTCTTTGAAAATCAGGACGCTAAAACTATTGGATATGCTTAAAGAACGTTATTTGTCCTATGTATGGTCCTTCTCATCCCTTAATCGCACGGCAGACTCTGTTGCCCAATGAGATCGAACTGTTCCATATTCTTTGGGCGAATTTGGCGGAAGAGGGGGACGAAAGGCATTTGGTGGGGGAGGGCTTGAATTTTATCATCACTGTGGACGACTTCGGCAAGGAATACACCTATCTTTCGTTTCTTAGCCGGAAATTTTGGAATATCCAGGCTCAGACACTGGAGTCGTTGTTCAGGATGAGTGTTATCACCGATTAGTTGTATATCAATAGAGAGTTTACGTGCCGAAGCGTTTTTAGTTGTATGTATACCACTCTTGCTTATCTTTGAGATTGAATTATTGTAGTCCAGGCGATTGGGTCGCGAATAACCTGTGGGCAGAGAAAACTAATTGGAGTGGAGATAAAAAATATAATGAAGCCTAGTAGAGAGATTAGTTCGTTGGCGATAGCAAAGCAGGTGAGATGGAGCAAACACCATTGCTAACTTTCGCGACGATTCATGCGCTGGCCACATAATGAGTGCCGGTACTTGCGTGTTCCTTGGGTTGTGTTGGCATTGTTCTTTCCATGTTTACGTCCTGCACGATAAACCTGCAGTCTCTCGTTCTGATCAGCCTTTGGAAAACTAGTCAAACCTTGGATTTTGAAAACAGGTGTCAGATACCATGCATGCACTTATACAACCAACCACGTTCACGAATCAATACTATCAACAATGCTCGGCTCAACCAATATTGACCGCGATCAAAGTCTTCAATCACATCGTCTGGAGATTGCACGAGCTTATTTCCAAGGGACCAAATTTTATGGTGTCTTGGTAGTCAATTTGCTACGATCGTACGCAACAATGACGATGCTTTATGCAGGAATATTTGTCTCATTTCTTCCGATTCGGAATAGTGGTTTATTCGGAGCACTATTCCTGAGCTAGTGGCGATGGCTCACTATCTTTAATCCATCTACAGTGGGAAAGCATTGTCTCGCATTCCCTTTCCCTGGCTTAGTTATACAACAGGTCTCTTGTACGTATCAAGGTTATTGTAAGCCTCAGAAAATGTTGCTTCTTCCTCTCTGTCGCGGTCTCTTTGTGTATGAAATATTTCTGTAGTTCCAGCAAGCTCCAAGTTCGATTATGAACCACTTCTTCATAATACATTACTATACATATCAAGTTGGAAGTTATCAATGGCATTCTACACGTTTTTGTTTCTTCGAAGACTTCCTACAGATTTGGGGATGCCTAGTATATATGGGCACATATCCTCTTAATTTATCAAGCCTTGATACTTGACACATATTTACATGTTTAACACGACAGTGCAGTAAGCGTAGCAAAATAAGCAGATGAGTTTAAACACTACAGTACCTACTTTTATAATAAAAAACTGTTTACTAGAACTTTCCACGCTGTTCCTACTTCTTATTCTTTAATAAGCACAATTGGCACGATGACGGGTTGCTAAAGTCTAATAGATAAGTTGCAAAGCAAGGTATTTTTGCGGTGTCGCGAAAGCGAAGCCGACCACGTGGTCGAGGTATTATCTCTTCGGACTGCGTCTCCGGTAGACCGTCACAAACACGTGCTGCTCTTGTCACGTTTCCGCCGGCATGAAAAACGGCAAGACGGGTTACCGTGCTACCACCACAACGGTCAATTCATAAACCGCATCGAGGGTGCTGATATCATCGTCATGCTCCTTGTCGAGGACGCTCACTAGTACAACACCACATGTTTGACAAAATCTGGTCGCGGTCGCACCATCGTACGGAAGTGCCAGCAGTGACCACTCTACTCAAGCGGCTACGACCTCCAAGAGCGCGATGCATGAAGAAGGGGATCCTTGCTATCGGTGCATCACATAAAGTCCGCAGCGAGTTGACAATTACTGACATACCGGACTCTAGGACTGTCTAGCCTCATCTACAGCAGCGGCTGTCCGACCTCTATCGAGTACTACCGCGGCGTCTGCGTCATTCTCTGTCTCTTCCACGCCCACCAGGTCGACAAACATGCCTACTCCCACGTTGATTTTGCCGATTTTCGGACCACGGTGGCGTACTTCATCAAGCTGAGTGGCGTCATATACCTCCGGATGCGGGTGTGGTTCCCTATGGCAGGGATGGAGACTCCCGGGCAAGTGCATGAGCATTTGCGTGTGCTATTTGGGCTTCAAGGGGACGCGAAGAAGACGGCACACCATGTTGTACATCAGGCGTGTGTTGAGGTTCATCACCTTGTCCGGGGCTTCGACCCGGACGTCGGCGTCGCGGAAGATCCGCTGCGGTGGGGCGACGCGGCAGCAAAGCTCGTTGTGCTGCTCGTCGACCTGATGGGCGAGAAGGCGCTGACAGTCGTCCCGCCCGCCCAAACGCAGACAATCTTAAAACCAGATGGCTTATCGGACGATTATGCTTCCACGGAGCATTACGAGTTTGCCCGTGAGTTGTAGCTCGTTATCTTCGGTGTGTCTCTGGACTAACCTTGCACCAGTCTCGGAGGAAAGCTTCTAGGCCGTTCCTCGACCTCGACCGAAATGATGTAAAGATCTGCCAAGGCTAAGTGGGACTTCTTTTCTTAATGTTGACGCTGTACGCATATGTAACGATTACGGATGATATCCATTTTAATATCCTGTAGCACTATTACTTTCACCCTTATAACAATTCCTTTGCTCATAGCGCTACGCTTAGGTCCCCACCCTGGCATTCGACATTTCTGCTCTCAAGATATCGTCGCTAGGAAACGAAGGCCGGTGCTGATTCTCTATAGCATTTTCTTTTTCTTTTTTCTTTTTTCCTTTTTTTTGGATTCTGCACTTTATTAGCCGCAACAAGTACACTTCCTACTAAGACGCGGCGGAGGCGTCGGTCTTCAGGCTCCTCCTTTCCCTCTTGTCCCGATTCCTCCCTTCGTCCATTTGGTTTCTGTTGCAGGTTCATAGTATCTTGTGGAGTAGAGTAACGGACATTTATGGTACTTTGTGCCCTGTGTTGGGCTGCTCCGGTTCCTTCTGCATTTGGTCTCTATAGCATTGACGTACACAAGTCGTCGAGTTCATAACGGTGGCTCCGTCGTAGCTTCGCATCCGCTTATAACGGACCAAATTGTTTGTTCGTAATCAGCTAGTACAGTGCTGTGCTCGGGATCAAAATGGTGGGCGTATGGGTGTAATAGCATAGCACGTATATGGCGATAATACCGTACAAAAATTAAGACGGTCGCAAGCTGCTTGATCATTGACTGCAAGTGGCTGATTTAGCCACAGGACCGTTATCACAAAAAGCACAATGACACGATCGTGTCCCCAGCTTTGATGAGGACTTGCGCAACACAAGTTTACGTGCATCTCTTCTTCACAAGTATGATTCCTTTCCCCATGTTCACAAGCTCTGTCCCCAGCACAATGGGATTTCGACTATGTGACTCTCAATTGGGTTTTAAAGAGTGATAATGGTCGGTTCCCCTCCAGGCTCCATATAATCAGTGCCTGATAACCTCTCCATACACGTCTCATCATTACATTCAGGGTCCATGGAATTCATGCTTCCCCTTTAGTATCTCAGATAATGTTGAGGATTCAACAAAAGAATCCAGGCAGACTAGCTCAATGAGTGAGAGGGAATCCATTATGGCATCGATGGTGACATTAATGATAACTACCCCTTCGCTCCTACACAGCACACAGGTGAAAATATGGAGCTGAAGTAACCTTGAACAATGACGAGGAGGCCGAGTTTGTGAATAAATTGATGGGAAATTTCAATTTCGAGGCAGACGATTCCAATTGGGGTATAGAAGTGTATTGCAGACTGGTTATTAGACTTGCAGCCGTCCTTGAAGTTTTCGAGACGAGTATGCTGTAGCTTCTGTGAATCATAACATTCATTATAAATATATGGCGGTAATAGCGTACAAAAATTAAGACGGTCACAAGCTGCCTTTACTTTTGCAAGTCGAGTGAAATACGACCTCCACAAATTTCATCTTGGGTCAACAGTCCCCAAGTTTAGACCGAACTCCACAAGTTTTTGCCACAGAAAGCACACGTTTGTGAGTCCTATTTCTTGCATGCTTCTAGTCAATGGTAACCACCCAATCTCACTGGCAGCTGTCTATATGCAAGCTTTGTAACAGTTTTTCCTTTTTTTACATACAGCGGTAATCATGTTAAAGTTTCTAATTGCGGGTGCCCAAATGGAGGGGAAATATATATTTATAATGAATGCTATAAAACATAGAAGCCACAGCATACTTGTCTCGTGGACTTCAAGAATGGCTGTGAGTCTAATAACCACCTCGCAATACACTTCTATCCCCCAATTGGAATTCCGCCTCGAAATTGAAATTTCCCATCAATTTATTCACAAACTAGACCTACTCAGAGCTACCTAACATTTTGATATATCAAAAAGTGTACGTTATACATAATCGTAATATATTAAAGGCCTACTTCTACAGTCAACGGTTGATATATCAATGACTGTAAGGCATCACGTGACCTAGCCCGCCGCCCCCAAATGCCTTGCTCATGAATGTCAGGTGCTCCGCTAGCCACCATCGACGAGGGCTCCCATCGGGTGCGCCCTGGCCTAAAAATAAAACAATCGCAATCACGCACGCTCTGCTATTAATACTACGCCACCCCTGACATCAAAAGTGATCGCTACGCCATGACATCTTCTTCCAGTTCCTTACCGTTCCTAGATCCTCATCAATCCATCATACCCTCAAAAACTAGGTAAATCATAATATTCGTGCCGTTGAAAACATATATATTTTATGACATACAAATTTTTATTTCTGCCAATGCAGTGACATGGATGTAAGCCGTCATATACACCAATGTACGAGTGAAAAGTCATCATACCATACATAATAATCACTATTTTCAGGATTCCACTGGAACAACGTTTATTATGGAATATATTCTTCATGTATGTCAGTATAGCTACATATTTCATGATGCTGTATCATAGAAGATGAGAATACAATGAGATTGCGAGCTAATGAGGTATCTAGTAGAGCCTGCAAAGTAACATAAAACACACGAAATAAAATAAATAAAAACAATTACTACGAAACATGCAGCAAATCCTGACAGTATCAGACAGGATATGGACCAGGCGTATTTTGGACCAATAATATTCAGGTTGCATTGCATCTGAATCCATTGTGTGAGCATTTACATTAGAAAGCTTGTCTTACCTTGCACCAGCTTGCAAAAGCATAATTATACATACTTGCCAAAGGAGATTGTGCCGCTTTCAACCAAGCAACATGTCTACAAGAATACAGCTACTTAATTCTTCAAGGAAATGAATCATTTTTTGGGACAGCCCATAAATAAAGGTGCTCGCAAAGGTGGTGCACATTAGAGCAATTGATTGAATGGTTGCCATTATTTTGGCTTCATCTGACCGAAATTCTAGAGGTGGATTTGGATGAAAATGAGTAGCCAGATGGAAAGGTATCATATTATGGAGTGTACTGAAATGGAAATCGAGGCAAAGTACAGCGAAACAGGTCCCTCGTAGAGAGGTACTTTTGTGCTTGGGTAGTGATGTCATGACTGCAATGCGGCCGAGCTCGTCACACTTACATCACCTAGAGGTCACACCTAGGTTCAGTCCGAACTCGTGGGAGACAGACACGTAAAACTATACAGCTGCATGTCATGATGAGGAGACAGAAGAACATGAGAGACAACTTTTCTTTAATCTCTATATCTCTAAACCACAAGGCGTGAACAATATACAGAGTTGTGGTGGTACTTGCTCGTGGCCAGCGCCAGGTATATGGCAGTAGTAAGTATGCACAAGGTACGCATTGTCTGATACATAAGGGTTTTTTGTGCTATTAATGGTATAAGTTTCTCATATGCTGTGTGTCGAATTTAAGAATCTGGTGAGATTGACGCCATTCCCACCTGGGCTGTGGGGCACAGGACGAGAGACGGCGTGCATACTGGCAGTTGACTGAAGCTGAGGGTGTGACCACATGTACTGGTAATCCCATTTTGTAAAATATAAGATATAATATCGGTGATGTGTATCAAAACACGCAGGGCTGCTCTATGCAGCCATATTTGTCAGTCTTTTGGGCAGAAATGGCAATACATGAGCGTTTTTTAAACCATGCCGGAGTTAACCATGGGAGAAGAACCGAAGCCATGGGAGTACCTGATGAGGCGCGATCTAATCAACCATGGTGCGATCCAACAGCCATTTTTAGACCTGTCGGTGACCATCGATTGGAGTGGGACGTTGATGATGGGAGCATGTCATTCGGCACGACGAGCACAACAGGATTGCGTAACAGCAGCTGGGTCTCACTATTTTTAGACTTGACTGCAGCTGATATATCAACTAGTGACTGTAGAACCAGGGCTTTAATATATTATGGTTTACGCTGTCCTACCATTGTTGATATATCACTCCGCTTGGTAGAGGTGACCTACTCGTCATTGTTCAGGGCTACTTCAGCTCCATATCTTCACCTGTGTGTTCTTTGGGAGCGAAGGGGCAGTTATCATTAATGTGACCATCAATGCCATAATATGGATTCCCTCTCACTCGTTTAGCTAGTCTGTTACGATTTCTCGCACTTATTCATTTTCTTTCTTAATTATCAGAAGACCGAGTCATCCCCGACCCCACGTGACCATATGAACCATAACCGGACAGCTTAAGCCAAGTAGCTGATGACTACGGCTCGCGCTTCCAGCACGACAACCATATTGTCTTTGTGTGTTGTAGCTATTATTAGTACTACAGTTTTCGTATATAAGTAGGTAGCTCTCGCTGTAATACCCCAGCTTCGAGCTAAAGTTTATTAATACCGAACTTCTCTCTTAACTCACTCGACTAAGAACTTAGTCCGACTCCTTCACTTATATCTGAACTCCACGAGACTCTCGGATGACTGTCCGAACACGAGACAGCCCGAGTTTACTCTTGTTTGGATCACGTGAGGTTCGGGTCTAACAATTAGCTCGAAGCTTCCCTTCTTTCCTCGCGCACGACGCAAGCAAAGACCCATGCAACAAACCAGAGACCTGAACACCGCTGAGTTCCACATCGCCCTTGTGGCCATTCTCGTTCCCTTCACCCTTGTTATCATAGGAATCGGACTATGAGTCCTGATCCCGTGGATCCTCGAAGAATGACATGTCCACCCACAGACGTATGAGCTCGAAACCTTCGAGCACGAGCAGCCCGTACCCCAGCCAGAGGCCGAAGAGTACTTGGGCGAATGTGACCAGGAAGCTGAAAGAGGGTGTGGACACACTCGCCCTTGGGGCCTCCCGCATTTCGCTAACCACCCCTACTGAGCCCACACCCCCGCACCCATCTACGACGAGGACACCTCGGAATACACTGCCTCTGTCGCCCAGGTCATCAGAGTCGACACAGAGAGCACAGAGGAGTTCCCCGCCTGCCCTTCCTCCGAAGAGCCCCGTCCCCTCAGTCCAGCCCACATCTCCGAAAGATGTGCAGCCCTCGAACTCCCCAGGATCTATCAGCGATCCTTCAGTCCCCTCACTGACCCTTGGCCACAGCCACCGAGTTATACTCCCAGAAGAATGGAAGTACTTGAGCCCCGAGCAGAAGGAGAGACTCCAAGCGACTGGTGGCATCGTACCCATCATGTTCCCCCACTCTGCCACGCCACCATTCGAATCCCAGCCGGAGTCGTATACCCCCCAACCCTCTGAATCAGCCAAAACCGCATCCCCCTTGACCTCATTCCCAGGGAACCTACGTATACTGGAAGAGGACGAGGACGACGAGACTCAGGAGACGGAGTCGACAGCGGAGCCGAGTGGCTCAGCCAGAGAACAGGAATGGCCGGAGGTCGACGACGACTATCCGGAGGTGAAGACGTTCCTAACTGAGGAGGAAGTTGAAGAAGAATACGACCTCAGAGTCGAAGAAAGGCACGCACATATCGTAGAAGAGATCTCATGGTTAGCAAGCGCATCGGGGGTTCGATATATGAAAGCAGAGCGAGAACAGAATGAAGAGGAGATGAAAAGGATACGGGTACACGCCGCCCATGAGCAGGCCATTTTCATGTTCAATACAGATTTTCCACTCTACGAAAAGGCCCCAATCCTCAGCTACAACGAGCTATACCCGCCATCTCCCAAACCAATGCCCGACTCGCCCCCAAAACCAAAACGGCCCATCCGGCAACAAGGCGGACCCCCAATCCCGGGGAAATCCCGACTATTCGCCGGAGCACCAGAAGAAACTGTGGAAGAACGCGAAGCCATGGCCCAGACCCACCGGAACCTTTACCACGACATTCTAGCCAAGGAAGTGAAGCTAGAAACCGCCAGGCAGGAGGCAATCCAGAAGCTGAATGACCTCGACGCGCTGCGGAAGCAGCACAGCCTTCCCCCTAACCCCAACAATGAACTCCCAGATATTCCCATCCCCAACGTTCCCGGGGGACCGCAAGCCCCTGACCCAGACTCGCCTGGAGGCAGAGGAGACCTATGGTCCCTGCCCAGACCTCCACCAGATCGAATGCTGCCAGCCCCGAACCCAGGACATGCCCGAGGGAACGCTGATACCAATGCCCCCTTCCTCGGAGTAAAACCCACCATGATGCGAATGCCCGAGATGTTCTACGGGAAGCATGACGACATTCAGAGATTCTTCCTCCAGTGCGTGCTCTATTTTGAAGTACACCGAGGCTACTACGAAGAGTCGCAACAAATCACATTCGCCACATCCCACTTCGGCGGCAAGGCCCTCACCTGGTGGGTACACCATGCGGAACAATACTTCAGCAAAACCAATGGAAGGTACCGTCTCCCCTCATGGAGAGACTTCGTCGAAGAAGTCTGGAAGGAGTTTGCCGACCCGGCGGTAGAAGAAGTCCATGAGCAGTGCATGTATGGACTACGGATGCAGGATGGAGGCGCTAACCGATACTTCCAGGAACTGGAACAACAAGCGCAATTAGCAGGCCGGTGGGAAGATCAAGGAGAGAAAAGCCATATTGTTGCGGCAGTACGAGCCAGGGTACCAGATGAGTACACCATGGCTGTCGCTTCTGGAGAAAACATTCCCCGAACTTACTCGCAATGGAAGCGACGCATTATACAGATCAACGACCAGCGAGCAGTCAAACGGGCCTTCGACAGGACCCACAAGGGCTATCATCCCCAAGACCCCCGCAACTGGCAAAACGCCCCTCGCCCCGATAACCGCGCCCCACCCAGAAACGACAACCGTTACCTGCCGAACAGGAACCAGAACGCTCCCCCGCAACCGCCCAAAGAACCCGGACCCTCCAGTACCAACACTGGAACCGGACCAGTCTATGGTGGCCAAGGCCAACCAATGGATATAGACCGAATCCGACAGGAACGGCGCTGTTTCAACTGCCATCAAAAGGGGCACTTCACCGCCGACTGCCAACAACCCCAAAAGCCGAGGGACAGAGGCGGAAGGTTCACCCCACGCAGCAATAACAATCACCGCGACAATTGAGCAGTAGAACAAGAGGTGGAATCAGATGAGGAGAAGACGCCCTCGTCCTCAGGAGTCGAAGAGGTAAAAGACGGGGCCGACGAGTAAGCGATTCTACTCGATCGGCTGGACTCTCTCATGGTGCTTTACATACTGCTGGACGGACTTATAATACTTCTGTAGGACTCTCACATATGCATTCGAATATACCCCTTTCCCTCACTCCCAGCAAAGCACCCAAGGAATCGCAAAACCAGTATAGTATTCTAACTAACTTAATGGATCAGGAGGATGAGGAGTACCTCGCCAAAATGGAGCGAACCCCGACGGGAAGCGGGACGATACTTCCCCCTATGGCCGAGTCCCACTCGGGATCTTTGCCTGGGATCTCTCAGGATAAGTCGCACCACGCACTGAAGGAGGTTCTCCCAGGACGGTCGAAGGTTTACAGGCCCAGGAACGACAGCAAGCAGAAGCGTGCGGCTTCCCCAAAAAGAAGAATCCCTGACCGCAACCAACTGCAGCAGAGGGAGCACAGAGTGGCAATAGCTCCGGGCGGCAAGACCAAAGGAGCGATCCCTCGAGGGAAACTAACCGCGACTCCTGTAGATACGCACCCAAATGCCGGGGACAACCCGACTAAGGGCGGACGGGACAGAGCGGGAAAGTACCCTCCCGGATCAGAACAGTTCTCAACCGACGGGGCACAAGCGCCTCGTCTGCCATGCGAGACGGGTGGTAGGCGTGCCCAAGACCCGATAAGTCCCCCTCCGCTTCATCCTCACTCACGCAAGGTTTCTTTAGAGGAGATACCAGATGACGAAGACGACACGTCCTACCGAATGGCTGCTGCAGCCAAAAATGCAGACACATGTGGGCCATCCCCGACGTGAAAAAGTCCTCCTTCGGAGGCAAGATGCCCAACCCGCGGAGCCAAAAGAACGGCTACCAACGGCGGCAACGTCCTGGTGGAAACACCCATGAGCCCTAGCGGTTCTAGATGGACAAAGAAGAAGGCAGAAGAAGAATATGACGAAGACGACGACCCTGAGTGGCAAGCATATCTCAAGGGACACCGCTACCGCAAAGAAGGAGACCCGGACGCTACCGATATGAAAGCATACAACAGATGGTGGACGCAGGTGAAGAAAGACCACGACTGGACAGAGCTGAAGACTATTGAAAAAGAGGAATCCGGATACATGATCCCATTTGAAACGGAATGGACATGGCGCGCAATCAGACAAGCGATGGGTAGCTACGAATCCCGTGCCATATTAGCGCACTGGACCCACAAGATGCGACAAGCAGAGGCAGATCGAGAGATGCTAATGTGCATCGTCACTCTTCCCTGCACCCAAGCACTCGAACAGTTGGAGGAACTACGCAAACCAGTCCGATACATCCGAAGGAGCACCCGGACCGGGGCAAAAGACTTAACCACTGAAATCTGCCTTGAGACCCTCACCAATCGACAGACCCTCAAAACCACTGCCCTTATCGATAGTGGATGCACTGGAAGCTCCATCGACCGCAAGTACGTAGAAGAGCATGATTTACCAACCCGAGCAACCAGCGCCCCAATTCCTGTCTACAATGCCGACGGCACACGAAATAAAGCCGGGGAAGTCACTCACTTTGTTGAACTCCGAATGACCATTGGAGGACACGCAGAACGGATTGATTTGGCAGTTACAGACCTAGGCACGAGAAGAGTGTTCCTCGGACATGACTGGTTAATATGCCACAACCCAGTCATCAACTGGAAAACACAGAAAATCATATTCGGGCGATGCCAATGCCAAAAACAACCGTTTACACTACCAGATGCGGACCCAGAGGACAGATGGGATGAAGAGCTAGAAGAAGGAGACACTATACTAGCAGTAGACATGACTGAGGAAATAGAAATCAGGGCGATTCACCATGCCAATGATTTAGCCACGAAAGCAAGCGAAGGGAAACCCAAGAAGAGTTTCAAGGAAATGGTACCCCCTGACTACCGGGATTTCCAAGACCTGTTCTCGAAAGACAACTTCGACGAACTCCCCGACTGAAAGCCCTGGGACCATGCCATTGAACTCGTCCCCAATGCCAGCAATACCCTTGACTGTAAAGTATACCTGCTGAATCGCAACGAACAGGAAGAACTTGACAAATTCTTGGACGAAAACTTGTCCACTGGACGAATCAGACCATCCAAATCCCTGTTCGCCTCACCATTCTTCTTCGTCAAAAGAAAGACGGTGCTCTCTGTCCCGTCCAAGACTATCGAAAGCTCAATGAAATGACTATCAAAAACCGATACCCCCTCCCTCTCATCTCAGAACTCATGGACAAACTCAGAGGAGCCAAATATTTCACCAAGCTAGACGTACGCTGGGGATACAACAATGTACGCATCAAAAAAGGCGATGAATACAAAGCCGCCTTCCACACCAATCGAGGGCTGTTTGAACCAACAGTCATGTTTTTCAGACTCACCAATTCCCCTGCCACATTCCAATGGATGATGAACGACATCTTCCATGACCTAATTGCCAAGGGAAAAGTAACTATATATCTCGACGACATCCTCATCTTTTCCAAGAACCTCCAAGAACACCAACAGATAGTCCGACGAGTACTTCGATGCCTACGGGAGCACAAGCTGTTCCTCAAAGCCGAGAAGTGCGAATTCGAAGTACTAGAAACAGAATACTTAGGAGTAATCGTTAGTGAAGGATCGGTCCGAATGGACCCAGTCAAGGTCAAAGGGATCACAGAGTGGCCCACTCCCACCAAGAAAAAGGAGTTACAAAGCTTCTTAGGTTTTACAAATTTCTACCGAAAATTCATAAAGAACTACTCCAAGATCATACGACCCATGACCCAACTCACTGGGAACGCCCCTTGGAACTGGGGCGCGGCCCAAAATCAAGCGTTCCAACAGTTGAAGAAGCAAATGGCAGAAGACGTCATCCTAGCCCTGCCAAAAGAAGATGGAAAGTTCAGAGTAGAAGCAGACTCCAGTGAAGGAGCCATAGGCACAGTACTAAGCCAACAGCAGGACGGCAAATGGAGACCCATAGCATTCCTTTCAAAATCGTTGACGATGATGGAAAGGAATTATGAAATATATGACAAAGAACTCCTCGCCATAATGCTCGCCCTCGCCGAATGGAGACATTACCTAATGGGAGCCGCCGTCGACTTTGAAGTATGGACAGACCATCAGAACCTTCAATATTTCCACAAACCCCAAAAGCTCAACCACCGACAAGCCCGCTGGGTTACTGAGCTCGCCAAATACCATTTCTCTCTACATCACAAGCCCGGCACTGCAAACCAAAAAGCTGATCTCCTATCCTGACGGGATGATCACAACCAGGGAAAGGAAGACAACAATGAAATCGTAGTCCTTAAACCCGAACATTTCCGAGCAATGATCATGCCCACGACATCCAGCATTCACTCGAAAATCAAGCGTGTTACTGAGAGCACCGACAAATGGGATCGAGGAATCTCCGATTCCTTGAACCACGAACGAGGCATCACAATGGAGAAAGGACTCCTAATGCTCACTGGGAGGGTCTATGTACCCCGAGATGAGAAGCTCAGAGGAGAAATCATCGCCATGTCCCACGACCATCTCACTGCCAGACACCCAGGCATCGACAAGACCAATGAGCTTGTTCAAAGAGAGTATTGGTGGCCAAAGATCAAACAGACTGTCGAAAGATATGTAAAAGGATGCGAGACCTGTCAACGAGTCAAGTCCAACACTCAGGCGCGAAAAAACCCCCTTCATCCCAATGCCGTTCCGTCCGAACCATGGACCCACATCTCTGTCGACCTGATCACCGGTCTCAAAGAATCCGGCAGATACAATGCCATCTTAGTTATAGTAGATAGATTTTCAAAAGAAATCATCCCAGTAGCCTGCAACAGAACTCTCACATCAGAAGGAACCACCAAAATATTCCGCGACAAAGTCTTCGCTATCCATGGTATGCCAAGAACCGTAATATCGGACAGAGGTCCTCAATTCGTATCAAAATTTATGACGGATCTTTACCGAATCCTCCAAATCACTCCCAACGCCTCCACAGCTTTCCACCCGCAGACAGATGGACAAACCAAAAGGGTTAACCAAGAAATCGAAAAGTACCTAAGAATATTCACCAGGTACCAACAAGACGACTGGCATGAATGGCTCGCCTTAGCAGCATTCGCCCACAACAACCGAAAACACTCCGCCATGGGTCAAAGCCCCTTCTTCACTGTCTATGGACTCCATCCCCGAGTCGTCCCCGAAACTGAATGCCGAAGCCCCTTCACCAATCCCACAGCCGGGAACTTCGCATCACAGATGCAGAAGATCCACAAACTGTGTGAACAAGCCTTTCAGGAAGCTGCCGCTAAAATGAAGACCCAATACGACAAACGAAAGGGCAAAGTGATCGCATACAAAAAGGATGACCTAGTATGGCTTGACACCACTAACCTCCACCTCCCACGGCCAAAGAAGAAGCTCGATGACAAACGAGTAGGCCCATTCTGAATCCTCGAAAAAGCAGGAGCCTCTGCTTACAAACTCAAACTCCCCCCTCATTGGTGCATCCATCCACGCTTCAATGAAAAACTCCTAACACCATACACACTGCCAGCATTCCCTAATCAAGAACTTCCACCTCCGCCACCACCAGACCTTATTGAAGACGAAGAACAGTATGAAGTCGAAGAAGTCCTCGACACTCGAACCCGAAGGGTAAGAGGAAAGAAGGGCCAACCCTCTCGACTGGTAACCGATTACTTTGTGAAATGGACAGGTTGGACCAGGGAACATAATGACTGGGTAACGGAGGAAGACATGGAGAACGCTCAAGAAGCTATAGAGGACTACCAACAAAGTCAAGCAGAACACGGAAGAGTCATAACAGCCGAGGCCATAGTAAACCCTAAAGCGATAAAAGAAATCGTGGGACACGAGTATAAGGAGATTGGAGACGGAACATGGAATTACTTCTACACAGTCGAACGAAACGATGGAAAAAGGATTCAAGTTCAAAACCCAGATGGAGAAGCATGGATAGAATACATCCAGGATTATTGGGGAGCACTGAAAGAAGAACTAGAGGAGATGGAAGAGCCCTAATGGCAGTCGGGACGACTGCCTTAACGAGAGGGTAATGTTACGATTTCTCGCACTTATTCATTTTCTTTCTTAATTATCAGAAGACCGAGTCATCCCTGACCCCATGTGACCATATGAACCATAACCGGACAGCTTAAGCCAAGTAGCTGATGACTACGGCTCGCGCTTCCAGCACGACAACCATATTGTCTTTGTGTGTTGTAGCTATTATTAGTACTACAGTTTTCGTATATAAGTAGGTAGCTCTCGCTGTAATACCCCAGCTTCGAGCTAAAGTTTATTAATACCGAACTTCTCTCTTAACTCGCTCGACTAAGAACTTAGTCCGACTCCTTCACTTATATCTGAACTCCATGAGACTCTCGGGTGACTGTCCGAACACGAGACAGCCCGAGTTTACTCTTGTTTGGATCACATGAGGTTCGGGTCTAACATAGTCTGCCTGGATTCCTTTGTTGAATCCTTGACATTATCAGAAATATTAAAGGGGAAGCATGAATTCCATGGACCCTGAATGTCATGATGAGATATGTGTATGGAGAGGTTATCAGGTGCTAATTATATGGAGCCTGGAGGGGAACCGACCATTATCACTCTTTAAAACCCAATTGAGAGTCACATAGTCAAAATCCCGTTGTGCTCAGGCCAGAGCTTGTGAACATGGGGAAAAGAATCATACTTGTGAAGAAGAGATGCACGTAAACTTGTGTTGTGAAAGTCCTCATCGAAGTTGGGGACACGATCGTGTTGTTGTGCTCTTTGTGACAACGTCCTGTGGCTAAATTAGTCACTTGCGGTCACTGATTAAGCAGCTTGCGACCGTCTTAATTTTTGTATGCTATTACCGCCATATAAATACATATTGCCCCTCCGTTTGGGCACCCACAATTGGAAACTTCAACATAATTACCGCCGTATGTAAAGAAAGGAAAAACTGTTATGAAGCTCGCGTATATACAGCTACTAGTGAGATTTGGTGGGTTACCATTGACTAGAAGCATGCAAGAAATAGGACTCACAAACGCGTGCTTTCTGAGGCAGAAACTTGCGGAGTCCGGTCTAAACTTTTGGGGACTGTTGACCCAAGATGAAACTTGTGGAGGTCGTATTTCACTCGACTTGCAAAAGTAAAGGCAGCTTGCGACCGTCTTAATTTTTGTACGCTATTACTGCCATACACCAGCATATATTATAATTTACTACCACTTTTCGTTTTTGCGATCGCAAGTTCATTATAGGCTTGCAAGTGTCTCTTCGATTTTCCCCGTAAGTGAAGGGGGTTTTTCTCCCCCAAGTGCATGTCTAATTTTTAGACTGTCATTTATAAGTCTCCATTCCACTTCCCAGAGCTTGGATATCTGATTGAGATCGTTATCTACCATATTAATCAATTGTCAGGGAAAGAGCACTCTGCACATCACCTACGCCGTTCAGTGCGCTATGTTACGAACCCGGGGCTTTAAACTCTCCTATACGTTTCCTTTACTGCCCAGAAACTGCATAGACTGAAGGAGCCAACGGTTAGCCGTTAGGTGGAGGAAATAGTGGTCACATTATTGTAGTAAGATGCTAAACAGAAAGAAAAGGAGAAGAACGTTAATTGCCCTATAGTTGAACGCCTACAAGGCTCTTAGTATTCTATGATAAAACGTATTATCTTGTGTCGGTCTATTCAGGTCTTCAGGACTCCAAGTATCAGTGTCGTAGGCACGCCGCAGATATAGCTTTTCTTAACTCCTCGTATGCACCATATACCACCCCTACGCAAGCAAGAAACAAATGACCGTCTAGCAATCCGGAATTCAACAACGACGCGTATAGATCGCTTCTCAGTGTGCGGTGCCTTTATCTGTGGCCCTTCAACTAAGGGTTTTCTGAAGGAGTACACGCCTTGGAATGATGCTGTTCTAACGAGTTACAAGCAGTGCGAATCGGGCAAGTCGCTCCAAAGCAGATTTCCCGAGGCTGGCATAAACTGGAAATATGCGTGTTCATCCACCACTTTGCTTAGAGCGTCTGCTAACAGCCAGTACGTGTTCAGTTCAACGTTGTTGATACCGGCATTTGGTGTGAACTATACGCTGGGACATATCCGGTACCAGTATCTGCGACAAATTTGATTACAATAAAGAAAGCTCCTTAATTTTCGACGTCTACCAGCAGCCCGCTCAATCCACCATCAAGTTAACAAGGGAATGACACCAACACCTCCGCCATTGCAAAGGACGACCACACTCCATAGTTGCTCGAACCAAATTCGGCCTGCATTCAACGGGTATGTGGCACGACAAAACTGAGGTTATGCTGAAGAGAGACGAAGAGCGAGGAATAGAAGCTTGTACTCACGCCAGATATCACCTTTGACGCCGTGCCTCATCGGTTTATTAAGTGCCCACCACATGAGGCTGCAGAGAACTTGTTGACATCATTTAGACAATCAACACGTCGGTCTCTTGCTTTGAATTTGGTCAAGGCAGTTGATTCTCGGGGAGGGTATTTCTGTTTTGACTAGACTGTATGACATAAAAATTTCGGACTTTAGCGAAATACGATAACACTCCCTAAGTCCCTAATATGTGTCGTTGCTTTCAGTGAAATTCACCTAACCGCAATAATTAAAGCCGAACTGTAATACAAGACTCGGGCCAAATTCAAAGATAAATTGCAAGGAAGCAGAGACAAGTGCACCGCCATTCATAATTTTCATATGGCAAACCAAGTCTTCTCATCTTCTCATCGCAGATTCAAAATGACTAACGGCTAGAATTGAAAACTTATCGGAACTATCAAAAATTCCTCCAATAAAGAGGCAACAGCGGAACATAAGAAACAGCTTTCTTGGTACGTAAAATGACCTTGAAACGGAAGAGTGGCATATTTCATGGCTAAGCTTTGGAAGGGGAACACTCGGTGAGTATCTTAGATATAGTGGTCTTTTGTCGCTAATCCACGGATGGACTCATAAACCACCATCCCACCGGAGAAATAACGGGAGAATTTGACCTGAACAAATAATCTTTATTGCTGTACGATCATTTTTAGCGAATTCAGTTTACACCGAAATCGTGCCAGGATCCACACTCACCCATCATTCGAAAGCACGACTATCTTACGATAACCCTTCTCTTCCTGAGCAGCGACTCCAGTGCCCTGCTTTGGATCTCCCAGACCTTTCGGCCCAGGCAGCCTAAACGATACGTATACTTTCGCACGAGGTCATCCACGGTGATGATGAAATCCAGGTCCTCCACCGTCACACTCCTTTCGCTTCCCTCCTCCCCAAGATTCACCCAAAGAGTCCGGAACGATTCTACCGCATGATGGAAGAGAATCTGCCGTTCGACTGAGGGACGGCCGCGGCCATCCAAACCAACACCGCGGGCGATGACATAGAATGAGCCACGTTCCTTGTGCATATTCATCGGTTTGAATGTCTTGATTTGCGAAGACACTTTATCGAGGAGGTAAATCAGACGTGCGGAATAATCCGATTCTACGCGGTGAAGCTTGAGAACAAGCGAGCCCCCCATCTTAACTGCTTTGAGCCCGAGGATTAATTGAGATATATATACTTTATGACCCGCCAAAGGTGGCTGATTGCGAAGATGGTGGGCATCCATAACGACGAGATCGAAACTTTCTGCGGCGATAGGAAGCGAATTTAGGTCGGAGTGGGGGCCTAGTTCGAACCTAGCTATGTTGGCGAACATGATGGAATACCGGTTCAGGAGGTCTTCGTCCATAAGAAAAGCATGACCGCCTTCCTGAGGTGATAGAGATATACCAAAGCCAGAGGCTCTTGGGTTCTTATCGAGAATGTAAGATGAAAACCCGCCCGGGCAGCAACTATCAACCAAATATCAACGGTTAGAAGATGGTCAATAGGATCCCGAAGATGAGGCTATTAGCTCACCCCAAGTCCAAAAATCTGAAATCACGGTCATTATCATCACAAATAGGACAGAATCGGTTGATCTCCTCCATGATCTGTCTCATCCGGAAATACCAAGCGCGGGTCGTCTTCTCATCAGCGTTATCAGCAGTATAGCGTTGATTGTCGTAGTGGCGGTCCATGATTGGACTGTCGTTTCCCTAAATTAAGTCAGTATCATGAAGAAGGCGGCTTGGAGAAGGCAGTGCATACCATACGTCTGAGACGATTGAGATGACTTAGTTCGGTAAATCCTGATTTCTCAATGGCAGCCGTGATGGGATAGACATATCTTCCGCCGGCGTCGTTTTCACGCTGGTCGGTGTGCAACCTGTCGAGTGGCATTCTACTGGGAGTAGACATGGGAGGAAAGTCGGGCCTTGAGGTGGTGGTGAACATGATGAATGGATCGATAGACGCCCAGTGGTCCCATGCCTATTTAACTTTGATATACAAGGGTATCCGGTTCTGTATCCGGTTACCGGCGGTCGAGAAGAACATTAACACAGGCGCACGGCCCAGAAGTGTCCAAGACTATCCAAGAATTCCACCCAATATTACAGAATCGCCGTTGAGGTTGAAAGGAAATGCCACGTGTGCCTTACAGGAAGACGGTGAGAAAAGTTTCGCGCTACTCATCACTGGTCTATCCGTTCAGCCTCCGAATCCCAAAGCTTTTGCAGACAGTGATTCAAGAGTCGAAAATTGAATTGGATGGTGTGACGGTAAGGTGCACTGAACTGGAGGCATTGTCGACAATCGCAAGCATCTGGCAACTTGCAAAAGCCAAATTCGTCACTGGTGACAAGGTGATTGTAGAGCTCCTTATGTCGCACACCCCCGAATGCGGAGAAGGGGCGGTTAGGCAATAAATGAGGATGCGAGAGGGCGGGACTCAGAGAAGAAGCAGAGTTATAACTTAAAAATCGGTCATCGGATACTCTCGGATAAGATCGGGACGTAGTTCGGCAATCAGCGAAAGATAAGATAGATAGAATGTTCCCACGATTTCGAGTGCTTTATCACCGAGTGATGTATACTTAAATATAGGACTCGGGAAAATCTTCCAGTCCTTCAGATTTTTGGTGTTCAGAGAACATTCTCATCCTTATCACAGCAAGTATGACTTGAAAACTGTTTCCAATCCCATACCAAAACTTTGTCCGGGCCGTGGATTTATCTTTTGTTTATGGACGTGATGCATAGCAACGGCTGCCCTCATCCAGTCAACTACCGTACTACAGGAGGACATAATGTGTGTGTTTAATTCAACGTAGCTTACTGACTTTATCGACAGAGAAAACATCTTCTAATGGTCTACTCGCAGGATATGGTCCCTTCACTCTGAGCTACCACCCTTGCCACTCCGATGATCAATGCACCGCCCAGATATTTCTAAAAACGGCTATATCAAGGATTAGTACCCAATTGCTTCCAATCAATAGCCATAGAAGGCACATCCTGTCAGGCTCCCGCCACTCCAGAGCAACACTTTCCATAACAATCAATATCCCAACAACCAATTCACCCTACCTCGAAAACAGATATAAGGCGGGACGTCCAAGCATAATTTCCCCATCTCCCCCTGCGTCCCTTGAATTTACCACCCTACGAGCCCTCCCTCATACTTTGAACGTTCTCAATAGTACACAATGCCTCGCGTACCCTCCGAAAAGTCGAAGGTGATTAGCACCCCTTATTGTCAAGGCCCAAAGTGGCAACACAATTGTCTCGATGCTGATGTCATCCTCTTCCTCATCCAGGACCGCGTTCCCTGCCTATGGCCAGGCTGTGGGAAAGACTATGCCGACAAGAGTGGCCTCAGCCGTCATAAAAGGGTCCACGATCCCTTCGCCACAATGTATGACTCTTCGTTTATGCTTCAAAGTTCCTTTGACTCATCCTTCCCTTGTGCAGGTATGAATGTCCATTCTGTGACACCGAGATGATTCAGAAAGCCAATCTCAATTCTCATATAATGAACACACAGTTAGTTCTCCCTGCAATGATTATTTGTTACAATTGTTGACCATTTCCCTCCACTAGTTTGGCACCTTACAAATGCCCTGTCATTGGCTGCTCGCAAGCGTTCAACAAACCTCGTGGCCTCGAGCGCCATGTCCGCAGTTGCAACGGCCCTCGAGATCTGAATACTACCTTGCCTTCGTTTTCAGCGCTCCACCCGATTCAACTTCTTCCTGCTGCCAACGCTGGCAAGCTACTCGAAGGTCTTGGCACCTTCCCGGCGTCTCCCCAATCGGATCTCGACGCCCAGTCCCCAAGGGAACTCATATCCAGTCCGGATTCCTCCCCCAAGTCCTACATTGCAAACGAGCTTCCTGCATCGCCCATCTTCTATGAGCATCAGGTTAATCACCAAAGAAACGTTTCAAATGCGGAAAGTCTGGACGAGATGGAGCAGTGGCTCCAGATCTATTCTAACTCCTTCAATCCTGACGTTAGCAATTCAGTATCTTTCGACGCCTCTTCCTCTGTCCCGTCCTCTAGCACATCCTCGGATTATTTGATCTCCCCAGTATCGAGTTCCTTGGTCGAGGACGACCACGTTTCGGGTACTCCGGAACGGATGTTGGCGTCATATATCCCCAGGGATTCATCGCTGTCGATGTACCGTCCACGAGCCGTTGGTGCGGTGGATATGACTATAAATGCCTCCTCTCCCTCACCAATTGACTATTCGTCGATTGGGGATTTCTCTTTCTTGTCCTTCGAAACAACCGACTTACCATTTTCAATTGATTCTGGTGTATCGCTATCCGCTTCATCATCCTTCGAGTAATTAGCATTCGACTTCCACTTCGGCCAGAGCGTCAGCATCACTGAGTCATTTTTCCCCCTCTAAATAGATTTCTTTCCGGACATTTTGCATGTTTCACGACCATCTTATTGTCATTTACACCATTTCGATTATTCAATGTATCACATACCACATGACTTTTTATTCTTATTTGACACATTTTTCTACATACAAATCTGAAATCTCAATAGAATAGTCAGAGCTTGGAGGTGTTATACTTTACACAATTGTACAAAGGTATATCTATAAAAGGATCCTAGCATGTCCTCACCTCAAATATTACATTTTGAGCCTTACTCGTGTTATCCTTACCAAAGCATCATGGTCGCCCCTTAGATTTACTCACATCGAAGACTCTGCTAACGCTGTCTTGGTCGACACAACGCTCCAGGCCCGCAATATCGGTCTCCATGACTGACACTTGTTAAACCTAAGGGTCTTCGGATTCATGCAACCTACTGATTAGCTTATCCTAAGCTTCAGTAGTCCGTACTTCGACTCTTGAGTCTCCGATGGCTTGGGCTAGATCGTCATTGCAAGCTTTCTAAGGAGTCATTCTATCATTCATGACTACAACTTTACTAATCGACCTCACCAGACCATAATTTCGAGTCACGTCTGGAACGAGAAACTCATTACCCAAAGGTTCTGGGATTGTTTTACTTCTAGTCCAGCAATCCTGGATCCCTTTATGAATTTTGTCAGTCACTGCTCTGCGCCTTTACTTGATTTCTCTCGTCAAGTTTCACTGACACATGTAGTACATGCTAATCTTACGTTAGGTGTCCTAGAGTTCGCTAGCTTTAATCTGTGCGCTTGTCTCCACACTGCACAACATACGATTCAATACTTTTCAGTTCCTTGCACGCAACGATGGCTGAATGTTATTCAGTGATGTTTACGCCTCTGACACCTTCAGGCTTTGATTTCCTCGCAATGAAGCAACGCACAATATTGAATATCGTTGTCGAGATGCCATCGTAAGATAACCTAGATCACACGACGGCTTCAGGGATGGAAGGAGCGACATGGAAGGCCTTTCATCTCAAAGTTCCATCAACGCAAGACTTCATATGCAGCTGTCAACGTCAACGCGATATTGATCCTCGAGATAAGACATCGTGGGACATCCGGGGAACGTGCAGTCATGAGTCTCTTCCTCTTCCTCCATTGGCTATACCTAGAATTCCCATGACGATAAATATTTGTTCCGTGATTTTCAAACACCAGGTCGTCAGAAATACAAGTACGGGCCACATGGACCGGATAGATAAGCCTAGGTATGATGTTGACATGTCGAGAAATCCATTCGGAAGAGGACGTTGAGTACTCGGTCACAGAGATCGCAGAGGTGAGGGACGGAATGCATTAAGTGGACTTATCAGAAATGATTGGTAGAAGACTAAGAGAGTGCAACTGATAGTCCTAGCAGTAATTCCGAATTACTTTCGACGCTCGTACCATCAACAAAGGGTACCAGCTTCTCCAAAAGCCTATCACAGCGACAAAGATCGTGGGTGATTTACTGAAGGCTCCATTTCACAAATAACGACCTTGGGCAAAACAGATCTCATGATAGGTTAGGATGGTAGATTCGGGAATGGTCTTTCAGACTTCGAAGCTCACAACCCGGAATGTTCCCCATCCCTAAAATGGCATCATGAGCCGGTTCATTTTTCTTGAGTCATTGAGTTACCACATTGTGTCATTATCACAAGACAGAAATTTCGATCGGAGATCACCCCGAGTCGGCACAAGTGCCTTGGGTTGATGGACGGTCGCCCGGAATCAGACGTTGCCGAGTTGTCAGAAGAACAAAAAAACGTCATAATGGAATTCGCATCTACAGAATATAATCTTACAAAATACAACATCGTGAACCCAGTCCCCGTTGTCGGGATGTACTAGGTCTACCCAGAGACACTAAGCAAGATTGATTATCTTACACCGTCCAAGACATGTCTTTACGTGGCGGCGGAAGACTATGTTAGGGCCGCTGAAAAACTTCGAATGAGCATACAAAAATGCCAGCTGCGAGCCGTCTCCCTATCTAAGATCATGAAATAGTTCCTTTAGATTTGCGATCGTCGAACTGATCTTAAATTGCCCCTCCCAGCGGTTGAACAACATCAAGTCAAATTTATTGAAAAAACCGAACATCCTATCCCGACAGAAATACAAAAGTCACCGCCCTTGATCCACTAAGTCGCAGCAAGGTGTACGCTCATCTGAAGTCACAGAATAACTCAGGCCGAGTTGAAGCATTGCCCTCATCGCTGCTAGATGAATTGGCCAAAGAACGATGTTCTAACTCGACATTTCTTTGAAGCATTTTTACAGTGGCTTCGGATGCGATCCGATGAGCTGAATATGTCATACACGTCACATTGCGGGGGGTCATTAATCTGATGAAGACCGACCTTCAAGGCTCTCCACAACTCTGTTCTTCAATTCCTCGTGAGGGACCTCCTCGGCGTCACTCTTGTCATCTTTAAGCAGAACAGACTGGTGTGGCATGGAAGCGAGAGCGAGTGTCGTCTCCGGTTCGGTCGTCATTTCTCTAGGTTGTGACGTCGCGTTGGAAATGGTTGCAGCTGTAGTGGCCTTGGTAATAGCAGGATCGGACATGGTGTTCAGTACAGTCGACGAGTATAGGAGTGAAGGCTGATTATATAGTAACGGGATTGGCTTCGAACAAAGACAACGCCGATATGAAAGACAAGAATGATGTCGCATCAGTGGCATGAAGCCTATCACGCGCAACAAGGAAACAACGCAGCACCACAGATCAGGAATATCCTTTGTGACATCAAACGTTGTAATCAAAGAACCACCGGGAACCTAGCACTGACGTCCTGTGGAAGGTGGTATTATCTCGTACTGCGTGGGAGGGTGAACAATCTCTTTTTTGTATTTAAAGAGGAAGGGATGTGTGGCAAATTCTTTGACCCGATGTAGAATGTCCACGTGAATACTTCACGAGCGAATCTGTGGAGACACTCCTGTGGCTGAGCGGTAATTTCAGGGTGTTAAACACTTTAAAGTAATATTATCCATGTTTGATTTGGAAACATGCAGGTAAAAACACCTTTGTAAACACTGCTTGTCATTTAGTTTGTGTTTTAATTTAGTAATTCAATTTATATTATGGACAAAAACACATTCGCAATTACTGGATGTGTTTTTATCTGTCATATATGGATAAATACACAAGTAAAAACACATGCAGTAATTATGACCAGTGTTTTTGACTGGTAATTTCCTTTTTAAACACAGATAAAAACACCACATGTGTTTCTGTCAGTAATTATAGTTGAATGATGTCATGGAATTACCAATTGAAACATAGATGAAAACACAAAGGGTGTTTTTATCTGTGTTTAAAATTTAAACACACAGCTACTCACTAGTGACAGTGTAGACTCTATCTAGCTACTAGTTAGACACTCTCCAGCTACTAGCTGTCAACTTCCTCTCTACTAGATAGAAAATATATGATGAGTGGCTGACTAGTAGAGAGGGAGTTGACAGCTAGTAGCTGGAGAGTGTCTAACTAGTAGCTAGATAGAGTCTACACTGTCACTAGTGAGTAGCTGTGTGTTTAAATTTTAAACACGGATAAAAACACCCTTTGTGTTTTCATCTATGTTTCAATTGGTAATTCCATGACATCATTCAACTATAATTACCGACAGAAACACATGTGGTGTTTTTATCTGTGTTTAAAAAGGAAATTACCAGTCAAAAACACTGGTCATAATTACTGCATGTGTTTTTACTTGTGTATTTATCCATATATGACAGATAAAAACACATCCAGTAATTGCGAATGTGTTTTTGTCCATAATATAAATTGAATTACTAAATTAAAACACAAACTAAATGACAAGCAGTGTTTACAAAGATGTTTTTACCTGCGTGTTTCCAAATCAAACATGGATAATATTACTTTAAAGTGTTTAACACCCTGAAATTACCGCTCAGCCACAGGAGTGAGATCTGTGGCTATCTGTGGCAGCACATCTGGCGCTATATGAGTGAATAAAGCAGAAGAATAAGCGTGCTTAAGAGCGAGGTCACGGTTGTGAATCCGTTAGATGGAACCTGGTGCACTCAGCGCTGCCACTGAGTTGACTCGTAAACCACCAACAGACAGGGATGTTTGGAATTCAAGAAGGAATAAACATCGACGTTGAGTGGAAGGAGATTTTTGGAGCCATGTAAATTGAGCAGTATTAGGATAACTTACCGGCTCTTACCACTCTGATATTTCTCGTGCATAATGTACGAGTAATGGTGGTACGTACATGCCTCTTTCAGCTGTAACGCCACAACTTTGCGGAAAGCTTAGACTGGCAGAGGAATTGAAGCAGATGAGACATGCCACCTGATCATAGCGGTGTGTGGACCGACCACCCCATAAATAAGAGTAGTCGCGAGAGCGAAGGCTTCAGCTGAACGAAATCATCGCGACGGGCTCACATAATCGGGAAGATTAGCTGTGAACGACGAATTCAAAAGGCCTTTGTGCTCTTAAATTTATGGCACTCGCTAACTGAGATGCAGATGGAAGAAGAGATTGATGATTGCACGCTAACAATCTCGGTGAGATTTGGAAAGAACGCGCTCAAGTAGATGGTCAATGATCCACAGAAATTGCGGGGCCCGTGATAAGCGGCTTCACAAAGATGATTAAATATCGAAAACATGGTATTGATTCCCCCCGCTCAGCGGGGTAATATTCCTTTCTTGGAAAACGGCTAACAAATTGGATGCATCCAGATGTAAACTGAACGACGAAGCCAGCGAGTTAGAGGATCTTGGGTATTCGGACGTCCGATCCTAATCATCCTATGAACAGTATGCAATTTTTAATGAGTCTGCATCCGAAGTAACAGTGAACGATATGATGAACCTCAGAACCGATAGCACCTGTACGTCCCGCCGTGTAACAGCATTGAAATGAATGATTATGACGTTTCCTCGCCCTCTATGTATCTATATTTCCGGAAAGCATCTCCCTCTTAATCCCTATCTCTTCCCTCAGCATCGAGATACGGGAATCCAATCTCGACGACAAATCGGTAGAGTTTGGTGCAAGAGCCATCGCCTTGTCCAGTTTGGCCTCGGCACCATCTAGTACCTCCGCCCATCCATCCCCCTCTTTCCCTGTCGCCTCTTTCTCCTTCAGGTCAACGACAGCCGACTCGAACATCGCCACGCCACAGATCCATGTACTGACGTGGATATCCCCCTGCTTGTCAATCGCGTCCTGGAAGAATGAGCGAGCAGTTGTAAAGTCTTCCGTTACACGGTGGACGATGCCGAGCAGAAGTGACCGTAAAGCGAGCTCATCAGGTGTGTCTAAGTCTAGTGGTATCTCGGCCGAGGGAGGCGGTAGGTCTAGAGTTCCCATGTAGGCGCTCCGCACGGTGGGTCGCGGCGTGAGGGATGCCCAATCTCGAATATGAGCCTCAGCAACGACCTTCGAGATTCGCTCGTGCGTGTTCCAGACTATACTGATGTCAGCTTCGCCTAAATCGGCATCCGGTGATACTTACAGATAGCCATCTCTAAGATAGCAGTAAGAAAAACATCCAGCATGAACAGGAAACGAACGTACCCTCGGCTGGACTAATCTTCATGCATTGTACAAGATTCTTCTCGTCTCCGCTACGTCGTTTCTGCTTTTCCTTGTAGAACGCGACTATGGACGGTCGTCAGAAAATGTTCAAAAGCGGAGAGACAACGATATCGACTCTTCTTCTTGATCAAAACCTCCATTGGCAAATCTTTACCACCCATTTTTCGTTTATCGATCATTCCAGGAACTGCATCGAACAGCTCCTGGGCTTTGTCCAGTTTGCCGATGGTGATGTAGCATCCTACAAGGAGAGGCATGAGACCAAGAAGAAAGAATACAAAGAATCTTACCACACGCGATGAAATAATACGTGGCAGGACTCCAGTTGTTTAACTCCGTCATTCTTACGAATTCAATAGCGGCCTCCTCATATCTTCTCTCGGCGAGCAACGTCCAAGCTAGCTCGAACACGAGTAGCGTATCTGCCTGCTTGAACGATACCTCCCTACCGGGTTTCAATCCATCCCTCAGAATTGTGATAGCCCCTGGCGCATCATAAGACATTCGCTTGATCTTTGCCTTATTACTACGTCAGGAAAAAGTATGATCTTCTGAATCCTATACACATACCTGGTTCAAAATCCACAACGAGCCTGTTGGATAGCGTTCACTGACACTGGCTATCATTGCACCATATTGCTTGAGAATATGTGCCTCATCGGCCTGGTAACCAGAAAGAAGGAGAACGATACCATGGTATGTCATTAGTACAAGGGCGGCAAAAACAGAATGCACGTCCGTTTTAGCAGCGGAGACTGCAAGTGCTTGCAGAGCAAGCTTGCGATCATGCTTAAAACCAAAGAAACCAACAACACCCCTGATGAAAGGTAAATAGACGACACCAGAAGCGGAACGAGACTCACTGTATGCGTTTGGGCAATAACGAAAAGACGAGATTAAAGAGCCCAAAGCCGAAAGCCGTGCCTGATATTATGAGCTCGTCGACGGGACCTTCAGGAGTGATGGGCTGCGGCACCGCCAGTGTAGACCCGCCAGACCATTTGCTGAAAAAACTTGACTTCGTGGCATTAATAGAGACGGAACGGATACTGGGATTGGAGGGCCTTCGAGATACAGAGGGCGATGCGGCTGGTGTTCGGTACCCATCTAGACCACTGGGGAACACGGTCTTGAATAATCTGCGAAGAAGTCGTGAGATCAGAACTATATGAACAAATTGGGACCTACTTGGTAAATTTGGAATGGGCGCTAAACCTGGAGTAAGCGACTTGGTTTTGAACGGAGGGAATGTACTTGCCTGTTAAGAGAATATCTGTGAATGGGTAAGAAGATAATCGGGAGAAGAGACGACGGTATTACATGCACTGAAGATATCCCATGTACGATTCGCTGGATGCAGGGCTGGTCAGTATTCGTCAAAAATATCACATAATTGCCGCGCGCACCCCAGCGCATGCGTTATTCCCAACAGTACGACAGAATCAGCATTCACGATCTCCCACTCAATTCCGGGCGGTAGTCTCGCGTTTGTCTTGCTTTTGGCGGTCTTCATCTGCTTCCTGGATCCAACCTCAGACAGGGCCAAAGATTTCGCGGCTTCCTCCATTTTTGCTGACTGGAAAAGAGTGAGTATCAATGAAATGTCGGATACACGTGAATAAGTACCTCCATTCCCATGGCGGCCTCCAAAAACACGCAAACGCCAGCACCCAACGAATGAAATGGCGAATCATCGGTCGCGAACTCCGTCTGTGCGTCAGAGATGGCATTAGAGAAGAGATAATCGAATCCCTTGCTAGCAGAACGCAGCTGTTCCGTTGTCCTGTCCGGCGAGGTCATTGTGGTTAGGAACAGAGGGACAACAGCTCCTGACGCACAGTGGCTGATGACGTATCGCTGCCGCCGGTACGGCCGATTTCAATTTGGTGTCAAAACTGTCCCGATACGGATAAACCTATACGAAGACTAATGAATATTACATCATAATGCGATCTATAGAATTATTTTGGAATTATTCCCGCTACCTTTTAGTTGGTCTTCTGTAAAACGCTAATGACACCAACTTTTGGCGGTAAATTCGAGACCTAATTTACAGCGCTTCCAGAAAATAATAAGAATCATGGGGATGACGTCGTCATGTGTTCAAACCCAAGTCAAGTCTTGAGTCAAGTTGTAAATACTAATATACTATATGCTGTTGGTCCGTTGACCTCAGAGTCATGTTGACAGGAAACCCCTGTAGGAATTGGTGGAAGAATAACTTGACTTACACTTTTTCAGTGTAGTACGCAAGGGGTTTCGAGATTTTTTTCAAGTATACCCAGTCGAAGTTTTTCAAAGCCCTCGTCCGACCGACCGACCGACTTCCATGGGAATAACATGCCCGGTATGGGCATAACATAGACTATTGGTAAGCGCACCGCCACTCGGCAAGGAAAGTAACCGGATGCAGCCGGTCTCTTCTGCCCGAATGGGAGATCAGTCTGCCACCTTCGGTCTTTTCATATCTTTCCCATGCCCTTTTTGAAGTTAAGGGGCTTACATAAATGATCATGTACCGGTGCAGTCCATAATTCCCGCTACCTTGGTAGTGGGTCTCTGGCGAACGCTAATGACACCAAATTTTGGTGTAGATTCGCTGGATCTAATTGAGTCCTGTCCCTCCTATTCCGCGTGCGTGGTTTCAGAGCCATCCGTCGATTGGTCATCGTCACATGTTTTTGATAAGTTTGTGTGTTGCTGCACGTTTGGGTGTTCGTTTATTTTTTCTGTGTTTGATTTTAGGGACTTATGCTGTCCTCTTAGCAATATGGAGGCGTATTTTGCTCGTCGTTGGTGAGGAAAACTCTGGGGAGGTGATTCGATCTTTTTGGGGTAAAACCGACGACATCGACATCGGGTATCCGGACATTGATAACGGTCCGGCAGGCATTTCTTGTTTCCTTCTCCCCCCATCGATTCCTCGTTGTCTGAAGTCTGCTGTCTATTAATTGCGATGTCCTCTACGTTTTCGTCCGTTATTGTTGAAGGAATGCCTGTTCGTGTAGCTGTGGTATCCTGCGACTATTCTGTAGTATCTTCTGGGTGGTTGAAGAAGGCTCGGATGCGTTTGGGACAGCGTTGTAACTTGTTGGTTAGTTGCACGGGTCTTCAAGGCACTGGATCCTTCCTTTTGTCTTGTCTCGTCGTTAATTTGGAGGATTACGATGCTCTTCTTGGCTCTGATGCTGTGGCTTACTATCAGGAGCTATGTTGTATGTCTTCCCATGCTGAAGGTATGTTTGGGTTTTTGGGCAGGTGATACTTATTAACTCTGTGTTAGACGTATGTGCTCAGCCTGTGCTCGAATCTCAGTCTCTGCCATTAGAGGTTTGTGGTGGTGGTGATATGGATGTCATTGATGACGTTGGTGAGTAGTTCAGCTTTCAGTTTCGTTGAACAATATTCTTAAAGTAATGTCAGATGATAATCTTGCTTTGCTTGCTCGTCTAGATGATCAACGGTTGTCGTCCATGGTGATCAAAGGCGGGGATTATCCTTCTTCGGGAAGAGATAATATTTTAAGTCCCTCAGTTTCGGGCGAGGGCAATGATCCTGAGTTGGGTTCCTTTTCTGCGGGTGAGGGGACCGAACATGTAGTCTGTTTCGACGAAGATACAGGTTTGGATTATAGTACATGTTCTGGAACTGGGCAGCCTTTTGCTATTTCGGTAATCCATGGTATGTTGTTCGGTCGTGCTGTTAGTGGAGCTCGAGCTCTAGTTTTTAGTTCCGACATGGAACATCTTCGGGCCCTCTTGAGGACGTGTCGACGTGTATAAATGTTTGTGCGGGTTTTTTGTCGACCGAATCTCTTAGCAGGTCGATGATTGATTACGTCCTTTCTTATTTAGAGCGTCGAGCTCATCTAACTGTGGAAAAGTTGAAATGTATCGCTCAGTCGTTGGGTTTGGGACATACCTTTATCATATTTTTTAATACTACGCCTGAATAAATAAATTTTTATTCCCGATTAAGGTAGCGGGCTATGCCGCTTGCCGGCCGTATATTCGTTATATAAATATGGAGTGAAAACAGAACGACATTTGATTGATTGCCGTTGGCCGTAGAGGTAGGAAGGTTGTGCTACAGCTAAAAAGTCGAAATATATTGTCTTTATGTGGATAATACCTAAACTACCTCCAGAAGTGCAAAAAAAATTACACTGAGTTTTTTTTAAGCTGCCTCGAGGGTGACCAACCGACCGACCGACCGACCCGGTGTTCCGGAACAAAGGTCCGGAAACCCCTTGGTAGTACATGTTGAAATGAGTGGTGATGCTCCAGCTGCCCACTCAGATTTTAGCAGGAAACCCTCACAAATATGTTAGAGTAACAACAATTCAGTAAGTCACACATAGTGGTATGATCAACTTGGGTTGGTATGCTACCTGTTAGAGTAACAGTGACTGTAAAGACTTCACCTCAAGGGGGTTCTTCAACTCAACAACAGAGCACGATCGGCGTATATTAGCCAGAGTACGAAGTAGGTCAAAGAGACGACATCAAGGTAAAATCAATAGATAAGGAGTGAAAAGGCCGAAACGGTGCATATGTGGTAGTCTGGAAGGCATAGGTAAATAGAACACAATAAATGGTGTATGCAATAATACTGTTAGGAATCTGCATCCCTTACAGTGACTGTAGTAAGGTAGCATAAGTTAATGGTAATGTAGTAAGATAAATGGAATACGCACTTCAGTAAGTCACATGTAATGGTATGATCAACTGAAGTGCGGAAATGCGGAATGAACAAATTTACACTACGGAACGGAGTTATGAACCTATATAGTAAGTATGTTCATGAAATGAAATAGTAAGTCGTACTAAGAAGGGCTAGGATTGATACTCAACAAAATAAGCTAGGGTCATCAAATTAGTGTGGTCCATTTATCTACTTTCTGTACACTAATGGATGGTAAAAAAATCAACACCATGCCAAAGTAAATGAAGTGAAGTCCGAGGAGCACAGTAGGGCTGTGCACCGTAACCGTATTGTACGGGTATACGGCCTCCGTGTACAGTATGCGTACCGACGCCAGGAGCACCTCTAGACACACCATACAATGCAGCCATCGACGGCTGTATATCTGTAGCTGTACTACAATGGGAAGGATGCACTTCTGAGGACTTTGAATGTATTTGAATACATACTAAAATAACTCACCATTATCCTTGACAGCTCCCCAACACTTCAGGTAGCTGCAGGATTCAAGATATGGCACGCTAGCCGCTATGGCTCATTTTGATTGAGCTAAAATGTACAACCTTATGGCTAGAATGCGCTCAGAAGATGTTGATATATATGCCACCTTGAACACCACAGTTGTTCGCGCTGAAATCGAGTCGTCTATAGTGACCTACGGAGTAGCCACGAATACGGCCGTAATTATACCGTCCGAAGCCATCAGCCTCCTTGACTTTACGGCTGTATACCGTATACGGTACGGCGCGCAGCTCTACAGTACAGTCTTTCTCTAATAATGGACAACCGTAGATCTCGATCCATGCGCGAGACTTTATAATCTGACAGTACAGGAGAAGTAAAAGAATGTTCGTAGTAGTCGGTAAATGAGAGATGCCGCCAAATTGTGTCGAAGGATTATGACAAAATTAGGTGAATATCCTTGATTATTGAGTGATGTAGCTGATGATGCCATTTCATACGATTCTCATTATCTAAAAACGCTCTAATTATGACCTTCCTACTTTGCGTGCCCTTTCCGTCTAAGCTCAGTTTAATATATGTAGACTGCTGTCAATGTACTGTGAGCACTGAAATATCACGGCTCCATGTCGGACTCACAAGCTAAAGCAGACCCGCTCCAAGGCGTCATTCATGGATTTTGTCGTGGATATTGCGTATTCGACATGGTAGATGCTACATCACAGACGGATGAGAGTGGGGAATTGAGCAATAAAGAGTGTTTTCGGAATTCCACCAAATTTCCACCACCACCCCCACCCTCACCCAAGACAGATCATCAATGAGAATTGAAACAAGTTTCAAGTCAGAAATGTGGGCCTGGCCACCGTTACACACCCGAGTTGTGGAAAGATACGATGGAGACGCTACAGTTTGGTAGTATAACACGGAGCACATAGTAAAACTCAAATCAGAACATCAGTAACTGTATTTTTATATGACGAGTATGAGCATTGAATCTGAGGAGTCATACCACTCAGTGCTTTTGTATGAGGCTACGAAGATCATAAGCGGAGAGAGACGAATCACCGTCACAAACTCGGATGAAGTCTCCTCAGGCTAGCCCGCCGGAGCACCAAATCTGATTCCAAAAGACGGTTACCGCAGTAAGGACAATATGTAGATGTTCGCTCACCCTGATCACCGAAAGCCTTTTCCCGAGCCTGGAATTGAAGGCTACCCGACGAACGATGTCGCTTCCAAGGTTGAGCTGGGTGATGCCGAGATTGGAAAGCATATGGGAGAATGAAAGATATCGGCACTCTTTAATATCGTCTTGACGATATACTGTGAGAAGGATGACTGCTAAAACACAACTCACTCTTGTCGTGCTCCGAAAAGAGGGCAGGAATAAATCGGCGCATGGTCGAACGGAATAGAAAGAGTGTTTGGGACAGGACTATAAATTATGACAATAAAACGTAGTTTGGTGACTAGGATGGGATTAACCCCGTAATAAGTGGTACATACCGACGTTTCACAGAGAAAGTCGAACAACTAATGCTAAATCACAGCTGTGCCATCATCAGTAACAACGCACTAATTCCCCATACTCTCCTCGCCACCGCCGCCGCTATATAGGTATTGCTGCACTGGCTGTCATCAATGGTGAGCCCGACACAGCAATTCGTTCTTCATAACAAGCACTATTTGAAGAACTTGTCACCGGAGATCTTGAAGCTCGAGACTTACTTCCCTACTCTCGTTAGAATGTAAAAGGGGGGAAAGGAGAGAAAGGAAGGAAGGGAAAGGAAACCAATCTGATCGATAGGAATTCCTGTCACAACTGTTTTTTTCTCATGTCGACGTCCTAGTAGTGATCGAATTATAGTGTATTAAGGGTGGTAGGGATATGAGGATAGATACCGACTATTACTATATCGTACAAAATAAAAACCCAGCGACCAGCGCCCTGCGTATCTTTCTCCCTCTCGGCGTTCTCCTCAGAATCCAGTGGAAGGACCCGGATCGTCAGGACTATACCAGTCTGACCAGTCCGACTCCGACTCTGACATCTCGTCAACCGTGACTTGTTCGGACACCACAGGCGGCGTCATTCCAAAATCGGTATAGGCGCGTTTCGCTGCCTTGTTCTCGATGAGCGGCTGGAGTATCTGCTGCTTTAGGCCGTCATGTCGATGGAGAGCGAACTCCTCCTGGAGGTAGTGAGAGTAAGTGGCGTAGAGTGCTTCCCAGACAACTGCAACCCTATCGATATCATTATCGGGAAGTTTTTCTTCCGGGTATACACGCTGAAAGGCCGCCCGTCCCCCGATGCGAAACAAGGGATTAGGCTGTTCTGGTCGATTGAGGAGGCTTCATCGTAAACAAAATTAGTGATGAGAACATAATGAAAAGACGCGACTCACTCGTAAGTGCACTTTGGGCAAACTTGCCACGTTCCCTCCCTCGGAGAAAGAAGGTCTCTACAAACGTGACATTGATCGTCCTGTAGAAAAGACGTCAGGAGTGTCGTATAACAATATGAGCTCGACTTACACGACATCCTTCTTCGACAACAGCAGGCTTGGCGGTAGCACGGGCGCGCGCCTTTCGTCCACGATACCTACGACGTCTGTGACGCCTGCCAGCAACGGTGGATTCAGTCTCGGGGACATCCATGTTTAGCGGCTGTCCAAAGTCGACCATGCCTGATAACACTGTCGGCACCATCGAACTAGACGCATCTGGTGAAGCACGGGACACGGCGGCTTTCGAGTCTTCGTCTTCGCCCAGAATACCGTCATAGAATGAAGTCAAATTTGACCAATGAACAGGGTCCGTCAGATGGGATGACTGGGATGACTGCTGCTGATTTCCAGACAGCAAAGGATCAACGACGCTGTAAGGCGGGGGTATATTGGAGGGAGCGGAGAAGTCCATGGCAGATGCGAGCAAGGGGGAAAGAAATAATGAGGAAATTGAAAATAAAGGAAATAAGAAAGGAAAGAAGTGAGAGGAAACAATGATATGAAGGGACATTCACGTCGGACTGTTTATATAGGCGGCAGCGAGTGCCACCCTCACTTTCAACAAGACTGTTTGGCATAATTTGGCCATGAATGACCGCTAGAAAACGAACAAACGCTGCAATGTAAAGAATGAGTCATTGTATTAGTAGACACATTGTACATTGTCTCTGCCGGTGCCACGCCGAGTCAGCCTAAGAACACTCACGAGATTCTGCATCCGATCGTGTCGTTCGACAGTGTAGAATGTTTTTTGTCCATATTGCTCATCCCATGGAAATCCTCCACTGCGGCAGCAGCACGGACAGAACTAAGGCTATGAGGCGTAGATCCAAAAAGAAATTGTTTCCAAGAGTCTACTTCATACATAAAACCATCTATGAAGGCGGTCAATATAGTGTCAATCGCTCGCTTGAGAAGAGAGACCTACAGTGGGCTCTTCTTTCCTTGCTCGTCGCCGGGGGCTTAGACACTCTATGTTTCCACTTGGTAATTCGCGTCTTCGTTGGCAACGACTATACTGTAAGACGACATAAGGATCCTGGAGGTGGTAGATAGCCGTCAATTCCACGTACATATAACGACTAGAAGTGCCTCCCTCTGAGAGCCAGCGGATCCGCGGACTATCGAGGTATCTGCGTGATTATGCGAGAAGATGTTTCTTGATTCATGATGTATATCCAGAACATCGATACACTGGCAATACTGCAAGCAATGAATTAATGACAGCTGACCAAGTTTTCTACATCAGCGGTCCAAATCGTCATAACATAGAAGTTCACGCATGAAAAAATTTCCCACCTTAATCAGCGACAATCCTCCTCCTTTTATTGCAGGTAATTCCCTTCTTCTTACGAGATAAGGTCGGGGGCGCGTCGTATCGGAAAATGTCGTGATGCGGGGCAGTTGCCTCGCAGGCGGGAGAGAGGCGGGTATCTGGTATCCGAATGTTCTGCTCAAATGGATGCGCCATCGTAGTTGCCGAGGATGTTTGCCTAGATGCATCTCAATGATGAAAATGAATAGAAGGAAGGATCTAGCCGGAATATCCGGCAGCGCTCGTGTCCTCGTGTTCGGTTCCGATCCGAATATATCCGTGACATCGTGTGGGTCCATGTGGGCGCATTGCTTACTTAGAAGTTAGGAAGCTACCCGTAAGCGCATTTCATAATTTCCTGATGGCTTTACAAGGCTTCTATCCCACCATCAAAAAGAACCTAGGGGTATCATGCCATCCCTTTCGCCGAGCTCGAGGACCGAGGTTAGCTTGAAGTCAATGCATGGCAAATACTTACCATAAGTACTCTAACACTGCGCAATCGATACATATGCGGCTGGCAAATTGATTCGAGAATCAGTGAACGAAGCTCTGTATATTGAATGGAACAGTACCGACTGGTCTAGACATGCTGAGTTTTAATACCTGTAACACTAATTTAGGTCAGCCACAGAGACGGGCGTTGAACCAATCGGATTTCGATCAATTAGAGCGTCTGTGGGTCCAAGTGTCAGATCGTTACATAACCGTGCGCTTAGGGAGGCGTTTTCCGCGCTTTAGTAATTCCGATGTCTGATAGGCAATACGGCATTTAGTGACTTCTTCGTATTATCGACATGAATGCTTCATATACTGCTTCCGTTCAGTTCGGGGGAGGGGGAGGAGATCTCTATTTATATTTCCAATGAAACAGATTCCCTAATGAATTTATATGAAGCTATTGATTGTGTATTGAAGCGGATACTGCTGCAGTATCATACACTGCAACCGGAAGCCTCGAACAGATACTGGAACTTAGTCGGAAGAGATACCAACAGATGTACAGTGTTCCGCGGCCGCAGCCGTATCACCCTGTTCTGTTCATCCACAATCTGTGCCATCTAGGAGAAAGATTGGACAACCGTTAAGCATTCACTGTGGGATCGTGGATGCATGTCTCAATAAAATTTTATCAGAAGTGCTGTGGACGCGAGGCTTGTGCCTGGAGCCGTGTTGGAACCCTGGCGTTTTAATTTCTAACGAGAAGGCCGACAGTGTAACCAGATTACCAGACAATCGAAAGGGTTCAACATGTGCCGAGTGCGAATTAAAGCGGATTCACCCATGAGATCATCGGAGCTCTAAAACTAACAGCACGATGCCAGCACACGGCGTTCAGAAGAGAACATTTGGACATACTCGGTTTATTGACCAAGGAGCAAAGACATAGCGTGTAAAGAAATTATTGACCAAAAGGATACTGCTAGAGTCCAGAAACTGGGCTAAGAATCAAGAGAGGAACATCAGATAGCCGCAGAGACTGTTGATCCCGGGGCTCTGATGCTTATTGGTACCCCTGGGCCTGTGCGTTGTACATCTGGAAGTACTCTCCTCCTATTGCCATAAGTTCGGTGTGAGTTCCACGCTCTATACGATTTTTCCTTCATTCAAGCACCTGTGGCACATGGCATCAACTTTCCCGTTATCAAAGAACCCATCGATTGAAGACTCACAATATCTGATGAGCGTGCTTGACAAGATGTCCAAACCTGTGCGTGACAAAGATCATCGTCATGCCTTTACCGTACTCCAGTAAACCATTCAGCAGAGCACATTCAGCTACAGGATCCATTGCCGAAGTTGCTTCGTCTGCTATCAAGAGCTTAATGCCTCCGTTCAATAACTTCATACACGCCCGGGACCTGAAACGAGTACATCAAAACGAGGGCAAGGTTGAAAGGAGGAGACAACATACGCAAGAACCCGTTGCTTTTCGCCTTCTGAAAGTTTCGTAGATTTCCGTAAAGGATGTTCCTGTTCTAACACTTGTACTGCCGCCGTCGAAGGACGTTTATGCCCACAACCCGAGATAGAGACATGCAATGAGCTTTCAAATGTGTCATGGTTGGGAGTGTAAAGCGAATCAAAGCCCCCCGCCTGTTCATGGATGATTCCAGACGATCCACCCATAGTAGCTGCCTTGTCAAGCATTTCCGTGGGCCGTTTCCCGTGGACAAGGGAGACAGAGTGTCCGACAGTCATAAGAAAGTTATCGCGGTAGGATAATGGATAGAGGACGTCTTCCTGTGAAAAAATAGTCATGGAAGATCGAAGAGACTCCAGGTCATATTCTTGTATGTGTTTCCCGTCGATGCGTATTTCCCCGGAAGTAGGACCTCTCAAGCGAGGCAACAAGTTCAAAAGACTAGACTTTCCACTGCCATTGATGCCAACGATAATGACAATTTGCCCTGGAGAAATGTCGAAAGAAACGTCATCGAGGGCTTGTTTATCCCCAGGGTAAATTAGCGAAACATTCCTGCGCATTCAGGTCATCAAGGTCTAGGAATGACGATGGAAATTAACTCACTGGAAAGAGAGGCTCATTCCTTCACTGGAAGGCTTCCGACTGTCGGGATAGTTGCAATTTCCAGTAGGCATAGTCGAAGTAAGACGCAGATCTCGGTAGCATAGCATCGCTTTCTCAAGCAAAGCAACAAAGGAGCTGGATTGAAATAACAAAATCAAATCGATATTCTTTCTTAGGCTCATCCAAGCCACTTGGATGAGCACACCGGAAGACAAGAGCGACGGAGTAAGATGAGTCCAGAACAATGTAACAGAACACAGAGCCTATGAAGTGCTGGACGTCAATATTTCATCCCAGTATGGAATGGGAGACCGTACTGGAAAGCAATCAACAAGAATCGTAGATAAAAAATCCCAGTACCACGGAGGGGGGACACTTGTCGCGGAAGCGAAGTCAGCTTCGCTGTATTGCTGTATACCTAAGATTTCCATCTCTTTTTTGTATTCTGTCAAAATATTATCAAGTGGTACGAAGAAGTTTATTTGAGCGACTACTTACCCTGATATATGTAGTCTTCTGGGACGTTCTTGATAATTGAATCACGATAGACCCAAGGATTAAAAATCATCTGATGGAGAGCAATTAAACGGTCGTAATGACAATTATTCGTCCAGTACGCGTATCCTGAAGTAAGAGTATAATAAGTACCGCCACCATGGCCGTAGCAAAACTATTTACCTGCGCCTCCATATTTGTTGATTGGTTTGAGTAGGACTATACCGAAAGCGCCGAAGCCGAGCGTCATGACCCAGGGCAAAGATCCGTCAAGAAGGGGGATCAGGATTGCCACTTGGAGGAGAATGCCCATAAAGACCCGTAGCTGAGCGATGATGGCCTGCAGGGTTGTCCACACCTCACAGTGGCCTCTGTGAAACTCCCCGGGCATCGGAAAACTCTTACCATCTGTGGCGGTGATAAGAAAGTAAGTTCGTGCATCGCGGGTGGGTCATACCAGTTGCAGTGCGCAGGTCTAAGGCCAAGCTCGCTAAGGTGGCGTAGTAAACATTAAATACATGAAGAAGCGGATCGGCGACTGGGGAACTGACCTTTAGCGTATTGAGGATAGAGAAGCAACTTGATCGCTGAGTCAAGTTTGCGGTCATTTCCGGTGCTACAATGGTATTGGAACAAAGTATAATGTTCCACGGAGGGGACTCACATGAAAACGCGTAGCCACGATCGATATTGAAGTAGACGCCAACCAATACAACAAAGTATATTTGAGGTCTTCTAGTATATTACTGGAACTAGACAATCCGGATACCATCCAAGCCTCAATCTATGGGTTCGAATGAGCCACAGAAAATATGAAAATTTGACACCTTACAGTCTTGAGCCCCACATTGACGAGACAAATCGACACAGCCGGAGCGATGCTCAGCCACAAGTTTGCTGTGAGATAGATCACGAACGTCGTCGATGCGGCAGCATAGGCATCCTTGAAGAGGCGAACGGAGGAAGGTCCGTACTTCGAGATGCTGTTCACCACAAACATGGCAGCATCATGAGAAGGAAAGACGGACTCGTCTCTCTCGTACACTATCTCGAAGATGCCCAGCCTGTCCTTCTTGATGGTGGGCAGTTTGGTAGTATTGTCGTTCGACGCGCCAATGTCAGTCTCACGGGAAGGGAGTGATGGTTTAGACATCCTCGAGGCGCAGAAATGAAAGGGGGGTATTGGATGTTTATCTGGAACCCATTCCATATTTATATTGCACGTTTCGGTTCGGGTTATCCCTAAGTGGAGTCAATAAACGGGAGCCAATAGCTAAAGGCTTGTTTACCTGATCCGGGCCGTGAATTATCATAGTAAACATCGATTGTGTTGCAGGAGCAGCACGCGTTCTCGCCACACTCATTTAGAGAGTCGTTGGGATCGAGCAGAGGCTGAAACATGACCTTGAGGCCCAAACAAGAGTGAATGAGACGGCAGACTTCGTTCTTGTTGTTTCCTAACAAAGGAAAAAAGGAGAGATATTGTCGTTTCCAGGTCGATGATTCTGGCGGTATTGAGTGAAATCAGGTCAGATTCTCGTCCTCGACTCCATTGCTAGATTAGCGAGGGCGACACACAGACGATGAGATGAAAAGACACGTATCTCATCGACCGGTAGCCCCGCGGCATTTGATTTCATAATAGTTCCTTTGTTAGGACCACCACAGCAATCGACGAATATCCATCGTGACAGTTTCCCGCAAGTGCTGTACACACATGTGGAGTGTGCCAGCGGCTCGTCGCGAGTTAGACCCCGGTGATACGCTACTGGCAGTTGTGAACCTAGGGTTCGGCCACACCCCACGAATGCAAACCAGTTCTTGACTTATTCGCCAAAGGTCGTGGTGATACAACTTTTGGTTGCGATCACGATGGATGAAAGTGCTGTATGCGGAGTAACAATCCTGCCTCAACAGCAATTCTGTGGGAAACTTTACCGTTATTTGATGGCGCTGATGGTTGCACGGCGCTCAAGATGCGCTCCGGAGGCGGTAACCAATTTATCCAAAGAATGAGAACAAAAGGCGCCAATCATGTCATCAATAGTCTAATGATCAATGTGTTTCCAGCCACACGCAAGGGTGACCTCGCCGTTTCCTGCGTTCCATTACTGTTAAAAGGTCCGAGTTCTAATGTTCATTTCCGCAAATCGGGCCTTTCAAGTGGGCCAATGTGAGCCGAGGGTACGGCCCCTTGCATAGCTCTCAGAAATATGGGGTAAACTGCTGTCCATGCAGGTCTGCTGTGAAGCAATGTACTCTCATGGTATCATTGTCTTAAAATTCACAGGTGAGGCAGACTGGGAGGCTGCGACTGTGAGATTTTGAAGTTGAGCTCCAAATTTCCACGACCGGGGTCCAGATCTAAGGACTATCAAGGTGGTAAGAATTAGGAGGGTAAAGTATAACAGGTTGCGGCGTTACCGACTGTTATCGCTGTAGTAGGCATTGAATATGAGCAATGTTTCGGAAGGAAAAGAAATGCAAAGAAAGTTATTGGGCTTTCATGCTCTGTTGCCAACGATAAACCCAAGTCCGTGATAGTGAAGAGTGCAAAAATGAACTGAAATAGAATCAGAATTAGACCAGATACATATCCACAGATCTTCATTTTTTTAAGACCATACCTATGAAAACAGCTCTAGTGGAACGCGACGGGAGCAATAAACATCGGTTCGGATGTACAGAAAACATTTTCGGTCGCAATGGCCGAGGAACCAGCATCTCACAATCAATTCTCCTTAACGAATAGGCGCGCATGGACTGGAGACCGGGCCGCTTGCCTAGCCAAGGAGGAGAAACGCTAGATGATAATGTAAGATAAGACTTGAACAGCCACAAAGAAAAACGGCAAATGCCGATCGGACTTTCCTCCGCGCCATCCTTGTCGTAGATATATTCTCACTGCATTCCTGTCCCCTTCTGTCCATGCTTTCCCCCTTACGGGGTAAACAACACTTCCACACCCCCCAATTCTTGTTACATGTCATGGCTCGTACCCGCAGGTCTAGCTCCATCCCGAATCAACTTGAACGCTCGGCCAAAAGGACTCGGAAAGCAAAGGTCAATGTCAAAACAACGCGAAGTTCCCAGGTGACAACGGGAAAGGATGTTTATTCGGATATCGGTCCATGGCATGTAGGCGCCCACGTCTCTGTCGCCGGCGGTGTCGAGAATGCCGTACTGAACGCGGCATCTATAGGGTGGGCCATGATCCACCTGCTGCCCGAGTTTTCTGTTGTCTTACTATTCATCCAGAGCTAGCGCATTCGCATTGTTTCTCAAATCTCCTAGACAATGGGTGTCAAGTGCTCTCAGTCCTTCCAATATTGAAAACTTCAAGGCACGTATGAAGGAATACCACTATGAACCCAGAGATGTGCTCCCACATGGGAGCTATCTCATCAATCTCGGTAATCCGGACGTGTAGGTTCTCCCCCTTCTTTAATTTGAAATTTTCATTGAATCCTTTTTCTAGTGAAAAAAGGCAAAAATCCTATGAATGTTTCCTCGACGACCTAAACCGTTGCGAGCAGCTCGGCTTGGAAGTCTACAATTTTCAGTAAGTGAGACGGTTATCGCCACTTAATATATGTTGAATACATGAAGTCCAGGATCATCTGTGGGAGCAACAACGACAGGGGAATCAATAGGATTCATTGCGGAGTGCCTCAATCGAGCCCACGCCGCCACGACATCTGTAGTAACTGTGCTTGAGAACATGGTATACCAAATAGACGGCAAGATTGAAGATATCTGACATTTTTTACAGGCTGGCAGTGGCCACATAATAGGTTCCGATTTCTCTCATCTCGCGGATATTATAACAGCGGTAGAAGACAAATCCCGAGTTGGAGTCTGTTTGGATACGTGTAGGTCTCCAGTTACTTACCGCTAAAAAGGCTGCCGCATTTTTTAGGTCATATGTTTGCCGCCGTAAGTAGGACTTGTTATGTTGTTCCCACGCTAGTCCCGCTCAAATGGCAGTAGGGCTACGATATCCGAACTAAGGAAGGATGGGCGTGAGTCTCAATCAGCTTCTATCGGCATTTTATTAAGCTCTCTACGATAGAGAAATATGTAATGCTTTGCTCACTTTACTAGCTAATTGCTGATATCTTGAAATCAGTGACAGAATTCGATCAACAAGTTGGCCTGTCGTACTTGCGAGCAATGCACCTGAACGATTCGAAAACAGATCTCGCATCGAACCGAGACCGCCACGAGAACATCGGCATGTTCGTCCTTCGCTTCTATCCATACCACGACGCTCACCTTACGTAGGGGCTATATTGGCCTAGAGTCGTTCCTCCATATTCTAACCGATCCCAGAGTTCAGGGCATACCGCTCATTCTGGAAACTCCGGAGCCAGAGACGTGGGCAACAGAAATCGAGGTGTTGAATGAACTGTCGATTTGTACCAAATTCGATGATAAGAAGAAAAAGGCGCTCCTCTGCCGTATTAGAAAGAGTCTGAAAAGAGCCGGACCTCCTTATAGGGCCGGTTCAAAACCGAACGGGAGTACAACACCGAAAACAACGCGTCCAGGCAGCTGACGAAGTGGTGAGATCGGTTAAATTTTATTTGATGTACGCTCTACTTATGCACCCTTCAGACAGGCGAGAAGTGACATCCCCACGAGCGTATGCACACTGTGACTTCTTTTTCTCAGATATTAGTCACTGCCCTTAACATGCACATGTAACACGCTCATTACCTCAGAAAGTGTACCTAGAGCAAATTTATAATCCTGTTCGTTTATGTGGCATACCTTCAGTAACCTACAGCCTTCCGAAGCCTCTTATAGGTAAAGGCTCTGGTCAATGCACTACCCGATGAGCAGAGAAGGGGTCAAGACGGCGAACAAAGGGGGTACTAATTGTCCTGTGGTCAGGATTACCACAGCGCCGAACTTTGTAAAGAAAGCTATTTAGCACAAACAACAGCCCGTTCAGTTTCCAAAAGAACTACATTGAGAGTAGTATGTGCGCTCCATTACATTGATAGCAGTACCCGCAACGCCTTGCTAAGTCTTCTCACCCTCATCTTCAACAACATCGTAGATGAAACTATGCGCCTCCCCACCCAGACCCTTCACTCTCTTCGTTTCAAGGCGGTCCGAGGCCGCCGTGCGTTTTCTGGGCTCCCGAAGAACTCGTCCCGGCTGTAGCAGGCGTTCTTGTGCCAATCATTGTCCCTCTTCTGAGGCGCCTTCATCGTTTCTGCATGCTTGCGCAAAGTGTCGTAAAGCCAGGTGGGGTTGTTCAGTTTCTCTTGGTTCAGAAAGTACTAGCCGGCATAAAGCTGTAGAGCAAGATCTAGATGTGATACTTTCCAGGTATGATATGTCTGAATCTGATGTGCAGTAGGTTCCAGCTGATATCAGACAGCGAAGACGTTGGCCAACTCTCGGATCAACTCGTTGAGACCTTGAACCTCGAAAGAAGGTAGCGCCTCTTTGTCGTTTGACACGGCTCGCTTGCCTGCACAACCAGTGTCCCCACGAGGTCCAGGTACAAAGTCATGAAACCAGAAGTTCAAACCATGATGTAATGCAGCTGGTTGAAGTGAATTGGGAGTATATCGTAGCGCCACGTAGAGGGGAACCCAGAGCGAGGATTCTCTATCATCCACAATCGTATGCATGGTCCCAATGAAGCCAGCAGGCGTGCGGACATGAACTGCCACGTACCCTAGATGTTGGGAATGTGAGTGAAGAAGGTCACGACAAGTACACGAAGACACCAACCGTTCTGCTTACACGTTTGTCGGCACCTCTGTCGGTAAGAATGACACGATGATCCCAGTCGATGAGGAACCCCCGGTGGTTTGAGGTGATCATGATGTTTCCAACACTGATATCACGGCGCAAAATGCATGCCCTATGGAAAGCTACCTGGTGGGCTTTTACAGAAACAAAGTCAATGAGATGAAGAGAAATATCAAACTCGGCGTAGAGCTAACCTTTCATCGCATCTGCGATACATGTTACCAAGCTCTTGACACTGCAGAACGTCGTCAGGTCTCTTCCGATAGTTTTCAAGAAGATTCTATGAGCCTGTAGGGTCGGAAGACGGTTGCCGGGGGGCTGATTCGGCAACGTTCGTGCGTACTGTGGTGTAATCGTGACCATGTCAGGAATGTCGCCACCAGTCTCCAATTTGGCTACATGGGGGACATCGTGCTGAGCAAGGAGATGGTAGACGTCCGATTCTTTGACCATTCGAGGCGAGCCTTCGCGCCGATAGTCCTTCATAAACAGCAATCCTCCGTAGCCAGCACCTTTCAGATCAGGACTATCCAAATCAATAGCGAGAGACCGACGTGTCGATCGTCCAAATGGCGAGAACGCACCGTCGTCGAACTTTGGTGCACAGATTACAAATCGGCGAATTTTGTCGCTGACCGTCATTTCGATACGCAAAAGCTTCTGTTCCTCGATGCTAATGTCTCTCTTTGCTTTCGGGCCAGCATCACCATGCCACATGTCCGTATCGAAGAGTTTGAATTTTGCCCGAGCTATGGCATCTTCATCCGGATCCGTGAGCGGGGAGACGGTCGGGTCTTTACCCCGCTGGCTTGGTGATAACTGGGCGAACCGCGAGTAGAAGTTGAAGATTAAGGTCTTTTCCTGAGTGTAGTTGAACCGCTTGCTAACGATAGCACCTGATCGATCCCAGCGTACGAATCGTGCGAAGCGTCCACAGATGAGAATTGTGAAAAAGTGTGAGCGGTGTTGGACCATCATGGTAGCGCCTGCATAGCAGGATATCTGGCCGCGTGTCTCACGCCCCTCGATGGAGTCGTTCTCGAAGGGAAAATTAGACAAGACTTTGACGTCCTCAGGTATCGGCTCATCGACTTTAGGTCCTTCCTTCGCCACTTCCTCGTGCTCCTGCTCGTGCTCCTCGTCATCATCCTCGTCGACCTCCTCCTGCGCTGCTTCGTCCTCTGTGCCTTCTTCCTCGACTTCGAATTCCTCATCCCCCTCGCTGTTCGCCTCCCCCGCCAGAGACTCTTGTTCCTCTTCCAAGTCAATAAAAGCATCATAGTTGGTGTGCCCTTTAAGCTCTGTCTGCGTCTCCATGAGCGAGTGACCGGTGGTGCGCCCCTCCGGCATATCATCCGAGTCGTACACTCCGATATCGACTGTGATATTCCCACAGTTGGTATCTGGGTCACGAAACTTGCCAAGCTTGGGGCGTATCGACAAATAATCTGGTATTTTCTTCTTTAGAGGCCAGGGCCAGTTGGCAAGAGGTTGATCTGAGCGTGAAAGTCGGCGGAAGAACTACAGAAACTTATAGAACGACGCACATATTTCGAGTGCATCTCAGACTTGCTGACATCCACCAGGGAGGCGAGTGAATTCTGTCTCTTCACACTGGGTTTCGCGTCCCTGTAGGTTTGAGGAGTACCGTTCTAGGGCATGTATTCACCGAGGAATGCTGTGGCTGAAGGACCGTAGATATAATGACCGCGTATTTCGGCGGCAATGTCCCTATGTCTTTCTCGAAATTCTTGTAAATCAACGGAGAATTTGCTGTGCCCTTGCGCCTTCTTAACGATGGGAGTGTGGTCTATGCCGTATTTCGGGCATCATGGACGATTCGGAGGCGTAACACGATCTGGGTCGGTGGTCGTAGAGTCGGTTGGCGACGGAGGTTGTTGATCTGTGGTAACGTCTGCCATGGGGGAAGGTAGGTCAGTGGAAAGAAATCGTCAAGGTTTAAAAAGGATACAAGGATTGTTTGCGAACATTCGCGGACAAGGGACAACATTGTCATAGAGTAAGAATCACCCGAGTAAAAAAGTAGTTTGTGTAGCAACCTTTGGCACAACGAACTGCACCGTTAGTCGTGGCCGCGGTGGAAGATCAAGTTGGTGATTTCAAAGTCCGATCACGTGGACGTGCACCTTTACCACCTGCCGACGCGTTCTTCAAAATCTTAGAATCCTTCCTCAAAATTCTAATTTAACCAAATCATCATTGTTCCTAATAATCAAGCACTGAGCACTGGATGGAATATATGTGATGAATACTAGTAACTCAGAGGACCTTCGTTTCCGATACTACAGTAGTCAAGAATCACCGAAGAATCGGAACAAAACCAGACTAGTATATGATCTTTTAGGCGGCCGCAATTCCTCTATGAAATCATGAACCGAGCATGAGCTGTTCAAATTTTCCCAGCAGAGTTCTCAGCGGAGTGGTTCGTCCCATCAAATGAAGAAGTATATGTCGCACGAGTCTTTGTACCAATATTGAAATGAACTATAAGCAAGAAAATTAAGTCTCACCGGTGATACCTGCGACTTGATGCGGCAATTGTTTGAACATATTCGACCTGCTTGCCAGACATTTAGAGTACTACAAAGGGCGAGCACCAGCGTGTGCGAAGCCTTTTCTTTTTATCTTCGTCATTCTTCATATGGCAGCGATGTCCCAAAGAAGGAGCTCGTTCTCTTCTCTTATTCGTCTCACTGAGGGCCCATCCACAGAATGATGCTCTTCAGGAGTGGTCACAGCTATCAGTGGTATCATACGAATGAACCTGGTAATGCTTGCTCCTCATCCTTTGAACTTATATATGCTGACGTCTAGAAAGACAAGTAATCAACTGTTTGACATGTCTGGATCAAACAAAACAGCAGATCTTCCGAAATAGGTGGCAAGGTCAGGATACACTCTGCGATCTCATATACAAGGGTAATAAAAAGGGAGGGATGCTATTAACTAGTTGGTGAGGGCCATCGCATCTGCGTGGCATGACCGAGTCCTATTTCTTTTTTTTTTTTTTCCCTTAGGCATTGAACTCAAAAGTCAAGATAAAATAGCATATACGAGCCAGTACGTACCCAGTAGTCTGCGGATCTGGACGAGGTAGCGTACAGCTTACAAGTCCATGCATATGTAAATAAATTGATCTCGGGCTTTTCCGGCATGGTCTGTCGTCAAATCTATGTCTACGAGCCTGCCCTCTAGCAAAGCCTGCCACCCGAGTGCGATACCATCGTTATACCATACGTCAAGATTGGTGTCAATGTACCGTGCCGTGTAATGTCTCTCTCCGAAGTATACAATTCCACCGAGGCGGTACGGCACCTTTTCGCCCACAACAGTTATGGAGATAGTCGAATCTGACATGGTACGAGTGAAAGACACAGGAAACCCGATAATGGGAGGGGCGATAAGGTAAGTTTCTTTCCTGAATGTCTGCTGTCCGCATTGTATACACATGGATTCGTTATCAGTCAGAGGCATGCATTTGTTATTGGTAATAAACTGCTGCAACATCGTCCACCGCAGCGTACCAGTACCACCAGGCTCGATAACGGCACAAAAATGTGTGGTACGCGAGCAGATATGCCCGCCACCACATTGGTATGTCACCTCCGCGAACTCGGCACTTCCTTTCGTCCACTGCATCAACAATGCCTCGACACTAGTCTCGTTGCCAAACGCGAACATGTTCCCCACGTCTCTGTTCAAGCGGCACCGGAAGAAGTCTCTGGCTTCTTCGAGGGTGTATTTATTGTCTGCAAACTTCGAGAAAGACGACGCGAGCATGACCATCCAAGAGTTGCCGAATGATTCGAAGGCATGACTACATCGTGCCGGTCCACTGTTCCATAGATTGTACAAGATGAATAAAGTGGCATCGAAGGCGCAGCTGTTGTTGGACCACCTGCATCCGACGACATCGCTGTTGTGGTTAGCTGCTTCCGGACCATTGGGCGGTGCATGCGGCACACTGTTCGTATCTGACGATCTTGCCTTACGCTTCACAGCAGGTTTCATAGGGGTAAAATTCCTGTTAGCACTGGATGTAACATTACTCTTGGCTAATGGGGCGGGTCAGGGCAGCAGCTGTGTACGGCACACATCCGCCTGTAGGGGGGGCACGGTATCTCACTGTGCAATGGCTCTGCTCAGGCGATGCGAAATATGCACCTTTGCCCACTCTCCTAGTTCTGTTGCGTCGATAGAATCGAATGGGTCGACGTCGGACCATCTCAACGCCGCATCCATCCTAGGTGGATTCGCATCGTAACCGACGTAGCTGCGAAAGGATTCGATAAGTTTGTACCTAGTATCCCCTGCAATGTCTACTGGCAGGGCGCCCTCGTACTGCTGCAGGGTGATCTCATCAAGCATCTCTAACTCTTTGAACTCTTGCCGTAGCCACCCGCTGCAACCGCCCCATATCTTATTACCATCGATGGGTGAAAGTTTCATGTTTCCAATAGAGGGCAACAGTAGAGTACCGGCTGCGGTGGCTGTTCTAGACAACGCGGTATAATATGACTGGTGCGACCTGCAGTTGTTCAGGTCCACTGGATTGAACAGCCTGGTCTTTCCTTGTGAGCTAAAATCGGTCATCACAAAGTTAGGAAGCACTTCTACTTGGCCACATGCTAATCGCACAGACGTGTCATCAGGCAGGCTACACATTATCGTTACCGAGGTTCTCGTCAATGGAACCATGTTAATTGGGAGGCCAGGAAGTTTAACGACCGCCGGCGGGTTACACAGGGCCATGAACAAGATGTTTAGTACACGCTGCCCAGATCTACCCACACCTTCATGCCGGGTGTACACGGTACCTTCCTGTCCTTTCGTCATACATAACTCAGTAGCGCTGTTCACCCGTATCATGACAGGTAAGCCCTTACACAGATGTAACACAGGCGCGATGTGCTTATTGTTCTCGCAGGGTAAAGCGGACCACAGTATGGCCCGCAGCTCACTGGAGATCTCAGTGATTGCGTTTCGCATAACGGTGCCCTTGGCAGGACGACGGTCTGATTCTGACGAAGACAGATGATCGTCAGAGTAGAACGCCGTCAGCTCTTGTCCAGTCTCTTGGGCGAACCGAATGGATGCAATTCGATTGTATTCATCCTTATGCACGTTGAGCCCCATTATGATGGATATGTTATGGAATTCCTTGTCGGCGATATTTGGGCACTTAGGCCTTCCAGACACTCTACTGTTCAAAAAGGCTATATCTGCGGTCATACATGCCTTGTAACGCATGTTGGACAATGCAGTCCGCAAACGCGCGTTGTCTGGCGTCTGAGTCAGTTGTCTCATGTTTTGACGCAGTATGACTACAGTGTTTATCTGATGCCATATGGCTTTTCCCATCGCGAATTCCTGCGATTTTTTGTTGGATGCGAACAACCCATCACTAGGCCCGTACAATGATGCCCATTCCCCCCCAATCGCAGGCGGCAATTGGGCAAAATCGCCTGCGAAAATCATATTCATACCCCCAAAAGGTAAGTCTGGTCTGTCCAGACACAATGCCAAGCGTGCACTTATACGGTATAGATCGATGCAGGACAACATAGAGACCTCGTCTATAAACATGTAGTCAACACCTTCGAGTCGTTCCCGCACCTCTGCCAACGCCTTTTTGGATATGTACTCACCGTAGCACTCGTTGATCCCAAATGTGAAGTGATATGTAGAACCATTGACGAGCGCCGTGGCTGTGCTGGTCGGGGCCACTGTGATGAGACGTCTGCTCTCTCCCTGCTCTTTGAAATACGAGGTCAACGCATTCAATACGCGCGTCTTTCCAGTCCCACCCATACCTCCTACGTACATTCTCAGTTGTTCACTTGTTGGATCCGCAGCATGCTCTGCAACTACCCTGAAGGCCCTCTCCTGCTCAGCATTGAGTAGATAGTCACTGGACACACGAGCAACTACCTCTTCCTCCAATTCATTGTGAAGTGACCTAACGAGGTGTTTTCTTCTCACCACTTGTACCTGATCCACGTAGGTACGGTTACGCACCTTCTTGTCCTTTTTTGTTGTGATATCCTGCACCTTCCTGGCATTCAAGAGGTCGTGTCTGGCTTGCATAACATCGTCTTTCCAGTCAGCCACGCTCTTAATAGGTATCTGCATGTCGGGATGAATATGTTGCAGGTCTGTGTGATGAACAGCAGGGGTAGTCCACTTACATCCCATGAAACCCATCAGGGCACGAATAGCTGCCGCTTGTCATTCTTTCGCCTTGCGTCTCTGGCCAGTCTTGGATTTATCATTCAGAACATCAGTATCTATACCAAAGTCTGCCATGTCTTTGAGTACAAGATGTTGTCGACCTTCAGCAGCCAGTTCGTCCATGCGTCCACCGTCCATCCAAGAAGGCAATTCATCCATGTCCTGCATGAGTTCGGCCCTATAATCGTCTTGCACATCCATACACCCATACTGCAAGTTGAAGTTCATCATAAGCTGTTGCTGGCATTCTGTGAAAGGCTGTCTGTCGAAGGCGACCTCCCATGTTGTGTCATGCAAACTTTTGAGTTCAGCACCAGTTCGCCATGGCTTGAACAACGCAAGCATGGTGGTGCAGTAGTATTCCCTATCTCCGCGGTCCTTACGTGGCAGCAACCCCCCCACAAAATTAGGTATCTTTCTGTCCGCTTCCGGGTACACTCGTACATGGTGCGTGTTGTGCAGAGGATGGGCTTCAGCAAAATCTATCCTCCATATTTTTGACTTGTGACCTTTCCATATGGACTTGCGGCGCATATGTGGACTGTCGTCCCCACTATCCTCATCGGTATCATGAGGGACGTATTCGACGCGATCATCTGGACCATTGTATGGTGCAGGTATGGTGAAGGGTTCAATGTGGTCTGACACTGTATCATCATCGGGTACAATGAAATCGTCCAAGGAATTATCCACACTTTCGCTCTCAGCGCATATCACGTCCGAGATCGCCAGGTTCAGAGCCACAGCTGTCACCGTTGACATCAGGCTCAGGCATATTATCGTCTAAAGTGTTACTGAACTGCATAGCTTCGCCGCCAATATCTTGCTGGCTTGCTCTGGCTCGGTTGGACATGCACTCGCACAGGCCTATCCAATCATACAGACACATGAGATTTAGCTCGAGGGGCCGGTGTATGTAGTCCTCCATGGGAGAGACGCCAACTATGCTATTCTTCCCTCTCCACAGTGTGATCTTGACATCCTCCGTGTGCTCCCCATTAACCACCCAATAGTTCCTAGCCTCTGCTACGAAGGATTTCCAATAAAACATTGTGAATCTTTTGTTGGTGTAACGGTCCGGGAGCCCAAGGAGATATGAACAGATCATGGGAGAACCGAGTTCGGTCTTGGCACCAAGGACATTGACCATCTGGGTGACGAGTTTCCTGGCTTGATCCTTGCGGGACTTGGTAGGATCACCAGGCATATCCCTACTTCTCTGATATATGGACTTGATACAATCAAAGATGGCGTGAGTTTTCAAACCCGGCTTGGTGATGTAGTCGGTAACATAAATCAGGACAGCCTTAATAGCAGTACCTGGAGCGTAAGGATGTCACGTTGGTATTACATCTAAATATATAAGCAATCAAAGGAGCGAACATGTTAATCCATTCCTCCAGCTTCTTCAGATTGAGATGGCCCGTGTCAGGGTCAACGCTACTCTCTTTGAACTTTTTTCTAGGGAACCGAGCTTTGCAATGTTTCCATTAATTGTCCAGGCATCCCTTTGCGTTTGCACATCAGCTCAACGTGCTGTCCTTTGTAATGTTGCTAACACAGCGGTGGGTGTGACATTTATTAACGATCATATCAACCATCTTTCTATAATACTCCCACCAACCAGATGTCGTTTCACCCTTTTGGCACTGTTCGCAGCCAGTGCTATCACAGTGTGCAGGAGGTCGCTCAGGGCAACACATCTGTGAGCTCTACATATCCTTCTTCAAGTGTAGTCTTGTGTCGCATGTCTCCGACTTCAACCTGCGTACCAGTAAAGTACTCACCCATGTGCATGCTTTCCAGGTACGCTATTAGCTCTTCTCGAAACGCAGAATCTTCTGCCAACAGGTGAGTCCCTGATTTGTTGAGGACTGAGACAGTTCTGTAACCATATTATTATGTGCAGGTGCAATGTGAGCCGACCCTGCTGTTCGACAGCACCATAATACGAAGAGGTATCACCGAACATACCGGGAACAGCAGTGTCATCAGGCCGTAGAATATGCTTAATGAACAGATCAACCATAAAATTAAAGAACCTAGCTGCAGCTACAAGATTCTGCGTAACCAGACGAACCCTCTCCTTTTCAGGAAGCGGAATGGGATTGAACGTGATATCAGGTCCCGCCCAGTACACAGATATCGGATGGTTGAAATCGGATGGTGCCATGGTAAAATACCAGGTAGGTGCACCTTCTGCCGCCATAAGGGAATATGCCTCGTTACGCATGTATTTCTTTGAAGTCAGAGACCCCTGTACCTTATATGCTACGTGATCCAGGTCGTGCAGCAGCTGAAAACAATCCTTCTCAGCATCTGTGGCCGGCATGACAGTATCCCCTGCTTTCATCCGGTTGGACAGCGAGGTAAGCACATCTTTGTCGATGCGGTGGATGCGTTCAGATATATCAAAAAATTTGTCTTTCGCAGCCAATAAAAAACCTCTGGTAGTGCTCACTCGAATCTGCTCATGGCTAAATGCGACAAATGGAAACACAATGTCAACTTGGAAACGCTTGTCATGGTACATGAGCAGCCAACGTTTGTGTGCCTTGTTAGGACAACAACCCTGCACCTGATCCCTCCTAGACCATATGGGAACAACCAAGGAAACATGGAAGGATACAGCAATGGGTTGTTGTAGATGGACTGGGGTTCTAGGGCATGACTGACAGCTAACACACCTCCATCAGTCTTGAAGTGACGGGCTGCTAAAGCCTTCTGCCTTTTCAAGGACGTTGTATCGAGCTGCTCGCTGACAAGGCCATGCACGACCACAGGACAGGGCCCATCCATAGTGCCATCTGCTTCCTCCACATCAAACACGCTGGTACCCTCAGGGACTTTGTTACTTTGACGATCGTTATACATAACATATACGGGGACCTTACCATCTTGATAGCTTAAGAGATTCTCCTCGGATATCGATACATCGTCGTAATCACAGTGGTTCAATTGCAACCAATACAAAGCGTCTTTTATATTTTTATGCCGGATGAGTAAAGGTGTACGTTTCATGTCCTCTTCCGTAGGGGCTGTTGGACCGGTGAACATCACAGCCAACACTTCGTCAAGTTCCTCTCTAGGTGGAGGCAGTGTATTGTACACTTTGGACATGGGCGCCTTGAAAGCCACAACATGGGATATCATCTTTCTTGATCCGAGTTGTGGATGTGCAGCCAGCGCGACTCTGACAAAACAACAACTGTGGCGCACACGACTAATCAAGATACGCTCGATGAATGACAGCCTGGACAGCACTTCGGGCACCTCTCCGAGCCACAGGCCTTGTGCCAGTGCATTGGTTGGAACGACACCTTTTCTCACCAAAGACCTGCAATCAATACAAATAAGATCAGTGGTGGGATCAACAACTGGACCAGACAACGACTCTATGGGTTCATCAGGTGTGAGATGCTCTTTACGAGTACACAAGTCCACTTCCAGAATAGAAAAACATTGTTTGACGTGCCTCGAAGCGCTGAGCTGCTTTAATGGTCTCAATTGTCCGCACACAGTGCAACCAGCCTCCTTGAAGTTTGTGGGTTGCATCGCGTCGACACATTTGTGTATCAATGTAGCCTCCCTAGCGCTGCTCAGCAGCGGTGGAGGAAAGGACAAGCCTGTATCGGCGGGGACATTACCATCAGAGGCGCGGCTGAGACCCACGGAGCAAGCGAATCTTCTCTTTTGCAAATATAGGTGTTATCTTAAAGACGGTAACGTGAGTATCACATACGCTGCAATGATGGTCTTGCAAAGCCTTAACGATATCTGCCTTGGTTTTTCGGGCTACAGATCCAGTGTTATGCATGATGAAGAGGCACCATAAGTCATGAAATGGAATACCATCTGCAACGATCCATAACAGGACTGACACAGGTGACCGTAGCTTCATCACCTAAATACAGAGGGTTTGCAGGGACATGACAATGATATCTGTACCGAACTGGCAGGGGCTAAACCATCTAAATCGGTTGGGGCAGGTAAAAAGGGTGCTAACACTTTGTGCACAATAAACAGGTGCGAACCACATCCGCTGCCGCTAGAACACTTCCTGACAGTATACACACATACAGGATCCACCGTGCCAGAAAATTGGCCATAGATATTATCTCCTAATGTTGATTTGTATGGGACATAAACTGGATACAGGCGCAGAGACGCTGTAGTAGAATACAATATACTGAGTCTATACAACATACACAAAGGGGAAATACCACGTATCCTGCACACAAAAAAACACCATTGTATGGCATGGCCACAGAGTAAACAGCAAAGACACCTGTTTGGGCAACACGACGAAAACCCATCTGGGCAAACACCTGGTGACAGGGATTTAGAGATAACACATTGCGGACCTGTCGACACACAGTCAATATTTTAAGAGTATGTACGATAGGAAGCACTGCTCACCATTTTGTATGCAGCAGACAGCAAGGAGACACCATATGGACTGCGATGACAAGCAAGGGTGTATATACGGTCAGAAGTGACGTGGGCACCTTCGCTGCACCGGGTGCCATGCACTGTGACAGGGACGAAATCTTCGCAGCATCTGCAGAGAGTACACGCAGTACGACACGCCACATCCATGGCCAGCGATGTTGATTAACAGCAAGCTACGGGTTGGACGAGTTAATCAGAGCGGATGCAGCAATAACCACACAATGCACTCGCCAGGTTTTTTCCTTTGAGGCGCAGACAATACGCGCACCAGGCCAACCACCAAAGCATGAGGATACATGGCCAGATGGTAGAGCACGTAGTAGGTAGGATTAACATGATACAAGCCCATGAGCTAAGCGCTTCACGCGAAAAGAGGAAGGGGTGGGTAGGAACACTGTTCACAGTAGGAAGGTTAAGGGAACAACCACACATGAAGGGTTACGTGTACACAACACGTGCAGATGATGCGAATCTTTGGATAACACGAGGCATGTAACTATGCAACAAAATGAATATATAGGCCATATTCACATTATACGAGGATACAACACACATGTAACAACAACAGGCTAACTCTATACATTATTCAACAGCTGCCATTTTAATATGCGGGTATGCAGGCAAAATGGCCGTTTAATTCAAATGAGGTATGTTGCAATGCAATCTCAATATTCTAAACAACGGACTGTATACCAATAAATGAAGAAGAAATGCAAAGACCACGCGACTAACAGGGATCATGCCAGTAGGCCCAAGCCTCCGACGTGTTACAATACGAGGCTGTAACTGCAAGAACTAAGGCATTGTACATTTAATACAGTATAGGGCAATTACGACTCACATGCAGCATTAAACATTCCCAAGCATCAATGCTTGGGGCACGATACTATTCCAGGAACAGAGCATCTCTGATCAATGCGCAAACCGAATCCGATGCGGAGATGCACTGCAGAAACATATGCACAGCGACCCTGAGCCGGACCTTGGAGATAGCCTCACAGGGACATCGTAAAGTTATTCTGAAAGATCCCCGGAGGGGATGATGCTCGTTGCAAACCATGCCACACAGGACAGGGAGGAATAACCTGTCCTCCAGAGATCGCTCAACTTGTTCCATATTGCCGCATATATGTGACAGGTTTATGACAAAAACAGAATTCGGCAGGGACCTTGCGAGTGAAGACCATGTGGCACACACAGACATCACAGATCTTAGACCACAAGGTGAGGTGTCTACCTGCAATTTGGACAAGGCGACGAATCCGCTCAGGGACAAAAGGTCTGGAATGCACACACGCACAGACGAAGCTGAAAAAGGTATCAGACACAATACAGACGACGTATACCACCATTGTAAACACTCACGAAACATAAGGTGCAGAGTCGTGATAGAGCTGCCAGAACTAATCGCAATCTTCAGCAAGATATGGTACATATGTGCGGACATAATTAGCTCCAGGTCTTGAACAGCAGATGTTGTCAAGCAGACTGGAAATGCTTTATCCTCCCAAAGGTGGTACAGACTTTCGGACCTGAAAATGCGGACAGGAAAGAGCTGTAACAAAAAGGGAGGTGTTCCACGTTCGTCGCCAGTGGTGGACTTGATGGTCTCGGACCCATCGGGAAAATGTAAGGAAAGCCGTTTGATGGACAGGCGATAACTCTCCAGTGGACCACAAGGAGAACTTATATCAATACCCTTCTGCAGCAGCCAACCTGCAATGTCATCTGCAGTGAAAGCCAGACCCAACTGAGCTGCCTGTAGATAGAGTTAACCCTCATTCGAAAAGCATGCAAAAAATAATCGCTCACCACATGGCCATAATATACTGCATGGAGCAATACAGACCGTATGTTCCAACACAACACGAGCATACATTCAACGCTATAGTGCCGCAGCGAGCACCTGCACAATTCATAGCGTATCCACAGACGCAGGCAATATGTGAGGATAATCAATGATCGGGTAGCTACGGTGTCGACAAGACTTCCCGTGGTAAACGACGGTGCGCACATTACTGAATATACTGAAGAAGAAAGGAGTAGGTGTCCTGGGCCAGCATTCGTACGTTATGCTGACGACCCAAGAGGTGAAATCCCACTTGTGCAATATGTAGCACAATGCAAACTCCACAGCAAAGGCATACATTTCTGCATCTCGCAAGCCAGAACCTGCGCCAACCCAATATTGCCAGTCGGCATTCATATGAAGACAAATACGTTGATGTGTGAACCTGCAGGCAGCCAAGCACCAGTCATGGCACATGGAACGGCATGCAAAAAGAGTGTCCACGGGACACATGGAGAAAATGTGCTCCAACACCTCCCTGGGCAAGCCGCTATGCACGCATACAAGACTCAATGCAAGGGGGAGAGACCAAGCACCAGGGAGAGTCAGTACGAGTTAGCACAGCGCACAGATACTTGGATTCAAAGCGCCAGATTATGTCCAACATGGATCCATAAAACCGCATCCCTTTGTCTTGAGGTAGCAACAACACCATGGCCTGGAACTCGAAATAAGGATGGATGCCTACAAGGGAGCAAAGGTAAGTTATACAATGGCGATACTGGAATTACACCCACCTGCAGTGTATGATGCGATTAGTTCGGTAAACTGTCAGGATGGTATCGACCTCAGTTGAGGAGGTCCAGGAAATTGTTATATCGCGAAGACTTGAACTGTGAGATCGCCAGTTGGCAGGTTATTCATAAAACACCTATTTGAAGATAAAATGTACAGATCCATCAGGAGCACATAGCCACCCAACAACCTCCATATGAATGATGGAAAGTACCATGAAGAAGAGATATCAATGAACAGGTGACAGCAGCGAACACATAAGACCTCCCTCTCCCATTATATGCGCGTGCAGGTCAAGGGCCCAATTCAATACGTTGGTACACTGATCACTTTGGTCGCACCAACGCAGCGACAACAATTGCTGTGCGAACAATGAAGCATGCAGATCAGAAGCAGGAAAGTATGCAAAAAAAGAAAGGGAAAAGGAGCGATATATAGCACAAAGATTGATAAAACCAGCAAAGAAGCATGTCAGGTCGGACCTTGAATACTGAACAGCACGATGCACAGGGCGTGATGACTGCTGAAAAGCATGGACTTTGGTGAGCGCAAACTGATTGTGTCGTCGACAAACCACCGGTTGCGGATAAGACGGACGAGACAGGGTATCCACCAAAGGGATGGCGGTATGCAGTCTGCGAGGCAAAGGAAATGATTTAATTATTGCTGCAATGTGTATGTACAGCAGTACCTGGGCAAGATGTCAGGAATTTCCACAGGAGAGAGACTGAGATGGACCTGTAAGGGAGGTAACCATCCATACTGAAGGATCTGACAAAAAAATTGCAATGTCATGGCGGGAATATAGAGGGCGAGAGCCACTGATCCCCTCGATGCAACCACACTACCTGGGGGGGGGGTGGTTTTCGATATCCAAACAGACGATTATCAAGTGAAACCTGATGAAGTAGGCAGGCCACTATGTTGCAGCCAGATTTATGGACACAGAGACGTGTACGGTAGCAATCAGCGACTTGAACTAGCCAGTTTAGCTGGTTCACAGTGCCTCGTACATCATGTGTATGGACTCCGCCATTTCCTCTCTTTCTCATCGCCAACAAACCCACAGGTTATCACGGGTGAACCATGCTATGGATAATGTGGTACGTACCTCAATATCATCGGATCTCATACATATGCAACAACAAAACCCAGCCCATATAATAGATGTGGTACACAGTGTTATATATTTGGCAGTAAATAACAAAGACAAGTAAAAAACGGTATATAAGTCAGTAGATGCCAACAGATCGGAAATATATCAGACAAATCATACAAGCGTATTCAAGCGGTACCGTATCCAGCAGTTGTAAGGGACTCTGCGGACAGAGCTTGACCCAATACGATGACAAACTGAAGGTTCAGCGAAATGCGAGCAGCGTTTGGAGACGGCTTCCAAACCGACAGTGAATACCCCACAGCGACCATGGTGAAGCAATCAAGTTCGGATCGCGGGTACCACTGGCAAGGCGGCCAGCCCAGTGAAATCCGTGCTGCGAAACAAGAAGTGAGAGCCTTTGGATGTGTGACCATCGAATATAGGAACTGCAGTACATGGTTAGGTACCGGATAACTCAGTTTGGTCCAATCACGCACCTTCATCGTTAAAGCCTAAGCAGTGATAATATTCCCATTCAGGAACAGGGCGACTAGCAAGAGTAGTGGGTTTCGAGGGAGACTTGGGCCAAGCTGACCTGCTGGGTGTAAGATTACCGGACTGACCACCTTTGGCCGCAGGGGCTTTTTTCTGTAGTGTAGGAGAAGGGTCTGAAGGAAATAAAAATGGTCAGCGACATGCAAAGCACACAATTTGCCCAGGTACCTACACCTGTTGTTGTTGTTCTGCTGCACCGTAGACAAAGCACGAGTGGCCAAAAAAATTCCGGCAGTTGAAATATTCTCCGAAGTAATTATTTCTTGATCGAACAGCAGACTGATCAATGTGGACTCTCGGTGCCATGGCTGGCTGAAGGGCAATATGTGCACACCATGGACAGCCTTACCATACCTGGAGAGCTGGCAAGCGCATACCAATGCGCTTTCCACAACAACCCCCGTCACCAGCGACTGCAGCATGACCCCTGTACAATGCCTTCCGACCGTCACAGGTAACGGACGCATGACCTAGGGTGGATAAGTTGCAGTAAGGACCGGAACCAGTAAATTGCTGGGCAGCAATCAGGGAGCTAGGCGCAATCAACAACGAGGGTTACAAAGAACATACATGTACCAACTGTACAGTATTCTTGTTGAACAAGCAAGCCACGTCTTCAATAGTGACATAGCAAGGCTGATCAAAGGAGGACGGGTCCTGGCTGATAGGCACCGTTACACAAACAGTCCTGGAACAAAATGACCATCGAGAAACTCATAAAACACAGAAACCAAATACCCAAGGCCAGGAAGTACTGCGTAATGAGCACGTAGCTGCTCTTCCTGGATTTCCGGTAGCATAACACGTAACACATCATCTTCAGGTTCCGAAGAGGTGGTGCAGAGACAGCAGAACTGCGACCGATGAGATAGGTGGTGAGCAACAAGGGCAACCGAGCAAGTGAGTAGAGGAGACATACGGATCACCAGCACTAGGCATGTTTGTGTGATTGTCGTCGTCGTCTTCAGGGGGTGAGTCTCGAAAGGTATCTCTGCAACGATACACGCCCCATGTCAGTATGCTAATACCGAGCACAGGAAAACATACGAATGCACCCCAAAAAAGCGTCAAGAGAGGCCAGGAAGACTGAATCTGGCTGCTTACCAGACGAGCCAACCGAAGCCGCAACAGCAGAACATGGTGTATCACCTGCTGCAGGAGGCAGAGATGGGACATCCACCGAAACAGGTGGAGACGTGGTCTTGGCAGATGCCTTCGATTTAGCAGTAACTGATGCGCTGCCTAAACCAGAAGAGACAATAATGAGAACACGACAACGGCAAAGACAAGACGACATACTCGACGTCGGTACGCCCATGGTTTTGACAGGGATGGGCACTACACCATCGCTGGACGACATGGACCCAAAACTGGTGTGTACCGGAATTTGAGAAAGTGATACTGGCATGGCCTTTTTTTTTGAATTCTGCGAGCGAGTGGCGGCTTGAGAAGGCATCGGAGGGCCATCTAAATCTTCCAGATAGACCGTCGCAGGCGGCGGCGAGACAATGGACTGGGAGGCGACTGCACATGCTACGTCGACAGCATACTGTTCGAGTTGTTCAGGCGTGAGAGAAGGTTGAGGGCTAGCGCACGCACACGCATGAGATAAAGGATAAGGATCAATTTTCAAAGCGTACGTGTGACCAACTACAGGACCACTGTTGTGCTGACGAGAGCAACGTGGTTGGCATCCCTTGGGGGCCAAGCTGGTAACGTTGAACCCAAACAGACAACAGAAGAAGTACAAAGGGGGGGACAGACGGACAAAGGAGGGTAAGACAGGATGAGGCCGCAGTGGTGGGGGAGAAAAATCAGACCGAAAATAAAAACAGGTCAACAGACATGCAACATTAACATAAGGCCACATACACAGCAACGGAAGGGTCACAGCGATCATCTTCGTGTACCAAATCGGCAGCATGGCGGTCTTGCGAACTGGAAACATGAGCACGTGAGCAGCAATATTTGACAACAGGGAAATCGCAGCACGTACAGTGTGTCGACGTACAGCGCCTTTTTGGTCTTGACTTTGGGACGGCTAGACGCAGGCAGTTACACGAGGAATTAACACTAAACAGGTAACACACGATGAGGCACGATGGGTCGCATTATCTGGCACATCAACATGACCCTGTACAGCAGGTGCAGCCACGACAGGAGGATCAACTGTTTGGGAAAGGTTTGGACTACCTGGCATATCATGTCCTGCTGCATCCACATTTTCACAGTTGTAAAACTCTTCAGCGTCATCAGAACTGGATCTAGCAATATATAGTATGAGTAGGTGCAGCATGCGATATGGATAGACATACTGGCCAGAAAACTTATCTGTGATGTCATCGATAAATTCGTTGTGAGTACCTGAACTGTGTATGCAAGAATAAGTAGTGTGAACAGGTGAGAGGGACAAGAATACAGATACCCGTCATCAGAACCATCTTCATCGACGTGGGCAGCGATGTGGATACTAGTGCCAGCTTGAGTTCCAGTGTGCTCTGCATCACTGCCTTCTTCTTCAGAGCCAGAGTCAACTACTGCAGCGACTTCAGTGGCAGTCAGATCGCCGTAAGATACTCGTCTAGCAAGCGTAGGCTGCAATACACCATCTGACCTAAACGGAACACTCCAGTAAGCAAACCTGCAGTTTGAGTCAAAGAAGAAACGAATTAAACTCACATAACCGAGACGGGGGGGAGACGCGCAAACACAGCAGTTCCAGGCTGGGGGGGTGTGACACAGCTCAATGCTACACAAGAGCAATGAATACAGCATATGGGAAACACGAAACAAAGAAACAGGTAGTTACCCCACATCGGAACCAACACTGACGACTCGACCAGTATGGGCAACATGAGACCTCTTAGCAGCAGGTACACTGAGAAATAAAACAGTTCAGAAAAATACAGTGGGACAGACGCATGGCAGAGCGGCACATCCTCCAGTATTACAGACCTTTCGCGAGTCGGAAGGATGACAGCAGCTTCTGAGATGACCGAGCCAGTAGCGGCAGTGTCGGTAGCAACTCCTGCTGCCAGCATTTTGGATGGAAATGCACTGAGAACGTTTGCGTTTCTGAGTTGCCGCACTAATCATTATCCAAGTCAGCAAACGTCGACAGGATGAACAGAACAGACACTCAACGCAGATCAACTGGGACGCTGTGGGGCAGACATATAGGGCAATGGATTTGAAGAGAGGCTACAACAAAGATGCTAGGATGAGGATTTACGAGGAGGGTGGCTGGACCCTTTTAAATGAAGAACCCCGACCCCCCACCAACCAAGCCTGATATACAATGTTATTGATACGCACCGAGATGCTGCTCATTTTAGTGGTATCCCTGCACAGACAATCAGAGTTGGAGTCACTGGAGAGACTGGATGCAACATTCCTTCCATCAAAACAGCTAAACAGTGTAAATGTAACAAGGCGATAAGATCAGAGACGGTGGATGCAATGCAGAAGCAAAGTCAACATCATGACGCAAAGGGAAGGGATGGAGCAAACACAGACAAAGATAGAGCAGCAGGTACTGCCATAGAAGAGGATAAGCGCATGGCATGAGGGGAACCAAGACCCAGGGATGTGTCTGAAATGTTCAGAAGCAGTCACTGCGATAAGGATGTGTGATAATAATCGGGAGCTAGCAGACGCTGGATGACACGAGAGCGACAGGGTTGCATCGTAAGATGAACGAGAAGGACATGAAGTACAGGCACAATACAAGTCGTGTCGAGTCTGAAAGAACGGGTCATAAAGATGAGCAGTTCAAAATGCACTAGGAGCAATGTAAGAACAACAACCAGTATAGCACACTGTTATGTCACGAGAACGAGTAACATTAATATACATACAATACAACTTGATATGGGTGGCGACAGTGAGGGCCAAGCGATCGTCAGAGATCAGAAACAAGAGTAGTACACGATACAATCAGACAGATGTGGAGGCAGAGAGGTAACAGGACAGCATGCATAGGAATGGGAAACAAACGGATAGGATTAACACAAAATTTATTTTCTTTAGAAATACAGCAAATACAGCCCCAATAATAAAGTGCATACTGAAAATAGTCAAAACCGAGCCGACAGATACCAAATACACATGTGAATGTAGACAGGGTGCACTATACATACCATCAAGATGCAAGGACCAATAAGGCGAATGTAACAACCAAATCACAGGTTATAAAAGGGGAGGGTGCAGGGGTCGCAACGCATCTGCCTGCACTGCAACTGGCAGGTTACAACACACAATGGACCAATTCTATAACAAGGGAGAAGCGAGTGAGTACAGCTGGCCCCTCGCAGACTCTTCTAAGCTGTGAACTGACAACATAAAAAAAGTGCGCACTGTGGACAGTCTCACAGACGAACGGGTAGCAAAGGACAAACAGCATCTGGCAGGCATACATAAGGTAGGACACTGAGGTACTGGATCAAAGAGGCAATGCTAAAGGATAGACGAACAGGACGAAAAGGCGCTGCAGAGCATGCACATCACATACGAGGAGAATGCACAAGTATGGAGACTTGCAAAAGGAGAGCAGGAGATGGTATTCACTGTCACAGGTGCGATTGCGACCATGGATCTGCCACCCGTCGTAAAGGAAACACTGTAAGTGACATGTCGTGATCGGATAGTAATCTTACCAGACACGTACAGAGGAATGAGGGACAAACTGAAGTTCCTCAGCCAAAGTGTAATGCTGACTGGCTGTGGCAGTGATTGATTCGAACAAGTCATAGCGAATCTGAAAGAAATGCAGGACAGAGGTGAGAGGGAATTCAGGCAGGGGCAACTAATGGAATGGGCACCGGCGCAAGTCCAAGGTTTCAATGCGATCAAGCTTTTGAATAGGTATTTTCAGTGTAGGACGTCAGCATTGACACAGGGAGACGGCATCCATATAAGTCGAGACATGGACCCAAATGGTATACTTCGCAGACTAGTGGGGGACAGGCTGGAGCACACGGAGGATAACGAAGTGAAATATTTCAGAGGGATCGCAGGAGAAAAGAAAAGGTACGTGTCACTCACAAGTCGGCACAATGGAGACTAACTAGCAGGCCTAGATACCTGGAGACAAAGCCACAAGCCTTCCACGTCAGAGATATTGTTGAGGTGCAATGTTCCATTGTATTTGTAGCAGTGCAGAGGCGGCGACACTGAAGATGAAGCTGATTCTTCGAGCGCTGGCGCTAGTCAACTGTGACCACACTATGGTGAGCAGTCACGACCCAATCAAAACACACATGCTCACCTCAATGCAGAACGCAGACAAGGAAAGGAAGAAGGGAGACGAGGGGAGGGGGTTCATCAGCGCAAGCAAGAGGATGAAGAGAAAAGTAGGGTTTGAATACTCGGACTCCGAGGAAGAGATGGGAGAGGAGAGGTCAGTCAAACGCCAGCAGCAGGCGAACATCGAGAGGGAGGATATGCACACTGACACTGTAGTCCGTACATGCAGTCGAATCAAAACACAACTGAAAAAATTAAATTAAATAAAAAAAACAAAGATGGCCGGAAAGAAAAGAGGTAGTAACACTGGAAACAGCCATAGCAATCATCAGCAGCTGAAAGCTACAATGGTGTACGAATAGATATATTCCCACGATAATAGGGAAAGAGCTCAGGCAGCGAAATCGGCGAACACCAAAAGGCAGTTTAGCAACCAGGGTAAAGGCAGATACAAATCTGAGGGAAACGGGTGTATGAATAGAAAAGTTCCCATGATATCAGTGAAAGAGCTCAGGTAGCAAATTTGGCAAATACCGAGAGTCAGTTTAGTCACCAGGGGACATGCGGAAAGTAGCCGGAAGAGACTGGGTTGTGTACAAATAGATTTTCCCATGGTCTGCTCAGGACAGCATAATAGCCAATACCTATATATACATATAGGACTCGGAATGTTTTTGTTCTGATGGCATAATAAACATTGTTAAGCATACAAATGAGGAACTATCCAGATGAGAAAGACACCAGTCCTTCTAAATTACAAAGAAGATCGCTTGAAAGAGGTCTCCGATCAGCAGAAGTAAGAAAACATTGGCTGACAAGCTTCCAGAGCTCATCTGGCATTGAAAATGGTCGTTCTGGGTGATTTCCTTCTGTGAGGACCTCATGGATGATAGCAGAGTCATGATGAGTGTGTGGATAGGGCGGTTTGCCTGTGAAAATCTATTCCAAGGCCGCATTCAGAATTTAATTGGATTACATGAGGAAATCACGGTCAACCTCAACGATGGTACAACCAAAGGCATAGATGTCCCGTGCAGCGAGGTATCGTGGATCGAACAAATGAAAATCAAGGATTTCGGGAGTGAGCCATCAAAGAGAGCTGGAAGCACTGTTGCTGCAAGATGAGGAAGATGGAGACTCAACAACAAGCGCGAGACCAAAATCAGCGAGGCAGCATTGTAAGTCCTCAGTTATGAGTATGTTTGCCTGTAGAGAAAATTTCAAGATGAGGGGACTTTGTTATTATGACGAGATGAAACTCACACCCTGAATGTCAGCATGAACAATTGGAGGTTCGAGGGAATGTAGATATGCCATTCCACACGCGACATCAATTATCTGGATGTTCATTCGAAGTAAGCGTTGTGGAGCTCGGAAAGACTCTTACTGATTTTAGGCAATCGGTACGAGGATGATGACTGAGAAAAGACATGATATTTCCATTGTCCATCCAGGGTGATATCAAACAGAAACTGGGAGCAAATATTTCCTTATTGATGCCAAGAAATGGAAGTATGTTCGGGTGCTTTACATTCCGCCATACAAGCGCCTCGCGACAAAATTTCTTAGCGCAAATGATGTGATTAATATATGTATCCCCAGGCTAATACGGACTCACTGATATGATCTCTTTGACATTTTCCACTCCATTGTTGACAAAAATTCGGAGAACTTTCAAGCATACCGAAGATCCACTATCTGTGGTCTGACCTTTCCAAATATCCTTGTACATATGCCAATGAGTGATGAGTTCAACAAAGTGAATCATTCAGACATACAGAAAACCCTCCTGTGAAGATAGGGTAGTTTCCTTCTTTGATGACATTTGTGCAGGGCAACAAGGATGGTCAAATATCATGAATTTTCACCAAATGAAACAGGCAGCGTGTGCAATGCGCTCTATATTGATGGTTTATGGTAGAGTCAACCTCCTGTGGAGCCGATGTTAGCGGGTGATAACGTAAAAATATATGGCCGATATTCTATCACCTTCTGAAGAAAGTCGACGACACGATGAGGATCCTCTGAAGTGAACTGCGTGATGTTCCTCCAGGATTTCTGAAAGAGCAGAAAGTTTCGCATGTGCGACTCAAAAGGATCAAAATTTACTTCTGGATTGTTGGAGATACAGTACTGGGTACCTGTTGCATTAATCAAGAATTTGCCAATGAGAGAACTCAACCCATACCAGGAAGTCAGCTTTCATTCTCCATGCTTCTTTCAAAATGTTCCACATTGCGTTTTCTAGGACGATTGTTTGAAAGTGGTGATTGGTGCATTTGATATCATCCAACAGCATCCAAAGGTATCTTTCACTTGATCAGCATCCACACAGAATCAGATACTGCAGCAACTTTACAACTGTATGTTCATGCATCCCGTGATCAGCCATCCACTGCACGAGTCACCGAATATGGAGAGCACAGAGCTAAGAATTTTGCATAGGGTAACAGCTGTGTTATCAAGGAGATCATTGGCAGTCGTGCTGTGTCTTGTCATTATCTGAGTTTGGAGGGCAAAGTATCAATTTTCAAGACCAGATACGAAGAAGATAATCACCTCAAGTGAATCCAGTAGTTGGCAGACATATTCTTTCTTCCTCTTCATCTAAGTAACAACGTCAAGTTAAGAAGAAAAAAAGGAGAACATGTCAGGGGTCCTTGGCTGTGTAATTGGGGTGATAGGCGCCTTGACGCCAGTGTCATTTTTCAGGCAGAATCTGCAGAAGATCTGGATGATGTGACGGTGTTGGCAGACCATCGGGAGTGAAATGAATCATTTTTGTTGAGATTCGAGCAAGCCGGCATCATTCGGCATGCTTAGTAAGGGTGGAAAGAGTACAAAAGATGGAGAAGATACTAGATTAGGTAGTAGCTAGTATATATATCTGTGAATAATGGGCGGACTCCTTGCGAGTTTGTAACCCAGTAGCCAGGGAAGCTACGAGCATATACTTAGTAATTCCAACAATTTTAACTCATACTATGAATTGATAAAGGGGGGAGAAATGGGATGCCAGTGGAAGAAGGGATTCACTGAGGCTCAGGCTATAACAAACAATGGGGCCCCAGACCGTTCTTCCAGAACACCAGGTGGGTGCTTAGAAAAAAACTGGAATTTTTTTTTGCTTCCAGAGGGTATTTGAGCATTACACCGATAAATTCAATATATTTCCATATTTTAAAGAATTCACTGGTACATTATCGGTCAAAAAGGGCATAGGAAAGACCCAAGACAATTATGTGGGAGACTGTTTCTCCCATTCGGGCAAGAGAGACTGGCTACAACCAGGTACTTTCCTTACTGGGATGCAGTGCACTTACCAATACCGTATAGTATGCCCATACTGGGAATATTATTTCCACGAAGAAGGCTCTCCTAAGGAAACAGTATTATCCTCAATACCAACATGAGAGACTCTCCTGCACATGTTGCATACTACCAGGTGCAGATTTCTCACTGACTTCCTATCTCTTCACATTCCCATCAAATCATATGCTCAAATACTTCTCACCCCCATCTCAGATCATGTTTCTTGTGTTTCTGTCTGGATCAGCAGTTTTCATCATGGCCAGGTTCCAGAACTACACAGTAATAGTCTTCCTTAATGAGGGCCTTTGACATGGCCACATAACCCTTTGTATTTTCAAAATTATACTCCTTACAGGTTCATCCTAGGGATTGTGCCTGGCAGGTCTCTGTGTCTTGACATTTTTGTGCAGTTTATCCTCTTTAAATGTCTTCTTGTACTCAGATCCTTCCTGCTTTCTTGCAGCTGCTACCTGGGCCATGAAGAACGTCCCCTACATGTTTCTCTGATATTTGTACCTGTACCACTTCGAGTTGCATATTGTATTGCATGGCATGTTAGCCTTTTGAGTGGCATTTAAGACTTTGAAGATTGGCAATGTGAAAGGCTACCGTCTCCCAGAGGCAGCCTCACTGGATGAGGAACTCACAAATCACATCAGGGAACAGGGACAGGGTGTGTATTAGTGAGGTGAAGCATGTCTACAGTGAGCGGTGAAGTTTACAGAAAGTGGGAAAATGGAAAGAACAAAGCAAAGCCTACCTACATCCTATGTATATATATAATCTATATATCTGTGACCATCAATTTTGTCCCATGCTGCTGTCCAATCTGGTCCATGGGCATATCACTGTAACACACCACCATACTCAAGCACAATCCTTGTAGATCTTTGTATTGTACCGTCTTACCCCTAGAAGGCAAAAAAAAAAATCTGTTGGATAAGAAGGATCTTATACTATCACCTAAGGTGGTTGAATGAAGTCTCTGAGGAGAGCAAATCCAAGAGGACAACCACGACAATTTGGTATGAGGTGAGGGCATGCCAGGAACACCGTTCCGATATTCTGTAGATATACATTTGGACAATTGTGTTAAATATAATGCCTCCAAGCTCTGATGGTTCTATCAAGATTTAAGATTTAGATTTAGAAAAAGATGTGTCAAATAAGAATAAAAAGTCATGCGGTATGTGATGCATTGAATGGGATTTTTAATGTTGTGAAATGACAACAAGATTGTGACAGAAGCAGAATTTCGAGAAACAAACAGGTTTAGAAGAAATAAAATGAATCAATGATGCTGACATTCTGTATGAAGTTGAAGTCAAATATTGGCTGCTCGAAGGATGATAAAGAGGGAAGTAATACACCAGAATCAATTGAAAATGGTAAGTCAGTTGTTTCAAAGGAGAAGAAAGAGAAATCCCCAATTGACAAATAGTCAATTGGTGGGGGAGAGGTGACATTTATGGTCATATCCAACACACCGATGGCCTGTGGACAGTACATCAACAGTGCTGAACCCCTAGGGAGATATGATGCCAACATCCATTCCAGAGTAGCCGAAATGTGGTTGTCCTCGATGAAGTCAGAACTCGATACTGGGGAGATTGAATAATCTGAGGATGTGCGAGAGGACGGGACAGAGAAAGAGGTGTCGAAAGATACTGAATTGCTAACATCAGGATTGAAGGAGTTAGAATAGATCTGGAGCCCCTGCTCCATCTTGTCCAGACTTTCTGCATTTGAAATGTTTCTTTGGTGATTAACCTGATGCTCATAGAAGGTGGGTGATGCAGGAAGCTCGCTTGCAATGTAGGACTTGGGGGAGGAATCTGGGCTGGATATGAGTTCCCTTGGGGACCGGGCATCAAGATCCGATTGGGGAGATGCGAGGAAGGTGCCAAGACCTTCAAGTGGCATGCAAGCATTGGTAGCAGGAAGAAGTTGGATCGGTTGGAGCACTGAAGGTGCTGGTACAATAGCGCTCAGATCTTGAGGTCCGTTGCACCTGTGGACATGGCACTCAAGGCCACCAGGTTTGTTGAATGCTCGCTGGCAGCCAATGACAGGGCATTTGTAAGGTGCCAAACTATTGGAGGGGAATGGTCATTGGTCAACAATTGTAAAAAAAAATAGCCATTGCCAAGAGAACTAACTGCATGTTCATTATATGAGTATTGAGATTTGCTTTCTGATTCATCTCAGTGTCACAGAATGGACATCCATGCCTGCACAATGGAAGGATGAGTCAAAGAAACTTTGAAGCATAAATGGAAAGCCTTACGTTGTGGCAAAGGGATCGTGGTCCCTTTTATGGTGGCTGAGGCCACTCTTGCTAGCATAGTCTTTCCCACAACCTGGCCATAGGCAAGGAAAGCGGTCCTGGATGAGGAAGAGGATGACATCAGCATCGAGACAATTGTGTTGCCACTTTGGGCCTTGACAATAAGGGGTGCTAATCACCTTTGACTTTTTGGAGGGTACGCAAGGCATTGTGTACTATTGAGAATGTTCAAAGTATGAGGGGGGACTCATAGGGTGGGAAAGTCAGGGGATGCAGGGGGGGATGGGGGAAATTATGCTTGGACGCCCCGCCTTATATTCGTTTTCAAGGTAGGGTGAATTGGTTGTCAGGATATTGATTATTATGGAAAGTGTTGCTCTTGGGTGGCGGGGGCATGACAGGATATGTCTTTTATGGCTATTGATTGGAAGCAATTGGGTACTAATCCTTGATATAGCCATTTTTAGAAATATCTGGGCAGTGCATTGATCATTGGAGTGGCAAGGGTGGTAGCTCAGAGTGAAGGGACCATATCCTGCGAGTAGACCATCAGAAGATGTTTTCTCTGAGAATGAATTCAGAGAATTAAAAGAGAAGTAGTCCAGAGTAGATTCTATGTCCTCCTGTAGTATTGTAGTCATCTGGATGAGGGCAGCCATTGCTATGCATCGTGTCTGTAAACAAAAGGAGAGATCCATGGATCGGAGAAAGTTATTGGTATGAATTGGAAACAGTTTACAAATCAGCCTTACTGTGAGATGTATGGGGGTATTCTCTGAGCACCAAAGATCTGAAGGACTGGGGATTTCTTTCCGAGTCCTATGCATATAGGTTTACTAGGGTGAAGAACCCGTGAGACAATTGTTTTCCAGCTATCTTATCTCTCGCTGATTGCCAAACTCAAGCTGAACTACCTGCCGAGCTGAGTCATGATTCATCAGTCTAGGCACCGAAGTAATCTGGTGCGAGAGGTTCTCGGTCAATGTTTTTCATAGGATATAATTGATGATACCTTTCCCCGAAACTGGCTCAATGATACCATCATTCTTGGTCAGACTCCTATTCACAGTCTTCTCATCCACAGGAGCCGCAAAGATAAAAGAATCAGCAGGCCATCACTTTGAAGAAACAGAGTCGATGCTGTACATGACATTTAGAGACTGGGTCGTCGCTTCACCCAATATCTGGAAATAATAGTTCTTCATTCATACAAGTAACTCAGAACGAGGTTCCACTGACATTCAAGTACATCCTTTCATATGTAGCCATGCCACGGCAAATGGAACGTCAAATACGATTAGAGGGTGGGAGGAGCATGTATTCAGTGTATAGCCTTTTGCCTGTTTATTGGACCTGCAAGGCCTTGATGAATGTTGTGCCTTTATGTATTGAATGCCGCTCACTAAACAGTTCATAGTTTCATTTAAATGACGAACCTTGTTGATTGTACTGCTATTTGCCATGTGAATGAAGGTGAACACAGGCCAGAATCGGCGAGAGTCGAAGGAACTCATTTCTGGCTGTGTTATAGAACCTCTCCTTTTGTCTTGTCCATGCCTCTGCAGGTCACTTCTTTCACATGCGCAGAACAAATATTCGGTTCAGGGAACAGGATGGTTTGACCCATTACCCTTTGGTAGCAACGTTGCATCAGTGCTGGCAAGCAACCCCAATAGCGCTGCGATATCTCAGCCTGACATCTGTACAATATCCCAGGGTTTCGATTCATGGTAGTTACAACTTATAGGCAATGTTAACCTTTTCATGTGTTTTCCGATCATGAAGAAAAGACTTTCATTACGCTGACCAGACATGTGCAGGAAAGTTTAATAACTGTTTTTTACATCATGGACGACGACAAGCAATAGTGTGGATACAGTCTTACAAAGGACTGCGGACACCCTTCCACCAGCTCCTTTCAAATGGCAGAAATAAGAGTTACATTCTAATATGACAATGAACTGCAGACTACCAGCTTTGATCCCAAGCCCAGTTCGTAACTCGTAGCACACCAAGGTGATACAGATGCGTACCGCCAGGTATAGAATTGCAAGGGGAGAGACGCTTGAATCTTCATGAAGCGCAGTGTGCTATTCTCTATCGGCAGGCCTACTACAGTTTGGATACTCTCCTCACCTTTTTGGACAACTGAGCCCTGCCTACTCCCCTTCCATCATTCCCATTTCCGCAACTCGCATTATCGTCACCCTCCATGTATGTTCTGCAAGTGGTATGCAAACTTTGACATCGGAATTTCTTCTGAGTGCGTGATGTATTACACCTCACGAAGTGCTCATCAGGGAGAGAGGCGGCAGCAACTTTCTATCAGATGACGACAGACAAGGATTCAGTGGTAATGGTTGTGTTAGACCCGAACCTCACGTGATCCAAACAAGAGTAAACTTGGGCTGTCTCATGTTCGGACAGTCACCCGAGAGTCTCGTGGAGTTTGGATATAAGTGAAGGAGTCGGACTAAGTTCTTAGTCAAGCGAGTTAAGAAAGAAGTTTGGTATTGATAAACTTTAGCTCAAAGCTGGGGTATTACAGTGAGAGCTACCTACTTATATATGAAAACTGTAGTACTAATAATAGTCACAACACATGAAGACAATACGGTTGTCGTGCGGTAGGCGCAAGCCGTAGTTACTAGCTACTTGGCTTGAGTCGTCCGAATATGGTGATCACATGGGGTTGGGGATGACTCGGTCTTCTGATAATTAAGAAAGAAAATGAATAAGTGTGAGAAATCGTAACATTACCCTCTCGTTAAGGCAGTCGTCCTGACTGCCATTAGGGCTCTTCCATCTCCTCTAATTCTTCTTTCAGTGCTCTCCAATAGTCCTGAATATATTCTATCTATGCCTCTCCGTCTGGATTTTGAACTTGAATTCTTTTCCCATCGTTTTGTTTGACTGTGTAGAAGTAATTCCATGTTCCGTCTCCGATTTCTTTGTACTCGTGTCCCACGATTTCTTTTATCACTTTGGGGTTTACGATGACCTTGGCCGTTATTGCTCTTCCATGTTCCGCTTGACTCTGTTGGTAGTCCTCTATCGCTTCTTGAGCGTTTTCCATGTCTTCTTCCGTTACCCAGTTGTTGTGTTCCCTTGTCCAGCCTGTCCACTTTACGAAGTAGTCTGTTACTAGTCGAGAAGGTTGGCCCTTCTTTCCCCTTACCCTTCGGGTTCGGGTGTCAAGGACTTCTTTGACTTCATACTGTTCTTCGTCTTCGATGAGGTCTGGTGGTGGTGGTGGTGGCAGTTCTTGGTTCGGGAATGCTGGTGGTGTGTACGGGGTTAGGAGTTTTTCGTTGAAGTGTGGGTGAATGCGCCAATGAGGGGGAAGTTTGAGTTTGTAGGCAGAAGCACCTGCTTTCTCGAGGATTCGGAATGGGCCTACTCATTTGTCGTCGAGCTTCTTCTTTGGCCATGGAAGGTGAAGGTTGGTGGTGTCGAGCCATACCAAGTCGTCCTTTTTGTATGCTATCGCTTTACCCTTTCGCTTGTCATATTGGGTTTTCATTTTGGCGGTGGCCTCCTGGAGGGCTTGTTCACACAGTTTGTGGATTTTCTGCATCTGCGATGCAAAGTTTCCAGCTGTGGGGTTGGTGAAGGGGCTACGACGTTCGGTTTTGGGGACGACTCGGGGGTTGAGTCCATACATGTTACGATTTTCCCCACTTATTCATTTTCTTTCCTAATTATCAGAAGACCGAGTCATCCCCGACCCCACGTGACTATACCAGAACCGGACGACTTGGTCCAAGTACTTATCGACTACGGCTCGCGCTTCCAGCACAACAACCGTATTGTCTTCGTGTGTTGTAGCTATTATTAGTACCACAGTTTTCGTATATAAGTAGGAAGCTCTCGCTGTAATACCCGAGCTTCGAGCTAAAGTTTATCAATACCGAACTTCTCTCTTAACTCACGCTCGACTAAGACATTAGTCCGACTCCATCACTTATATCCGAACTCCACGAGACTCTCGGGTGGTTGTCCGAACACGGGGCAGCCCGAGTTTACTCTTGTTTGGATCACGTGAGGTTCGGGTCTAACAATTAGCTCGAAGCTTCTCTTCATTCCTCGCGCATGACGCAAGCAAAGACCCATGCAAGTAACCAGAGACCTGACCCCCGCTGAGTTCCACATCGCCCTAGTGGCCATCCTGGTCCCGTTCACCATTACCATTATAGGCATCGGACTAGGAGTCCTGATCCCCAGACTACGCCGTCAGCGCCATGTCTACCCCCAGACGTATGAACTCGAAACCTTCGAGCAGGAGCAGCCCCTACCCCAGCCAGAGACCGAAGAGTACCTGGGCGAAGGTGACAGGGAAGCTGAAAGAGAGTGTGGACGCACTCGCCCTTGGAACCTCCCGCATCTCACTACTCACCCCTACCGAACCCGCACCCCCATTCCCGACTATGACGAAGCCGCCTCAGAATACACTGCCTCAGTCGCACAGATCATCAGGGTCGACACAGAGAGCACCGAGGAGTTCCCCACCCGCACCGCCACCAAAGAGCCCCATCCCCTCACCCCGGCCCACATCCCCCGCAACCGCGCTACCCTCGACCTCCCCGGACTCTACCAGTGACGCTTCAGTCCGCTCACCGATCCTTGGCCACAGCCACCGAGTTATACTCCCGGAAGAATGGAACAACTTGAACCCCGAGCAGAGGGAGAGACTCCAAGCGACTGGTGGCATCGTACCCATCACGTTCCCCCACTCCGCCATGCCACCATCCGAATCCCAGCCGGAGTCGTATACCCCCCGACCCTCCGAATCACCCAGAACCGCATTCCCCTCGACCTCATCCCTAGGGAACCTACGTATACTGGAAGAGGAAGAGGACGACGAGACTCAGGAGACGGAGTCGACAGCGGAGCCGAGTGGCTCAGCCAGAGAACTGGAATGGCCGGAGGTCGACGACGACTATCCGGAGATCAAGACGTTCCTAACTAAGGAAGAGGTAGAAGAAGAATACGACCTCAGAGTTGAAGAAAGACACGCGCACATAGTAGAGGAGATCTCATGGTTGGCAAGTACGTCGGGGATCCGATATATGAAAGCAGAACGAGAGCAGGATGGCGAAGAAATGAAAAGGTTACGGGTACACGCCGCCCATGAGCAGGCCGTCTTCATGTTCAATAAAGATTTTCCCCTTTACGCAAAAGCACTGATACCTAGCTACGACGAGCTATACCCGCCCCCTCCCAAACCACTTCCCGACTCCCCACCAAAGCCATCTCGGAACATCCGGCAACAAGGTGGACCCCCAATCCCGGGAAAATCCCGACTATTCGCCGGAGCACCAGAAGAAACTGCGGAGGAACGAGAAGCCGTGGCCCAGGCCCGACAGAACCTATACAACGACATTCTAGCTAAGGAATCAAAGCTAGAAACCGCCAGGGACGAGACAACCCAGAAGCTAAACGACCTGGACGCACTGCGGAAGAAGCACGGTCTTCCCCCTAACCCCAACAATGCGCCGCCAGATCTTGATAACTTCCCATACCCCGGAGCACCACCACCGCCGGCCCCAGACCCAGACTCTCCCAGAGGCCGCGGGGACCTATGGTCCTTGCCCAGACCCCCGCCAGACCGTATGCCGCCAGCCCCAAATCCAGGGCATCACCGAGGACACGCCGACACTGACGCCCCTTTCCTCGGGGTAAAACCCACAATGATGCGAATGCCTGAAATGTTCTACGGGAAACACGATGACATCCAACGATTCTTCCTACAATGCGCCCTCTACTTCGAAGTACACCGAGGCTATTATGAAGAATCGCAACAAATCACATTCGCCACATCTCATTTCGGCGGGAAGGCACTCACCTGGTGGGTACACCACGCGGAGAAATACTTCAGCAAAACTGAAGCAAGGTACCGACTTCCCTCGTGGAGAGACTTCGTCGAAGTAGTCCGAAAGGAGTTTGCCGACCTGGCAGTAGAAGAAGTACATGAGCAACGCATGTACGGACTGCGGATGCAGGACGGAGGCACTAACCGATATTTCCAGGAACTGGAACAACAGGCACAGCTGGCAGGAAGATGGGAAGATCAAGGGGAAAAGAGCCACATCGTCACAGCAGTATGAGCTGGAGTACCAGATGAGTACACAATGGCTGTCGCATCCGGAGAAAACATCCCCCAGACTTACTCTCAATGGAAGCGTCGCATCACACAGATCAACGACCAACGCGCGGTCAAACGGGCCTTCGATCGAACACACAAAGGCTACCGCCCCCAGGACCCACGAAATCGACAGAACGCCCCTCGTAGCGACAACCGCCCTCCGCCCCGACATGACAACCGAGCCCCGCCACCCAGGAACCAGAACGCTCCCCTGCAACCGCCCAAAGAACCCGGACCTTCCAGTTCCAACACTGGAACTGGACCAGTCTATGGCGGCCAAGGACAGCCGATGGACATAGATCGGATCCGACGAGAGCGGCGATGCTTCAATTGCCATCAGAAGGGACACTTCACCGCCGACTGCCGACAGCCAAGAAAGCCAAGGGACGGAGGCGGAAGGTTTACCCCACGCAACAACAATAACCGCCGCGACAATTGAGTAGTAGAACAAGAGGTGGAATCAGACGAGGAGAAGATGCCCTCGTCCTCGGGAGTAGAGGAGGTAAAAGACGGGGCCAACGAGTAAGCGATTCTACTCGGCCGGCCGGACTTTCTAAAGGTGCATTACATACTGCTGGACGGACTCATAGTACTTCTTCTGTAGGACATTCATATACGCATTCGAATATACCCATCTCTACTACTTCCAGCAAGGCACCCAAAGAATCGCAAAACCGGTATAGTATCCTAACTAACTTAATGGACCAGGAGGACGAAGAATACCTCGCCAAAATGGAGCAAACCCCGACGGGAAGCGGGACGATACTTCCCCCTACGGCCGAGTCCCACTCGGGATCTTTGCCTGGGATCTCTCAGGATAAGTCACACCGCGCACCGAAGGAGGTTCTCCCAGGACGGTCGAAGGTTTACAGATCCAGGAACGACAGCAAGCAGAAGCGTGCGGCTTCCCCAAAAAGAAGAATCCCTGACCGCAAACAGCTGCAGCAGAGGGAGCATGGAGAGGCAATAGCCCCGGGCGGCAAGACCAAAGGAGCGATCCCTTGGAGGAAACTAACCGCGACTCCTGTAGATACGCACCCGAATGCCGGGGACAACCCGACTAAGGGCAGACGGGACAGAGCGGAAAAGTCCCTCCCCGGATCAGAACAGTTCTCAACCGACGGGGCACAAGCGCCTCGTCCGCCACGCGAGACGGGTGGTAGGCGCGCCCAAGACCCGATAAGTCCCCCTCCACTTCATCCTCACTCACGCAAGGTTTCTCTAGAGGAAGTACCAGACGACAAAGACAATACATCCTACCGAATGGCTGCTGCAGCCAAAAATGCAGACGCATGTGGGCCATCCCCGACGCGAAAAAGTCCTCCTTCGGAGGCAAGACGCCCAACCAGCGGAGCCAAAAGAACGGCTACCAACGGCGGCAACGTCCTGGTGGAAACACCTGTGAACCCTAGCGGTTCTAGACGGACAAAGAAGAAAGCCGAAGAAAAGTACAACGAGGATAACGACCCTGAGTGGCAAGAATATCTCAAGGGACACCGCTATCACAAAAAGGGAGATCCCGACGCCACTGACATGGAGGCATACAACCGGTGGTGGACACAGGTGTTAAAGGACCACACCTGGACAGAGCTAAAAACCATCGAAAAAGAGGAATCCGGGTACATGATTCCATTCGAAACGGAATGGACATGGCGCGCAATCAGGCAAGCAGCGGACAGTTACAAAGCCCGCGCCATCCTAGCGCATTGGACACACAAGATGCGACAAGCAGAAGCAGACCGAAAAATGCTAATGCGCATCGTCACCCTTCCCCGCACTCAAGCGCTTGAGCAATTGGAAGAACTCCGCAAACCAGTCCGATACATCCGAAGAAGCGCTCGAGCCGGAGCCAAAGACTTAACCACCGAGATCCGCCTCGAGACCCTCACCAACCGCCAAACCCTCAAGACCACCACTCTCATCGACAGCGGGTGCACTGGAAGCTCTATTGACCGAAAATACGTAGAGGAACATAACCTACCAACCCGAGCAACCAGCGCCCCAATACCAGTCTACAATGCCGACGGCACACGCAACAAGGCCGGCGAGGTTACCCACTTTGTCGAACTCCGAATGACCATCGGAGGACATTCAGAACGGATTGATTTGGCCGTCACCGACCTAGGCACGAGAAGAGTATTCCTCGGACACGACTGGTTAATCCGCCACAACCCGGTTATCAACTGGAAAACGCAAAAGATCATATTCGGACGGTGTCAATGCCAGAAACAGCCGTTCACCTTACCAGACGCAGACCCGGAAGACAGATGGGATGAAGAGTTGGAAGAAGGAGATACTATATTAGCAGTAGACATGACAGAGGAAATAGAAATCAGGGCGATTCACCATGCCAATGATTTAGCAGCAAAGGCAAGCGAAGGAAAGCCAAAGAAAAGTTTCGAAGAAATGGTACCCCCCGACTATCGGGACTTCCAAGATTTGTTCTCAAAAGACAATTTCGACGAACTCCCCGACCGAAAGCCCTGGGACCATGCTATCGAACTTATCCCCAACGCCAGCAATACCCTCGACTGCAAAGTATATCTGCTAAATCGCAACGAACAGGAAGAACTTGACAAATTCTTGGATGAGAACCTATCCACTGGAAGAATTCGTCCCTCCAAGTCCCCGTTCGCATCACCATTCTTCTTCGTCAAAAAGAAAGACGGCGCCCTCCGACCTGTCCAAGACTATCGAAAACTCAATGAAATGACCATCAAAAACCGATATCCCTTACCACTCATTTCGGATCTAATGGACAAACTCAGAGGTGCCAAATACTTCACCAAGCTAGACGTACGCTGGGGATACAACAATGTACGCATAAAAGAAGGCGATGAGTACAAAGCCGCCTTCCGCACCAACCGAGGACTGTTTGAACCAACAGTCATGTTCTTTGGACTTACAAACTCCCCCGCCACGTTCCAATGGATGATGAACGACATCTTCCATGACCTAATCGCAGAAGGAAAAGTGACCATATATCTCGACGACATCCTCATATTTTCCAAAAACCTACAAGAACACCAACAGATAGTCCAATGAGTACTTCGACGCCTAAGGGAGCACAAGCTGTTCCTCAAAGCCGAGAAGTGTGAATTCGAAGTACTAGAAACGGAATACTTAGGAGTGATCATCAGTGAAGGATCGGTCCGAATGGACCCAGTCAAAGTAAAAGGAATCACGGAATGGCCGACGCCCACTAAGAAAAAGGAGTTACAAAGCTTCTTGGGCTTTACAAATTTCTACTGGAAATTCATAAAGAACTACTCCAAGATCGTACGACCAATGACCCAACTCACCGGGAACGCCCCTTGGAACTGGGGCGCCGCCCAAAATCAAGCGTTCCAACAGCTGAAGAAGCAAATGGCAGAAGATGTCATCCTAGCACTGCCAAAAGAAGATGGAAAGTTCAGAGTAGAAGCAGACTCCAGCGAAGGAGCCATCGGCGCCGTACTAAGCCAACAACAGGACGGCAAATGGAGACCTGTAGCTTTCCTTTCAAAGTCGTTGACGACGACGGAAAGGAACTACGAGATATATGACAAGGAACTCCTTGCCATAATGCTTGCCCTCGCCGAATGGAGACATTACCTGATGGGAGCGGCTGTCGACTTTGAAGTATGGACAGACCATCAAAACCTTCAATACTTCCGAAAACCCCAGAAACTCAACCACCGACAAGCCCGTTGGGTAACCGAACTCGCCGAGTACCATTTCTCATTACATCACAAACCCGGAACGGCAAACCGAAAAGCAGACCTCCTATCTCGACGAGATGATCACGACCAGGGCAAGGAAGACAACGACGAAATCATAGTCCTCAAGCCTGAACACTTCTGAGCCATGATCATGCCCACAACATCCAACATCCACTCAAAAATCAAGCGCGCTACCGAGAGCACCGACAAATGGGATCGAGGAATCTCAGATTCCCTAAACCACGAACGAGGTATCACCATGGAAAAAGGACTCCTAATGCTCACCGGAAGAATCTATGTACCCCGAGACGAGAAACTCAGAGGGGAAATTATTGCTATGTCGCACGACCACCTCACTGCTGGACACCCAGGCATCGACAAGACCAATGAACTCGTTCAAAGAGAGTATTGGTGGCCAAAGATCAAGCAGACCGTTGAAAGATACGTGAAAGGATGCGAAACATGCCAGCGAGTCAAGTCCAACACTCAGGCATGCAAAGCACCCCTTCACCCCAACGCAATCCCATCAGAGCCATGGACCCATATCTCCGTAGACCTAATCACCGGTCTCAAAGAATCCGGCGGATACGACACCATCTTAGTTATAGTAGATAGATTTTCAAAAGAAATCATTCCAGTAGCATGCAACGGAACTCTCACATCAGAAGGAACCGCCAAAATATTCCGCGACAAAGTCTTCGCTATTCACGGTATGCCAAGAACCGTAATATCAGACAGAGGACCTCAGTTTGTCTCGAAATTCATGACAGATCTCTATCGAATCCTCCAGATCACTCCCAACGCCTCCACCGCTTTCCACCTGCAGACAGACGGACAAACCGAACGGGTCAACCAGGAAATCGAGAAGTACCTAAGGATATTCACCAGGTACCAACAAGATGACTGGCACGAATGGCTCGCTTTAGCAGCATTCGCCCACAACAACCGGAAGCATTCCGCCACGGGCCAAAGCCCCTTCTTCACTGTATATGGACTCAACCCCCGAGTCGTCCCAGAAACAGAACGCCGAAGCCCCTTCACCAATCCTGCAGCCGGGAACTTCGCATCACAAATGCAAAAGACCCACAAGCTATGTGAACAAGCCCTTCAGGAAGCTGCCGCTAAAATGAAGACCCAATACGACAAACGAAAGGGCAAAGCGATCGCATACAAGAAAGACGACTTGGTATGGCTCGACACGACGAACCTTCACCTCCCACGGCCAAAGAAGAAACTCGATGACAAACGAGTAGGCCCATTCCGAATCCTCGAGAAAGCAGGCGCTTCTGCCTATAAACTCAAGCTTCCCCCTCATTGGTGCATTCACCCCCGCTTCAATGAAAAACTCCTAACACCGTACACGCCCCCGGCGTTCCTGAACCAAGAACTACCACCGCCACCACCACCAGATCTTATCGAAGATGAAGAACAGTATGAAGTCGAAGAAGTCCTCAACACTCAAACCCGAAGGGTAAGAGGAAAGAAGGGTCAACCTTCTCGACTAGTAACCGACTACTTCGTAAAATGGACAGGCTGGACAAGGGAACACAATGACTGGGTGACTGAAGAAGACATGGAGAACGCTCAAGAAGCAATAGAAGACTATCAGCAGAGCCAAGCAGAACATGGAAGAGCAGTAACGGCCGAGGGTAATCGTAAACCCTAAAGCGATAAAAGAAATCGTGGGACACGAATACAAGGAAATCGGAGACGGGACATGGAATTACTTTTACACAGTCGAACGAAACAATGGAAAAAGGATTCAAGTTCAAAACCCAGACGGAGAAGCATGGATGGAGTATATTCAGGACTATTGGAGAGCACTGAAAGAAGAGCTAGAAGAGATGGAAGAGCCCTAATGGCAGTCGGGACGACTGCCTTAACGAGAGGGTAATGTTACGATTTTCCCCACTTATTCATTTTCTTTCCTAATTATCAGAAGACCGAGTCATCCCCGACCCCACGTGACTATACCAGAACCAGACGACTTGGTCCAAGTACTTATCGACTACGGCTCGCGCTTCCAGCACAACAACCGTATTGTCTTCGTGTGTTGTAGCTATTATTAGTACCACAGTTTTCGTATATAAGTAGGAAGCTCTCGCTGTAATACCCGAGCTTCGAGCTAAAGTTTATCAATACCGAACTTCTCTCTTAACTCACGCTCGACTAAGACATTAGTCCGACTCCATCACTTATATCCGAACTCCACGAGACTCTCGGGTGGTTGTCCGAACACGAGGCAGCCCGAGTTTACTCTTGTTTGGATCACGTGAGGTTCGGGTCTAACAATACACAGTAAAGAAGGGGCTTTGGCCCGTGGCGGAGTGCTTTCGGTTGTTGTGGGCGAATGCTGCTAAAGCGAGCCATTCGTGCCAGTCATCTTGTTGGTACCTGGTGAAGATCCTTAGGTACTTCTCGATCTCCTAGTTGACCCTTTCGGTTTGCCCATCTGTCTGGGGGTGGAAGGCGGTGGAAGCATTAGGAGTGATCTGGAGAATTCGGTAGAGGTCTGTCATGAATTTGGAAACGAATTGAGGACCTCTATCTGAGATTACGGTTCTTGGCATGCCGTGGATGGCGAAGACCTTGTCACGGAATATCTTGGCAGTTCCTTCTGACGTGAGAGTCCCGTTGCATGCTACTGGAATGATTTCTTTCGAAAATCTATCTACTATAACTAAGATGGCGTCGTATCCGCCCGATTCTTTGAGACCGGTGATCAGGTCGACAGAGATGTGAGTCCAAGGTTCTGATGGGACTGCATTGGGATGGAGAGGGTTCTTTCATGCCTGAGTGTTGGACTTAACTCTTTGGCAGGTCTCGCATCCTTTCACATATCTTTCAACCGTTTCCTTGATTTTTGGCCACCAGTACTCTCTCTGTATGAGTTCATTGGTCTTGTCGATGCCTGGATGTCCGGCAGTGAGGTGGTCATGGGACATGGCGATGATCTCTCCTCTAAGCTTTTCATCTCTGGGTACATAGATCCTTCTGGTAAGCATCAGGAGTCCTTTCTCCATTGTGATGCCTTGTTCATGGTTTAAGGAATCAGAGATTCCTCGATCCCACTTGTCGGTGCTCTTGGTAGCACGCTTGATTTTCGAGTGAATGTTGGATGTTGTGGGCATGATCATTGCTCGGAAGTGTTCGGGTTTGAGGACCACGATTTCATCGTTGTCTTCTTTTCCCTGGTCATGATCATCCCGTCGAGATAGGAGGTCAGCTTTTTGATTTGTGGTGCCAGGTTTGTGGTGTAGAGAGAAGTGGTATTCAGCGAGTTCTGTTACCCAACGGGCTTGTCGGCGGTTGAGTTTTTGAGGTTTTCGGAAATATTGAAGGTTCTGGTGGTCTGTCCATACTTCAAAGTCGATGGCAGCTCCCATTAGATAATGTCTCCATTCGGCGAGGGCAAGCATTATGGCAAGGAGTTCCTTATCATATATCTCGTAGTTCCTTTCTGTCGTTGTCAACGATTTTGAAAGGAAGGCTACGGGTCTCCATTTACCGTCCTGCTGCTGACTCAATACTGCGCCGATGGCTCCTTCACTAGAATCTGCTTCTACTCTGAACTTTCTGTCTTCTTTTGGCAGGGCTAGGATAACGTCCTCTGCCATTTGCTTCTTCAATTGTTGGAACGCTTGGTTTTGGGCGGCGCCCCAGTTCCAAGGGGTGTTCCCAGTGAGTTGGGTCATTGGTCGTATGATTTTGGAATAGTTCTTTATGAATTTTCGATAGAAATTTGTAAAGCCTAAAAAGCTCTGTAACTCCTTTTTCTTGGTGGGGGTAGGCCATTCCGTGATTCCTTTGACCTTGATAGGGTCCATTCTGACCGATCCTTCGCTAATGATCACTCCTAAGTATTCCGTTTCTAGGACTTCGAATTCGCACTTCTCGGCTTTGAGGAACAGCTTGTGTTCCCATAGGCATTGAAGTACTCGTCGGACTATCTGTCAGTGTTCTTGTAGGTTTTTGGAAAATATGAGGATATCGTCGAGGTATATGGTTACTTTTCCTTCAGCGATCAGGTCATGGAAGATGTCGTTCATCATCCACTGGAACGTGGCAGGGGAGTTGGTGAGTCCGAAGAACATGACTGTTGGTTCAAACAGTCCCCGGTTGGTGTGGAATGTGGCTTTGTACTCGTCGCCTTCTTTGATGCGTACATTGTTATATCCCCAGCGTACGTCTAGCTTGGTGAAGTATTTGGCTCCTCGGAGTTTGTCCATGAGCTCTGAGATGAGCGGTAGTGGGTATCAGTTTTTAATGGTCATTTCGTTGATCTTCCGATAGTCTTGGACGGGTCGAAGGGCACCATCTTTCTTCTTGACAAAGAAGAATGGCGATGCGAATGGGGATTTGGAGGGTCTGATTCATCTGGTGGACAGGTTTTCATCCAAGAATTTGTCAAGTTCTTCCTGTTCGTTTCGATTCAGTGGGTATACTTTGCAGTCGAGGGTATTGCTGGCATTAGGGATGAGTTCAATCGTGTGGTCCCAGGGTTTTCGGTCGGGTAATTCGTCGAAGTTGTCTTTCGAGAACAAGTCCTGGAAGTCCCGATAGTCGGGGGGTACCATTTCTTCAAAACTCTTCTTTGGTTTTCCTTCGCTTGCTTTTGCGGCTAAATCATTGGCATGATGAATCGCTCTGATTTCTATTTCCTCTGTCATATCTACTGCTAATATAGTGTCTCCTTCTTCTAGTTCTTCGTCCCATCTGTCTTCTGGGTCTGCGTCTGGTAGGGTGAATGGTTGTTTCTGACATTGGCACCGTCCGAATATGATTTTTTGGGTTTTCCAGTTGATGACGGGGTTGTGGCGTATCAGCCAGTCGTGCCCGAGGAATACTCTCCTGGTGCCCAGGTCCGTTACTGCCAGATCTATCCGTTCTGAGTGTCCTCCGATGGTCATTCAGAGTTCAACAAAGTGGGTAACTTCGCCGGCTTTGTTTCGCGTGCCATCAGCATTGTAGATGGGGATTGGGGCACTGGTTGCTTGAGTTGGTAGATCATGTTCTTCTACGTATTTGCGGTCAATCGAGCTTCCAGTGCATCCACTATCAACGAGGGCAGTGGTTTTGAGGGTCTGGCAATTGGTGAGGGTTTCGAGTCGAATTTCAGTGGTCAAATCTTTTGCTCTGGCCCGGGCACTTCTTCAGATGTATCGGACCGGTTTGCAGAGTTCCTCTAACTGTTCGAGCGCTTGGGTGCGGGGAAGGGTGACAATGTGCATTAGCATTTCTCGATCTGCTTCTGCTTGCCGCATTTTGTGTGTCCAGTGCGCTAGGATGGCGCGGGCTTTGTAGCTGCCTGTTGCTTGTCTGATGGTGCGCCATGTCCATTCCGTTTCGAATGGAATCATGTATCCGGATTCCTCTTTCTCGATAGTTTTCAGTTCTGTCCAGTCGTGGTCTCTCTTCACCTTCATCCACCATCTGTTGTACGCCTTCATGTCAGTGGCATCGGGGTCTCCCTCCTTATGATAGCGATGTCCTTTGAGATATTCTTGCCATTCAGGGTCGTCATCCTCGTCGTATACTTCTTCGGCCTTCTTCTTTGTCCATCTAGAACTGCTAGGGTTCATGGGTGTTTCCACCAGGACGTTGCCACCATTGGTAGCCGTTCTTTTGGCTCCGCTGGTTGGGCGTCTTGCCTCCGAAGGAGGACTTTTTCGCGTCGGGGATGGCCCGCATGCATCTGCATTTTTGGCTGCAGCAGCCAGTTGATACAATGTGTCGTCCTCGTCATTGGGTACTTCTTCTATAGAGACTTTGCATGAGTTAGGATGAAGTGGAGGGGGACTTATCGGGTCTTGGGTGCACCTACCACCCGTCTCGTGTGGCGGACGAGGCGCTTGTGCCCCGTCGGTTGAGAACTGTTCTGATCCGGGAGGGTACTTTTCCGCTCTGTCCCATCTGCCCTTAGTCAGGTTGTCCCCGGCATTCGGGTGCATATCTACAGGAGTCGCAGTTAGTTTTCCTCGAGGGATCGCTCCTTTGGTCTTGCCACCCGGGGCTATTGCCACTCCGTGCTCCCTCTGCTGCAGCTGTTTGCGGTCAGGGATTCTTCTTTTTGGGGAAGCCGCACGCCTCTGCTTGCTGTTCGTCCTGGATCTGTAAACCTCGGGCCATCCCGGGAGTACCCCCTCAGGTGCGCGATGCGACTTGCCCTGTGAGATCCCAGGCAGAGATCCCGAATGGGACTCGGTCCTAGGGGGAAGTATCGTCCCGCTTCCCGTTGGGGTTCGTTCCTTTTTGGCGAGGTACTCCTCGTCTTCCTGGTCCATCATATTAGTTAGAATACTATACCGGTTCTGCGATTCCTTGAGTGCTGTGCTGGGGACGATAGAGAGGGGTATATTTGAATGCGTATGTAAATGTCCTACAGAAGTATTATGAGTTCGTCCAGCGGTATGTAAAGCACTATGAGAGAGTCCGGCCGACCGAGTAGAATCGCTTACTCGTCGGCCCCATCTTTTACCTCCTCGACTCCTGAGGACGAGGGCATCTTCTCCTCGTCCGATTCCACTTCCTGTTCTACTACTCGATTGTCACGGCGACTGTTGTTGTTGCGTGGGGTGAACCTTCTGCCTCCATCTCTTGGCTTCCTTGGTTGTCGGCAGTCGGTGGTGAAGTGGCCCTTCTGGTGGCAGTTGAAGCAGCGTCGTTCCCGTCGGATCCGGTCTATATCCATTGGCTGGCCTTGGCCTCCATAGACTGGTCCGGTTCCAGTATTGGTACTGGAGGGGCCAGGTTCTCTAGGCGGCTGCGGGGGGAACGTTCTGGTTCCTGGTTGGTGGAGCTCGGTTGTCGTTTCGAGGTGGGGGGCGGTTGTCGTGGTGGGGGGGTTTTGTCAGTTTCGGGGATCTTGGGGGCGATAGCCTTTGTGGGTTCTGTCGAAGGCCCGCTTGACTGCTCGCTGATCGTTGATCTGTATGATGCGATGCTTCCATTGGGAGTAAGTACAGGGAATGTTTTCTCTGGATGCGACTGCCATGGTGTACTCATTGGGTACCCCGGCTCGTTCGGCTGCGACTATATGGCTCTTTTCCCCTTGATCTTCCCATCTGCTGGTGAGTTGCGCCTGCTGTTCCAGTTCCTGGAAATATCGGTTAGCGCCTCCATCCTGCATTCTTAATCCATACATCCATTGTTCATGAACTTCTTCTACGGTGGGGTCAGCGAACTCCTTTCGGACTGTTGCGACAAAGTCCGCCCAGGAGGGGAGTCGGTATCTTCCATTGGTGGCGCTGTAGTATGACTCTGCATGGTGGACCCACCAGGTCAGGGCTTTGCCGCCGAAATGGGATGTGGTGAAGGTTATTTGTTGGGACTCTTTGTAGTAGCCTTGATGTACTTCGAAGTAGAGGACACATTGGAGGAAGAACCTCTGTATGTCATCGTGCTTCCCATAGAACATCTTGGGCATTCGCATCATGGTGGGTTTGACTCTGAGGAAAGGGGCATCGACTGTGGTGGCTCCGTGGGGTTGTCCCGGGTGCGGGGCAGGGGGCATTCGGTCTGGCGGGGGTCTGGGTAGGGACCATAGGTCTCCTCTGCCTCCGGGTGAATCTGGGTCTGGTGCCAGTGGTCCTCCGGGTGGACCAGGGTTGACGATGTCTGGCAGCTCATTGTTGGGGTTAGGGGGAAAGCCGTGCTTCCTTCGTAGTGCATCTAGGTCGTTTAGCTTCTGGGCTGTTTCTTCCCTGGCGGTTTCCAGCTTTGCTTCTTTGGCTAGAATGTCGTTGTAAAGGTTCCGGCGGGCCTGGGCCGTGGCTTCTCATTCTTCCACAGTTTCTTCTGGTGCTCCGGCGAATAGTCGGGATTTCCCTGGGATTGGGGGTCCGCCTTGCTGCCGGATTGACCATTTCGGCTTTGGCAGGGAATCGGGCATTGGTTTGGGGAGAGGTGGGTACAGCTTGTCATAGCTGGATATGGGCGCCTTTTGGTAGAGTGGAAAATCTGTATTGAACATAAAGACGGCCTGCTCATGGGCAGTGTGTACCCATATCCTTTTCATCTCCTCTTCGTCCCGTTCTCACTCTGCTTTCATGTATCAAACTCCCAATGCGCTTGCCAACCACAAAATCTCCTCTACTATATGCATATGCCTTTCTTCGACTCTGGTGTCATATTCTTCTTCTACCTCCTCCTCAGTTAGGAATGTCTTGATCTCCGGATAGTCGTCGTCGACCTCCGGCCAGTCTGGTTCTCTGGCTGAGCCACTCAGCTCTGCTGTCGACTCCGTCTCCTGAGTCTCGTCGTCCTCTTCCTCTTCCAGTATGCATAGGTTCTCTAGGGACGAGGTCGAGGGGGATACGGTTCTGGCTGATTCGGAGGGAAGGGGGGTAGATGACTCCGGCTGGGATCCTGATGTTTGCGTGCCGGAGGGGGGGAACCTGATGGGTACGATGCCACCAGTCGCTGGGAGTCTCTCCCTCAGCTCGGGGCTCAGGCTGCTCCATTCGTCCGGGAGTATAACTCGGTGGCTGTGGCCAAGGGTCGGTGAGTGGACTAAAGGGTCGCTGGTGGAGTTGCTGGTAGAGTCCCGGAAGATCGATGGCAGCGCGGTTGCGGGGAATGTGGGCCGGACTGAGGGGGCGGGGCTCTTCGGAGGAGGGACGGGTGGGGAATTCCTCGGTGCTCTCTGTGTTGATCCTGATGATCTGGGTGACAGAGGCGGTGTATTCCGAGGCGTCCTCATCGTACTCGGGTGTGGGGGTGCGGGCTTGGTAGGGGTGGTTAGCGAAATGTGGGAGGCACCAAGGGCGAGTGCGCCCACACTGTCTTTCAGCTTCCCTGTCACTGTCGCCCAAGTACTCTTCGGCCTCTGGCTGGGGTATGGGCTGCTCCTGCTCGAGGGTTTCGAGCTCGTACGTTTGTGGGTGGACATGTCATGCTTTGAGTGTCCACAGGATTAGGACTCGTAATCTGATTCCTGTGATGACAAGGGTGAAAGGGACAAGGATGGCCACAAGGGCGATATGGAACTCAGCAGTGTTCAGGTCTCTGGTTTGTTGCATGGGTCTTTGCTTGCATCGTGCACGAGGAAAGAAGGGAAGCTTCGAGCTAATTGTTAGACCCGAACCTCACGTGATCCAAACAAGAGTAAACTCAGGCTGTCTCATGTTCGGACAATAACCCGAGAGTCTCGTGGAGTTCGGATATAAGTGAAGATGTCGGACTAAGTTCTTAGTTGAGCAAGTTAAGAGAGAAGTTCGGTATTGATAAACTTTAGCTCAAAGCTGGGGTGTTACAGCGAGAGCTACCTACTTATATACTAAGACTACAGTGCTAATAATAGTTACAACATATGTAGACAATATGGTTGTCGTGCGGTAGGCGCGAGCTGTAGTTGCTTGCTACTTGGCCTAAGCTGTCCGGTTCTGGTTTATATGATCACATGGGGTTGGGGATGACTCGGTCTTCTGATAATTAAGAAAGAAAATGAATAAGTGCAAGAAATCGTAACATTACCCTCTCATTAAGGCAGTCGTCCTGACTGCCATTAGGGCTCCGGCATCTCCTCTAGCTCTTCCTTCAATGCTCTCCAATAGTCTTGAATATACTCGTGCCATGCTTCTCTGTCCGGGTTTTGGACTTGAATCTTCTTTCCATCGTTTCTTTCGACTGTGTAGAAGTAATTCCATGTTCCGTCTCCGATTTCCTTGTATTCATGTCCCACGATTTCTTTTATTGCTTTAGGGTTTACGATGGCTTTGGCTGTTACTACTCTTCCGTGCTCCGCTTGACTCTGTTGGTAGTCTTCTATTGCTTCTTGGGCGTTCTCCATATCCTCTTCCATTACCCAGTCATTATGTTCCCTGGTCCAGCCTGTCCATTTTACAAAGTAGTCGGTCACCAGTCAAGAAGGTTGACCCTTCTTCCCTCTTACCCTTCGGGTTCGAGTGTCGAGGACTTCTTCGACTTCGTACTGTTCTTCATCTTCGATGAGGTCTGGTGGTGGTGGCGGTGGAAGTTCTTGATTCAGGAATGCTGGTGGCGTGTACGGTGTTAGGAGTTTCTCATTGAAGTGTGGGTGAATGCGCCAGTGAGGGGGAAGTTTGAGCTTGTAGGCAGAGGCGCCTGCTTTCTCGAGGATTCAGAATGGGCCTACTCGTTTGTCATCGAGTTTCTTCTTTGGCCGTGGGAGGTGAAGGTTCGTAGTGTCGAGCCATACCAAGTCGTCCTTCTTATATGCTATCGCCTTGCCCTTTCGCTTGTCATATTGGGTTTTCATTTTGGTGGCGGCTTCCTGGAGGGCTTGTTCGCATAGCTTGTGGATTTTCTGCATCTGCGATGCAAAGTTTCCGGCGGCGGGATTGGTGAAGGGGCTTCGGTGTTTGGTTTTGGGGATGACTCGGGGGTTGAGTCCATAAACAGTGAAGAAGGGGCTTTGACCCATGGCGGAGTGTTTTCGGTTGTTGTGGGCGAATGCTGCTAAAGCGAGCCATTCATGCCAGTCGTCTTGTTGGTACCTGGTGAATATCCTTAGGTATTTTTTGATTTCCTGGTTTACTCTTTCGGTTTGCCCATCGGTTTGGGGGTGAAAGGCGGTGGAAGTGTTGGGGGTAATCTGAAGAATTCGGTAGAGATCCGTCATGAATTTGGAAACAAATTGAGGGCCTCTGTCTGAGATTACAGTTCTTGGCATGCCGTGGATGGCGAAGACTTTGTTGCGGAATATTTTGGCAGTTCCTTCTGATGTGAGAGTCCCGTTGCATGCTACTGGAATGATTTCTTTTGAAAATCTATCTACTATGACTAGGATAGCGTCATATCCGCCGGATTCTTTGAGACCGGTGATCAGGTCGACAGAGATGTGAGTCCATGGTTCTGATGGGACTGCGTTAGGATGGAGGGATGCTTTCCATGCCTGAGTATTGGACTTGACTCATTGACATGTCTCACATCCTTTTACATATCTTTCAACGGTTTGCTTGATCTTTGGCCACCAATACTCTCTTTGAACGAGTTCATTGGTCTTGTCAATGCCTGGGTGTCCAGCAGTGAGGTGGTTGTGAGACATGGCAATTATTTCCCCTCTGAGTTTCTCGTCTTGGGGTATGTAGATTCTTCCTTTGAGTATCAGGAGTCCTTTCTCCATTGTGATGCCTCGTTCGTGGTTTAAGGAATCGGAGATTCCTCGATCCCACTTGTCGGTGCTCTCGGTAGCACGCTTGATTTTTGAATGAATGCTGGATGTTGTGGGCATGATCATTGCTCGGAAATGTTCAGGTTTGAGGACTACGATTTCATCATTGTCTTCTTTTCCTTGGTCATGATCATCCCATCGGGATAGGAGGTCGGCCTTTCGGTTTGCGGTGCCAGGCTTGTGATGTAAGGAGAAATGGTATTCGGCGAGTTCTGTTACCCAACGGGCTTGTCGGCGATTGAGTTTTTGGCTCCCTCACTGGAGTCTGCTTCTACTCTGAACTTTCCGTCTTCCTTTGGCAGGGCTAGGATAACGTCTTCTGCCATTTGCTTCTTCAATTGCTGGAACGCTTGGTTTTGGGCAGCGCCCCAGTTCCAAGGGGCGTTCCCGGTGAGTTGGGTCATTGGTCGGACTATCTTGGAATAGTTTTTGATGAATTTTCTGTAGAAATTCATAAAACCCAGGAAGCTCTGTAGTTCCTTTTTCTTGGTGGGCGTCGGCCATTCCGTGATGCCTTTAACCTTGATTGGGTCCATTTTGACCGATCCTTCACTTATGATCACTCCCAAGTACTCCATTTCTAGGACTTCGAATTTGCACTTCTCAGCTTTAAGGAACAGCTTGTGTTCTCAGAGGCGTCGAAGCACTCGTCAGACGATCTGTCGGTGCTCCTGGAGGTTCTTTGAAAAGATGAGGATGTCGTCGAGGTATATGGTTACTTTTCCTTTGGCAATCAGGTCATGGAAGATATCGTTCATCATCCATTGGAACGTGGCAGGGGAGTTCGTGAGTCCAAAGAACATGACTGTCGGTTCGAACAGTCCCCTATTGGTGCGGAAGGCAGCCTTGTATTCGTCGCCCTCTTTTATGCGTACATTGTTATATCCCCAGCGTACGTCTAGCTTGGTGAAGTATTTGGCTCCTCTGAGTTTGTCCATGAGTTCCAAAATGAGCGGTAGGGGGTATCGATTTTTGATAGTCATTTCATTGAGTTTTCGGTAGTCTTGGACTGGTCAGAGGGTGCCATCTTTCTTTTTGACAAAGAAGAACAGTGATGTGAATGGGGATTTGGATGGTCTGATTCGTCCAGTAGACAAGTTCTCATCCAAGAATTTGTCAAGTTCTTCCTGTTCATTTCGGTTTAACGGGTATACCTTGCAGTCGAGGGTGTTGCTGGCATTGGGGATGAGTTCAATAGCATGGTCCCAGGGCTTTCGGTCGGGGAGTTTGTCGAAGTTGTCTTTTGAGAACAAATCTTGGAAATCCCAATAGTCAGGGTACCATTTCTTCGAAACTCTTCTTTGGTTTCCCTTCGCTCGCCTTTGCAGCCAAATCATTGGCATGATGTACTGCCCTGATTTCTATTTCCTCTGTCATATCTACTGCTAATATAGTATCTCCTTCTTCTAGTTCTTCATCCCATCTATCTTCTGGGTCTGCATCTGGTAGGGTGAATGGTTGTTTTTGACATTGGCACCATCCGAATATGATTTTCTGTGTTTTCCAGTTGATGACTGGATTGTGGCGTATTAGCCAGTCATGTCCCAGGAATACTCTCCTCGTGCCCAGGTCCGTGACTGCCAGGTCGATTCGTTCAGAATGTCCTGCAATGGTCATTTGGAGTTCAACAAAGTGAGTGACCTCGCCAGCCTTATTGCGCGTGCCATCTGCATTGTAGACTGGAATTGGGGCACTGGTTGCTCGGGTTGGTAGATCATGTTCTTCTACATACTTGTGGTCAATAGAGCTCCCAGTGCAGCCGCTATCGATGAGCACAGTGGTTTTGAGGGTCTGGCGGTTGGTGAGGGTTTCGAGGTGGATCTCAGTGGTTAAGTCCTTTGCTCTGGCTTGGGCGCTTCTTCAGATGTATTGGACTGGTTTGCGGAGTTCCTCCAACTGTTCAAGCGCTTTGGTGCGGGGAAGAGTGACAATGCGCATCAGCATTTCTCGGTCTGCTTCTGCCTGTCACATTTTGTGGGTCCAGTGCGCTAGGATGGCACGGGCTTTGTAGCTGCCTGTTGCTTGTCTGATGGTGTGCCATGTCCATTCTGTTTCAAAGGGAATCATGTATCCAGATTCCTCTTTTTCGATGGTTTTCAGCTCTGTCCAATCGTGATCTTTCTTCACCTGTGTCCACCATCTGTTGTATGCTTTCATGTCGGTGGCATCGGGGTCTCCTTCCTTGCGATAGCAATGTCCTTTGAGATATTCTTGCCACTCAGGGTCATCATCTTCGTTGTATGCTTCTTCAACCGTCTTCTTTGTCTTTCTAGAACTGCTAGGGTTCACGGGCATTTCTGCCAAGACGTTGCTGCCTTTGGTAGCCGTGCTATTGGCTCCGTGGGTTGGGCGTCTCACCTCCAGAGGAGGGCTTTTTCGCTTCAGGGATGGCCCGCATGCATCTGCATTTTTGGCTGCAGCAGCCAGTTGATACAATGTGTCGTCCTCGTCATCGGGTACTTCTTCTATAGAGACTTTGCGTGAGTTAGGATGAAGTGGAGGGGGACTTATCGGGTCTTGGGTGCACCTACCACCCGTCTCGTGTGGCAGACGAGGCGCTTGTGCCCCGTCGGTTGAGAACTGTTCTGATCCAGGAGGGTACTTTTCCGCTCTGTCCCGTCTGCCCTTAGTCAGGTTGTCCCCGGCATTCGGGTGCATATCTACAGGAGTCGCAGTTAGTTTTCCTCGAGGGATCGCTCCTTTGGTCTTGCCACCCGGGGCTATTGCCACTCCGTGCTCCCTCTGCTGCAGCTGTTTGCGGTCAGGGATTCTTCTTTTTGGGGAAGCCGCATGCCTCTGCTTGCTGTTCGTCCTGGATCTGTAAACCTCGGGCCATCCCGGGAGAACCTCCTTTGGTGCGCGATGCGACTTGCCCTGAGAGATCCCGGGCAAAGATCCTGAATGGGACTCGGCCTTCGGGGGAAGTATCGTCCCGCTTCCCGTCGGGGTTCATTCCATCTTGCTGAGATATTCCTCATCCTCCTGATCCATCATGTTAGTTAGAATACTATACTGGTTCTGCGATTCTTTAGGTGCCTTGCTGGGGACGATAGGGGGTATATTCGAATGCGTATGTGAAAGTCCTACAGAAGTATCATAAGTCCGTCCAGCAGTATGTAAAGCACCTTGAGATAGTCCGGCTGACCAAGTAGAATTGCTCACTCGTTGGCCCCGTCTTTTACTTCCTCCACTCCTGAGGACGAGGGCATCTTCTCCTCATCCGATTCCACTTCCTGCTCTACTGCCCAATTGTCGCATTGATTATTGTTGTTGCGGGTAAACCTTCCACCTCTATCCCTGGGTTTCCGGGGTTGTCGGCAGTCAGCAGTGAAGTGGCCCTTCTGGTGGCAGTTGAAACAGCACCATTCCCATCGGATTCGGTCTATATCCATCGGTTGGCCCTGACCGCTGTAGACTGGTCTGGTTCCAGTGTTGGTACTGGAGGGTCCAGGCTCTTTCAGCGGCTGTGGTGGCGCGTTCTGGGCTCTTGGGGGCCTGTAGTCATTTTGGGGTGGAGCGCGGTTGTCATTGCGAGGGGCGTTCTGTCAGTTTCGGGGATCTTGGGGGCAATAGCCTTTGTGAGTTCTGTCAAAGGCCTGTTTCACTGCCCGTTGGTCGTTGATCTGAAGGATACGGCGCTTCCACTGGGAGTAAGTGTGGGGTATGTTTTCTCCAGAAGCGACAGCCATGGTGTACTCATCTGGTACTCCGGCTCGTACTGCCGCGACGATGTGACTCTTTTCTCCTTGATCTTCCCATCTACCGGTGAGTTGTGCCTGTTGCTCCAGCTCTTGGAAGTATTGGTTTGCGCCTCCGTCCTGCATCCACAGTCCATACATGTGTTGCTCATGTACTTCTTCTACTGCCAGATCGGTGAACTCTTTTCAGACTACTTCGATGAAGTCCCTCCATGTGGGGAGTTGATACCTTGCTTCGGTCTTGCTGAAGTATTGCTCCACATGGTGCACCCACCAGGTGAGAGCCTTGCCGCCGAAGTGGGATGTGGCGAAGGTGATCTGTTGGGATTCTTCGTAATAGCCTCAGTGTACTTCGAAGTAGAGGGCACATTGGAGGAAGAACCTCTGTATGTCATTGTGCTTCCCATAGAACATTTTGGGCATCCGCATCATGGTGGGTTTTACTCCGAGGAAAGAGGCATCGGCAGCAGCGTTTCCTTGGCGGTGTCCTGGGTTTGGGGCTGGGGGCATGTGGTCTGGTGGGGGTCTGGGTAAGGACCATAAGTCCCCTCGGCCTCCAGGTGAGTCTGGGTCTGGTGCTGGTGGGCCTCCAGGCTGGCCAGGGTTCAGAATGTCTGGGGGTTTGTTGTTGGGGTTAGGGGGAAGGCTGTGTTTCTTCCGGAGTGTGTCTAGATTGTTCAGTTTCTGGTTCATCTCTTCCCTGGCGGTTTCTAGCTTTGCTTCTTTGGCTAGAATGTCATGGTAAAGGTTTCGACGGGCCTGGGCTGTAGCTTCTTGTTCTTCCGCGGTTTCTTCCAGTGCTCCAGTGAATAGTCAGGATTTCCCCGGAATTGGGGGTCCGCCTTGTTGCCAGATTGACCGCTTTGGTTTTGGGGGGGAGTTGGGCATTGGTTTGGGAAAAGGTGGGTACAGCTCGTCATAGCTGGATATCGGTGGCTTTGCATAGAGTGGAAAATCTGTATTGAACATAAAGACTGCCTGCTCGTGGGCGGCATGTACCCGTACCCTTTTCATCTCTTCCTCGTCTCGTTCCCTTTCTGCTTTCATGTATCAAACTCCCATCGTGCTTGCCAACCATGAAATCTCCTCTACTATATGCATATGCCTTTCTTCGACTCTGGTGTCATATTCTTCTTCAATCTCCTCCTCAGTTAGGAATATCTTCATCTCGGGGTAGTCGTTGTCGGCCTCCGGCCATTCCGGTCCTCTGGCTGAGCCACTCGGCTCTGCTGTCGACTCCGTCTCCTGAGTCTCGTCGTCCTTGTCCTCTTCCAGTACTTGTAGGTTCCCTGGGGACGAGATCAAGGGGGATGCGGTTCTGGCTGATTCGGAGGGTAGGGGGGTAGACGACTCCTGCGGGTATTCTGATGGTTGCGTGCCGGAGGTCTGGAACCCGATGGGTACGATGCCACCAGTTGCTGGGAGTTTCTCCCTCTCGCTGGGGCTCAAGCTGCTCCATTCGCTGGGGGGTATAACTCAGTGGCTGCGGCCAAGGATCAGTGAGTGGACTAAAGGATCGTTGGTAGATCCTTGGGAGGTCGAGGGCTGCGCGGTTTCTGGAGATGTGGGCCGGGCTAAGGGGATGGGGCTCTTCGGTGGAGGGGCAGGCAGGGAATTCCTCGGTGCTCTCTGTGTTGATCCTGATGATCTGGGTGACAGAGGCGGTGTATTCCGAGGCGTCCTCATCATACTCGGGTGCGGGGGTGCGGGCTCAGTAGGGGTGGTTAGCGAAATGTGGGAGACACCAAGGGTGAGTGCGCCCACACTGTCTTTCAGCTTCCCTGTCACCATTGCCCAGGTACTCTTCGGTCTCTGGCTGGGGTATGGGCTGCTCCTGCTCAATGGTTTTGAGCTCGTACATCTGTGGGTAGACATGGTGCGCTCTGCGCAGTCTCGGGATTAGGACTCCTAGTCCTATTCCTATGATAGTGATGGTGAACGGTACGAGAATGGCCACAAGGGCGATGTGGAACTCAGCGGGGGTCAGGTCTCTGGTAAATTGCATGGGTCTTTGCTTGCATCATGCGCAAAGAAAGAAGGGAAGCTTCAAGCTAATTGTTAGACCCGAACCTCACGTGATCCAAACAAGAGTAAACTCAGGCTGTCTCGTGTTCGGACAATAACCCGAGAGTCTCGTGGAGTTCAGATATAAGCGAAGATGTCGGACTAAGTTCTTAGTTGAGCAAGTTAAGAGAGAAGTTCGGTATTGATAAACTTTAGCTCAAAGCTGGGGTGTTACAGCGAGAGCTACCTACTTATATACTAAGACTACAGTGCTAATAATAGTTACAACATATGTAGACAATATGGTTGTCGTGCGGTAGGCACGAGCCATAGTTGCTTGCTACTTGGCCTAAGCTGTCCGGTTCTGGTTTATATGATCACGTGGGGTTGGGGATGACTCGGTCTTCTGATAATTAAGAAAGAAAATGAATAAGTGCAAGAAATCATAACACTCACAGGCAGAACCTGTCAGTCAGAAAAGCATCAGGGAGATAAGAGCAGCTGTGACACAATGGACAACGGGGGTGACGATGATCCCAGTGCAACCCGACAAGCGGTCACAGAGGACCACAAGACACATGCCTCCTCAGAATGGACACAGTGGCAGTAAAATGGCGGCAGACGGTAATGGTAAGGCTGTTCCATTAGAGACAATGCTAGTGTATACCAACAATGTGATTGGTGTCCTTGCCGTTGTTCAACTATGTCTTTGCTCTGCCTGATTACAGTAAGGCGGTTGCAGTGATCTACTTATGACCTGTTTTCCCCTTTGAGCACTTCAGTCTGAGCATAGCGTCCCAGAAAGCAAGTGGGTACAGATATGAGGTCAATCGAGAGCCAGGGGATAGATTAAAAAATAGAGCTGTGAGATATCCCACTCGTGTACTGTGGATCAAAAGCAGGTCAGGGATTTCTCGTGGACAAACTGGTTCATCGACGTACCGACAGTCATCATGCAAAAAACATTGGATCCATACTAGACCTAGGTGACATGGAAAGAGAGATAGCAGGTGGGTGCTGGATTTGTTTCACTTGCCCTGGGACACAGCCTTATGGTGACGGTCGAGGATGGAGGTGGAGGTGAGAGATACAACAACATCACTGGTCTTTTACTCCAAGCCCTTCGCTCAATAATCTGATGAATTACGATCACAACGATACGTGCCGAGGCAAACTCAGATCTATATTTAGGAAATCTAGAGAGACAACTCAGATATGCAGCATACAATAAAGAAAAGAGCGTACCTTGATAGCTGATCATTTCACGAGAAAGACTCTACTTCCAACAATGAAAAATGAATTGGTCTTCCTAGAGAGCCAAAACAAGGGTGAGCCTCTGTAACTTTCTCGCAATGATGCCTGCGATGAGGGTTCCTTTTGCCATGGCAACATATGGAACCATTGCTCAAACATAGAGAAATGCATCAGAAGATCAACTGAGTCATGCGAAGAATCCATGTTCGGGGCGACCTTGAGAAAAGAAGACGCTTAGTACTCAGATCCGACCAAAGCATCCCGGATTAGAACAAGGATGTGTTCTGGATACAAGGGAAAGCTTTGAAAGGGGGAAAATGCTGCCTTCTTCCCTTCTGAGCCTTTGACGCTGATGTCACACATCTCATATAGATCCCATGCGCATAATGGCCAGAGGGGAGATGAGACTGAATGGAAGGTGGCCTCTTGTTTTAATGGGTGACCGCATCAAGTCCAGCGATGCTCTCCTGCCTCGCTAAGGACACCAGTTTCTTTGGACGGCCTGACGTAAGCAACGTGCTATAGGCGAAAAAGAAATGACCTACGTCCGGTCCAGCCTTCAATCCCATAAGGTGATATCCCACATTTCAAAATGCTATTGTCCACAAGGTCTTGATAGCACCCCAAAGAGCTGCGTCAAAAACCCTTTCGCCTGATGGACTCTCCCCAGTTGGTCAACATGTCCAGACTGCAGACCTAGGAGGTGCTGGTCCCGACGATCTATACCAAAAGATACATTTTCTTTCAGACAGAATAGTAGAAAGCACTGTCTTGGAGGATGAAAATACTTCTAACCAACAGATGGTTCAAATTCCTAATCGTCGCTATGAGCAGGTGGCGAGGTAAAAACAGTATGCACCTTAGATGTACCACACTCCACTTCATCAGCTTGGGACTGGTATCCACATCAACACTCTCGGCGGTCCTATCAGACTTTCAAGTTTGAAGAATTCAGGGTGAACATCGCAATATTTCAGCAAAATGGCTCTGCAGATTGACTGGTTGAGCTTGCGTGTCAGGAAGAAAATTTTGGTTACTGGGAAGACGTACGAATCAATGATGGTGAAGTAAGCTATTATGCAGCTACAGGAGAGTCTCATTGACTGGTCCATACTTTCTGAGTCCTGACGAACTTTTGTGAAAATTGTCTTTGCAGTGAGCACAGAATTGGCATATCTGGTGAGACAAAGTGCATGAGGAGCTCACCACCAAAGGTGGAATGAGATATACTCTTTCTTGGTGGGTAAAGATTTGTCGGCACTACGGCCACCATAGTGAGGAATAACTGTGAATGATATTGTCATGCTGGCGGGGAATTAAGAAAATGTCACATGATCCATCGCTCGTGAGGCTGTTTCAGGGTTGCTTTCGACAGACACTTTACCTGTATCATCAGACCTATATGATCTCAGCAGACTACATTTGGGTATTTTAAATCAGCTATGAATCTTTCCCTCAAATTTCCTTCAAGTGGAGCATCCTGGGAAGGACAACTCTCACCGATTAAATCAAGATTAAATGGATAGTAAATAATTATGGGGGTTTCAGTGGTACAGGTGAAAACTCCATCGCAAAGCGTATTAAAACAAATGCAAGAAGAAGTAGAGAAGAACACAAAATAATATTTCTTCAAGACCAAGTGCCACAAAGTTCATTGTGAGAGGTTGGTGAGAGGTGCAATTTAGTTGAATTAAATCAGGACTAAATTAAACGGCGATGCGGTCCGAGTTCCATGATCTATAACGTCCTCTTTTCCATCAACACCGCTTCACAGGGGGTACCGTGCAACAGCCACCGCCTAATTCATAGCATACGACATACCGCCTTGCTATGCCGTGGATGCTTCTTGTTCAGGCGGCATTCTTTGGCACATTCAATGAACGCACCAAGGCCGATCACCGACGCGCGATGCTTCTAACAATTCAAGGTTGTTTCGAGTCATCGTTTCGAAAGAGGCGTTTCGATACCAAACGATGCAGACGGAAAATTTGAAGTACCATCCAGTCCTGGTTTTTGTATAGAACAGACGACTAGACAAGAAAATAGCCGCCCTTCGTCCATGTATACAAAGCCCCATCGAGCACGTGTGACTGTTGGAGTATCTCGTAATATCTCTCATACTGGAAGATCACCGATCAATGCTAATATAGCCTGACGAAAGCTCTAAGATGGCAAAGTATTCTATAATTCTGATTATTGGCACTAGAAATCTGAAAATTTTAATCCTTGTCTTGCATTATCTTATGAAGTTATGACAGGAGCCTTCAAGAAAGTTCAAAAGGAGGGGAGAGTACAGGAGGCAATCTTGGTTCTTGATCATCAATGGAAAGCTCCGTCCGAGTGCACTGGATCGTGCCTAGGCACTTACGACATTTCGGGGAAAGAATCCTACTCGAATTCTGATACGCATCGGTCTTAAGTGGGTTCCTCGGTAACATGAGGGTCGTATAATGTGAAGAAATCCTTGCAAAGTCACGAGTCTGATCGAAATGTGCATACCGACGACGAGTATGGGGCGCGTTGAACATATGCCTAGACTTAGGTTGAAATCAGCATCTGGAAAGTCAACCATTCAATTCCGGCCAGTTCGTTGACGGCTAGCGTCTACCCACCAGGTCCGCAGTCAGAACGATGGACTGGAGGTTGGGATACATGAAGATTCAAGATGTTCGATTTTTAGGAAGCTCGGAAGTTTGAATCGAAGCCTGGTAGCCTTGGGCCGAGCCCGTGGAACTGAGCTTTCTACACCTTTTAGAGAACAAGAGATCTGGCAAGTTCCGAATCTTCTGGTTGTTGCTGCACCAAGGTCATCTTGATTTTCCCCGTGAAAGATAGACTCCAATGTCGATAATTGCAGGCAGCATAGATCTTATCACCATTCTAATTCCACGAGTGACTGCTGCTGTCACTTAACTGTCTGGAACGCAGTCTGAATTCACTTTCGCTAATCGGTGCCTTCGTTAAACCAAATAATTGTGACGAGACTTAGGAACATTGTGTTCACCGGGATCGAAGCTGCCTTGTTGCGTGAGGGTTCGGCGAAAACGAGAATTCTGTCTAGTATCTTTGGACATCATCTCACATGAGTTCAATCGGGGGACATGAAATGTGAAAAGCATTTTACAAGCTAGTCGTAGAACTAACGATATTTCCGTCGTACATTGACATATTAGCTCGTGTAGAATCTAGGTACGGAAGTGGGACATGAGTATCAGTAGATGCACAATGCGGTACTACTGCAGACAGAGGGGTAGAAGAGTAGTAGCTGTCATCGTCTCCGGAGCCATCTGCACCCAACCACGAGAAATCCATATATTCATTGTTGGAAGCCGAAGCTGACCAACGAAGATAAGGATTGACGTGGCCATGAATGGATGGGAATAACCCTTCCCTATAAGCATCGTCTGCAAGGTCAGGAGTATTTGGAAAGGTATGAAACGTAGGCGACATTGGAGAGTCTTCTGACGTTGGGGAGGAAGTAGATGAATCATAGATGGTATCTGCAGAGCTTTGACGACTGTCTGCCTTGGAGATTTTGCGGTGCTCCTTAGCATTACGCCTTTTCTCGCGGGAAACAGCAGGATCATTGAGGAAAATGCATGTTTCGTTGCGCGAGACACATCTCGAGCATGGGTACTCGAGGTCGCATTTGACTTTGGACGCCGCGCATGCCTATCGAATCGTTAAACTATGCAAGAGTGAGTCATGGATCGGTAACAAACCTTGCACGACTTCTGTCTTGAGCGATTGGACACCATGCTGCTGTCCACAGTTAGCGTTTGTGTAATTGACATAACAGACCATACTAACGGATCTTTGCATGTTTTCTTGTGCCGCGAGAGAACGTCGCTTCTCGTGAACTGGGCGCCGCATAGCTGAGAAGATTATGAGCATCAACATCTCACAGATCCTGTTAGGGTAAATTCTCCTACGTCGCAATGATAACTGCGCTCGTTGGTATCTACCGACTTGGGATGAGTATATGTCACGAAAGAGTGGGACGAGACTTACGGGAACGCACATGCCGCTGTAAGTGGGTCACTCTGGTAAACTTTGCCGGACAGAGCTGACAACAGTTTGTTTGCGGTAGTGTCGGTGTATTTCCTTTGTGGAGTCGCTTTCGGTCGCTGACTGGAAAACGGTACATGGTTGGGTGAAAAGTACGGAAAGACAGAAGCTGAAGTCTAGTGAAGTTAAGGGAATTCAAGGCCGGTGACCAAGGAGTCATGGCGATCTAGGATCAAGATTTGCATTGAATCGCCGGACGACTTCGAACCGCGTAAGTAAGCATATAGAGATACCCCGTTTGATTTTGTATCCTGGCTGATGAGCTCGCCGGTGCGGACTGATCGAAATGCAGTCCTCGGTTCCGGACTGAGCGTTGGAGGCCAATGCTGAAGAAACTCGCGAAGCGGAGAAGCAACCCATCACCCAAATAATGAAAACTTGATCAATTTTCAATTAGAGGGGGGGCATCGATTCAATAGGAGCAGATCCAGGAAACAATGATGGTAGAATATCTTCATCTGATGTCGGATATTTTAGCTGTGCCGCCTGCGAAACCAGGGGATTCCGTGGACTTCTTTCAGATAAGTTTCGGTTAACCCTGGCCCGGATTCCGAAGTCAATAGAAGAGACGGCCTCTAGGACAACGTACGATATATCAGTATGCCGTGTCCAGCGCAACATGTAGCAGCAATACCCGAAAGGCAACAGGGTCTAAGCCAACGTCCTGAAAATATCTTATCAGATCATGGGCAGCACCAAATTGAGACGAAGACGTAAACCCACAATTCTCAGAGACCGCCGACATGCATCTAAGAAGGAGGCTTGATTTCGAAAGTAAGGGGGACGAAACCGCAATAATGTCCTCCCGACCCTAAAATATGGCGGGTCTTCCGTAAATCCGGTACTGCAATCGTGGATTAGGGCGTCCATTTGAGGGGTCTTACAGATTTCCCGCTTACTGGTTGAGAATTTGTCATCTCCCTTAATGAGACCACACAGGAGAATGTTGGCATGTGACTGAGCGCATGGCAGCGTCCCCGCTACAGTATAGCAGCGGAAGTATGCGCAGCGCATCAGAGTTTGGTTATGCAATCATCGGACCCGGACTTTCAGTCAGTCGAACTGATGCTGCCCATGCGTTCAAGAGAGCCAGAGGTCTATTCAAGAGGGCTGCTTGGCTTGTGGTGGGAAGTGATCGAGCTGGGCAGAAGGAAGGAAGACTTTTTGACATCACGTTTTGCAAATTTATGGAAACGGATTCCATCAACAGTCGTGGTGTGATCAAAGGCACCGCGAAATCAGCACCGAATGTGCGTCATTGACGATGTCATAGGTTCGTCACAGGTATGTTCATTGTTTAGAACATTACTTAGAAGTGGGCCCAAGCATCGAATCGAATCAAGACGATATTGAGCTGTCGTGTACTGGATTATTGAACGTCGGATTGACCGATATCAATATTAATCAACTTGTAATCATTTGATAGGAAGATACTCATTCGGCTGGCTTCCCGGATGTTGAGAAAAAAACTTGACAGAGTGTATTGATTCATCACGAAAAATTGTAAGACTACACACAGAATTTCCTAATTCAAAATGTGTACGGATGAAAACCATCTGTTTCAGTACTAGCCAAGGTGGTAAACAACAGAAAGCTTGCCCGGTATACCGTTGTGCGCGGCATGGTTCAAGATATAGAGAATTCGCCAGACTCGTAATTTTCGATCATAAGTAGTAATTCGTGAAGAGGGCGACACGGCTCGATGCTTTTGTTTTAACCGAAGTAATGTCGCGATCGTGTAAACCTTGAATCAGCGACAGCTGCAGTGCACCCCAGCCCCGGTCCCAGTCGACATTCATTTCCGGACCGAATTCCCAGTCACTCCTTCAGGGTTGGGTACTCCAAAGCGGACAAATACTTCCTTGCTCCCGACTCGTGGCATTGATTCATGTCACTTTTTTCACATAGAGTTTATAAGTGTTTTCAGTCGATGTCGAGTTATGTTGTCGAGTTTTGAAAGTTTGGATTCTATTGCATTCGACAGGCAGAAGCTTTTGGATCCGGAGCTCATCAGTTCTCATAGAGGCGTGGAAACACCTAGGCTCTTCTCAGGAGAATGACAGATTTCTACAAATAGACTGGCTTCCCATTACCCATATATCGTATGAATTGCGGCCGCCGCACGTTTTCCCAAGCGTCTACCTTGCCACAGGAGAACATTACGATGTAAGTCCAACATTACCGTTTAATTTGCTTCGTCATATACACGGGTGATGATACAGACGATGCTCCTCTTCTTTGTGCTTTCTACCGATAATTACTTAGACAGATCGGATTCTTCTACCAGGCAAGGGTGACGTACCTATACTTATGATAACAAGGTGGTGTTGAAGATAGCTCTACATGCAATTCTTGATTTCCTTCGGCCATATGAGCATTCGACTACTTCTCGAACACTTCTATCAGAAGGTCATTAAGGTCTCAAGTTAGGCCTCGGAATCTGATCACTCATCACGAAGATCAATGACTGACCGTGCACCTTGCACTATAATATAGCACTTGATCATGGTCCTCACAAAATGACTGTCGCTTGGCGAGTAAGTGTCCTTCTCAAAAGGTAGAGTCAAAACCTGCCTTCGACCAAGTCGCGACAGCTCCTTGGATCCGAGTACAAATCTATAACCATCTATTCACTTCTTCCCCGAGTTTATCCAGTCTATTAAGCCAAATGTGATTTGCTCCATCGACGACAACGACGTCAAACAATCCCTGCTCAGCGCGCCTCTTACTCTTCAGGACTTTCATCCACATGTTATACGCAATCCGCACTGGTGATAGAAAGCTTCCGAGTTCGTCTTGGCCCATTAGGATGAGAACGTCGGCTCGTGCTTCGTCTCGACAGTTTTCCCAAGAACCTCCGACGAGACCTTCTAAAGCACGGAAGTACCACCCCGTTCTGAAGAGACCGAGAACTGGAGAAATGGCTATCGGATAAGATATTAGGATATATCGAATAGGATTGAATACATTTGAGCATCGATCAGCGAGGTCTTTTGGCATACGAATGGTAGTGGCGTAGATAGCCCCACAGGAGTATCCCTGATCCAAAAATTAGAACAACATACAATGTAAGAAGAAACACCACTCACGCAAACAAACAGATCGCAGTCGCGGGCAGAAGGGAACTCGTCCAGGAATCGAACGACTTCTTCCCGGAAGATGTCCTGTTACTCGAGATTTGATACATCCGTAGGGGACGGTTACAATTAACGGCATACCTTGTAATCCGAGCAGTTATCCTCGCCTACCCACGCCGGAAAACTAGACCATTCGGACCTTCCGCTGCTTTGACCTATGCCACGAGCATTCCATCTAACGACTCGAGCACCCCACGAGGTTCGGAGCGTTTCGGTGAGGGCGTCTGTGACTGGAGAATCCATCGTCCCACCTAGTCTGCCGTGAGCGATAAAGGCTAGCGCAGAGGGTCTCTTATTGCGCGGTTCAAGGGACACCTTCTCGAGGTTGACCATAACGTTAGAAAACACAAACGTAGAAGGTATGAAGAGGTTTTCAGACGTAGGGCAGGATCAGCCGTAGCAGAAAAGGAGCATGCTCGTATCAATGAGCATCGTGCACTCAGGCTGATGGAACCCTGTACACGTGGCCAATCGTCTTCCGGCGTTCGGGCCACCGTCAAAAGCCAAGACCACGGAGTCGAGATCAATAAGGCAGATCCTGTCGCTTTTGCTTGCTTCGCACATGTTAGAGTTGTGGACCAAAGGAGCTTCTATTTCGCAAGTAAGTATATACCGCCCGAGCCCCCGCAATACTTGACATTGACATTCGACACCGGGCGCCGTGGTTCACACAGAAAATGGATAGACATACACTTACTAGATACGACAGCCGGTATTATGTTCACGATCTTTCGCCGAGGTGACATATGGCCAACATACGGCGCTTGTTCGTGAATTGACTTTCCTTCAGCATATTCCACATTTCGACTTTTCATTTGACCTGCTAGATGCATTCTTCAGCTACACCAGAAACACATCTACACATCTCCGTTGAGTAACTTGGAGGACAAGTGTTTCTTGAATTTGACGTTCATGTCTCAGAATATTCAAGAGTCCCTCAAAATATGACCCGCAACGCCATATTATTGGTCAGCTTCAAAAACTGCGCGGCGGGGGTAGTTTACAAAGAACCTTGGAGTCAGTCCGACTGACTCAGTCATCGGAGAAGTCAAGAGAGAACAATCATGAAGTTCCTCGGAAGAAGCTTGTTAGATATGTATCAGTGATTGGAAACAGACATCACCTTTCCTTTGGTCCGTCGAGTCGAAGACCGCACAAGTTGAAGAAAGAAGGAATTTACTGTCAAAAGACGGTGATGTGCTTGGTAACAGTGCAGAGACTAAACTAGAGCGAATATACAACAAGTGAAACTTGTATATACTCAACCCAAAGCAATCCTTGCGCTTCACAATCACCAAATATATAAGTTCGGGTGTTTCGAGATCGATAGAAGACCTCTGCAAACCGACTAGTTTGGTTGGAAGATCAAATATTCTGCCAAGTGTGCAACTATTCCAGCAGGAAGCAGGACTATTACGACTTGTTCTTTCGTTTCAAAGAGTATTCAAGCTATTCAATTCGACTTAGCGAATATAGCACTGGTTTGTGGGCAAAATACAATATATTAAGGACAACTTTTCGTCCTGAGACTTCAAATATTTCGGGTTCTGAGATTAAATGGCACTTAGGCCGATTTATATAGCACACTGGCTTTACTATGGCGCACTGGCCGACGTCTGCAGCTCACTGGCTGATACTATGGCTCACTGGCCGATTCAAACTCGAAAATATTCAAATAATATCGATATATTCTTTCTATATATAGTGGACTTGAGAAATACTCGTCTCATCCAAGGAATATACACAAAAGCCTTCGAAATCGCCCTGCTCACTGGCTAAGGTGCGACTCTAAGGGATGTCAAGCTCCCTGGACTTAACAACTATCTTACAACTCCGAGGTTTCACTCCAAGGCCCTTGAATCGACTCAAGCACTGCGCCTATAATGCCAAATCGTGGGGAGGGTGTTGCCTCCTGTATATTACATCTAGGAGGCCTTTATATACTGTACATAGTCCGATCTATCTCGGATAAATAGTCATACTGTATAAGCTAATATCCGACTGTATCTAGGCTACATACTACTGGGTTGAGGGTTTCCTGGTCGAAATGGTCTAGGTGCCTTCTATCCTACTTTCCAGGATGATCTATGGTCGCTTGAATCAGAATATTCTATCATTCTTTGCCAGACTAGGAAAGGTTCTGGAACTGCAAAGCTGAATAGCTTGGTTACCAGTCGATTTACCCTCTGCCCAGGCTATTGCATCATAGAATGCATCACCATTCTCTATCTCTAGGCAACTAGTCAAGGCTACAGTCAGTGGAATATTCCTGATCAATTGATCCGTTAATATGGATACTCCGATCACTGATGTGAGCCTCATGGCCTACAGGCCTACTATTCTGGAATGCGACTCATCTGCAGAGTATCTACAGGTTTAAAGTCACTATCAATAGATAGTACTATCGAGTCACTTCATCTCTTCAATATAGAAGCAAATATTCCGCCATATTAGGGAAAGTACTTGCTGCTGAATGCGAGCTTGGAAAGCTCTTCTATCTATTCTTTCTTGAGCTTGAACTGCCTCGGAATATTCTGCAAACCATAGACAACTAGTCACAGCTATTCAATCGCATTAGGGGAATATTTCCCTCGTCTGGGGGCTAGTCAACCTCATTAAGGGACTAGCTACTTCTGGTTTAAGTGGATTGTGCATGAATAGGATGTTGTGGCATATATCTGCCTGTTTAAACCTATTAGAGATCGACTATTTCAGGCTGGTAGGTTCAATCCTTCAAGGTACCGTTCCTAAGTCCTGTATTTCGACTCTATATTTTCATTCATTGCACAGGATCCTAGCTATCTGCTCGAAGTCTCAGCAATAGCTCTTGTATTCAAGTGGATTTAGATTCTGGTATGTATATATTTCATACAAAATCGCAAAATCTAAGGGTAGACACACAACATGCGTATCAACGGTCTCCATTATTGGACTTCGGTGAAACGACTGCAGGAAGCACAAAGATGACACAGTGACATCCATTGTTCTATCAGGCATCCGGAGAGAAAGGCTCAAGACCAAAATATCGACTTCGCAATATCGAGATATCAGAGACATTGGCGGAGATCCGCGAATTGACGTGTTACTTCTTAATCGTGGTCACGTTTCGCCTTTACTGAGTCATTTCCGTTGATTGTTATCACGCTGAGGATATCTTGAAAAATACCAACAACGCTTGGCCCTCCCACAGAGTAGACCTTCTCCCGTCCGGCAGCCGGGTATTCAATCATGTCGGGTAGGCTGAGGGCCCCCCCCCCTCACTGTCAACAAAAACAACCTGAGGTGGCAAGTCAACAGTAAAGGAAACATAGCAATGAAATTGGTGTTACTGACTGAACACTGGAGTTTTGACCGAAGTCAATACGAATAGGATGGCGCGAGACGTAAGGAACGCAGGTGCGCTACACAATCCATGGATTCTGCCCGATTTACAGTTTCCTATTCCTTCGTATGTACATCATCCGTAGCAGCTGGACGCAGGCTGCACAGAAGGACACAATGCACCCATTTGTTATAATGGTCGGACCTGTTCGATGCCCCGGTGCCTCGTTAGGCTTATATAAAAAGATTGCTGAGACATGGTGAGTACCTGTGTGGACGAGAAGCAACGGATAGCCTACCAATTACCCCCGCCAACTATTGTGACTGGCGAACTCATCGCAACAGCCAATGTCGTCGCATTCGTATCTCGTAGATTGCCGGTGAGCGAAACAGGCATGTTGCTAAACATGATTCCAAAGCAAAGCGGCGCGTAGTGCGATTTAAAAGTCGTTGGCGCGAGTATACCTACAATTTCGGCTGGATTGGTCTGATTCAAAGACCCACGAAGGCATAACCTACCCTGAACAATGTAATCCGCACATGCTGTGATATATGATAACCAGACAACGCATCGACCACACCTGATACCTGTCCACCATCCCCGACATTCCAGGTGTAGCCTCAAATGAGGCTGCAGAGGTGGTTATGGCGATTATCTGTGCATCCGTCTCTGTTATCCGAGCCCATTGATGATTTCCAGCACGAAAAGTATAGACTGATGGGCGGGATGCATGAATCCATGCTCAACAAATAATGCAAATCAAGCCGCCCATCTTTCAAAGTCGAATTGGCACCGTCCCACGTTATCTTAACAGTCACTGCACGAAGAGACCTAGACGACTCCTGCTTCATGCGACGGACGGCGAGAACACAGTCATCGAGTGACAACCACGACGATGTCTCAGGAAAGGATAACAGGAAGGGGAACACGAGCACCGCCAGAAAGTACGACGACACGCTTTCAGCGCGGAACAGCCATCGAACCCAGAAAGCACAGTTGTCAGGGTCGGAAGATGCCACTGCAACGGCGTAAAACTGGTGGGTGGACATATTCAATACGTGGAGGAAAGACAATAGGCTAGTAATTGAATATCTGAGAGAGGTGGGCACAGGTTTTCCAGAGAGTGAACGCTAAAGCAAAACTTGAAGTTAGAAGGACGCGAAGGACGAGCTGCCAGAGCAACCTGGTAACACAAACATACGTCTCGTACCTCATCACTGCAACAACATTTATAACATCGTCGTTGTCATCGATAGTGATTTTCGGCGTTACAGTTCTCCTTGCTAGCAGCCATGACCGGAGTGGCGAATGGACGATGAAGTGCTAGCGGGAGTCATAGTGGGGGGATAGAGAGCGAGAAAAGATCTCGTCGCAACGTGCGTTGGTCTTTATACAATCTTTCCATGGAAATTTTGCTGGACGTTGACAGTTGGGGGTCAAGAATCGTCAAATGTCGAGGCAAGTGACACCCCCCCGCGAGAGTCATAATTGGCCATGGACTTGCGAAGCTCAGCCTGTTTTCGGCAATTGCCGGCGTAGGGAATTAAAATTTTTTTCGGATGCAATGTACAGGATCGACGCATGAAGCCTTTCAGAGTCGTTTATACATGAAAGCAACGCAGTCGGTCTTCAAAACATAAATTTCCAATAGAACTGAAGGAGGCTGTCTGAGGGAATATGTCCAGAGCATCTATGCACCTACGAGATAGCAGATGTGCGATTATTTTCTCATTTGCTCTGAAATTTGGTGTTATCAGTACTGTTTCCTTTGACCAGCACTATACGCTTATGCTTACTCTGCATGCACCAATTTCCGCAAAGAAGTATATGGTTGCATATCGGTGGACATTTAGGACGTGCCTACGCCAATAGAATGTCATTGAACTGGTCGAATGAGTCCGTGAAACCCTCGTGATTATGCGACAGGTGCCCTTCCGTTGTAACCAGGATTCCTTCATCATTCTGCTAGCCGGATATTGTCACTCAGGTGATATCGTTGACGGTATGTACGACAACAAGCAATAGCATGGATACAGTCTTCAGAGACTGCGAAGGCTCTTCATCGATGGTGACAAAAGCCTCTCTCGAAGGCGACGATGTACTCCCAGAATTAGCTTATAGACGATAGTGGGCGACGCCAGGTGTCCGAGAAGCTATCTTTAGGCACCTACGATAAACAGATCATCAGGAACTGGGCATAGAGAAACAGGTTCATGAACATACCAAAGCCCTCCCAGACGGCTAATGACGCTGTTGACAGACATCAAAACTCAGAAGAAGCACATCATGAAATCCGAATCCATCGAGGTGAGTCACCGCGAAAACATTAGCTTCCTTATGGCGTACGTTGAATTCGTATCCAAAACGCATTGGTTGACGAGAGTGTGTGCAGGGTAAGCTCCGTAAAGGTTGTCGTCAAAGCAGTCAAATGATGTGGTATGGCGGTAGGCTCAAGGTTCTAGGTAGAACCCTTGGAGAACTATTCGTCGTTGTCGCTGGGACATTTCGATCAAGATTGCGGCAAGAATATACTCAGGATCGACCTTGTGAGGACTCGCCACTACCAACATGGAGACAATCAGCGCGCGCTTGGACACTAAAGGCAATGAACCTTGTCTTGAATGGTGGCATCGGGCACGGCGGCATGTTGACCAAAGGGAAACAGAGCATATGCTCGCGCCAAAAAAGAGGAGATACTTCGCCGCTGAAGTGTCTTCTAGGCGCTCGACTCTCCAGCCCACGGCAATGGGAATCCGACAGTGATGGGCCACAGCTGCAACCCTCACGCACGTCGAACCGTACACTAAACCGCCCTACGAGTCACGTGAGACGATCATCACATAGGCTCCGTTTACTCACTGTACTGAATTCGCGATCGCACCCATCCGATCTATCTTGCAATCAAGGATGCAGCTTCTGGCTATCAGGATGACGCTTCCCAGAGAAGATATCGACGACCGCAACGATCCCTCCTGGTTCTCTATGTCACTTCGAATGCAGCTTCGATGCGTGGAAAGATAATGAACCTGTTTTAGTTTTGACAGCTACCGCCAATCACAACAACATCAGCGGTCACTGTGACGATACAATCGATTGATTTCTTCATTGAGAAAAAGTAACACGTTAGATATGGAAGCACGCACCCTAGCCCACCGTTATCCAAGACATGGTGATAGGACGATTGCAATTTTGCCATTCCCTTGCCATTGGCGACCGGCTACCACTTCTATCACAATTGGATCATGTCCTTACGCGTCCCCTTCAATACGCCAGAATAAGCATCGGTCAGATCCATGACGACCCAAGAGAAAGCCACTGTCAGGCGACATAAAGACAGATATTCGCAGGAAGTGCCAATACACACAAGGTGAACATAGAGATACACGGTAAGAAAATCTCTTGGCGATGTAGCAGGCAGGTCTAATGGAGGATCGTTATCAACATTGATGCCGTGGTGGCTGAAGACAAGAATTGTCACTGTCACTGTGACATGCCGACCACCCGCAATTCCAGTACTCGTTGACTCATGCCAGGCCGAACACTATTATCTTTTTACAGGTTGACATCACCGGTCGGCGGTTTTTATACAGAGACGATAGCATAGGCCACAGGTCAGCCTCATATTTCCTGATGAGATAATCGGTTCCAACTTCTGTAAATTGTCCAGCTATCAACCAGCTAAATGCTACACGCTCATCGCTCGAGTTAACCTACCCTCGCTAGAGTGGTTTCAATGGAGGTAATTTGTCTGTCATGCGATGACATATATATGGCCATATAATGTTATATTCAACTCTACTGTATTCATATTTATTTACAGTGTAATTTGTAAGGGATAGTAAATTTCGACAAATAGTACTGGAAAGATGCGTAAAGATAGTACATGTGTCGCGCTGCGCTTGCAAAAATTTCCAAGCATCTCCATCTTCGTGACAATGCACGGCATAGAGCAAGAAAACAATGAATTACCACCACCGTATCAAAATACCCCACGCCTAGGCGTCACTGATTATATATAAGTGTATACACTCTATGGGATCCTCGCCGTGGGTATCATGTCTTGGAAACGCTCTCTTTTTACTTCGCAAGCAAGACTTGCGCACAATCAGCCCAAGTTCGGTCGCCAACGTAAGACAATTGTCGCAAAAAAGGAAAGTCAGAAAATGTAATACCGACGACGAGGATCGAACTCGCAACCTTCGCCTACACTACAACTTAGGAAAGCGACGCGCTACCATCGCGCTACGACGGCTCCAATACGGCCTCTTTTTTGGCTAGTCTATAGCATATCAGGATGATCGGTTCCTTGCTACCGCCACACGCCAGTCACTTGTCCCGGACTTTTCGCTTCATATTTTCTCATATCATAAATTCCCAAATCTCCTCACAAAATCTCGTACCTCCCATAATCATTGATCATAGATGACATTGTGCTTTGCCCTTTGTTTGTCGTAGTGTACAAGGGTCGAACACGCGGCATTCCGAGTCTTGGTGGCTTTTGATCTCCAATATTGGGGAACCGCGACTGGCTCGTGGATTATTGATGCTCGGCATAAATGCTACGAAAGGCTCTACACTGGACACAAAGAGAATGGCTGTCGTCACACGGTTCCCTGCACCCAGTTTTTTCACTTCTAAAAACACTTCGGAAAATTCAATTGGTGAATCTATCGAGTAGACTTTGGGCTTTTAGAACCATTGCTGAGCTGACAGGCCTCAGTGATACCCGAGCATTCTCCGAGGTGTAGGAGGGCAAAGCGTCCAAGGAAGCGATTATCAGTTGTGCGCTTTGCGATATCGGGTCTGCCCGGTGAGACAGCATATCGCAGACAGGCCATTCTGCCCTACGCAGCCCGGCCAGTGCTGTCAGAAGTGAATCGACTCGCCTCCATACAACGGTGACGCTGCGGCTTCAGGATTAGATTTAGGCTGCTGACAGAACTTTCTTCTAGCTGGTGCTGTCAGCCATCCATTTATAAATTTATGACACGAACTTTGTCCGAAAAGTTTCGACCTTTTGCCTAATGCTTTGACATCGACACAGAGCTCGCGGGCCCCCTTCTAGTGTGACCCGAATTACCAAAGTCGATCAATCTCCCAGAATGAAATGCGGGGACTCTTATTCTCAATTGTTGGTTCATTCAAGGTCCGCTGTTAATGCATTCAATCCCATCATGAGCCATCAATTGTAGCTTCCTTCTGTCACATCTCACACCAAGATCGTCTCTACTACCAACGAGGTATCAACTCTCCAAAACAGCGCCCAAAATACCATCGTTACGGGACACGATATGATTGAATCCAGCCACCCTTTCTGAACAAAGCGCACCTTCAAGAGTATTCTCCATCTCCTCCTTCACGACCGGGCGTCTAACGGATAACTTTCATCACAGGTCAGGTCGTGTGAAAGTGATTTCAGTCGCTGATGATTCCCATGCGATTCGTTGACCGCAAATCTCGGATGGCAGTTACGGAGGGTCAGCGGCGATAGCGCATGCGGCCAGTCCATCTGCCTCTGTTGCATTCTCTCACAAAAGTTTAAGTAGATTTGCCTTCCTCTGAGGAATGGTTCTTCGCCCGTGTCGTTCGCAATTCACTCACAGCAGAGATGAAAAGATTCTACGTTGCTCTCATACTCTAAGGTATACCCGACACTGATCGGACCGGAACATTGAGTCGTTTCATGTTCTAGCGCTTAGAGCTCCCTTGTTCTTCTGGCCAAGAACAACCTTCCGGGGTAAGTTGCGATACTCAGCGACCCTGTATTGTTCTCAAGGAATACAAGGACCTTCACTACGCCCATCAATGCTGTTCTCCTGGGCCCACTGAGTCACGTCATGGCCAAAGGGATCCGCGCTCCCATAACTTCAAAGATCAAGCTCCCTCTGCATCTGATCATTCGACTTTTGTTCTCCCATCCCTTCTCATGCATCCTTTATTCTTATACATTACTTTGTTTTCTTCTGTTCTCTCATCCCACGGCGAGCCGCGCAATGTCACTATCGACGACACAGATCCTATGATTACATATACTGGAAACTGGAATGCGAGCCATCATACTTCTGTAGCCTTCAACGGTAGCCACGCGGTTAGCACCGATCCTTTTGCTTTGGCAACGCTCACCTTCACATGTAATATCGTCTTCCGTGCTACGAACGTTTCCTGACGCCATAGTTCTGTCAGGTACAGCGGTGTATTTCCTCTCTCCCCGATGGTCGTACCCAACGAACTCCACCGTCACCCTTGATGGTGAAGGTGCAACATTTGTGGACCTCACATATCCTGGGGGGCAGAGCGCTAGCCCCCGCGGTGGTCCAGAACCGGAGAAGTACGCAGTTCACTGGTCAAGGACTGGATTGGAAAATAAAAGACATAAGGTTGTCGTGTCTATGGCTGCTGCAGGGCAGTGGACTATTGTCGACGGGTTCATGTGAGCAGACTTCCGCTTTATATCGTGTTTGGAGCTGACGATCCTAACAGATTTACAGTTAATGACGACACCAATAGTACGGCGAGCATGGAGAGTTCGACTTTACTGCCTACCGGTTCTAGTAGCCTCGTCGATCAGGCATCTTCTACTTCAGTTTCTGCTTCTGCGACTACAGCTGCCCGGAGTTCCATTAACGGTGCTAGTGGCGGTGCCAACATTCTCACCATCGGGCTGGGGGTCTCTTTCGGTGTTTTGGGCACACTTGGATGCATCGCCGTTTGTTTGTTATGCCGCAGACGCCGGCTTCATTGCCATACACAGATATCTCCACCGTTGACGTCGGCCCCAATCTTGTATGAGTGCCTGCCCCAAGCCAACCCTTCATCTCATCCTGCCACTCCCCTTTTCGTAGCTAACCCAGATCCTAGCAGTGGGGGCTCCGTGATCGGCAGGTATATCCTGGAGAAGAGTGTACAACGCAGGGTCATTCTGGAAGATGTGATGGTGCCCCCCCCTGCGTATTCTGCCTAATGTCCCCCTGTTCGAAATATCTGTTATTCGGGGATATAGGCATGGCTATTCTTTGGTGTTATCGTTTCCGCGCATGTATTCCTATTACACGGTCTCCTTGACTGGGCAGAGATACCCGGTATTTTTTACAGAGTTCTGTAGTTCGGACAGTGTCATTATATTGTATCAAGGGACATAGTGGAGAGCCGTCGACTTAGTTTCTTGCGCATTATATTTAAAAGAGCATGATGGCTCTGCCCCAGTGAAGACAGTTTATTGTGTAGTGTGGTATTGGACGGTGTAGCGGTTGAGGATCAGTCACTATTTTTTGGTCCTAGGCGCTGTTTCCATCTTGGGAAACACTTTCGTGTTTCATATCTAGTCAAGCACATACATACGAGGAGGCTGTTATGGGTCAATACCTGCAAGGAAAATGCCGAAGTATCCTTTCAGAGAAATCTCCTTTCGCAGGGCGGATCATGAATATTCAGCGATAGAAATGGTCCCGGATTCTGTAAAGGAGTAACGACATATCACAAGAGCCATCATCCTCATTTCTGTTTTCGTACGGTATGTGGTGGGCAAGCGGCGTGTGTACCGGTGCCAAAAGTGATCTCTCCCGGGACAGCCGATACATCCGGCGCCAGCAGCGGCAAGCTGACATCTTGGTTCTTATTCAACGCCCAACTCTTTCAGCCGAGCTTCTGATTACCTACGGCTTGACATCGACATTTCCTCCACTTGGGCTGGCGCAATACCTGTCTCAATGATTCCCTCCCTCTTTTTCGTCAGTTTTCTCTTCGGGTGGCTCGAGATCTAACTTTCAAGTTTTCCCTTGGGGATACAAGCAGGGCGAAGGAGAAAATTGCACTGAGGACTCAAAGAACCTCGAAACGTGACCAAAATTTTACGTGCCCGAAGCGTGTCCCCTCGGGGTCGGTGTAGAGAATGCCCATCAAGATCAGATTCGGACGGTAGATCACCAACCGGCTTTCTACTGTCGATTTTCTCTTCGAACGGCAGAGATCTAAGTGCGGTACGCGTAATGAATATTATGGCATGCTCAATTGAATCACGCAAAGACACATAGTGGGATATGTATCTTCCTGAGTGGTCAGCGTCCTAAAAATTTCAGGTTGACCCTAGTGGTTTGATCGTGGCTTTACCAAGAAAAGATTTTTTTAACCTTTCTTGAAGATCATTCAGCGAAGACAAAAGGAATGAAGCACCATAATCTCCTGCACCGTGTTCTTTTCCCTTCGTATTTTGAATCTTCATGGCTGAATCAGGTCTGAAGGATTGATGGCACGGTAGTCATCCTGACATGCGCCCAACAACGCCTGGATACCAACACTGTCGACTCTGTTCCAATCTCAAACATCTTCTACCATCATATTATATGTTGGTCGTCTGTCCACTCCAGAGAATACAAGGTCGCAGAGGGAAACGATGGCTCACTGACGGCGACCATTGCTTATTTACCGTCAGTGGTCCTTGATCAGTCCGGTACATTGAATTAACTTTGGACCACGTGGCAGTGCCTACCTTGAGGCTGTCAACAGAAGCACGAAGCAGGGTCGTAGCCTCTCTGTTCTTTCGATATTATGTCCAAATCTGACTGATGAGCTATAGGCGGAGGCCCTTGTTGCTTCGCACTTTTTTCTCTCCTTCCTACCACCACCTTCCTCTCGAACACCTTTCCATCCCATGTCGCTGCATACGAGCATCCCGCTGACCGCTGAGCTCAGTCCACATTCGTATTCACCCAGCCGCCCAAAAAGCGGGTCTCTCTCACCTTCGCACATTTGTCTGGATGATGGACTATCTCATTGGCTTCCACCGCCGGCAAACATTACGCAGGGAGGCTACGGGCTGAGCTGTGATGCAGGGCCATTCTTGATGCAAGGTGGAATTACAGACGCGACCTCCACCCATCACGGCGCGTACACCGTTGCGTCATCCCCAATAAGCATGAATTTTGACCCCGATACGACGCCGTATACACGAAGACCCTTACAACTGACGACGGTATGTTTCCTGGTCTCTTAGCATGTGTCTTTTTCCTAATATTTCCATAGGACTCGCACTTTCATCCTCAAATTCCCTTGACTGCAACTGCTGCCGCCGGATTTGCTGGTCTTTCACACCATACCGAGTACACCATGGGCGGGAATTACGTTTCTCATCGTGAAGACAGCGTACGCGGATCGTGGCAGAATCACGACATCATACCGGCACCGACCCTCGTCCATGAGTACCCTTCTTATGGGGTCTCCAGCTATCGTCTTGGGGATCCAACTGGCCGGTCATCCCAAGTAAGTCATGGTTCTCCTTTTGCGTCTCTTGGAGCTGACGTGAGATTAGTACAATAGTTCTCCTCAGCAGCACCAGCTCCATACGGTTCCCAATCATCTGCACTTTAACTACACCGACACCTTCTCTGAAGCGATCGCTTCGCCTATTCCATCCTTTCCTGCATCCATGAACAGCTTTTTTAATACCGACGCGCAGATTATGGCCGAAGCGTCTTACCCTAGTCAAATTGGGCACATGTCAGGCCCCATGGAATGGTCGCCTAACACGGCTGGGGACTCTCCGTCTCCTCCAGCGATGAACCTAGGTCAAAGGGGAAGTCCAGGTAGCAACGTTGGTCCTCCGAACAAGTCCAGCAACTTGGCTTGTTACTTTTGTAGAGGGCGTAAAATCGCCTGTGGAAGGCCTATGGAGGGCAGTGCGGATATGACGTGCAAGTAGGTGTCGAGTATGCTACACCCTACGCCAATATTTACTGATTGACATTTCGTTTGTTTGTAGTCAGTGCGCTAGAAGACAGCTCAAGTGCGAATACCCAGCGGAATCGAGGCGCGGTCAGCACAAGCGTCCGACAAGGAAACAGCAAGTCCCGAAGTCAGGGCACGATGTAAATTTTGCGACATGAAGGCGGATCCTTTTTTTTTTCATGATTATAAACTCTTCACCTTCTTTTGCAACCTATATCTCTTTTCTCTCGGACTCCATCTCGCCGGTAGAACATGCAAGAGACTGTCTTTGCGGCTGACCTGATATCGGTCTCTTTCATTGCCTACTACTCGTCATTTCTGTCTCCGTAATGAGGTTTTATCGTACGACGAACATTCTTTCGATCTTGTCCTTACTGTACTGTACGATAGGGTTCCTCTAGCCTGCAACGCTCCCTGCATTCGTCTAGTCGATAATCATGTAAGTAGTAATAGCTGTACCATCATTCGTGTATATATATATTTCTCCTTTGTAGCAGATAATAAAATATAGCTCATGGACTTGTACGTACCATAACTAATCGATCCATCCCAGCGTCCTCTACTCTTTCTCAAGGGAATTTAACGGCACCGAAATGATTTGCAAATGCTATAACAATCTTTCATTCAAATTGCCGGCTGGAGAATGATCACCGGATCGTCGACTTCTCAACGTGTTTTGGATTTAGAAGACACGGCGACCTAAAGGTGTCAGGCACTTGCCGGAAGTTGATGAATCCGACAGGTATGAGGGTTCCAATAGGGTGCTTTAGCAATCGATTTAGTACCGGTATATCACTCCGACGGGTACAAATCGAAGATGTCGATTAAGCTCTGCCCCGACTACATAACGCTCGTAAATGTCGATTGTAACCAGCTGCTTCAGGTGCTCGGTGCTCGGTGCTCTTTGCGTGGTACTGTTGCTGTTGGGTCAAGAAAGAATCAACTTATAATTTGTACTTAGAAGTTAGATGTTGCGACTTTTGTTGATGCCTCCCGGTGTAATTTGATAAAATGACGGTGTACTACAGTGTATGGCACTTTAATCGAATCTACATAGATCGGGAGGACTACCGTCATGGAAGAGACATGAAGGGGTCAGGACTTTATGAATAAAAATATCGCTTGAGCTACTCCATACGCATCGAAAAATTTCCCCCTTCTTCGCGAGCAGCCAGGTGGCGTTGGCCGCGCCACGATCCCAATAAACAAGCGCACTACGCCTCCCGGAGTCCACGTGTTGGGTTTCTCGGGTAAGGTGGATGCCGGTCGTTGTTGCAAAAATCAAGTGGCTCGAGATATGGACTCAAGGGTGGATTCAATGATCATTGCTGCCCTGCCTTCACGATGTTCGACGTTCGAGGTGGATAGGCTTTGGACAAAGGTGAGGTCATACGAATCAACCGGATGAAAGCTAAGCAATTGATATTAAACTGACCCGCGAGGAAACACGAATTGGTGTCCATTTGCTGTGCAAATCCTTAAGAAGGCTCTTCGACGTGGACAAGTTCACATATTCCCTAGTCCTGTGGAAGGTCGCAGGATGCCAATGTAGGATGCTCGTGGAGAAGCACTGGAAGATTATTGATGAACGAGTGTCGAGCGGTGTACAATTGAAATCTGAAGCAAGAAGCTGTCTAAAGGTCTTCACTCACACGTAAGGTTCCTTGATGGTTGAAGACGGCCCCGTATTACTCCGGCATCCTAGAGGGAAGATTTAGGCAAACCACGAAAGATTTGTGTGTCGAAGGAGATACAGGTGGACAGAGTCTGTCATTGAGATCTCTGATGCTGATAACATGAAGTTCTTCAGTACCTCCGATAGCATATCATTTCTTCGCCTGGCTGAAAGTGACCAGGTATTCATTGGGATCTTGTTTCTGAGTAGTGGTGTTGGCATCGTTGAAGAGCCGTGAGAGGGCTAAGATGTAGCCCGGCAATTCTCCTAATGTATCTGCTACTCCGTTCAGTTCAACTTCAGGGCGAGAATACAAACAGAGAACTCCTCCCAAAATCTAGGGAATAGTCAATGGCACTGTTTTCGACCTTTCATAAGACATGAAACGTACAGGGAATGTGAGCTTGAGGTTAATGAGTGCTTGAGCATTGTCGCGACTCGCGAGCGATTCAAAAAATCGGCACTAATGCGTTGCCAATGTGACGTGGTCACGTCCACTGCTGCCACGAGAAGTTTCAAATTCGAAACACAGCCACACAGATCCTTTTATATATCAAACCCCGAAGAATTGTCATGAATTAGCATTACCATAATGTCTAAGGTCTTTTGCCTTTTTTTGTCTTTTTTGCCACTGACGGTTTACTTGGACATTTAGCATCTTCGCTGTTTGACCCTCGCACGTAATCCCTTGAGTTTTGAGCTGTCGTAAGTTGGAGGTCTTCGTTTCCTGGAACCCGTATATTTTACACTAGGCGAATTCGTGCCAATCAGGGGTTATTTTCTGAATAATGCCCGATTGTGATAGACAAAGGTCCCGCTCGCTGTGGACAACGAGCCACCTTCTACTCGGGCGCTGACAATACAAGACAACCATTTCCTAGGATAGAAATACCAACGACTTTACTCCCGATAGTCTTTTTTTGGCTTTGCCCAAAACCGACATATCTGCCTTCGTTCGAATTTTGACTGTTAGGGATCAAGTGGCCTGAAGAAGTCAATGTTCGGATAGCCAATTCTCGTGCCTTTCTCCAGCCGTTATAAGAAGCCTGCAATAACTTGACACGCCCATCCTCCACCACCTTCTCGTTGTCGTCCTCTTGGATAAATATTTCTCTCGCCTCTTAAATCCTGCCGCTATGCCAGTTCACAAAACAACCTCAGAGCCGGCTAACAACATTTCCACTGCTGTAAGTCTTACTTACGATCACCTTGTTGGTCCCCTCGCGTCTCACTGACACAATTTACGTAGCGCGCGGGTTGCCGCTACTGTGACAAGAACTACAGCTCCAAGGAAAGCCGCAACCGTCATGAGCGTGACAAGCACAGTCTTGAGTACGCGACTCAGTTTTTAATTCCATAGATTCAGTGGTTGACGCGTCGAATTTCCTTAGAATCGCTGGCATTCATGGGTTTATCCAGCCAAAGTATGCTCCCTTTTTCCCCGCTGGGATCGTTCTCGCTTCTGACTGGCCGTACAATCCACTCAGCACCGGTATCAAATACTTCAAATGCCCTACGCCGGGCTGTGGCTATATGCACCGAAGGCTTCGCACCGTCCGCGATCATCGCGAGAGGTGCCCTGAAGACGAGAGCGAAGATCCGTTGGAAGAAAATCCCACCCAGGCCAAAGAGATCGTCCAGAGAGACCTGGCATTGGGGCGGAGACTCTTCCCTTTCCTCTACGACCAGCCAGCTGGTCCGTTACAAACGTACTCCCTTTCTTTGATAGACTGGGATGCGTCACTGGACAATCCCATTGCCCCGGACTGGTGGAAGACATACCTCGCAATGGTGCAGGCCCCCGAACACCTTGGAAGTGCAATCAAATACGAACAACCGTCGTTCGATAGCTTGATGGATACATCAGGTGAAGGTACGGAAGACAGGCCTCTCTCCCCCAGTGTTTCTGTCCCTCTGGACGCCGACATCAAGGGTGAGGATTTAAGCGCGAACAACAGAGTCGATGTGGCTTCCTCTTTGTCAAAGGAGTCTTCACTCTCCTCCACATCCTTTGACCTCGAGCAATCGCAGCCAACGTAGGGAACGCTCCTTGCACAGATTGAGGATATCGAAATGAAACTGGAGGCGATCTTCGCATCCTCACTAGACAGCTGATTACTATATAACTCCGACATATATAAGTAATAAAGTGCTCTTAAACCACCATCGCTGAGAGCGTATCATGAGACTTGCATATTTGTGTCGTTCGCCTGGTGCCTGTTTTCTCTCGAAACCCGAAACGATGTTGAATAGGAAAGCACCGCAAAAACTCGCCAACTCAAACTAATTACAGACAGTTAGATCAAATCCCCACATCAGCCTGTCAGGAATCACTAATGTAACCCATTGCAAGAACGACACGATTTGTGCAGTTCTTCAACACGTCTCCTGACGGAAAAACCTCAATGGTGGGTGGTACCAAGTAATCAATCTACAGAGACAAAGAGTATGGCCTCCTGAGAAAATGCGGTATCGTTGGGGAGCTGCCGGGGCCTAGTAGGCCCAACGCATTGTCTCTCACCATTCGAGTGCGACTTCCGCGACTAGTATCGACATATGGCATGCAGCAGGCATGTAAAATCGTACCCTCAAGTTAACTCGTGTGAAGATCATAAATCCGGAATATCGATAGTATATCTACTATTCGTTTTGTCGATGTACATCGCCATTGTGACCCAGCTGAGCATCCCATCCGCTCCGTTCTCCGCCTCCGTACCCATTCTGAGGCGACTGAAGCTTGTATCATCGGGTCATTGAATTAAACAAGACAGCCTCAACGACACCAAACCCCAGGGTAAAAATGAGAATGAGTTAGACTTGTCCCTTCTTTCTAATGTACTGAAGGACCGCATTTGTCGAATAGGAAGGACGGACTCGGCCCTGGGGATGTCAGTCTAGAATATCGACCTTCCGCTGACCCGCCATGTGCTGGTGCTTTATTGACAAAACAAGCCGAGAATTGTTTTAATTGGGTAGAGGCCCGCAGAACGCCAGTGCCGTCAATGGCAATTGTGACAATATTATAAGAAATGAGATGGGCGGTGAAAGCGTTCAAGACCTTAAGGATAGACACTTCCTGGAGCAGCGCTGAAACAACACCCTGCCAGAGCAGGACAAACACGACCGACCAGTTCAGGACTGATATTCTATAAGGTGCTGACCAGATGTGAGGCTTTCCACACAGGCGGAATATGTGATAGACCAGCATAGATGTATAGGTCAGAATGATTGAGATGATCAATGCTGATGGGACCGCTATGCGATAGCCCAAGAGAAGAACTCGACCGATGATAAACGATGGCGTCAGAACATGCATCATTTCATGGATCGTAGAAGGGTCGGAATGCAGACATCCGTACAGATCTCCTCTTGAGCATGAGAGTACAGTCAAAACTGGAATCCACATAAAAACCCAGTTTTTCGCCCCTGCCACGAGGAACAAGACGAACAGAGTGGGGAAAGCAAACGGATGCTGGTGGTAGTGCTTCGCAAGAAGCTGACGCATATTCTCTTTACGCTGATCCATGGATGATCTGCGAAGAGGCTGGAGTACGACTGAATTCATGAAATCGTCCTTTTCGAAGATAGCAGCCAGCTCATGTCGGGCGGTCTCAGGGAGATGCGCACAGGTCTGATAGACGGCAGAACGCACAAGTACTTGTGCAGCACGGTGACTGGCATCAATGAGATTGCTAGCGCCCACGATGACCATCCATTCTTCATCGAGGGCATACAATGCAACTTCACAGAGGCGCAAAGTTGTCAAAGCTTGCGTAAGCAATCCGAATAGGGCCATCAATCGTTTTTGCTCTGGGACAACCTCCACTTCATTAAGGGCTGCCATTATCTTCCCGTTTAAAAGATTCTCCAAGTTCGCAGCCGTGTTGCTGAATCGAGGAAACAGTGACCATCTCCAATACCGATATGTGAATATGCCTGCAGTGAGTGGTTGACATTCATTGTTATATGCCAAGGATAGATCTCTTATATCGGCAGATGCGAGACGGAAGTTTCGGAGTGTGGTGACGAGGGATACCAGATGAGAAGAATGATTTGGGCGTCCCGGTAATGACTGAAGGCGCAAATGTGCATTTGCAGCAACGGAAGATGTGAAAGTCTCCACACGGTCCGAGGTATGTGTTGAGCAAGAATGACAACAGAATCGTCGGACGATTCGGATCATGAATATTATCGTAGCCACATTGTATGACCTGTCCGAGGTGAGACGAAAAGTTTCCAAACACGTATTCGAGGAGATCCTTCATCGGCATGCTCGTGTAAGGATCTCACTTCTTCTCTCTCTACAGGAAACACCAAATCCCGCCATCCAATCAGCTCTTCGAGACGCTTTTGATGCAACTGTCGAACGTGCTGCAAAGACCCGACTGTCCCTTGCTAAATTGTCGGCCAAGAGGCTCTGTATCTCCGTTATCTCGTCACCACGTCGGACACGAGTGGCGTCTAGATCACGGAGTTGCCTCATTTCCTTCCTCTTCCCCCACTGCTCGCTGTGACAGAGCTCCCTTTCGAGCTTTCCGTACCGCTCCTTCCTACTCAAGCCCTCTCTTCTCTTGTCAAAAGAGTCGTTGTATGCTTGCGACGGGATCAAGAAATCGACAGAAGATATGACGGTGACGCACGTCTTGAGAAAACGCATATGGGATCTCCATGGTTGCATTGGGTCGCACAGAATGTAGAGCTCTGTAACTTGTATGGGTTTTCGTATGGGATAGGTCCGGGGAGTATTGCAGAGCAGAGATTGTTGAACAGGACTTCTGAGACGAATTAGGAGGCGAGATTGGTCCGCTACGCGAACCAAAGTTTTCTGTTTTTGATCGCCAGAGCGAACAAGGAAGTCTTTCAGGGTTTGGTGAACCAGGGTGACCTGTAATTCGCCTTTGACACGACGAATGACAACCAAAATCCCGAACACTTTCTCCAACCTTTCTCTGACACTCCGGACGTCGATAATTGACCTAGAATTATTGACACCGTCAACTACCGCCGCCCCAGCTAACACAGTCAGAGTCACCGACTGCCTCGAATAAACGATCCATTGGAGTGCCCGAATCGCAGATTCGTTATCCGATTCCCGATTCTGGCCCATCGTTCGATCGAGATATGCAGCATAAAGATCATCTAATTCCTCTGGAGAACGATTTATCTCTTTTTTCATCTCGTCCGGAGTTAGGTGTTTGAGATTTTCGACCTTGAGAACAATGTAAAGAAACATGTTCCCTGCGGCGCGTACGAGGTAACTCTCCAATTCAGCTCGGCCACCTGGATAGTGATCTTTCGACCCCACTTCTTTGACTTTGACGGATGCAAAAGCGACGGATATCGTTCTCGGTTGTGTCATTTTCACCGACCTCTGCCCTCTGCCATCCACTGAGCCGCTTCTCAATGGAAACCTCCTTTCGACTCAGACACGCCAGTTTCAGATTCACCCCTCTAGGAGGCGTCTGTAGCATCTGAATTATACCATTTGGGCCGACAACCTCCTCATAGCATTCATCGAGAGCATCAATAATTATCCTGGAAAAAATGTGTTATTGATCATGATACGTGGTTCATGGAAGCTGCTTACCATGTCTTCGAAAACTTCCTTTAGGATTACCATTAAATGCTTTACAAGCACCGTGAGAGGGAAGTCAAAGTTGAACCCCTTCGTTACCATGTATTCGACAAACTCTGAAAAATACTCCAAATGCAGCAGAGGACTTTCAACCAGTTGTGTAAGTAGAGACTTCACAATCGATATTGATGTCCTTTTCATGTTCGATCCACTTCTGCTATCACAGAAGAAATACAACACAATCTCGGGAGGAGAATTCGCTGTCGCTGAACGGCTGATGTGGCTCCGAACGGAGTCGATTAGGAAGGCAGCGATGATACTCTTGCCGCTCCCTGGACCACCGTGAAGCCAGATATGATCCGCTGTCGAATTCATCCATTTAGCTATCACTGGGTGCGCTAAGGCCCACAGACACGTATCGGTCCAATCGGGCACTCTGAAGCGCCTCTAGGTCCGCATCGTAGGGTACAAGGTTGATTCTCTTGAGGATATCATTCTTTTTCTGATCTGTAATTTTAAAAAATAAGATCAAGGAAAACGGTATCGGAGCTGCATGCAATCACCTTTTAACGAATCTGTGAACACCATAAAATGTGTGATATTGATGTCGCTTTGAAGACGAGAGGAAGCGGCTTGAAGGTCAGAGACATTCAAGTTGGAGAGACCGAAAATGCCAAATCCTAAGACAGCTGAGTTAGAGGGGGGCTGGAAAATGTATATTTCGCCATACTCTTTCGGCTTAGAAACTTCGCAGCTTCTACAAGAAATTTGATCATGCCAGTAAAGACTTGGTTGACAGCAGCGTTATGCACTTCAAAGGACGAGAGCAACTGAAGAGTAGGCAAGACCTTTTCGAAGAGGAGGAAGGTATCTGCGATTGCTGAAAAAATATGAAGTGGGGATACTTGAATGGATAATGGGCGAGTACGTACTTTGTATGAATTTCTCCCGAGTTGCATACAACTGAAATCGTTTCTGGTAAGCGGTAGAAGCGGTCCAGCAGAATGCATAACTACCTTCAGAATGACAGCGATTGATGCAAATACCACCGGGGCGACGGGCTGACCTGCACTGACGATGGGAGCCACCATGTCCGCGAATTTATCGACTGCCCCCACATATCGAGCTAGAATTTTGACAGGCTTGGTTCGTTCTTTGGGCATACTGATAAGCAGGTGGCTCATCGCGTCTTGAACATCCTGTAATGAAGCGCTCCGGCAACTTGTCCTTCAAATTCTTTTCGATCAGCTACGATTCCTGCAAGCGCAGATTTCAATTGAGCAACTAGGTCCGAAGTTGTCGTATCGAGAGGGATTGACGCAACGGAAGGTAAAGACGCCATAAGCTTGCGAATGAGTTTCTGCAGATATCTGTTTCATACTTGAGCTTTATATTAGGCCAAACCTGACCGTACCTGTACCACAATGTTTCGGCGATGCTATTTGCAAGGAAACCACTGTGCTCGCCAGGTCCGACTAATAATGACACCCAAGATGAGCTAGACACGAGGTGAGGGACAGCTTCCATCCCATGGCTGTGTGGCATGCGTCATCAATGCTATTCCGTGAGCGTCGTAAGGGACCAGGCCTAGGGTAAGCCGAGTCTGACTGATTAACATCTATCAGATCAATCATAATTATGACGTGTTACTAGTGTTGATACATCAGATGCACCGCCTGATGGCCATGCTCGTCGAACACTGCGGTACAGGCGGTCCATCTTATAACATGCAGCCATCGTCTACTCTTATAGGCGGTTCGAATCACCAAATTTCACTCTCTGAATTCCGCTTGTTAACGGATTTGCAGCTATTTTCTGCCGAAGATTGTTATCATGAGCTTAGTAAGTGCACTTTCGACATCGTATACTATATTCCCAATGACCTCGCTAGATCCTCCGACAAACCTATGATCCGTCAGAACACAACGGATTTCTGAATTATCTCAGATATCTACCCCGAGTTTTGGTGAATATCCAGCACTCAGTGATCGTCTCTCTGACTAACCCTTGGAGTAGGATCCGTTTTCCTCCGCTGGAAATGCGACAACGTTAGAAATTTCCTGAATTTATTGGTTGTGAAGCGACAGCTGAAACATTTCATTTTCAGGACATTAACCCCGCGTCCTACTATTTTTGGCAGAGACGACTGTATCATGGAATTTGTTCGAAGAATTGTGGACGGCACTACCAAGGCCGCAGCAGTGCTCGGGTCACCGTTCATCGGAAAAACATCCATCGCACGAGAAATATTTTTCCACCAATTCATTCTTGACCGATTCTACAATCGCTGTTACTGGGTATCCTGCACAAACATCACATCACTAGAGGAATTCCTCGATAGGTTCATCCAGTGTTTGGGTCGACAGTCACTGCTTGGACGATTCCTTCTCCGACGCCCGTTTACAGTGCTCAACATGAAGCACCAGACAGTAGTGGACATGCTTGCCCAGGCGAATGTCCCACAACTTGTCGTGTTGGATGGTTTCGACGGTATTTGGAATAACACCGAGCTACGAGATCGGGTCAACCAAATACTATCCGATGTACATGCTATTCCAGATTTGACGCTCTTGTTTACGCTTCGTGGCACCGCCGTTCCATCTGTAGTCGACTGGACTTATCAACTCGGTCCACTCCCCACACAAGGCGCTCGATTACTTTTCCTCTCCATCAACCAAAATGATTTTGGTGCAGATCTCAATGATCTTTTACAGAAGGTCGACTTCAACCCTACTTTGGTTGGAGTTCTCGCTCGCATGGGCGATGAACTCAACATGCGACCTGTCGACATGTTACAAGAGTGGGACGACCATGGTATTGGACTTCTCGAGAAGTTCCCAGATGAAATGCGCGAGTTTCAGTCTTCCGTTGAATCTTCGCTAAAGGGCATCATGGAAACCAATACGGCTGGATGGGAGCTTCTCAAGATCCTTTCCATGTTTCCGCAGGGCTTGTCGCAGGCTGAGCTACATGAAATCGCTCCTGATATTGACCACACTATCGCAACCGACTTGCCAATGCTGGACCCGAATCCCCATTTACTCAGACTTCATGCCCCGATTCGATCCTACATCTTCCAATTTCACCCCCTCGATGATTCCATATCAACTGTATATTCATACGTTTTCGACCAATGCAAGAAGCGGGTGTCCCGACCCGGAGACGGCGAATTTATAAAGAATACTGCCTATCTGACATCATTCGGGAGCAATATCGAATTCATCCTTACTGATGCTTTGGATCGCGGTTGCATCGACGCGATCGAGGCTTTCCTTGACTACTCGGCTCTTCTCTCCTCTAATCATCCAAATCAACGAATCATGAAGCAAGCAACTGCTCTAGCACGCCAGTCCGAGCGCAAGGAATTGCTTGCTCGCTGTCTCCTATGCCTTGCTGAAATGGAGCGGGCAATCACTGGCACTGCCCGCGGTGCATACACAGAGCCGGTTGCAAAGTTCATGGAACTTAATGACATCCGCAGTGCGGCTTATTGCGAATATTATTGGGCATTGTCGACATATCGGTCTGGTGATGATGGCAGTGAAAGACTCGTAAAGGCTTTAGAGATGTTTCGTACCGTGGGAGATGAACAGGGCCAGGCACAGTGCTTCCTCAGCCTCTTCCAGGTCTCGAAAGGCCATTCATATGATTATCATTACCTTCACACAGCCAAAGCCCTATTCACGAAGCTTGATGATCAATTCCGTGTTGCTCAGTGCCTAAAGGCGGAGACCGGCTATCTATTGCGAGAGGGGAAGATCAGAGAGGCCCTCACGTTGCTATGGGATGCAGCCGATAAATTTACCCAATTCGAAGATGGATCTTCGACTGCGGAATGCCTTCGTCAGCTTGGCATACTGCTGCATGCCTTGGGTGATAAAGAGTCTTGCTACGAGCTCTTGGACCGTGCAATGAAGAAGTATCAAAGTTTAGGGCGAAAGCTTGATGCCGCATTCTGCATGAAGGACTTGGCTACACGGTACTGGACAGCAGGCCGCTTCTCCGAAGCCATCTCTCTGCAAGAGACAGCGGTTCCGATCTTTTGGAGTGTCGATTTTGTTTACGGAGGTGCAGAGACCAGGCTGGAATTGGGGATGTCACAGATTGCAGCGGGACGCATAGATGATGCCCTCTTGAGCCTTGAGATTGCAAAACGAGAGAATCAAAGAAACGAAATTCAGCCAGCGGTCCAAATCAGTACTGCCTTCCTCAGGTTATGCCAGGAAGCACGAAGCGATGCAGCTCGATTGGAATTGCAGCGGATTGCCCGAGAAGAGTTATCTACAATGACGTCCTGGGTATATGCTAGTCCTCTTCTTCCGTACCTTGACGTGGAAGCGGTGAGCCATCTCCGAAAATTCAGCCAGAAGGAATTACGTACATAGTTACTTCGTCGTAACACATCGTTTAAAAAGACGGAGACTTGGATGCAGTATCATATATAGCATTTATCGTCCGACTTCAAGAAGTAAGAAACAATGATTCTTCAGGGTTAGATATGACGGTGTTTTCATGTTGTAAAATGTCGGAAGCTCGTTACAGACTAGGGGGAAACAGCTACAATAATTCAGTGAATATATTTATAAGTGATCGATCAACGAAGAAGTATACAATCTCGTGCAGTAGCGCATACCCAGATAGCGCTGTCCACTTTAAAGGATGAGGACCCGCGCGATGAAGACTCTAGGAATCAAAGCGAACATAGTAGGCCGTCGACGTCAACAAGATATAAGGTGGACTGAAGAATGTAGCCAATTTTCTTTTTCATTCTTAGTTCCTCGGAGTCAGCTCTCGAAGATGGATCTATGTGCAGCCTTCGGTTATATCAAGTGTGCAGAGGATGCTCATCAAGAAAAAGGTCCTCGATGTCCTTCATAGAACATGGTGCAAGCAGCTCATTGCAGGTCATGGTTTGGACGACATTGATATTCCCGAGCCATTCCGATGCTTTGTTAGATTCAACGTGATGATGATGCGTGGATAGTGGACGAAGTATCACTGAAAATTGTCTCGCTGTACTAACACCATGTGGACTCTGAGATACGTATAAGCACAAATGTATGACGACGCTTGTTAGGAACTTGTAGTACTCACAAAGAAACGCGATGAATGGAGGGACAAACTCTGAGGACTCATAGAAGTGACCGCGGTTCATTGCCTAAGCTCTTTCACTGGCCTCTTCATGGACGCATATCCCCTGACCCCGTCACCAAAATACGTCGCGAACTTCGCCTCTTATCCCGGAGCATGGCATGTCAGTGCGGCACGCAGCAGAGATAATTCTTGCTAGCGAAGTGCCAGTGCCAGACATTTCGCGTCATCCGCCCTTCAGCTTCCTGCTGCCGATTCATGATGTGCATCCAGGATAGAGGGATTTGCTATAAAGCAGAGGATACCATGGGAAGAGATGACTGAAGCGTCCCGTAAAGACAGACTGGCTTCGACTCTCAAAGGATATCAGGTTCATATTCAGGAACCCCGCTTTCCTGCCCTTCGTTGTGCGATGACGTACAATGCCTAGTGCTGAACAGAGACAATTCAGACATGTCTTCCCGCGAGGATACCTGGCGGTGAATTGGAGTTCGGAGAGTCGGATTCGGGGGGCCTCCTATGGTGATATAGGTATATCAGAGCGCGCGGGAGGGATCGCGCAGGCAACGGGCAGTGATCCTGGGGGATTTCATGATAGACGCCGCGCCCCGTTACCACCAGGCCTTTCAAGTAGCTGCTCTATCCGATATGGCCGCACAGGAGGCCACCATGATAAACTAGAGTTATTGGCGAGTCTGTTGATCCCACGAAGGTCGCGTCGCCCTACCTCCCGGCGAATGCAAAAGTTGCGGTAGAATCCTCAAGGGAGGTACAGAGTCGCATCATGTTAAGAATCGAGACTGGGAGGGACACGGGATGAGAGGCGATGTGACAGAGCGATAGGGCAGGAATATGTGCAATGCTTACATACGCCACAAGATCTATCTTGGAGGGAATGTCGAATAGAGATGCAATCCCTGGTGATCAGATACAGAAAATCATACAGCTCTGCAAAAATCCGGTCAGAGCTTGCTCTCGAAACCAACATGGGGTACAAACCGTCCGACAGCATCAATTCGCCCGGTATAACGCCGAACGTTTTGGTCGGCACCTGTCTTCGATGACAGGATAGACCGTGTTGTGGCGAGTACCGGCTTCAGGTTGTATCCTTTTTATTCAATCCATCAGGACGGTCCTCTTGAAGGTGAAAGGGAGTGGATGGTAGCAACGCACGGTTGCACGACGACTTGGAAGAGCGTCTACGATGTCGGTCAAAGAGCGCCTGCCTGGGGAGCAATGACCATAGCTCGGGGACCGAGGTAGGGTAGTAATTGCTGAACACATATTCCTGAATGTTCGGGGATACAAGGTAGATGTAAGGGTTGACACCCTTCATGGTGAAGATATACGAGTGGTGAATTGCACTTGAGAGTTCGCCCTGAGCACCATCCATGGTACTATCCTTCCCAAGGATAGCAATCAAGTTTGGAACGGTTATACGGCGGTGAAGAATACAGGTCTGTAAAAGCTCTGATCAGCATTCGTTATCAAAGACAGGATAAAGTCACAAACCTAACAGTCCGAAGATTGATTCGCCATGACAAATTGGGCTCCCACCACAGGATTTGACGAGTTAGATGACGTTGCAGACAGAGGTATCTGCGGCTCGTATCACTGTCATACTATTCGTCCAACAGCTCAAGGAATGCGTCTGTATGGATCCATTCTTACTGTGTAGAGGGACAAGTACGATCCAAATCGCTGTCATGAAATCGGTCGCAGTTTTTTGAGCAAGGAGCAAAAAGAATCTGTTGGCGATGCTCCGTAGCGTAGCAACCTGGAAGAGGATCTTGTCGAACTTAGCACCCATCTCAGAGATATGGCAGTAGTGCTGGGGGAGAGACTTGATGTGGAGACCAAAAGCGGCGATTACTGGATATAAACAAACTGGCATTCGACGATTGAGGATATGTAAAGGAAAGTCGGTAGCGACTCTCCGGTAACGAGATCTCGCGTTGTGCGCCATTCACGATGCTGTTATTCGAAAGGATGAAAATTAAAACTTGAATTGTTTCCATGATAGTGAAGAACGCACCAAAGCGACCCAAGAAAACACCCCCACCCCCACCACCATCACCAACATTCACGACATAAATTCACCGCACGGACTACCACAGATAAAGGCTACATCGTCAGGGTAGAGAATGGCCTTGAAGCTTGACCGAAGATTCCGCAGGCACCTTCCGACCAGTCGCTTTCCTGCTCCTACATATCGTTGTTCGACTGCAACATGCTCCAATTGGCAATGAGAACCGCCAGCTGTTGCAGGGAAGTGCACGATATTTGGGACATAGAAGCCTTCTTTTTAGCATAAATACCGAAGAAGTACCTACATGTCCTGGTCAGCTTTCGCAATGTACGTCCTGTAGCGAACGCACCTGATACACCAAAATTTGGGTTGCGCTTCCTTACCCGCCTCTCGGGACATGATAGAAATGGAAAACAGAAGGAAAAGCTTGTCTATTATTGAAAGGAAAGGGTAGATGGGAGACAAGAAAGAGTCGCATCCGTGATGTCAAGGGCCCGGGTACCTGGGCCGATGCATCTCCCCTTCAGCTTCAACCACCACTCGCGCCTGATGTTCTGGATTCTGACCTCGCCTTGGAACCGCCGATGCAGCACTCAGCAACGATATAGGCAACACTGTAGGCACAAGCGACGTTCGAGCCAATGCGTCAATATCCGGAACGAATTCTGAAAGCTCTCAGATCAGTGTCCAACCTGTCAGTTTTTTGGTGTACGCACCATGCTTGTGGACAAGACATCTCCGATTTCCCCTTCTTCGACCAGTTTCTTCACCTTGCGAAATAGCGCACTCTGTCTCGCCTGAAGACCAACAATCGTCCGAATACCCTTTGCTTTCGCTAACTCGGCGAGGAGCTTCGTCTCCTTCAATCCCTTCCTGCCGGCCACGCAATAAAGAGGTCCTTCCCTGACTCGATGTCCTTTGTAGCGTTCTCTACGTGATTGGGTGTCTTCACTGGCGATGATATTGAGGTCAGGGTCGGATGCAGTGGATTCGGGTGTGTGGTATGCCTTGACTGCCGTGTTTTCGCAGCGCTTGCCTCTGCGGATGTAGGGTTCGTCATGGACACGGCAGGAATTTCTTAGTGCGACGAGAGAGGTGGAGCGAGAAGGGGAGCGCGAGATGCGTCGACGCTCAACCTTGGGTAGAGAGGCCGATAATTCCCAGGCGAAGAGGTTCTGTCATGGTCGGTCGAGGAAAGAGAAGAGAGTAGTCTCTTGTCAGTTGTTGTTTCTAGGTCGCGGAACTTTCGGTCCGTATTAGTAATCCGTTCTGGTATGCCGAGATTGACGGCATCTGGAGAATGCGAAACACACGTTATGGAACTCGGTCTGGATTCTTTCCTGGTCAACAGCAGGCTATGGTGCCACAGTTCTCCCATGGCAACAGCGTAGCATGTACTGTCCGAAACATCCCATGAATCCTCGCTATGTTACTCTTTTCTGTTCTGTCCGGTCTTCGTTCCACCTCATATGAACCGCCAGGTCTCCCCATACAATCGGAGCAATCGCTACACACCTGATTGCCTGGATGTGTATGTTGACTGGTCTCGGCACAGTAAGTCTCTCTGTTCCTGTATGTTTTCGCTTCCAGATTCGCCGACACATCCATTTAGAGTCGGCCCGTACTTCCAGTGTCATTTGGCCCTGTCGCGAGGAAACAGTACGCGCCATTAGCCACTACCGGTTCTTCCCAGCTCACTCCTTTCCATAGCTCGAGGAAATCAATGCATGCAAGACTGTTTCACATGGCAGGTACTCGCCCCCGGACGTAGGTTGATCCATGCCACGCGACTTTGCGGGTATCACGAAATATACCTTCAAAGAACCCACAGAACCATGATCTTGGCATCTACCAATTTCTCAGGTAGCCGGTTTGCCCAAGCTACTTACACGATGGCTAGTCCAGCTTCGTATGTCAGTGTTGGATACCGAGCCCTTCATCCTGAACCTGGTCGGCACTACAGTGTGTACGCCCAAATGTCGAGCACCTCTTACCAGCTCAAAGATAACTTGCAAATATCGATTAAATGACTCCTCAAATGAATGGCCGGTCTGAGCACTGATGGCGTTGATTGAGAATGAGTCACGGAGACGATAGGATCATAACAGCAGTGTCTCCTAGTACCTGAGCAACAACAAAGGTGGATCGGAGTAGGTCGATCATGATAGTTGGTGCTGTTCGTTCTACTACTGCTATCATCATGCTTCCTCACCTCGATGTCGATCATGCCATCAGGCCGCAAGGCTTACGACAGCAGCGGGAGAAGTGGTTCCTTATCGCTTTGTAAAAGGTGCTCTCGAGAACGTTCAGGTATGTCGTAACATTTGTTTCTGTTAGTCTCTTTCCTAGTAACGAGCCCGCAGAAAGCCGTGAAGAATAGAAACGATCTGCGAGATTTAGCCGGGAGTGTCGTGAAAGCATTGGTCGTTGTGAGGGATGTGATCGAATGTCCAACTGGTGTATCACATTTTCCGAATATCTGTGTGGAGTGTCAGGAGTAAGTCGACTCCCGCGTTAGTTATCGTTGCCTCCTCACGCCAATATACTTGCATAGCTGAACAGCGAACGCAGGTAGCATGGAAATTCGGCGGATTTTGAAGCGAAGATCTCGGATGATATCAATGCATACCAACGACGAGTACAGACAATTAAGGAAGACTTCGGTAGGTAGTTTACTTTTACCTTCACAGCTACTTTTTAATCGGGTCACAGATCCGCATGACAGCTACGACACAATTGGTCCTCTCTGATGTCCAGGATCAAGTCGACATGAGACTCGGCACTCTAACTAGTGCTGTGGAGGCGTCAGAGAAAAATATTACTTCGGCCATGAAAGATAACATCGAAGAGATGCGCATCCCTGATGTCCTGCAGAGCGAAACCATGGAAAAGGTTCAGTTGACATACAGGTCTTTGTGCAACGAGGTTTGTATGGGGCATTGGTATCTCATTTCTTAATACACGAGCGACTATTTCATTCCTGATTTGTACCTCTTCAGGTCCATGATCTCATTCCAGAAGATATATACTTCAAAGCATCTGATCCATGCAGCTGTCATAATGGGAGCTGTTCGGGCTTTGATGGATATCACGCTATAATCGACGGCCGCCCCAAACTTGTTCGCGTCTTCCGAGTTCGGGCGGACCAGCAAGAACGAGTGACCAAAGTATGTTAGTGTTCGACTATGCTAACGTGTACTCTGATTCCATTCCTCGACGCTATTTCGAAAAGAATCAGAACGATGGCTTCACTTAAGGTATCCTGCATGCTGTCATGAGCAGGCACTTTCGTTACGAGATCTATTCTGACCTTGAGCGAGACATCCGAATATTTCCCAGCTTTTCGGTGTATGCGCGTCGCCGAATTTTCTGGCTCTTGTATTCCACAGTTAGTTTACAACTCTTCCCTATTTAGTTTAGCTCATCTACTTCCAGGAAGCGAACGGCATCTGTATGGAGTCATGTCGCATGAATCAAGTGCGAAAGGGGCCCTCCGCTTTCTTCGAATGGTAGGACGTTACCTATCAGTCCACTTGCATTGATCAATGTCTGTGGTATGATGATTTGCAGTTAGTGGTGATATTAAGTTTCAAACTGCTGAAACATTCGCCGGTTTCAGTCCGTAGGAAATCATCTAGCCACACAAGCATGGGATCACTAGCGGGAACAGGACGAGAATGTGAGTGACATAACTTAGTCCACTAGATACCTCTCTGACAATCTACAAGGATAGGAAAACATTACGTCTCCCGGCTGGCCGCTTTGACGAACAAGGGCAGGTCATTCTCAATGATCTTAATTTAGGCTATCATCCCTTCATACCTTTCGAGCTGCATCTAGGACGTTTCGGGGACTGTTGATGCAACTATGAATCTTTATAATCACGTAACTCGCCATTTCGATGTAACAAAGCTAGAGCGGATCTGCGACATCCCTATGAGGGTGTTTATTCTCTGTTAGGATACATCACATGGTGTTGTTATAGGATCCCAAAAGGTGTGATAACTATCCAGGTTATGCGGGAACAGGGAGAGTCGTCGCAGATTTGGAGGAATGGACTTGGCCGGACCGTAAACTCACAGCAAGAAAGTTTGCAGCGTCCTAAATTAACCACAGGGTGTGTTCGACGGCGCTTTTAATGGACATTTCATATAGAAAATGGAAGCTATGGCGGAGATGAACCTGGCAGTACGAGTATACTATATTGCGCGTCGAAATGAAATGCTCCGGTCTGTTCTATAGGGTATCAGGAATCGGGATGGGGAGCATACTTCTGAAGCTACCCTTCCGCAGCAGCCCTACTGCCCAGGTCAATCCTTCTCTCTCACCCCAGCTGACAGATGCTCAGTGGGATGTGAGTTGCATGCCTAATTTCGAATGCGGAGCCGTCGTAGCGCAATGGTAGCGCGTCGCTTTCCTATTTAGAGAAATAACAGGCGAAGGTTGCGAGTTCGATCCTCGTCGTCGGTATCAGAAAGGGCTTACTCTCTTATTTTGTTGGGCGGATTTCGGAATCCTAAATCCTAAATCCGGCAGACCGGAGTCCTGTCCTTTACCACTGACCAGGTACATTTCATGCTTTAAGTTTTGACTGTTGAGTGCGTCTGCTGACTATGAAATTTACTGAAACATTAGTGACATTTCTTCGGGCTGACAGCTTCTCAGAGTTCTCTCCAGTTCGAAACATGCACCGTGTAGGTATGCTTCCTTACCGAAGTCACCATGCTCTAAGTTATGAGCAGGCTCGTCAGCTTATGTGAAGTGCTGAGACCCGAACTGATCTTTATTAATTAATTAAATAGAGGTATAGTCCCGGTCAAGAAAGAGTAGATCTCAGGCCGGTCTGGCCGACATGTGGCATTCCGAAACCATGCCGCTCATTCGAGCCGCTTGCAGTAGCTTCTGATATCCGATAAATATACATACAGACTCTAGCTTGCCCAATTATGTGCGTTGAATCGCCTCAGGTGCTTGTGACGATCACGATGTCCCTTTTTACGGGTTCATTTTTTGAAACTTTGCTAGCATCTCAAACCTTTGCTGAAGGAACTTTCCACGTCCACAGAATCTGGCCCGGTCTCCCATTGTTGGCGAATCGCTTCTTGTGGGCTCTGCACCCCAACTCAAGTGAGAAAAGCAAGTCTTGACCATCATATAGATCGTGTTAAGTATGTTCGTAGTAGTTCAGATGACAACCGGGACCGTGTTTGTTTCAGGGTGCATCCAGTACGAGATCACCGGGCCTGCGACTGTGCGCTACGTACCATTGCTGAAAAAGGACGTCCTGTCAGAACATGTAGAAATCTCTCCGTGAATACTGTAGTGGAGATTGGTTTGCGTATGTCCTTGTACAATTGCAAACTGGAGATCGCCGAAGCGGATAAGGATAGAGATGTCAAGGCTGACTGTGAAAGAAAGATCTTTTCTCATCAGCTTGTAGAATACATCGCCTCGTAGGGTCGAAGGGCAGATGCTTTGTTTATGACACTATAATGCATGAAAAGTATAGCAATTGCCAACTCGAGTTACCTATTGAGTGCTTTCTTGTGTCACGTTTACTACTAAGTAATTTCATTGTCGGAGCGATGTCATATGCATTTACACTATCCAAGGTCTTTGTCCGACAGCTAGCTCTCCATTCCTTCTCTTATAGATGATCCGTAAAATTCCGACACCTACCGCACCTAATAGCATTACCGCCCCGTTCGTAAAATGCCCTGTTGCGTACCTAGGAGCCTCGCTTGACTTGTATATGAATATTCCTGAATATGCGTTCAGCCACATGCCGCAAACACTCGAAATAGCGACTGACCTATCATCTGGCCCGACGCCCCAAAAGCGACATTCATCGGAATTGCGAGTGTTGTTGCGTTAGTGTCCCGCAAATTTCCGGTAAGCCACGCTAGTAGTGAGGGGTTGCCAGCGTAGGAGAACATCGTTCCTAGGCAGAGCATTGCATATCGTGCCTTGAACGATGTTGGTGGTAGCGAACCTGCAGGCATATATCCTTCAGCACTATTCAGAGAAGTTATGATTAGAGGCTTACCAAGAATAAGAAAAGTCATCCCTGCTAGTACCATCGATACCATGCCACACATTGACCAGATCCGATACCGATCCGCCACCCAGGACACCACCACAGTAGCAAAGAACGCCACAGCAAAGGGCGGTACAGTGAAGAGCTGAGCATTGAGCCCTCTGTACCCGAGTCCATTCACGATGGTCGGTGTGAATAGAGATATACTCGAAAATGGCACTGACACAGAGATAAACACGGTATAGTGCAGATATAACCGCCAATCCTTCAGCGCAGCCTTGGCGCCATCCCACGTGATCATTTCATGTCCTAGAGACCTCGATGACTCCTGGTTCAGCCGGCGGACGGCGAGAAGGCGGTCTTCTGATGATAGCCAGGCTGCCCTCTCAGGGTAGGAGGGAAAGAAGAAGTACACAATTATCGCGAGGAGACACGATGGGGCACCTTCTATGATGAACAGCCATCGCCAAGCTTGGAGACCTCGAGCACCATTGATGAACCCTACTCCGTACGCGATGCTACCTCCGAATGCGCCCCCGAGAGGCGCGCCTGCGATGATATACGATAAACGGATCGCACGTTCTTGGAGTCGATACCAACTGCAAGATCATGACGTCAGAACGGAGTAGAAGGAATAGGAATCTCGGGGGATGTACAATGTAAGGAAGTATATCATCCCGGGAAAAAAACCTAGAAAGTGATATCAGATCGGAAATATTGAAGTGCAAGGGCTTTCAACGGACCTGCCTCGAACGTGCCCAGCAAAAACCGTAGACCAATTAATGTGGAATAGTTCCGAGATGCGGCTATAATCATATCGGTTGCTCCCCACCCGAGCAGGAGAAAGGCAAACCAATGTGGCGCAGAGAAGTATTTGAGCATATAATTTGACGGGGTCTCGAACACTGCTAATGGGACGACGAACATTGCCAGTACCACAAGGAATTGCTGATCTGTCATATGTAGAGTTTGGAGGAGGGAGTCGCCACTATCAGCGTTTAGGATCCTGGCATTTCCCTTTAGTAAGTGATGAGATTTTGGACATACTTCAGAGGGGACTACACACGATGTTAGCTCGAGCTAAGAAGCTGAACAAAGACATCAATATGAACGATGGCATAACACGAAGATCAAGTCGCCTAAGCACTCTAGTAGCGATGGGGAAACTTGAGCTGCAATTCCGTTCAGGCAAAGACGGGCGAACATACCTTCTCTCCGCGAGGCGATCTACAATGTGATCATCATCAATGATTATCTCAATATCATCGTTGTACTTGCCGACCGAAAAGGCCGGAGATGTAGAGGCCTCCAAAGCGGGACCAGGTTGTAGGCAAACGATTTCCATAGCAGGCGCTGATATCGTGGAAGTCGGAAGCTCGACCGACCTTATATGACCTCGTCAACGGCATATTGAACAGTGTGTTTCGTACTGAGACTGAAGGAGGATAGCAGAATAATGGTACATTGGGGCTGTCTGATTGCCACCGTATAGGACTTATGCACAGGCACCACGATAGAATGCCATCACATCCGTTCCCCTTTGAGCATCTTACATTTCAGAGACCCTAAACGGGCACTGAGATGCTTTATCTCCTGTATTGGGCCTCGTTGCACTATTTGCTATCTCTTCCCAAGACATGGACATGTCGTAGTTGGTGGCGTACAATGCTCCCAGCTACGTAGGAGGGTAGGTTATAGCAGAAGGGATGAAGCAGGCGATCCACCCGAATTCTAAGGAATCGCACAACTCCTTTTATACGTGACGCATAAGGATAGTGCGGGGATTGGAGAGCGATGACAGGCAACGAATATAGAAGGATGGAGAGTCGGCCCATGATGGCAGAGGCAATTGTGCGCAAAGGACCGACATTAGCGAGTGCATGTAGGGGGTTAGCTTGTTTTAGCTATGCCTTTACAGGGTTAGCGAACTTCATTTAGCACAGGTATTGGGGAAACGTACTTGTTATGGTCGTATTAACTATGTTAATTAGAACTTGATGGCGCGGGCCGCTCCAATTCTATCTTTGTACAAGTCACGGGTATCCGTATATCGGTGAGTGGAAGTTTGTATGTCGCGTTCTCGATAATTTCTGCAATGCAAGTGGGTACTGAGGGCCAACGCAAGAGTAGAGACCGGTCGGTCTCTCCGAGGGCATTACCCACCATGCCAATAAGAGGAGATCCGAGAAAAGGGAGGTGCACGAGAATAAATTGGTCGCTCTTTTAGACTCTTACATAAAGTGAGAAAAGACCGATTTTTGAATAAGTTCCGAACTGAAGCATTGTATTTCGGAGGTGTTTCGTAATGGCGAAACGAGCGAAGCATATGGACAGGGAAGTGCCACACAGCTTTCAGATTTTCCAAAGGAGTGACGTTCCAAGGTGTCGAATCCTCCCTTGTTCATTTTGACGTCGCAGCTTTTTTGCTTGGTGAATTTTAGTCAGCGAGTCATGTAGTATTGAGGTTACATGCCTATTTCGATGGTCTCTAGAGCTTGGAGAGTAAAAATTGGATCGCTGAAGCTGTGTATCATGCCAGGATGTCCAGATTTCAGAGCTTCGACCGATGGTGAATATCCAGCCTGCTCACTTAGGGATAGCAAGTGATGAGCCGGAAAGAGAGGCTTTAATCATTACAGGAAGCTCGGGGGCTGCATTGTATGTGAGCCTACGGAATTATTGCCGACATTGTGGTCGCACCTCTCTCCAAGTCTCTCGTCCAAATTTAATTCACAATTGTCCATGTCTTTCAACCGAAACGGAGTAGAACATCCTGTTAGGGCATCAAAAGATTCATTCCGCAGTTGCTAGAATGCTGGATAAGTTTACTTACATCAAGCCATTATTTTCTTAGGACAACATCACTGAGGAATTTCGTAAGGCCGCCACGAGAGATATTTCAAATTAAGCAAATTAATGCTATATGATGTAGTAAATAACATTATAAATAATTAAATCGATATCGAAGGCTGACCAATCCATGTCGACTTTTTAACTGCGATTTTTTGGTGCTTTTGGCGGGCTGTTGGTGAGTGGCATAGGGAAGATGGACGGAGTGGGTGGAGATGAATGTTCGTTTTAGGTGAGTCTTGGACCATATATTAGCGTGATAATCAGGGCTGAGTAAGATATCCATCCACAGTGCACTATCTTTTCTCCAAAATTTACTTATCAGTCGTGCTCACAGTACCAACCCCCTCTGTATGAAATATCTCCACTTGTCTGCACTGAAGCAGCGTGTTCGCAGGCTTCCGCACCTCAGAAAACTGGCCAGCCTGTGGACCTAGCTCCTCTGTTCCAGGTCCAACATCTTTCCGGTTGTACTCGCTGTCGATGTTTTGACTGACATGTAAATTTTACAAGCGGCCACCATTGCCCGAGTGGTGCTAGGCTACGTCATTCCACAGCCCTTGTTTGTTCCTCTTCCGAGTCGCCATTTTCTTCGCTGCACATTTTTCTTCCATTGCATTCGTGGATACGGGCCTCAAGCATTGCGGATAAAAGTTAATGGAAGGTTATATTTCACTAATGCATTCTTCGACTTCCGATGGGAATTACAACTGGTTGCCACAAGGATCTTACAACTACGGCTGATAGCTATGCTTCCGGCAGGCTTCTGAGTCGCGCCAGTCAAAGTAAAAGGGGAATGCTTGGAGTATGAAAATCAACCTGTCGTTTGACCAAATTCCCCGGCTTTACCATTGGTAAAGGAAATCATCGGAATCACTTAGGTTTACCTGGTGTACCCCAGAGGCATGTCTATATTTCGCCATCATATACATAACTAACACACATAGTGTGTATCAACACTTATCTGGAATCAGGATACGCTCTAGGTTTTATCTGAATTTATCTGTCATAACCTCTTTATAATCCTTTCCCCAGCATCACGGGCCATGGTATACCGTGACGCGTGATCTGAAAAGATCCTTTATCCATGTGGATACCAGTTTCCGAAGGTTCTCTCGAAAGAGAGGGCGTATGGAGAGGCGTGTCTTCCGGCATGGGGATGGCAGAGTCGGGATAATCGCGGCCGGGAGGTTGGGTGAAGAGCAAAGAAATCGAGCCGTCCTCGTTGCGGAGGGGCTGGACACTATAATAAGGTAAGAACACGGACCCCAGGTTACCTAAACAAGTGATACTTACTCACCCAAATCTTCGACCAAAAAGTGCGGGTGCTCCTTTTTGAGACTTGTGGGTGCGTTTTGTGCACGTCGCTAAGATGAAGCAGCCTGCTGAACGGATACCGGTGGGAGCATCTTCGACGGCGATACCTGTGGTATGGTTCAATATCAGCGAATTTGAAAGGAGGTGAACATCGCACTTTTGGAAGGCACCATTTCGTTAAGCTTGGCACTGCGCAAGTACGGATCCGCGGCTGGTTTTCCTTGCTTCACGCTCTCGGCGGTGACAGAGTTATTGAAAATCCTGAGACCCCTGCAGGAAGCACTTTTGAGGCGTAGAACATCGTTGCCATCAATCCATCAATATCCGAACTACATCTTGAAAGACGACAAGAAACCTACAAGACATGCAAACGCTCCATCCCTGATCCTGGTCCAGTCGCCCACCCTGGATGCCGCCCAGAAGCTTCTTCACCCCGGAGACAGCGACAATGCTACCTCCGGGTTTCGATGCATTGGCGAGGATGGCTTCCTCGAATCTCACAACTTTAGATTCAAGGTTTTCCTCATCGGTAATCTTACACCATTTTCGAAGAGCATCGATGGTGCAGTAGCCGTGGGCGGACCGAAAGATGTTGTCGAGGGCGAGAAAGTCGGAGCCGGTTGATTGGAGGAGGTTTCAGGTTGCTGTTACTGCTGACGAAGAGCCGGTGAGGGTTCCGTCCATGCTGAGTGACGGTGAGTAAAGAGACTAGTTGGAACCGGTAGCATACTGACTCGAATAGTACGGCTTTCGTAGTGTTATGACAACAAAATGTTTTTAGACCATAGGACTCGGATAATGCTACACGAATGTGCTGGCCCTCAACCACTCGTCGTCTTGAATTCACAAAAGGGGCGATTCTGCTGTTTATTGATTATCCCGGGCATCTCCTTACAAGTGAACGGATCGGAAACTCGACAACTGCCGCTCATGGCCGCCATTGCTCTGTCAAATTACGCTTACTATCTATTAATCGGTCATGCATATGTCCTTCGGGTCGACAATTGGCTTTCTAATGCTGCAGGCGGGTGGAGGGCATTCAAATATACTTTGTTGTTCATAGAATCTTATGAAAGGTAAATCTTGTATGACGTCAATTCGTAGTATAATGATCTGTTGCAGGTGTGATACTCCAGTGTCGAAATGAAGGTGAGTATACCTTATAGGTACGATAAGCATAACTGACAAGCACTCATATCATGCCAGAACAAACCACTTATTGCATGAAACACGTATCGTATCTTCCACACACCTGTAAGGGTCAGAAGACTTGCCCATCAACGCAGAGGTGACTAAATCGTATTAATACGCGGTATCGAGTCAGATTCCTTCACGCTCAGAATGCTGCCACTTGTCACAGAAAGCGCTCCTTCGCAGTCTGTTACCTCCCGCGATATGTCTACAACACTGCCGAATGGCAAGGACGACGAAGCTGGGATCATCGGTGCCAAAGATCCCAGTTCTTCAGTTGCTGAGAAGAGGGGTGTCGTTTCTCTGTTATTCCCTGATATCAGGTGGATCGGTTTTTTGCCAGACTACTCAGGCGCCTCGACCTTCGATTCATCCCCGCGTTTATGTTGATGTACACGCTCAGTTTCTTCGCTATAGCCAATATTGTAAGTGTGTGTGGTAGCATCCATAAATCGATAAATTTTTATTTTATTCTCAAGGGAAACGTCAGAATTCTCAATACTGATACCGGCGACTCGCTGCTTCAGGTCCTCAAAATGACGGATGAACAGTTTTCCCTTGCGGTGGTCATTTCCGCAGTCTCATACGCAATATCCAACATTCCGTCAAATTACATGTTGAAATACTTGTCTCCACGACGGTGGCTTCCTATCATTATGGTCGGATGGGGTGCTACCGAAATGATCATGGCCATAATTCAGAACTACAGCACATTGCTTGGTCTACGATTCCTACTCGGTGTATTCGTGGCAGGTGTGTGCGGAACATTTCTTTATTTTAAAAAACCATAAACTTGTCCTAGGTCTCATCCCCGGCATAATATATACTTTCACAGTGTATGCACCACGTTCCTCCAATCAATGGCATTGTGACATAATTCTTCAACAGTTGGTATCGACTTCGAGAACGCGCCTTACGTTTATCGTTGATCATGGCAGCCGGACCCCTTGGCGGGGCATTTGGGGGAGTTATCACGTATGCTGTTGGATCTTTGGACAGAGTACAGGGTCTCCAAGCCTGGAGATGGTTATTCATCATCGAAGGCGCACCGTCATGTTTACTTGCGATATTCGTTTATTCCTTCTTACCCTCCTATCCAGAGAAAGCAGGGTGGTTATCCCCGGATGATCGCGCTCTGGCTATGTCGCGCATGAAGCAGGAGACGTCCAAGTCGTTAGGACATGCTACTATCACGTGGAAGGGGGCCAAATCCACCTTAACTGACTGGAGGCTTTATTTGCACCACCTTTTCTGCATTTTTGTGTCCGTCTCAATGACAAGTGTCATGATCTTTTCGCCGACGATTATCGATGGGATGGGGTATCAGGGAGGGAATGCGCAGCTATTCACCGTCCCGCCTTTCGCCCTTGCGTTTATTATGACGGTGACGACGTCATGGTTGGCAGACAGGTACCGAATGTGGTCGACATGGGCGATGGTATCAATGGCGTTCGCAGGGACGACATTCATCGTTGAAGGCAAGTTTAATTCCATCTCTCTTCGAATAATAATAAGAAGAAATTATCAGGAGTCTTACCGCCAACGGCCTTCAAAGCTCGCTACGCCATGCTCTGCTTGGGGACAACCTTCATCTATGCATCTTATCCATCGTTTCTGACTTGGTTTACCGGGAACCTGAGGGATACGAACGCAACTACACTTGCTATTCCAATGAATGTGGCATCTATGACGTTCGGGGAGATGATTGGTACGCCTTCTTAACCTCTCCGTTTGATAACCATTTATCTGTTGCAGGCATGTTCATATACAAGTCAGCTGAGGCTCCAGGATACCCAACTGGGAATTTTACAAACGGCGCGGTACTGTTCGCGGGCGCGATTTGTATAGGAGTGCTGAAGGTGATTTATAAGAAAAGGAATAGAGGGCTGGCAGTTGGAGAGTGCCCGTGGATAACCTAGCCATACTATGCACCGATGTTCGCTGAATATTTATGTCGGGAAAGAAATACTTCTTCCAGTGCACTCCTTTGCATTGACTAATATTAGTATACAACGTGCGATACAACGACAACGTAAAGATAGCTGTACGTGCGAAAGCGGGTGAAAATCACGGTTCAATCTGGAATACTGGATGTAACGATGTACGATTGTCGTGATGAAACTTTGGTAGTCGTCGAAAGAGCGTAGGTTGGACAGCAGGCCTGCCCCCGTGAAGCCAGTGATTAGAAGACTATAGAAGGCTATGATGGCTTAGCGTATGAAGTGACATTTTGGGAATTGAGGCATAACTTGAACATCTACTGAGTTTAAACAAGCAGCACGAATCATATTCACAGATTTCTCGGACAACGCTGGAGAGATGACCGAAATATTAAGATAATAACTTTCCGAGGCAAGGCTGATCCGAGCGGGGAAGTCGAAGACGGTAGTATGGCCGACTAGCCTGGTTCTAGCTGACAGTACAAACCCAGGGCAGAGCAGGCGATGCTTCGACGATTCCTTCGGTGTTACTACTAGCTGAATACTTGTGTGCAACCGTATATATAAATCATAAGAATGCTACAAATATTCTCACATAAAGGTAACGTACTGATACACTTCCATCAAAGTATAGCACTGTGGGTGGGTATATTAATTGGAATGACAGATGCGATATCCTCCCTGCGGTTCCGAAACGAGATCGTTGCAACGAGAGAAAGAAACCCACCGTACAAAAATAAAATGCTTCGCTATCTTTGCTCTGCTCTGTATTGCCAGGACGGGTCTTCCGCCGACTGATTCTCTGTCTTTGAATAGCTCTGATCCGAAAAAACAGAATGCTCCACTGTGACGTGTAACGCGGTTCTTGTGTGAAGCTCATACGACGAATCCAAACTTTCGGTCTTCACTTTGGCACCCAGCCCCACGCGGAAGATGATTAGTGCCGGTGCGATGGCCTATTGAGATAATGGTCAACGTAATTTTAAGGGAGAAAGGCAATAGACATACGCTAATCTGTCCGAGAGAATCCCCTAAAATAATGCTAATTTGTGGCTTGAGATTGAAGAAAACAAGAAAGAGCGTAGACGTGAATGCGGATATTGCGCCAGACTCGACAATCATCCAAATAACATCCATGTAAGGCTGAGACTTTCGACTGAGTTGCCAGGATCCTGTTCTTCGCGTCATCCACCAAATACGCGCCACTATCAGACCTGTGACGCAAATTTGCGTCGCCAAGGACAACGACCAGGAAGCCTGGAGCCATCGATATAGAGTGTGCACGGATTCAGGATTGAAGGCGATGAGGTTGGATAGATGATATATAGTGATGTATCCACAGACTGAAAATCGCGGGAGTGAGAAAAATTTGAAGCGAAAGAAAGAGGTTCCATACCACCAAAGGCTAGAACCATGAGAGCCTGGAAATACAATTAGCCCAGCCTCCTGAGGCAGAACGTATGCGCGAAAATATCACATACGGGAAAGAGAGACACAATCAAACTCTTATCCCAAATCACGTATAATCGCCAGAGCAACACCACGTCGCCGACGATACACTAAACCGGCGATAACAGTCAGGATGACAAGGATCGGACATCAATTCGGACACGACGCACATTCGTGATGGTAGCTGATTCTTGAAGGACATTGACGAACCGAGTCTGATTATTCCAGTACTCTGTGGAACCGTTGGGGCCCTTGAGCCAGATAAAAGCTTCTATCAGCGAACGCAGGCCCGCCGCAATATGGACGGTTGAGATGACAAACTGGACAGTCGCGCTGCCGAGTAAGATCCTAGAGGTGGATAAATTTAGTAAGGAGAGGCTCCCCAGAATCAACGAAGATCAGGGAACGTACCACCTACGCCTGGTAAGCAGGCTGACGCAGCTTAGATATAGGACTATGCTGAGGTACAGTTGGAATCGTGGTCTCGCTAGTATTTAAAGTGGATGGGAGGACTCACTGGATACCTGGGAGAACAGTGAGCAACATTCTACTTCGAGCGATAAGAACGAACCATATAAGACCGTTGTGCACCAAAGACCTACAAGAGACGCAAGATCCACGGGGAGGTCCTGCATTGTGCTTCGTTCCTCTAGACTTCAACTGGGGCTTGTCATTATATAGACGACGCCGAACCCGGTCCCGTGCTGTTCTGGAACTCCCAGGGAGAGTTTTAAGTTCATCAACGGAGAGAGCCATAGCATTTCGGAACATGACGAACGACGGGCATGGAAGTGAAAGGTTCCTGAAGAGAAGCATGTATATTTTTGGCAGGCAACTTGAACGGAATACAGAACACAGTCACGGAATGACTGGGAAGGCGTGTGCGAGATCAGTGAAGAATAGCATCGACTCCTCTGACGTGGATAAATGGTGAAGGGGGTTCCGGATTGTCAGAGAAAGGCAAGGGGGCCATGATTGGAACGGTGAGCTATTACAGCACCGGAGACTGAAGCCTCCTGATTTGATCAAGCAGTCTTTTTTTAGGCATGTACAAGCGCGAGTTGCGATAGTCGGTTGTACCTTGTTGGTCCCCTACGTTCCTGGAATCCAGCCCTACCGCCACTGGCGGATGAACATATTTACAGATGAAAAACCGAGTTTTACCCACAAGCTTGTGGTCGCGCAATGATTGATTAATGTCGGGTGTCTTGGTTCAGCTTGGAAGAATGAGTCGGAATGACAGGGCGTACAGCTAACAGCCAGCCATTTCACGCCTGGGTGATCAACTGAGGACTAGTGAGGATCAGAAACGGAATGGGGCACAAAATGACTCACGGCATCTTGACTCAGGATAGGACCCGATGATGGATTTTCGCGATACACGTGGCGGCCAATTGAAATGGGATTCGGGTTTGCCCTCAATTCGCCCTAATATCTACAGCTTTGTTTACTTATCTAGGTTCGTGTCCACGAGATAAATTTGTTTTCGGTAGGATCGCACAGAACAGGAAGAAGTCCAGTGTCTCCATTATGTAATTCGGACAGAATACCTAACCGCCTCACCAGCCGATAGAGCCAGGCCTGAAGATATTCATATAGTATCGAAATCGGTACTGTCTTGATAGGCGGTCTGAGCATGGCATCTCCAGGAAGGCTAGTTTGTACCTTTCTCTAATCACGGAAAACAACTTAAACAAGACGAAGACTCACGTCCCGACAAGGAGAGCGCTCCGGCATATGCCATAGCCCGGCAACATCAAAGCATACCCGGCAATCAGATCACAAGCACCGCTCAGTCCAAGATTGAAGTTTTGCGTTCGGCGGAAAGAATAAAGCCTTGATCGTCGGAAACCGTGCACAAACTGTTGCAAGACAATGGCTAGACAGGGTATATCAAGACGGTAGTAAGTGCATCAACCGGTGTATATCTAGGGTTCTTGGAGTTTCCCAGCAAGCTGGGGGGGGGGATGACCCAGGAAGCGACACGGAATACCCAACATCGACCCAAAACAAGTGGTTGGTGAGGTCCCAATAAGTAAAGGGTGTCGGCTGGTGCGTTGAAGGGGGACGCCCGGACGCCTCACGGGCCGCCAGTGGCTGTAACGAGTCCAATCCAGATTTAGTCATCACCGCTCTCAACTCGAACCACCACCTTTTTCTCAAGGTGTTCAGCTTTTATGGTGCCAAGCCAACTGCGTGTCGGGTTCGTATCCCAAAATGCACACCTATCCGATCCTCGTGCATATCTTTCACAAATCACTCGGACCCGTCAAGCGTCCCTGTATATTGCTTCTTGAACGCATCGTGAAGGTTCATTCTATGCGAAAGTGGTAGCTCACACGAACTTTCGATGATCCATCCATCTGACTGATCCTGCCATATATTTGCCGCCGCATCTAATTGTCTTGTCATTCTTTCTTATCTCATCAAATGGTTCACGAGCCGCCTTTATCATCGCGGCCCCGCTTGGAATGCCATAAGCAAGATCCTTCGAAAATCGTCTGATTTTTGCTTTCGGCTCATACGATAGCCGGGGGTCTCACGATCAACACCGGAGCGGGGTAGCCGCGGCTTTGCATCTTCCCCCCACCATGTCAGGACCACGATATACGATGGATGAAGGTATTTACACTATCGTTTTCCTGAATTTAAAATCGCATGATAATTTCCGATTCACAGTTGACAAAATTCTCACTGCCCCAGGAAGTCTCCTTGAAGTCGAAACACGCGTAACTGAGCTCGATCTTCGTTATGAAGTTTCATTGCCTGATGCAGCACTTCTAGGTGGTCGAGGACCGTCTTCTACGTGTATTTAAAAATCTGTGGCCGTCCGCCCGTGCATTGTGGCTTCATGCAACAAAGCAGCATGCAAACAAGATCTACGTTGTTTACGAGAATCAAAGGTACACGTTCCGAGAGATGTTCGACAAGTCGGTGCACTGTGCTGCGGTATTCAGAGAAGTATATGGTGTCAGGAAGGGTGAGTATTACTCTTATAATAGAAGAATCTTTACTTACCACTGGCGCTTATAGGTGACCGGGTCGTTATCTGCTCGAGGAACTTCCCTGCTTATTACGTCGCATTTTGGGCCTGTCGTATGCTCGATTGTCTTTCAATATCTTCTATTCTATTAAAAACAATGTAGATCTACTGGGTGCAGTGACCTCCCTCGTCAACGCGTAAGCTTTTCTCTTGTTCCTTGTTTTCGTAAAATCAGAGTTTCCGACCTTCGGTGTAGATGGCTTCCACTCGAACCGCTCCAACATTGCATTGCGCTAACAAAATGCAAGCTCGTTCTTCTTGATCCTGAGCGAGCGGACATCATCGAGCCCATTGTCGATCGCCTCAAAGATATGGCAGGCATATCAGGTTATCTTGTCATGGAAGAACACGAGGGCAAAGGCCTCTGGAACGGCATGGATAATTTTGGAACAATCTTCTCTCGCTCGTCGGGAAACCTGAAATTCGTCCTAGACAATCCTCTAATAACCCCGGACGATGATGCTACTATTGTTTTCACCTCTGGGACTACTGGGCTTCCGAGTAAAACTCTACCCCCTTTGCATTTGGTGTCTTTGTTAATATTTTATATCGTAGAGGGCGTACTGAGCTCCCAGCGAGCTTTTTTGACTATTCTTTTCACGGTTGGTTCTGTTTTCTGAATTAGGGTCGCGGGCCGAGCTTATTAATATATTTCAGAGCGCGTTTATCGCCGGTCGAGACGCTCTTCGGCGGGGGGAGGCTTTCCCGCCACCGCCTGATGTGGGTCCTCAGAAAGGTGCTTTACTATCAACTCCCCTCTTCCACGTCACAGGTACGGCGGTAACGGTGAGGTGGTGCGCTTCTATGGAAGACCATAATTGACATGTTCTCAGTTAAACGCTACAATGCACGGTTACAAACTTATTTTACTGAGAAAATGGGACGTACCGGAAGGTGCGTCATTCATTCTCACATATCTACTCAGAAGCTGATTTCCTCTTCACAGTGGCAAGGTAGACCGCATGCGTTCCTTTTTTTACAGCTTGATTGACGTAGGCCGTGCCCTTAGGCTGTGTAAGGAAGAGAATGTCAAGACTCTGGGCGGGTTTGATCAATTATCATCTTCCATCGTCACTCTTTAACCATTTTCTAGTATCCCATTCATGCTGACAGATTTAGAAAGTCATTTGGCCGGATTCCCTATGGAAAGCATCACCGTAGGTGGAGCGCCTGTGGCTGGTTCTCTTATTGCCAGATCGAAGGAAACGTTCCCTTCTGCCATCATGTATGTTTATGTTGGTGTTGCAATCGCACAGGCATCTTAATCGATTTTTAGGGCGAATGCATATGGACTCACTGAAACCAATTCGACAGCCATCGGTCTTGGTGAGTGCTGTATGCCTGTACTACTTTTATAGCTCAATGAATGCCAACGCAGCTGGGGATGACTATTTGGCCCGTCCGGAAAGCAGGCTCGTGTTTATGTTTTTCACCGTCGAGTTTGTCTTGATATATTTTGGACTAGCGGAATACCACTACCGGTCACAGAGTGTATTATAATGAAGAAGGATGTCGAGGCTGCGCCGGGCGAAGTTGGAGAGGTATGGCTCCGTGGTCCAGGTGTTATGAAGAGATATTACGGTGATCGAGGTATGTATCATCCTGTCGCGTCACTTGTACAGCTTAAAATGGTGATCGCGTAGCGGCGACTGAGAAGGTGAAGATTTACGCCTCAGCTACGATTGGAATACCTACCATTGGATCTAGGCGCTGACCCAAGATGGTTGGCTCATGACAGGCGATTTGGGATATCGAGATGCCGAGGGATTTTTGTTTATTAAAGGGAGGATAAAAGACATTATCATTCGCGGTGGAGAGAACGTCGTAAGCACCTCTTCTCTAATTTCCATTCGCCATTGACAAGGAGGTGCTGCAGGATTGTGTTTCGATTGAGAATGCACTACACACTGAACCAGGCGTATTGGAAGCGGCGGCGGTCGGCGTACCCGATAAGCGTCTGGGTGAACTCGTAGCCGCTGTTGTGACAGTTAAGCCATCCTGGCGTGGAAAGGTGAAGGAGGAAAAGCTTTTGTCACTGGTGAAGAAGCTGTGAGCTCCCCTATAATTTATCTTCGATAGAATAACATCCTATTTATTTCCAGGTTACCCAAATTTGCCATTCCCGTCATGATAATAGTGCAGGATGGCGAGTTCGGTGAGTTTTGAATACCTATTCTCGTGTATCGACTCAAAGACTGTTCTCCAGTACATACGCCTTCAGGAAAAATCGTGAAATCTACTCTTCGAGTTGCGGCGCACAAGGAATGGGAACGCCGGACGAGTGCGGCCACGCACAAGTTATAATACTTATTCAGATTGATATTACTTTCCCCAAATATTTAGCGGAACATAACATATTCTTGAATCATTGTGTCTTACTTATAGACAAATAATCCCGATGGCGAAAACAAACCTCAGTTCTGGTTTGCCTCTTGGCAGTACAATAGGAAAGTTTATAGAATGTGACCGCCGACTAGTCGATGGGGTCGATAGCCTGTGACGCTCAGTTCATATCTCAAATTTTGAGGTAGGGTCTGTCGTCGAAACTCGGGACTCACAAATTCCACCCTCCCGCCCCCAAACTTATATCTACATATACCACAACTCGATGATAACTTTACACCCAATGCTTCCATCCCTCCGTCTGAAAACACTCCTCTCCCAGAATCCGAGCTGCGATTTTTCTCATTGGAAAGCTGACTCTGGACGTATATAGAGTCGCATTGAATTACTGCACTGTTGAACGGCAGGAAAAGATCAGTGGTAGACGCGTCGCCGATTACGTGTCCCAAAATAGCAATTCGCCAATTTTCTCCGGATGCCGGATTCGGTCCCTTCTCCTTCTACCGCCAGGGTCCTTTGCTTTCTCCGTAACGGTAACGTCTTGCTTACTGTAATCAGGAAAGCTGGAAATTTGGTCTATTTGCAGACGTGAAAACAGTTCATTGACCTTGTGCGTCGTCATCCTGATTGTTTTTTTTTTTTGCCCTATTCTGATATCTGCTTCAGTCTTTCCCGTGTAATATAGTCTACAAATGTCGCAAGATGGAGCTTATATCTGATCGTGGGCTTTTCCGATGCCTCTGTGATGGCTGTCTCAGGTGGTGCCCGGGCGCCAGAGCCCATGCAGTGAGAATGAAATGTATTTCTCTCCGTGCAACCCTCCGTCTCCGTGTCCCATCTGCAAAAGAGCAAAAGAGCTGCAAAATGGTAAGAGAGGCAGTGAACATCTATTGAATATGCTGCAACACGTGTCTTTCGGCGCCAAATCTCCACGATCATGCATCATGGCTGACCTGCCATATTGTACTCGTCCAACACTATTTGCGGACCACATCGCGTTTTATGATGCTCGTATGCAAGCGTGCCGAGATCGGAATATGTTTGTCTGCGGTATACTTAGGGGGACGATAGCGAGTAAGTGACTAGCCTTCATCCAAATATGTCCCTTTACTCATTATACCAATGGAAAAGGTTTTGTTGACCCGATAAATGTCGACATTTCTATATAGAAGAGCAATCGAAAGCATTCTGTCCTGATTCTTCTTCTTGATCGAGTGCTTCCCTGACAATTTTTTCGACCAGTGAATCTTATTTCCGCGGTCATGGGGGGTTTTACCACATCAGGTCACTGCTAGTGCACATGTCGCCATCCGAATTTCGAAATCGTGGCCATGATCATCGTAAATTTTCGTTTACAATGAAGAAAACTGCGGACCTTCTATGGAAGCAGTCATGTCATTACGAATAATCCACCAGGTGTCATAACACACCGACGTGCTTCTTTTCCGTGATGCAGCGGAGAGTAGGTCTTCCTTAAAAGAAGAATCAGGATCGGTTTGACGGCTTGTCGAATCCCCCACGGGCCATTATGCTTATCATTGATGCCCTTCCCCTTCTCCTCGTCGCCCTGACTTTGATATACGTGCTCTACAGGCGCTTGACGAGGGTGTCTATCTCAGATATCCCAGGACCCGAGTCCAAGTCGTTTTTGTTTGGTGCGCTTATAGGTAATTCTTGTGTATGCTAAATACCGATCTTGGCTCGTTGCAGGTAATATAACTGAGCTTCTCCAAGCGCAGGCCGGAGAGGTAGCGCAGCTCTTTATCGCTGTGTCGAGTCACTCACCGTGCTCTCTCCAGGTAGATTTCAAATGGCAGAAAACGTACGGGGATGTGATCAGAGTACGGGCTCCCCTTGGGGTGAGTGCGAGCGATCCGCGCCGATTTCTTGTTCTGAATGATCTGTATGTAAAGGAGGACCGCCTTTTGATATCTGATCCCAAAGCGATACAGTATATATATCACACTTCGAGCTACGCCTTTCCCAAACCGCAGTCCCGTCGGCAAATATCTGGGATGATGTTTGGACGGGGAGTCGGGAATGTCGATGGTACGTGCAAAGGTAGTAAAGTACGTACAAATAGGGTTTAACTGTTCTTCCCTATAGGCGAGGATCACGCCCGGCAGCGCAAAGTCATGAACCCAGCTTTTGGATTCCCGAAAGCCAAGTCATACATTCCTGTCTTTTCATCTTGCGCGGAGAAGGTATTTTCGGTGCTTGCATCTTAGGACTCGACTACTGATACCAATCATCGGTAGATGGTTCAAAAGTGGATAGATCTTATCGCGGATGATAACGGCCAGTCGACTGTCATTGAGGTTACGAACTGGTTGTCCCGCGCGGCGCTGGATGCAATTGGGGAAGGTATGGTATTGAATCATCTCTGTCCGCGAGTCTATTCTTACTTCGGGTTGGAATAGCTGCCTTCGACTACCAATTTAACGCTCTTGATGAACCCAACAGCCCTCTAGTCAAAGCATACAGCAACGTCTTGTGTGTCTCCCCGTCATTTAGTCCTTGTATCAGCTAAATTGATGATGTACTGTAGCTTCGATGTGTTTGGCATCCCATCAAACTTCGGGGTCCTGTATATAACGATAATGGACCACCTTCCCACCGGCGTCGTCTCTTTCATTCTGAATCATTTCCCTGCTGGAAGGATGGCACATGCAGCCCAGATGAAAGATCTCTCAACCGAACTTTCGAAGCAACTCATTGCAGATAAGAGTAAGGACGCACTCTCAGGAGGAGGGAACCGGGATCTTATGAGTTTACTCAGTACGTCTTACTTGTGTGATACTCATACTGCCTCTGATGGTGGCTTCTCAGTCAATGCCCACAATTCTTCGGATCCAAAAGCTCAGCTTAAATTGGACGAGCTCCTTGCTGAAGTCAAGTGAGCACCGCGAGACGTGTTTTACATCCTCAATTGAGTATTGACTTTCAGCCAGTGTAATCATCTTTGCTGGCCACGAAACTACATCCAACACGATTGCGTTTATGCTGACAGAACTCTGCAAGAATCCCGAGATACAGGACAAATTGCGCGCTGAGATACATTTAGCTGAGACGCGGTTACATGAGCGGGGTGAGACAAGGTTTAGTCTAGCGGATTTCGAATCTATGCCGTATATGCTGGCGGTTCTGAAGGTACGCTCAAATACCTTCAAGCTCTGGCCGACATGTTCATGTACACACCATTGTAGGAGACGCTGCGCTTCCATCCTGTGGCGTACAACATCTTCAGAGTAGCCGGCCAAGATGATGTTCTTCCGTTGAGCTCTCCGATTACGACGACATCGGAGAAGGTGCTTCATGAGTTGCCCATTCCCAAGGGTGTGCAGATCATGTCGTCGGTTGCTGCCTGTAACCGGTTGGTGACTCCATTTTCCCAAGGAGCTCAAAGTTAAATCAAAGTTGTATTGCAGAAACAAAGAGATGTATGGAGAAGATGCGGATATATTTAACCCAGATCGTTGGCTGCGAGAGTCTCAGAAGCAGAAGGTAGCATTGGGAGTATATGCAGGACTGTAAGTGGCTGTATCATCTGCACTGTCCTCATCGCACTCATATGTCTTCATTAGGTTCACGTTCTCTGGCGGACCGCGTTCCTGTATCGGTTGGAGATTTGCGTACGTCTTGTTGATGCTTCATTAGGCCAATATTAATGCGACCCCTTCCAGAGTGATGGAATTGCAAGCCATGATCGTGGCCATCATGAGTAAGTTTGAATTCACTTTCGTCGAGGGACACGGACCGGATAGGATCCGGAGGGAGTCGTGTTTTGCTATGACTCCTACATCAGCAGGTGAGGTAGAGAAGGGATCTAGGTTGCCATTGAGGGTTAAGTTAGCTTTGAGGAATTAGTGATGTTAGTTAAGTATGACAGTACAAGAAATTCTCCAAGAATGAAAGGAATGATTTGTCTGTCCTTGGGAGCTATGAGGAGAGAAGTACAGGACACGCACCTTGGTTGAATAAAGATATGTGTGCTAGGACACTTATAATCTAGTACCATGACCACTAGTCGTCAATAGAAAAATAGAATTGTTTGCTCTGAACAGGATAAAAATTATCCAGATATATCTACTGGTTCACTATAAGTAGGTCTGAAGAACAAAGGAGAGTAGAAGAGTGCCGATGAAGGTAAAGACCACAATGTATAGCTCTCGGCTCAGAGAGCATAGTTTATTGTGTCAATGGGCGCGGTAGTCGAAAGCTAGGCTCCACAACAACTTGAGGCGCCCCGTATCAAGGATTGACCACAGCTCCTCGAACGGGAGAAGCTTAATGGTGACAGGGCACCATTGAACAGGACTTGCAGTGATTAATACGAGAAAAGACTGTTCGGCCCGGGGACCCGGATACAACCCTAACGTTAACCATCGACATTGACAAAGGTTATTGCGTTCTCTGGGCTCCATACCTCTGATTTTACCCTTTTCTTCGTCTTTGACTTCTCCCTGGATTCCCTGGATCCATATGCTTCAGGAAACGAAGTTCGGGGAGCCGATGGACCGGTCGGATGTCTATGAAAAATGCGTGTACATTCAAATCCACAAAAAGCCGATGTAGGGGTGCAGTTCAAAGGACACAGGATAGACGTTGAAAGGACGAGCGGAGTTGAAGTTTAGAAAATCGAAGATGGATACGATGTGGCTGTGCTGCAGCATTTTTCGGTCCTCGATCACTACGGGACCTCAGTGCGCCGGTACCACCACTACCACTACCACCACCAAATCGACCGCGATCCTTGATGCCCTCGCGAAGCACGCTGCCCGTTCTCAATTCCTAGGCCCATTGGATAACCATCGACCGGCTGCTCGCCACCCCGCTGCCCACCATTTTCTCGTCCTGCACACGCTGTAAAAGGATTGGTGTCGCTTCTTCTACTATGCCAGTTGGACCCATGCGTCTGAGCTACATGGTGCGCGTGCCTTCACCCTGCGAGAAAAACTCGATCTGAAGCTGTAGAATGTAGCTCAGTGTTTCGTAGGAAAAATACAGGGCTCGACATCAAATACAAGATGCGCTATCTCAAGGATGAGCTTTAATCAATGCCCCACGGGACTCGGAGACCTGTAGGACCGTGGATGTCTTTGCCTTTGTACGTGATGAGTCCAGTGTCCATCTCGGGCTCCATTTCACTGTCCTCCAGTAGCCTAATGTCGGATACCTATTCACCCTGAAGACGGCTGGTGACAACGCGTCGGACAACAGCTCAAGAGCACAAAAACAACGTTGGCAAAGTGACCGTGAAGACGTGACCAGCGAGGGGTTTTACCAAGGAGAGGAGGATAGGCCGCATGGTCCATGGTCAGCGGAGCATCATTGTTTGCAGGACGAATCGGAAGCAGAGCCCGCGAGCGCCGTGGCAAACCTCTATCTATCGAGAAATCCTGTAAGTGCACTTGGCTGTTTCTTGGGTCCTCGGATTGATCATCACTTCTAGCTTCTACTTTTTTATGGCGTTGCTCGTTCATCAGAAACGATACCGGGTTCGGTCTGGTGATACGGATCGTCGACGCAGGGACCCGATTTCATGGTTAAGGAAAGGCACGAGAAAGCTGCGAAGAGCTGGCCTGAAGAAGTTATCCTGTACGTTGTATCCTCATCTCGAGGCTCATGCCAATATGTTCTATTCCAGATATCTGTAGTACGGCTTTCAATGGAGGTTCGCTATCAATATTTGTGTCTTCAAACCTGGATGCGTCACCAAACGCACCTCAAAGCAAGCGGTTGAAGGGGAACGACGAACTTTCTGTGAACACAGGGCGTCCTGGACGGACGAGCTACACGACATGGTTGGATAACAGCCCATAGATGAACCATTTTGTGCGATGCCCGGGGATGTTGGACAGGGTATGTCCTGAGTCGTTGTTTCCGCGCCTATGCTTACTTTTGATTGGCATAGTTGCTGCACCTTACTAATCTATGCGTAGCCTCGACCCACTCAGCCGACCTCATCAGGACGAGGTTCAATCTTGAGGATTACAATTACATTGCGCCGTGCATGTTGGCTGGCTGTAGCGAAGGTTCGTTCTGACGGTTTCTAGCATGAGCTGAAGTACTAATGCGCTTCCTTGCAGGAGACGTTGTGTTTTCTTGCGCACGCAACACCGGGTAGCTAGCCAAGATGGTGTACTCCCACTGAGCTGCACATGCCCATAGTTCGCTGTTTATCGTGTCGAGGCCATAAAGCCGTCACTTCAAATATTGATCAGCTCTGTATATGTTCCAAGGGCAAATCCGATTTTTTTTCGTAAGCGATACAAACTACATATGAACCGAGTCCGGAGATGTGTCGTATTATTGATACAAGTAGACCTGAACAATCAATGCTAGCAGAAGAATGCTGATAGCATTAACGACCACGGTGAAAAACCCTGAGTATCTGGGATACATATTGCGGTGCACGGATGCAGGCTCCAAGGACTCGGACACAGCATTGCTTGTCGTCCATTCTGTCACATATGCGTCAGTGACACCAGTCATTGCAGTAGCATCTGCCTACCTTCAAGTTCTATAGACTTGGACGTGTCGAATAGCTCCAGGATTGGCCATCCATGTCGTTCACATACATCAGCACCCCCCTTCGCCGGATTGAATCCGTACTCAGCATTTAACTCGGGTATAGCTGTGAACACCGACGAACATGGCAACGACCATTCTTTCCATGAAGTAATAAGCTTGAAGCCAAAAACTTCTTCTGCTTCCTCCAAGGATATCTCCGAGTCTTCGTCATAGAGCCAGGATAGGACAGGTATAGATACCTCATGGCTTGAGTAGTCGACAACAGGAGGGCGTATGAACAACGAGAGCGTATGAGGGTCTTCTATCATAAATGTATCGCAGAGATGAAAGCTCTCGTATTTGTCCAGTGGTTCGATGCGAAATGTGAAGCTCCCATCTGTGCATCCGTACGAACATTAGTTCATGTTTGTTTCGAGCTCAAATATACGGTGGATGCTCACATATTTGATAAAGGCTGTCCTCGTCTACGTACCCTCTCGTCCGAAGGGAAGTATCGAGATGGCAAGCTTGTGCTATCCACGATCTTGATATCTTATCGCTTGAACGCAAATAAATCTCTAAATAATGAGGTACTGTTCCGGCACGCAATATAGGAATGGTGTTGCCTTCCAAAAAATTGGATCGTAACGTCGGACGAACAAGAGGGTCTACGACGACCGATCCGCTTCAGTCAACAATTAGCGTAGAAACAAAGGTCAAATGAGTCACATACCAGTCTGTAGGCGGTAAACAGATAATGAAATGCTCCGACTTTTTAGATGAACAAGGGAGTCCTCTCCAGTGTACATTCCAGCAACATAAGCGTGCCCTATCCTGAACCCCACCGACCAAAATTTGTCCACGTAAGGTTAATATACTGCCTGGCACATAACGCCGACCTTTCTGATACGGGATTTTAATCTGATTTTTCTCGATATAATGGCAGATAGCATGATAAGCCCACGTCAAGTCCTTCCTTGGCAATTCAAAAGAAATGCAATAGAGATAGATTCGTCTCAGATCCCGTGGCTGGACGGCTGACTGATTCCAAAAACGATTGGAACGAAGTATACCCCGGGCATCATACCCTACATCCAGGAGGTATGTGCAAAATATACCCATGACTAAAAGTCTGCCGTGCTCATTGATGTAGGCACCAGTCTGATTCACCTAAGAAGTCGGAAACCTTAGTATGCTGGAAAGATAACTATTAAGAACACTGACATCTACGCGAGTTTCCGGGGCGTAATACTCTGCCAAATGACCTGAGACAGACTAGGGAGATGTCTTGAGCTTTAGGCTTAGAGCACTAGCACGAGACAGACCTGTATATCGCGAAGCTGTAAACAGAAGGGCGTCATCAACATTTACTAGAATAGAAGGAAAGTGCACTGTACAAACGTGACGTAAAAAGGTATCAAGTCCTGCACAGGTAGGTTATCCAGGTATTTTCCGACAGGCACTCGCATTGAGCCTACATCAGTAAATTACGAGATAAAAGACATCTTGGAAGGACCGAGCCCATACCATGAAATATTATTGCCGGAAGGTTCGGTGATCGACATACACCAAAGACTTGGGCGATATTTGGATGCCTACATAGACAGTCAAAAGGGTAAGTCATAATATGTGACTATACAGACATGAAGGGCCGAACCTGGGTCTGATGAAGACATCGATGTCGTGATCAAGTTGCTAGAAGACAAAGTATGTGTGCATTGCCAATCACACAGAATAGATCGTAGGCCATACCCACCTTCATTATGTCCTCTTCATTACCAATATGTCGCTGGTATACACGAATAAGCTTGACTGTGCTACTACTCTCGACGGTGCAATAGCCGTGTCGGTGATCACGAGGCTCCGTTTCGAGAAGATAGATGTCGCCTGGAACGAGGTCCCGAACCTGCGAACGGGATATGTAAGGACGCCGCATGGAGTGCATCGTCATAGCTAACCTCTCCTTTGAGATATCCCTTCTTGTTCTGACGAAGGATGAGTGACGTGTGTTCCCTGACTTCCCTTTGTGTCTCTCGCAGGCTGCGTATTTCATCTATGATATGACAAGATTGAGCGTTAACTGTGGATGTGATTTTTAAACGCGACGCTTCCGTAGCATCGGTGATCTGGGTGCTTAGGATATCTCGCGTCTCGGGCATCTCAAGGCGCGCATCCGTCATGAGACTGACCTTCGGAGAATCAGAGTCAGATACATATCTGAGAGTATAAAGGTCAATACTTACAACATAATTTGCCTTTATATCATTCATTCGTTGCTTGAATCCGTTGATGGTATCCGCAACCTTCCTCGTCTTTAGGTAGCGATGGAATCGTTTACGCTCCAGGCTATGTTGGATATTGTTCAGCTCCGACAGCAAATTCTCCAGATAACTGCATGGAAGGCCGTGTAAGTGTGGGCTCAATAATCAGCACATTCGGACTCACGTCTGAAAGTCTGCGCATATATCGTGGAAATACATAGCGCTCGTAATCCCGTGCGCCTCGATGATTTCTTTAATGATAGCCATAGTAGTCCCAATATTTTCTGCTAGTCCTTGAAGGTCCCCGTCGTTCTTACCAGCTTTCTAGAGATGCCGTTTAATGACACGAATTACGACAAAGATTAGCAGTACGTACCTCTATGGCCTCCAGAACCATTGCCGCACATCCGGCAGCACCCTTGATATATGGAAGTGGTGCCATTTCGCCGACGGTGGCAGTGACCTTTGCTATTTGAATCCATCCATCAACACTGAAGCTGCGAGGCATGGCGGAAGGACAGAGAAAGCACGAGGTGCCTGCACAGCCCCGGGTGTTACTTTTTTTTGGCGCCTATTTGGACTGTGGTGCCTTTAAGTTCGTCTAACGTTAGTGGCTTACCAGATTGTGAAGATAAGCGCTTGGTCAAACTTGCGGGATGGCCAGTGAGCCTGACAGGGTGGACGTCGGTCCTCTCAACATTCTGTAATCAGGTTCTCTCGTTTCCCTTGGGTGCCAAAATTTAAGTCCATGAAAGCGGGGGAGCTCGTCGTTTTGATGACTCTAGATGGTGGAAAGAGAAGAATTTAACAGTTTTAAGTCCAACTGACTCCAAAGAGAGGCAAGCACAGTTTGAGCAAAGTCACAACGTATCGTAGAGAAAGTGGGCAGATTTTATTGGAAGATGCGTATTTTCTCCATTTACAATGGAACACTGTTGACGATATCCCTGTAAACCTGGTTTTGGACCACAAAACAGACAGAAAAGACACCTCGCCAAGGGAGCTTCCGAGTACTGAGTCGTGATGCGAAGCCCCGTTGAAAAAAAATTGATGTGGTGGTGCACACTCTAGCGTTCTCGAGTCGGAGTTCGGTCCTGGTAAAGAAGGACAATTGAAAAGAGTTCCGAATGTGTTTGTGAAACAACAGTAAACTCGACGAACGGCCCAGGAATTCTCGGCCCGGATATCGGTAGGCCATTTCAAATGTTGATGCTACTCCTTTTCAACGGCCATCATGAACCCGAAGCTTTCCAAAATATATCTCAGAGGCCACGATTCTTCAGCGCCAGCGCTGAACGTTCTATGAACATTCAGAACACACGGGAGACCATAGAGGCTGTGCTATGTCATTCTTTTTGTGGAATACTTATCCTTCTTTCGCAATTCTTTCGTCGATATACTATGAGCTCCGTCAAAAACTGACCGCCAACATCAATTCAGCGCCCTTATTTGGCATCAAGACAATGCTAAATAACGGCACATAGATGAATCGTCTTATGCGATACTGAATGTAATCATCCTGGTTCTTTGTTTCCACGCGATGCCTACCTTTCATTGGCATGGTTGCTACATCTCACTTAATTGTGCTCGGTCTCTACACGTTGGCGTTAGGCCGTACCCTCAAGCATTTATTTTTCTTTCTGAAACATTTCTCCGACGGCAAGATCAGCCATGCAGACGACCTCTTAAAGAAACACGGTAAACTGTGTGCCGAAATACGGTTATACCAGCACGAGCGAGGCAGGATGAGATTCAGTATTGAAGATTAAAAATCCAACAGGACCACTGGCTATCTGGCCGAGATGCCATCCTTCTCCTAGGCTTCACCTGCCAATAGTTCACTGTCTGTCGTATCGAGGCCACAGCCGTCACTTCAAATATAGATGAGCTCTGTTTATCTTCTAATGACAATTTAGTTCCTTGTTGTAAACATTCTAAACTAAATATGAACAGAATACAGAGATGTGTTATATCTGTGTCTATTATTGATACAAGTAGACCTGAACAGTCAATGTCAGCAGAAGAGTGCCGACAGCCGTTACGACCGCAACGAGTAACTCTGAATATTTGGGATGCATATTGCGCTGCACGACAACGGTGATCTCCGTGTTGGTTTTCCTCTCACCGCCCTCGACTTCTTCGATTTTCTCCCGAGCTATGTACGCGTCCCCCTCAGGAGGACCTGCTAGTGGTACCTCTCCATGCAAAGTCGATTGCACACCATGATCCAATGTGATTTTTGACGCAGGCTCCAAGGACTCGAATACAGCATTGCTTGTCGTCCATTCTGTTGCATATGCGTCAGTGACAATAGTCTTTGCAGTAGCATCTGCCTACCTTCAAGTTCTATAGACTTGGACGTGTCGAATAGCTCCAGGATTGGCTATCCATGTCGTTCACATACATCAGCACCCCCCTTCGCCGGATCGAATCCGTACTCAGCATTTAACGCGGGTATAGCTGTGAACACCGATGAACATGGCGACGACCATGATTCCCATGAAGTTGTAAGCTTGAAGCCAAAAAAACCTTCTGCTTCCTCCAAGGACATCTCCAAATTTCCGTCGTAGAGCCAGGATAGGACAGGTATAGATACCTCATGGCTTGAGTAGTCGACAACAGGAGGGCGTATGAACAACGAGAGCGTATGAGGGTCTTCTACTATGAATGTATCGCAGAGATGAAAGTCCTTGTGCTTGTCCAGTGGTTCAATGCAGAGTAAGAAGCCCCCGTCTGTGTATCCGTACACAGATCAGTCCATGTTTGCTTCGAGCTCAAATAATATGGTGGATGCTCACATATTTGATAAAGGTCGTCCTCTTCTAAGTACCCTCTAGAGCGAAGGGAAGTATCCAAGTGGGAAGCTTGTGCTATCCATGATGTTGAGATATGGGCACTTGAATGCAGATAAATCTCTATATAATGAGGCACTGTTCCCGCACATAATATAGGAATGGTATTTCCTTCGAATTTCGAGGTTGAATGAGCAAGAGGGTCTACGACAATCGATCCACTAAAGTCAACAATTAGCAGTGAAATCAAAGGTCAAATGGGCCACAAACCTGTCGGTAGATGGCAAACAAAAAACGAAATCCAGGGGGCACTCGTATGGAGAAAGTTTTGTGCTCCAGTGCGCGTTCCACTCGTATGACCGTGACCTATCCCGAACCCCACCAACTAAAGTCTGTCCACGCACTGTCAATATACTCCCTGGCACGTAGCGCTGACTTTTCTGATACGGGATTTGTACGTGATTTTTCTCAGCATAACAGCAGATAACATAATAAACCCATATCAAGTCCTTCCTCGGCATATCAAGCGAAAAGTAATGAAGGGAGAGTCGTCTGAAGCCCCGTATCTGGACGTTTGACCAAGTCCAAAAACGATTGAAAGGAAGTATCCTCCGGGCAGAATTCGCTGTATCCAGGAGGTATATGTAAAGTATATACATGACTACAAGTCTGCCGTGCTCATTGATGTAGGCACCAGGCGGATCAATCTTAGAAGTCAGAAAATTCAGTATGCAGGAAAGACAATTCGTGAATTCACTGACGCTTAGACAAGTTTCCGGGACATAATTCTCTGCCAAATAATCTGAGACAGACTGAGGAAACATCGTGAAATTTAGCCTTCGAGCTGTAGCATGAGACACACCTGTATATCGCGAAGCTGCAAACAGAAGGGTGTCAGCGACATTTCTTAGAATAGAATGAGAAAGTGCTATACAAATTTGATGTAAAAAGGTATCAAGTCTTGCACAGGTATGTTATTCAGATATTGGTGAACAGGTACTCGCATTGAGCCTACTCACATCATTCAGTTACGAGGTAAAAGACAGCTTGGAAGGCTCGAACCCGTACCATGAAATATTATTGCCGGAAGGTTTGGCGATCGACAGACACCAAAGACTTGAGCGATATTTGGATGTCTACATAGACAATCAAAAGGTCAGTCTTAGTACGCGACTATACAGACATGAAATGTCGAGCCTGGGTTTGAGGAAGATATTGATGTCGTGATCAAGTTGCTAGAAAGCAAAGTATGTGTGCATTGCCGATCACACAGAATAGATCGCAGGCCATACCCACCTTCATTATGTCCTTTTCGCTACCAATACCTGGCTGGTATATACGAATAAGCTTGACTGTATTACTACCCTCGACGGTGCAGTAGCCATGTCGGTGATCATGAGACTCCGTTTCAGTGAGGTAGACGTCGCCTGGAGCGAGATCTCGGAACTGCCAACACATCATGTAACTGCACTGCGAAGGATACCAAAGTTTCTTACCATTCCTTTGTAGTATCCGTTCCTATCCTGAAGCCTTGCACAGATCTAAGTCGTGTGTTCCCTTTGAATCTCTCGCAGATTGCGTATCTCGTCGATGATACAATCTGATCGAGACTCGACAATGGATGTGATACGTAATTGCGACGTCTCCGCAGCCTCGGTGATCCTGGTGCTCAAAACATCTTGCATCGCTGGCCCCTCTAATTGCAAGTCTGTAATACCACGAACCTTCGGAGAAACGAAAGTCAAATATGTATCCATAGACGGGCCGCTAGTGCTTACAATGTAATCTGCTTTGATATTGTTCATTCGTTGTTTGTAGTCGTTGATAGTGTCCGCAATTTCTCTTGCTTTCAGGACCTTCAGGAAGTGCTTGAACCGTTTACCGTCCAGGTTATGTTGGGTGTTATCCAGATTCGACAGTAACTTCTTGAGATAGCTGTGTGCACAACTGTTTCAGTACAGGCTCGATGATTGGCACTAATTCTCACGTCTGAAATTCCCCACACACAGCTTGGAAGTGGGTCGCGCTGGAAATCCCGTGCGCTTCAATACTTTCTTTAACGATCCCCATGGTTGTCCTGATATCGTCTGCCAGCGCCCGAAGGTCCTTGTCGTTCTTTCCGGCTTTCTGATACACTTGTTCAACGACGGCAAAGTACAGCAGCGATCACAGCGTGTACCTCTATTGCCTCTAGAATCATTACCACGCATCCGGCTGCACCTTTTATATATGGGAATGGTGCCATTTCACCCACGGTCGTAGCGAATTTTGAGATTTGGATCCATTTATCGATGCTGAAGTTGCGAGGCATCATGATAGTACCCTAGTCATAATTTATATCTCAGCAGATGTCAAGACTTTACAGCAATCCGGGATTCTTGCTGTTGGGCACATGACAAGCTTGGGAACGAGAAGACAGTGTAAACAGGATGACCGGCCACAATGCTCGTGATTCTGATGTGGGTCAAGAGTTAGTGCACCGGGAAAGCATTACTATAGAAGAACGAACACCAGGATAGTCGTATATGATATATTGTGAGCTGGAGAGAGCGAGCATAGATTTTGTGGCAATTGCCGCTGTAGTTTCAAGTCAGACTCAACAACCACACCTCAAACGGCCGAAGCTCGATAGTACTTAGAGGGCGAAAACGGTGCCAAAGGGCTCGTATGTAGCACGAGTGTTGTGCCGTGACAGGCCGCCAATGGAGTGAACGAAACCAACGGAACTCTCGTCCCGGATATCCGGATCTAGGTTCGGCCATCATAGGCCCGCTCAGTGCGAGCTGTCTTGCAAGTCTTTTTGAATGCTGACGATGTTGCTTTTCCAACGCCTGTGGAAGCGAGACGACAGGATAGAGCTATTCAGAGTCGAAGGACCGCAAGATTCTAGCAACAGTATCCAGCAAAGATAATCCAATATGACAATATCCTCTTAGAATCAGTAAGCCAATAAGATGGGGGTTCATTGGGGTACTTGCCAGTAGTAGTTAAGTTAAGATCGATTTCTTTAATGAAGTGGGTACTATCGTTCTAAGACCACAAACCACTGAGATCCTGATCTTAACCTTTGAAACCCAAAGGTTGGACGATAGTATAGCATGGTCCAACGGACCACCGACCTTCTGAACCGTCATCAAAGCGAACAGTTAAGTGCAGTATGCGATCTCATGCATCTTCGCATCGTTACCTACAGACCGACCATCAAGACATGGAAGCATACGTAAATCCATTATAACAGTCACCATTGTCGCCGTCAGTTTCAAATGCATCGAAATTTTTAATGCTATTCGTTTGTACTTCATCTGAGTTCAATTGTAAGCATGTTTAACCGGCACAGCAGAAGCACTCACCAATGCCAGCGGTGATGGTGTCGTTGGCTTCACCAAATATCTCCATTTTGTAATCGCTTCGAGTGATGTAATCAGAGTACACGTTAGCATAGTCGAAAATGAATATATTTTCATCACTCGTTCTTGCTGGTCCGCCTGAGCTCGGAAGACGCGGACAGGTTTGGGCCGGTCGTCAATTATATCGCGATACTCATCAAAGCCCGAACAGCTTCCAGTATGACAGCCGTGCGGAATCGATGCGTCGAGGTATGTCTCCTGGAATGAGATAACGAACCTGAAGAAGTACAGAGATCAGGAGTGAAAGAGTTGCTCGTATATTAGAAATGGCATACCAATCCCTTATACAAACCTCGTTGCACAAAGTCTTGTAATGTCAATTGAACCTTTTCCATGGTTTCGCTCTGCAGGACACTAGAGGTGCGCATCTCTTCGATATTGACCTTCATGGCTGATGTGATTTTTCGCTGACGCCTCCACAGCACCAGCTAGAGCGCCGGGTCTCGTGTGGACCGGATCCTGGATATCGGAGAAGATCGAGCTATAGAAAGGAGTGAGCTGGGAAGACTGGTGGTGGCTAATGACGCTTACTGTTTCCTCGTAAAAGGGCCAAATGATACTAAGTACGGGCCGACTCTAAATAGACGTGTCAGCGTTTGAAATAAGAAAGCAAAAAAAAAATACAGGAACAGAGAGACTTACTGTGCCAAGACCAGTCGACACGCATCCAAACAATTAGGAGTCTGTAGCGATTGCTCCGATTGTTTGGGGAGACCTGGCGGTGTATATGAGGTGGAACAAAGACTGGACAGAACGGAAAAGAGTAACATGGCGAGGATTCATGGCATGCTTTGGACAGTACGTTGCCATAGGAGAACTATGACAACATAGTAGCCTACTGTTGATCATGGAAGAATCCAGACTGAGTTCCATAACGCGTGTTTCGCGTTGTTGATCATATCAAATGCATCCGCGTACGAGAACCGGCTCACAAATCGCGTCTTTGAGGCCCAATGACTAAGACGTGCGAGTGCGAGATGCCGTCAATCTCGGGATATCAGAACGGATTACTAATACGGACCGAAAGTTCCGCGACCTAGAGATGACAACATAAAGACAAGAGATTACTCTCTTCTCTTTCCTCGACCGACCATGACAGAACCACTTGGCCTGGGAGTCATCGGCCTCTCTACCAAAGGTTGGGCATCTACGCATCTCGCGCCCCCTCTTCTCGCGCCGCCTCTCTCGTCGCACTACAAGATTCTTGCCGTGTCCACGACCAACTCCACATCCGCAGAGGCAAGCGCAGCGAAGTATTCCACCGCCGGCACGACAGTCAAGGCATACCATACACCCGAATCCATCGCATCCGACTCTGACCTCGATATAGTCGCCGTGGCAGTGAAGACACCGAATCACGTAGAGAACGCGACAAAGGTCATTGAGGCTGGGAAGGACCTCTTCATCGAGTGGCCGGCTGGAAGAGGATTGAAGGAGACGAAGCTCCTCGCCGAGTTAGCGAAAGCGAAGGGGATTCGGACGATTGTTGGCCTTCAGGCGCGACAGAGTACGCTATTTCGCAAGGTGAAGAAACTGGTCGAAGAAGGTGAAATCGGAGATGTCTTGTCCACGAGCATGGTGCGTAGACCCTCGGTATCCTATACAACGTCCTTCTCATTAGATGTAGACATCGCGATTATCCGGTCCGCATGCGCCATGGGGACCAACGGTAACTAAAGGTAGTGAATACTTGTTGAAGAAGGATAACGGCGCAACGCTTCTTGACATCCCAGGAGGCCACTTTTTTGAGGCATTCACGTACATTCTTGGACCAGTTGACACCGTATTCGCGACTGCAGTCGTCCAGCATGCTTCATCCCAAGTGGTCAACCTCGATGGCACGCCTACTGGTGATGTCATCCCGGCTGACGCTCCGTCGCAGGTAGCCGTATCTGGGACGCTAAAGAGCGGTGCGGTGATAAGCTTGCACTGGCGTGCAGGCTTAGAGATACCGGCCGATGTGAAGGCGGCGACTCCGCTTCTATGGGTTATTGATGGGACGAAGGGGAGTGTAAGGATCGAGAGCGATCATCTCTGGGCAGCTCTGGTGGAGATGTATGAGCCTACAAAGCTCTGGGTCAATGGCGAGGAGGTGAAGGTCGAGGATGACGGCAAGACGAACGAGGGTAGAGCCTGGGAGGAGTATTTGAAGGGGGAAGGCACAGGAGATTATCCCGACTTGCAGCATGCCGTTAAGATCAAGAGTATCATCGACGCCATCTGGAGGAGTGCTGAAGGAGGTGTAAAGGTTAGCCTGTAAATATAGCACCGGCAGATGACACACCAATAACGACCAATACAATATTTAACGCAGTCGGGTTTCTGAGCATTTCCTTGTCCAATTTGTGCGAACACAGTACCGCCCATATCACCCAGATCAGAAATTATAGTTCCTATTGTGCTGTGGCTGCTGCGACGGTGACCTGTTCTAGGGCTGGCTGAGAACGCCTCCCCTAGTTGACGAGGGAGTCCCCGACACGATCCGAAGCGACCCACAGTCCGCCAACGCACCATAATGCGCGATTTGAGCATCCCACTGAAAGATTGGCGAACATGTCATTGCCGGTCACCGGCGGCCACGTATATAGTGGTTTTCCGGGGAATCCATCCTGGGCCAAGTAACCCTTGCAGCAATCAAGTTATCGTAGGGCTGCAGTGTTAGAGCATACAATCCGATGAGTAAAGGTGGCTTTGGCGAGGTAAATATGAGGCTAGGAGGCTAAGAAGGTAGGATAGCAGAACGAGCGCGAATAGACTACCAGACGGTGGCATTCTCTGCCGGACCATCCTTAAGTAAATTGAGGTGATTGAGGTGGCTCGTGTAGTATGTCATCATAGTCACGGTGTCCTACCAGTGATGCCCGACCAATGTACCGTAGCTGAGCTGAAGAGGTGGCTCGTGAGGTAATCGTATAAAATAGTGGAAAAATGACGTACTGCAGCATTGTCAAACCACTGCGTCGAACTGGCAACTACTGCTTGAAAAAACCGCTGGGCTTGGAAGTTGACTATATGCGCGGTAATCCAACTTCCTTGGGACGAGTACCACTATGACAGCGACTTCCGTTGCTCCTTAAACCAAGAACGGGCCTTCACTAGCGATCAAGAACCTACAATAAACGTTGAACGTGAAATGGTGGTCGTTGAGAAAGAGAAAAAACTGACAGGTGCCGCCATCTGAAAGCTTTCAGAATTCGTTCCGAATATTGACGCATTGGCTTGAAAGTCGCTTGGTGCCTACAGTGCTGTCTATATCGTTGGTGGGTGCTGAGCACATGGGCGTTTCCAAGGCGAGGTCAGGATCCAGTTTGAAAATCAGGCGCGAGCAAAGGTTGAAGTCGAAGGAGAGATGCATAGGCCCGGCTACCCGGCTTCGGGGTGCTTGACGTCCTACCGCCACTATCGTCGACGCGACTCCTTCCTTTATCTAGGAATATTCTCCTCTTGTTCTCCTCCTTTAAATACTTTCTTTCTATAATGGACCTGCACCGCTCCATTTCTAATGCCCCAAATTACATCTCAGATCCCAATGAAGGAGCACAATTGTTTGAATTTTTTTCAGCGTGCCAGGTGTGTTCTTTAGCAGTACGGACACGTTGTGAACGCTGAAAGTTCTGTTATATAGAGGTTTATCTTGTATTTATACCTGGAAGATGGTCTCTTCGCCCTCGATGTTGCGTACCGCCCTCTCCAACGACGGATAGGTTCCACTTCACTTGACGCGAGGACACTGCTGACGGGCAACGATGGCACGGTCATAAGTTAGCGAAGGAAACTGCGAGCGGAAGGCCGTGCTCTGTCTTGGCAAGATAGCCTTCATCGATTGCGGTCCGTGCGCTGACTGTATGTGCAACGTTGGTGTGTTGGTGTTGGTGTTTTGTTGGGCGCCTCGGTACGTTTTTTTCACCACAATAAAAGTGCTTCAAGCTCTGATTGATATCCTTAGGAATAATATGGATCGTGCTCTCCAGGAATCCTCGTGTGCTCTTCGTTGGCCGACTAGCTTTTACTCGCATCTCTTCAACCCTCCAATTTTACGCCGTATTCTTGGATCTCCGCAAACATCGAAATCTATTCATCACCGCCTTTGGTATTGATATCGATTGCTTCCTCCATGCTAAGGCTCGCCCTGCTGACGAGATGAGGGCCCTGTCACACAACATCGCAGACGCCCTTCAGAACCTTACGCTGACGGATGTGAAGGAAGCAGCACCAAACATTTCTCCTGTCCGACTCCGTTTTATCCCGTTGACATACACCCAACTCCTTCGTAGCGAGATAATTCATTTAGAGACATGTGAATCGCCGTGTCAGCCCATGCATGGGAAGCTTGAAGAAGGGAGATGTCGAGTAGGTGAATTTGGTTGTCTTTGAAAGAGTGACGCGTCGGCCCGACCGTCCGGCTCCTTGACACCCTACCATCATCACGGACGCGACTCCTCCTTTTCTCCCATTTACCCTTTCCTTTCAATAACGCACGAACTTTTCCTCTTATTTTCCATTTGCATCCTGTCCCGAGAAGTGGACAAGGAAGTACAAACCAAATTTGGGGCAGCAGGTGCGTTTCCACCAAGACGTACATAGCGAAAGTTGACCAGGATATGTAGATATTTCTTTCGTAATTATGCTTAAAGGACGGCTTCTACGTCCTAAATATCGTACACCTCCCTCCAACAGCTGGCGGTTCCCATTGCCAATTGGAGAACGATACAGTTGAACAACGATATGTAGCAGCAGGAAAGCGAGTTCCTTGTCGGATTGTACCCGCGGAATCTTCGGTCAAGCTTCAAGGCCGTTCTCTATCCTAACGACGCAGTCTTCATCGGTGGTAGTCTGTGCGGTGAATTTGTGTCGTAAATGTTGGTGCTTTCTGGGGTCGAGTGTCTACGGGGCCATGAAGAAATGGATAGTTGGCTGAAAGTCAGACTGTAACGATCTTATACAAATTCATTAGCAGTCGGGGAAATTTTTTGTGGTTTCACACACCAAGAGACCAAATAACCCCCAGAGCAATGTTGCAGTCCTTCCGCTTCAGATGCACCGCAGAACAAGACCCAGTCACCGTCAGGAATATCCAACAAAGTCGTCTGGCTGGTTGGAAGTGAAACGGCGCGAGCGAGCGGTATCATAGTGAGTACAAAGTGCCAAATATCGAACCTTCCTATTTCGTCCCGGATGTCATCACGAAGTACCCTTGCCGCTCGATGCTGGGCAATAACGGCAAATCAACATAAAGCCGTCACTGGTCACAGTGGGAAAACGTCCAAATCAGGCTTCGACCTGGACTACGTAGTACGATGTTCACTAATGCTCTACATTGAGGACCAACTCCATTTATATTTTTACAGCGCTCATTTAATCACAACACCGCCAAGCTCGGATCTTACACTTCGACCTCGCCTACTAGGGTTCGATTGGGAGCAACTGGCGTGTATACTTGGTGTATACAAATAATTCCTGTGGTATGCTCCTCGAAATTATTATTTTCAAGTCGAATTTGACTATTTAGACTCAAAACAGGTGCATAGATAGATGATGTTACATAATTTCGTCAGGAAAACAAGAATGGATGACGATGTGCATACTTTTTCGCTTGCAAACTTTCATTTTATTGCCACGCGTCTCATCGGCATGGGAAGGTTTTTACTCGCACTCGTCGACATTAAAGCTGACCTCATTCTTATATGACGCGTGCCATCGGCCTGTGAAAGCCTACACGTTGTCGCTGTGTTACCTTGGTGCGTTCGTCACTATCATGGAAACAATTTAAGTTTTGATTTTCTTCCTTACGAATAACAGCATCGTGAATAGCGCACAACGCGAGTTCTCGTTAGTCGAGAGTCACTGCCGACTTTCCTTCCCATATCCTCAATTGTCGAATGCCAGTTTGTTTATAACCAGAAGGCGCCACTTTGGGTCTCGACATCAAGTCTCTCCCCCAGCACTACGGCCCTATCTCCGAGATGGCCGCTGAGTTCGACAAGATGCTCTTCCAGGTTGTTACGCTACGGAGCATCACCGAATGATTCTTGTTCTGTTCAAGAAAATGCGACCGATTTCATGACAGTAATATGGATCGTACCTGTTCTTCTCCACAATCAGAACGGATCCATCCGGATACATTCACTGAGCTACCGGACGAAGTGTATGACAGTAATACGAGCCGCAGCTACTTCTCTCTGCGACGTCATCTAAGTCGTCGTATCCTGCAGTAGGAGCCCAATTTGTCATGCCGAATCAATCTTCGGACTGTTAGGTTTGTAACTCTATCCTGTCTTTGATAACGAATGCTGATCAGAGCTTTGACAGACATGTATTATTCACCGCCGTGTAACCGCTCCAAACTTGATTGCTATTCTTAGGAAGGATAGTACCGTGGATGGTGCTCAGCGCGAACTCTCAAGTGCAATGTCGTTGGCTGAGATTTACTACTCGTGTATCTTCACCATCAAGGGTTTCAACCCTTAGATCTACCTTGTATCCGAACATTCAAGAATATGTGTTCAGCAGTTACCGCCTTCACCTCGGTCGCTTAGCTATGGTCACTGCTGACCAGGCAAGCGCTCTTTTGACCATCATCGTAGACGCTCTTCTAGGACATCATGCAACCGTGCATTACTACCAGCCACTCCCTTTCCCCTTCAAGAGGACGGTCTCGACGGATTGTATAGAAAGGACACACAAGCTGAAGCTGATTCTCTCCACAACACGGTCTATTCTGTCATCGAAGACAGGTGCCGACCCGGCGTTATCACAGGCGAATGGATGCTGTCGGACGGTTTGTACCCCCGTGTTGTTTTCGAGAGCGAACCCTATCAGAGTTTTTGCAGAGCTGTATAATCATCTGTATTTGGTCACCAGGGATTGCATCTCTATTCAACATTCCCTCCAGGATAGATCTCGTGGCTTATGTAAGCATTGCACATATTCCCGCTCTATCGCTTTGTCACATCGCCTCTCATCCCGTCTCCCTTCCCGACGTGATCAATCTCGATTCTTAACATGATATGACTCTCTCACGCCCTTGAGTATTCTACCACAACTTTTGTATTCGCTGGGAGGTAGGGCGACGCAACCTTCGCAGGATCAACAGACTCGCCAATAACTCTACTTCATCATTGTGGCCTCCCGCGCAGCCATGTCAGATAGAGCAGCTACTTGAAAGGCCTGGTTATAACGAGGGCCCGGCGTCTATCATGAAATCCCCCAGGATCCCTAGCCGTTGCCTACGCGATCCCTCCCGCGCGCTCTGATATACCTATATTACCATAGGAGCTCCCCGAATACGAATCTCCGAATTCCCATTCACCGCCAGGTACCTTGCAGGAAGACATGTATGAATTGTCTCTGTTCAGCACTAGGCATTGTATGGCATCGCACAACGGAGGGCGGGAAAGCGGAGTTCCTGAATATGAACCTGATAGCCTTTGAGAGTCGAAGCCGGTCTGTCTTTACGGGACGCTTCAGTTCTCTCTTCCCGCAGTATCCTCTGCTTTATAGCAAATTCCTCTATCCTAGATGCACATCATGAATCGGCAGCAGGAAGCTGAACGGCGAATGACGCGAAATGTATGGCTCTGGCACATTTTTGGTTTCGCTAGCATGAATTATTTCTGCTGCGTGTCGCGCTCGCGTGCCATGTTCCGGGATAAGTGGCGAAGTTCACGATGTGTTTTGATGACGGGGTCAGAGAACGTGCGTCCATGAAGAGGCTAGTGAAAAGGTTTGGGCCATCAACCTTCGGTTACGTTTATGAGGTTGTCCATACATTCAAGCAATCCTGAAGAATATATCATGTTTCTTTGGGAGTATTACAGGTTCCTACAAGCGTCATCATACATCTGTGCTCATACTCATTTTAGAGTCCATCTGGTGTTAGTACAGCGAGACAGTTTTCAACGATCCATCGCCCACTATCCACGCATCATCATCGCCCAAATAGCGAAGATAAGAACGATAAGTCCGGCGCCCCAAGTCAACATTTTTTCCATCTTCTTCTGAATTGCATCGTTGTTCTCTTTTTGCAATTCAAACAACTCCTGCAATGAAAGCTGGGATGCCTCCATACGTTTCTTCGTTTCCTCCATGTGTTTTCCCGTAGTCTGAATATGCGTCTCTATATGCTTCTTCGTCGTCTCCATATGCTTCCCCATCTCTTCCATGTGCTTCTCCGTCGCCGCTAGTCTTTCTTCCACCGAAAGTGCTTTGGGCCCGTCGGGCTTCGGCTCAGGGCATAGGACTAACTTATGGACATAGGTGTGCCCTTCTTCGGGGCATAGATATTTCTCCGTCGTCCAGGGCTCCGTGGCATTATATTTTGCGTTACATTCGAAGCAAAGGAAGAACTCATCTGACGCAATATAAGCATTATTTACAGTTTACTTTGGTGCCTTACCTTCACAGTCAACGCAGAACCAACAAGGCAACGTCACACCTCCTTTGCACTTTGCGCACTGGGGGAATCTTGACGGATCCTTGAACCTTTCCTGAGCCTTTTCCAACTGTGCTTGCGCCCTACGGGCAACCGAAAACAGGCGACGTTCGGCCAAATGACGCCTGAGTTGTAACAGAGGATGGTAATGTGTGTGTACGGTGCCATCCTCTTCAGTGAAGTCGTCTCGAAGACACCGTAGACACACGTCCAAGATAGTGTCATCGTAGTTAAGGAGACAATATAAACATAAAAACCGGGAGCCGACGAGATCCTCACGACATTTATTGCAGGAATAACCGATGCTTAAAATTTAAATCTGAAAGTCAATATATCCATCTATATTTAGGGTAAGTGGTTTCTTACTGAACAATTTGTCTCCTGGCCTTGAACCACGCTAATGAGCGATAAAGTGCTAATATATCCTGCGGGTACAAGGTACGTTCAAAAAGCGTTAGCGTGTCCATCATACCCCAGTCTACAGGACCTCCGAAGGTATAAGGTAACCACCCAGCACGGCAGTCACGTTGGATGATAAGGTCGATAAATTTTTGACGCCGAGCCCGCCGTTCTTTAAGATGGCTCCAGCGCATCTCCTGACAGGACCTGCGAATTCTGTGCAATACGACTCGGATAGCATAAGCCCAACGGACGCGAGATGATGCACGAGATAGCCCATACTGGAATACCAGGTCCTGATATTCATGATCATATGGCCAGAAACCCTTGAGGTAGCATTCAATAGCTGAATGTTCGAATGAGAACTCGCCAATGATAGCATCCTGGGTGGTCCATCTTGTGGTCTCAAAGTTATCTGTACCCTCCTGGTCACTCTCGCTGTCCCACCGCCCTTCCATGGTGGATGATGATATAGTACCCTCGTAACGCCACTTGTCAACGGCCAAATCTTTGCCGCGTGCTTTGTGAAAAATGACCCTTGTAGAGTCAGATGCCTGCAGGCTCAGTTTTCCTTGTACAATGAATTCGCCAATGGTGTCAGTCCCAAATCCCGCGAAGGTCCCATCAGCCTGAGCGTCATTGATGCAAAACACGGCGATTTCACTCGTGCCTAATCCTTTGCGACGATAAGTCCCAACCCAAGTGCCAATGACTGCATCGAATCCCTCTAACTCGTATATCTCCTTATTTCGGTCCAGTAGTGCTGGTAATTTGGAGGGCATGACATTAGTGCTATGCTGGCCGACCATGCCATCGTCGCTCATTGTGTAAGGGAGTAGGGCTGGCTTCAGATTGATAAAGTCGATTGATGTCTGATCTATCTCCAAAGGGAGTTCCGAAATCAACTCCAAGGGTGCATGCGCGTGAAGCCAGTAATATGGTGAGTGGGCTGAACTCCAAGAGGAGAACTAAAGTGCGGGCGGAGATTCAGTTATACCAGTACAATCATACAACAACATTAGGGACAACATACAAGACCATATACAGATTTACGGAGCATCACCGCCTCATCGAGGTTCTTGTGTTTGAAGACAGCTGCATGGGACTTGCAATGAGCAAAAATCTGTTACTTGACTGCTTGACACACCTCGAAGATCTTTAATTCGTACTTCAACAGCATCCATTATCACGTCCACAGATTGTAAGCCACTCTGGAATATACCAGGGTAAATGGTATTGGAGTGGGAATACTTGACGATCAAGTACTGTCGCTCTAGAAGAAGATACATAAGAGGGAAGATGAACTGAAAAGACTGAGGTTATGAATGTATATGAAGCAATCAGTTATGACTCGCCCGTTCTAATCGACCGGGGCCCGTAATCAGAAGAAGGGTATCAGGTGCATCAATGTTGTACTGAAATGCTTCGAGCTGATCTTTCAGTTTCTTTTCCTCGCCTTGCACATACGGGAGAAACTTGCTCCAGTCATTCCAGTTCCACGTCCCATTGTGAGGAATCTGTTCCTGGAGACCTGAGAGAAGTCTATCCAGACGCTTGAAAGGATATGCACCAAGAAATGCATCCACAAACACACGATTGGCTGGCAAAGTCTGTTCTGCAGTTGTATGCATCTGTTGAAGCAGGGTCCAAATTTGCATATAATATTGGAACAATGTCATCTGAAAACCTATGGAATGTAACAATGTATAAGCCTCAAAGGAAATAGTCGACAGTGTTTGGAGTGGTCATTGGTTACATACCAACTGCCCAATATGGTGGTGTTTTAGAGACAAAATTAATTTTGTATTTTTTTTCCTGGCTACTCCAAGTATTTGCAGGTATTTGCAGGTAAACGGAAGTATTTCGAGGTATTATCAGGTATTATCAGGTATTATCAGGTAATTCGAAGTAATGCAAATTCCGGCAATCAAAATTTTGACTAATTTCGGTAGCATACTTCTAAATACTTCTAAATACTTCTACCTGCTTTTACTTGGCTTTACTGGATTCTTGACGATCCGAGAAGCCTGTCACTCCGCGGTTTCCGGGGTCCATATCCATATATCAAACACAAACCCTGTTCTTACAATGGAATCTAAGGCGACCTTGGAACGGTCAAGCCTAACGGGTTAGTAAAGAAGGCCATTCGTTCAGGCAAACTGAAGGTTCGTCTGATGCCGAAGTTCGGCATTAAGCCGATATAAGCCGTACTACCTATGGGCGCATGAACCCTGAGGACCCCGGAAGAGTCCTTCCATTTTGAGCCTATGCCGATGTGCGGACGGGAATGTGAAGTATTCCCTGGTATTCTGAAGTAGCACACTATTTCAAGCTGTCGCCTATGGCATTCTAAGTCCGTACCTATCATTACTTACGTTTACCTTGCTTTACCTCCGATTACTTACAAATACTTCATAATACCTGTATTTACCTGTGAATACCTGCATTTACCTGTGAATACTTACTCCAAGGCGAAAAAAATGAAAAATATGTGATTTTGTCTCTAACCCACCACGATAGCCCAATAAGCCATCCAATGCAGTAAACTAGACATATAATGATCGAATCATTAGAAATTATGTTGTAACTGTTCTCAGACTTACCTCCAGTCTTCAGGCCGTCCAGCACAGAGAGCGTTGGCTTCATTGATGGTCACGAATCCGGAGACATCGTCGTCAAATGCTTCCATCAGCGGTTGGATCCGGAGGAGATTGATATACGGCAGAGCCCACTGATCATCTGCGGGTTGCACGATGGCCTCGGAGATATGGGATGCCTCTGAATCACTTTCAGTAGTGCTCGCGGGTGACGCTATCTCTCGCATCGGTCGAGCCAAGACAGATTGGTTACCAGAATAATAGTAGTCACGCAGGGCAAGAACCAAATCACGGACTTTGGCACTTCCCCTCCAATGCTAGATGGACCGACGATGAATGCTATCAATTTTATGACTGTACAAAGATTAACCTACCATTTCTTTCCATATATCATACAGGTCCTGATTGATCAAGCGTTCGTAAGGTCCAGAAATTACTGCCGAGATGACTCGATCACCCATTCGTTCGACAGTTTCCCCGAGAGCGTCGACTAGACTTTTCTTTTGAGCCTCAAATTTTCGATTAAACAGGGCCTCGTTTGTCTTGATGAGTTCCTGGAGGTCTTGGCGAATCTCTGATTGAACTACTGATATGATCTTTTTGTCGCTGTCGCTCTGACGAGCGCTGCGGTTTTTGTTGTTCTTTTCGCTTGCATCGATGATCTTCTGGAGAAGGGCCGGATCCTGCATTACTTTGCTAGCTCCGCCTTCTTTGTCAATGAGGCCCATCAGCTCCTGATTCTCTCAAGACCGCACCATTTCAAATAGTGTAATGGTAGACAGCGACTCCGTCACGTCGTTCAGTTTGACATTGACCCGCGTATTTAGGCGTAATAAGAGGTCCAGCTTGTGTCTCTCAAACTTGTCGCCATACGCAGCGAGGTTGGATTCATAGCTTCCACTTCTCAAAATTCGACCTAAACAACACATCAGTTCCAACCATATCTGAGGTTCTTTGCATATAAATCACATACTAACGAGGTGTCGACCATAATACACACCAGAAGCGTTCGCGCATTCAGTAATATCTCGAGCGATGTTTTGCAATATTTCTGCCAAATAGGCCTTCATGTTCTCGCCATCTGTGGCACTGACGCCTTTCAAACTAAAACGAACATTCTCGTTTGATCTCAAATATAGGCAATGATCTACGCACATCAGAAGGCTGTTCATCATCTCTTTCATCAAGAAATGCAAAGTGATAATCTTTTCGTCATTTTGCCTCTGTTTCAGCTCAAGAGACAGGGCCACCTTGAAGGGCAACACCGCAACTACTGCAGTCAGCGAACCTGAAAGCTGCGCTCGTAAAAAAGCATATTACCGCTTATGAACGGATGAATTTTCTGTAACTCGTCGAGCGTTCCGATAAGAGCGGAGCTCGCCGCACTCCATCCGCTGAGTTGGCTCACAAAACTGTCAACACCCAAAGAAATCGTTGTATTGACAGCATTTGCAAAAGGCTGGCTGGTCGCATCACTGTATTTGTCGACTAGTATTGAGGGCACACGGTAAGTATGAAAGCACGATGAAACTACAGTCAAAGATACTTACTCGATGAATTTAACTTCCTTTCGAATTTTCCAGGTGCATTCAATTTGGTGTGTTCAAGAGTTGCAGCTGCTGTAGCAATAATCCCGTCAGTTTCTGAGGCCATTTCGAGACGCTGCTGCTGTTTTGTGGGCAAGGTGATGGATACAAGGAGATACGAGGGCTTACAATTAAGGCGCGTCGCGGCAAAGACCGCACGCAGCCTTAGCCTGAGTATCCCATGAGAAGGAGCTAACGAGGACTTCCTACTGGCAACTATCAGAAACTATCAACGAAATGAATATAAATATGGCATGTTGAGTCATTTGCGGAACCACTGTACTGGATTACCAGCATTCTGGTTTTGATACAAAAAATGACAGCGGCTGCCCGACTTGTAATGACTCCTGAGAAGAAAGCACAACGATTGCTTGAAGATGGTTGTAGAGGGCTTGAATAATTGACTTCGTCAATTTCTGAGCGTATATCCGTCCATTCGTTATTTATAGTTCAACTGCAACCGTGCAGGCTGTGTAAGATATACAGGCGAGGTCCATCAATGCGGGTACTAAATCAACAGCGCTCGAAAATGACACTACACGTACTGTTGAATCATCTAGGGCATCAGACTGCGCATTAACAAGCGCAAGCAAGTGTGTGCATTGATGGAGGTTGACAGGTGCTTAATGCTCAGCAGCGAGCACATAGAACAGTGTATCCAGATACTACCAGAATGCTCCATTCAGACCGAGCTGGTTCGAGTTAACGGCATACGTACAGAGCGGGAGCAACGCACGAGAGCTTGTAAGCATTCGAGTAGAAACGGAGCTTCGGCAACGTCGTATTTTGTAAGCAACGTGTTTGTTTAGTACAATTCATTCCGCCTGCAATAAAGATTGACCGGGCCAACAACACCGTAGTTAGTTTGTCCAAACAAGAACCAAAACCGGTGCGGCAGCTCTAAAGAACATCATCGTGACCGAAGCGTAGTCCGCTATATCCATAAATACCATATATCGCAGAATCTCTGCCCTTTACGTCAAAGCCAGCCGACATGGTGGCAAATGCAATAGTCACATATATTGACGAAAGGCTTTCCCTGAAGACCAGCAGCCAGTTGTGAATATTTCCTATTCACAACAGTGAGGGCGAACCGCCTACCGGCGATTGGTAAATGCCGAAACCATGGTTCCGTGGGTTGTTCAAAGACATATCTGCTGACAAGGATCAACGCATGATGCAGGTATAGAAAAGAGGACGAGATAGCCGCCGTATGAAGCCGTCCTGGATACACGAAAATTTCCCCCGGTACGAGACGAGGAACGGCAGTGGCCCGTTGCGCTTAAGTACTGTCTCTGCGTAAAGAAAGGTCAAATGATTACTGAGAAGTACGGGCCGAGTCCGACGGATTTGTCAGCACAAACCGGATACGGGAACGAATTCATGTACTAAGACCAGTAGACACACACATCCAAGCGATAAAGGGCGTATAATGGCCGTTGCATCAGCAGAAAGAGACGCGGGTGGTATGAGGCAGAAAAAGGTCATCCAAATCGAGCAAAAAGAATAACGCGAGGAAGATTCACGGGATGCTTCCGGATCGAACACTACACGCTGTGCCGGTGAACAGTGATGTCGCCGGGAAAAAGGATTCAAATAGGTCTCATGACGCCCAATTCGCGTTCTTGGCCGTATGAAAGAGGTTGCATTGGATAAGGACGGGGTGTCGCAATCGACGACCCGGATATTAGTCTTCCAATATAACGAGACTCGATGACTGGAACAACTGTAAGAAGCCGTCAGTCTCGGGATATCAAAGAGAATCACTAATACAGACCAAAATTTCCACGACGACTTCTCGCAACGGAACAACATAAAGACGAGAGACAACTCTCCTCTCTTTCCTCGACTACCATGACAGAACCTCTTCGTATGGGATTTATTGGCCTATCCACCAAAGGATGGGCATCGACACATCTCGTTCCTCCCCTTCTCGCTCCGCCTCTCTCGTCGCACTACAAGATTCTTGCCGTATCCACAACAAATCCCGCATCCGCCGAGGCAAGCGCAGCGAAGTATTCCACCCCCAACATAACGGTCAAGGCATATCACACCCCCGAATCCATTGCATCCGATCCTGATCTCGATGTCATCGCCGTGGCAGTGAAGACACCCAATCATGTAGAAAACGCGACAAAGGTCATCGAGGCTGGGAAGGACCTCTTCATCGAGTGGCCAGCTGGGAGGGGATTGAAAGAGACGAGGCTCCTTGCTGAGTTGGCGAAAGAGAAAGGCATCCGGTCGATTGTTGGCCTTCAAGCGAGACAAAATGTAGCGTTTCGCAAGGTGAAGAAATTGGTTGACGAAGGGGAGATTGGAGATATCTTGTCCACGAGCATGGTGCGTAGACCCTCGGTATCTCAGACAGCTGCTTTCTCATTAAACGTAGACATCACGATTACCCGGTCCCCACGGGTCATGGGGACCAACAGGGCGTAAAGGCAGCGAATATTTGTTGAAAAAGGATAATGGCGCAACGCTTCTTGATATCGCCGGAGGTCAATTTTTCGAAGCATTCACGTACATTCTTGGACAAGTTGACACCGTATTCGCGACTACGGTCGTCCAGCATACTTCATCTCAAGTAGTCAACCCCGACGGCACGCCCACCGGCGATGTCGTTCCCGTTGACAGTCCGTCCCAGGTAGCCGTATCTGGGACACTAAAGAGTGGTGCGGTGATGAGCTTGCACTGGCGTGCAGGTTTAGAGACGCCGTCCAATGTGAAGGCAGCGACCCCACTTCTATGGGTCATCGATGGGACGAAGGGGAGTATAAGGATCGAGAGCGACCATCCTTTCGGAGCATTTGTGGGGATGTGTGAACCTACGAAGCTTTGGGTCAACGACGAGGATGTGACAATTGAGGATGATGGCCAGACCAATGAGGGTAGGGCCTGGGAGGAATATCTGAAAGGCGAAGGTACTGGAGATTACCCAGATTTGCAGCATGCCGTTCAGATCAAGAGTATTGTCGATGCCGTTTGGAGGAGTGCTGAGGGAGGTGTAAAGGTTAGCCTGTAAATGCCGAAAAGTAAGACGACCCACCAATGATGACCAATGTACGATATATGCAAGTCAAGTCAAGTTCTTACATTTCCTTGTCCAATTTGCGCTAGACCCAGCACCACCCACATTGCCTGGGACTAAATCGAAAATGAATATTGAAGCTCTGATCACTGCGACAATCAGTGCTCCTGTGTTTTGAACCCAGGACTAATAGCGTCCCTTAGCTAACGGGCGGAAGTCCGTGGGGTCGTTAACATTCATATTATGGTAGGTGTCAAGACTTTAACATGAAGAGTATCCATTGATACGTTGGCACGTTCCTTCGCGGCAATAAAGACATCGTGTTACTGCTGTTTCTGAGTATACGCCCTGACGAAGAAGTAGATGGACTTGTGACGAGGACAAATATAAGTTTCGGAATCTGGAAGGATAATAGCGGTACGCGCGCAGATGGACCGTTTCCTTGCGACATCCTCTGCCGAAAGCACCCAAGTCGATGGAGGTGTTTAAGATAGTTTTCTTTCTAGTTGCTCCACCCCGTCACTGTCGTCATGGTAAAGGCGGGACACCCTGATAGAGCAACCACCTCTCAACAGTCTTGACAGATATGCTGTGGCTCAGTTGCAGAGGTCAGCCGTTGGGTATAAAATAGAGGCAAAATGTAACAACATACCTCATCGGGGACCACCGTTAGCCACAGCGTCCAACTGGCGGCCACTGCTCGACTAGAGGTTTGAGCTTGAAAACTGATTCTATGTATGGTAACTCGGGGAGCAGGGAACATTACGAGGCGACTTTTAATGAGAGCCGACGTAAAACAGCGTCCAAAAAACTAAAGCGACCTAACACTTTAGAAGGTAGCCAGTCGGGGGTATTATATAAACTCACGTGTATCCCTTCTTTGACACTGGTCTGAGGACCCTCAAAGTTCGTGCGCCATATTGAGAAAGGCTTCTGGAGATGTCACAGCTGATCCAATACACAATAGGAGGAACGTCGATGGTGTTCCAGACCTCAAGCTGGTGTGTTCAAGGGCTTGATTTGACGCTCCTGGAATTTAAATCAACGTCTATGTGGAGAACGATTGCCCTTGGTTCGCACGTTTTGGAGAAACATCGATTTCTGCGATGGTAGTAGAAATCCGACACCGGGCTCTTAATTTCGCAAGCTATTACCAGCATGTCTGAGGGAACCAAGTTGATGTAGTCCAGCCCCTTGTCCTTGCGTCACTACCAATACTACCATCTGATAGAGACATCAGGGTAATGGAATATTTGAATGAAATTTAAGCACGGACCGCAACGGAAATGAGAGGCAAATTCTAAAAGTGTACTTATTGAAAAAGTAGATAGCGGACGTCGGGGAAGTAAATCTCTTGACGGCGTGTAAATGCGAAACAAGCTGTGCTGAGAATCCTGACAGATTCTCGTGATGCCTTCTATTGCGCTGGCACCAATAACGCCGTCTACCCAAAACGTCATAACGTAGGGCTTGAAAGAAATATTGAATACTCACGGTGATGAGAGCCTGATCACAGAAGACGTCTCCATTCATCAATGAGATAAAGCGAATCTTTCTATAGCCTTTCCGAGCGGATCACACTGATGAATAAAAATGCCTCCCGGGAGCGTTGATGTTGAAGACACCATTCGATGCTCCTCGAGAATAATCGGAGTCGCCAGTGACGCTTGAGCACGTCTGTCGCTGTGGATGCGGCCGCCGCTGCTGTCATTAGCTCTCGGCTCGTCATTGTTGTGGCAGGTCGCAACGCAAAATAGTGCGAGGAGCTTATTGCTCGGGGTCAACCAATGAGCTCTGGAAACGCTCTCAATGACAGCGGCGGTCTTAGCGAGTTACAAGCCTCCAATGACCCGTTAACGTCTCATATCCGCCTCTTCCGTACCTCTCAAGGCTATCATGCTCAACCTACGCGTTCACATGCAATACCTGACAATACAGCCCGAACACGGAAGCTTGAAGTCCTGCAACACTGAATAGCGATGGACGAGGTACAGGATGGGGCTCTGATAGGCGGCGACGAGTAGATCAAGCACAGATACTTAGCTGTCGAGGAAAATGGAGTATCCATTTCTAGTTCACTGGCTTCTGCTCTTTGCATGAGAAGGACGATCCGAGGGTACGTGCTATGCTCGATGGAGGGTAACATGGATAATTGACAAAGTGTCCGTTAGAACTTGACATTCACGAAGTGAGGAGCTGGCAAATCACCCAGGTCAGAAACTGCACGACAGAGAAAATGGCTACTCACAAGCCAGACCTCACGATGGCATCGTATTCATCCGCCTCTAGCTGTTTTCTACAACTGGATTTACTGGACTTTACCAGGTGTACATCCGTGCACACCGATGTACCCCGATGTACACCGGTGTAAACGGATGTACACCCGTGTGGAGCCGTGTACAGCCGTGTACACGGATGTAATCTCATGTAAACCCGGGGGCGCCACACGGAGAGGTCCGGCCCTAGCCATTACGCGATCGTGTAGAGCCATGTCAATCACGTCAACTCTACACGCGTCCACACTGTACTCCACACTCGTCCACACTCGTCCACACTGTACTCCACGCTCGCCACCCCCGACGAACTACATGCAACCACACGCGACAGTCACACCACGTCACCCCCTGTCAATAGCCGTTCGGCATATTCTCTGGCTCGGCATCAATCAGGCAAGCATCGGTACGAAATGGCGGAAAAGGTGTGCCGAAGCCGTTTCAGCCGTCAAGTAGGCCTCTAGCATCGCTACCGACTCAGGCAACTATAAGCTATCTCTAACTAGCCTTCCTGTGAGTTGATTACTTTGCTTACCGTTGCTTTGTTGACTTGAAACACATCGAATAGAGTTTCTTCGAGGAACTATGGAAAAAACCCTGCCAGGAATATTCGGCAGTATGCCCACTAATCTATCTCATAAATTTACCAGGTACACGACACCCGCCTCCACACCTCGAAAGATGGAGATCTTCCAATCTATCTTCCGACGCTCATCCAAGCTAGCAGGGGCCACGGGAACGACGACGACGGTTCGACGGGATACGAAGCTGGGGGGGGGGAGGTGACGAGGCTGGACGACCGGGAGGCTAGGGCTACGGGGATGACGACGACGACGACGACGACGTTCGACGGGATACGAGGCTGGACGACCCGGAAGCTAGCAGGGGCCATGGATGGGATACGAGGTCGGGGGAGCTGACGAGGCTGGACGACCGGGAGGATAGGGCTACGGGGACGACGACGACGGCTCGACGGGATACGAAGCTGGGGGGGAGGTGACGAGGCTGGACGACCGGGAGGCTAGCAGGGACCATGGGGACGACGACGGCGGCGTTGTTCGACGGGATACCAGGTCGGGGGAGGTGACGAGGCTACATCTCGCAGGAGAGACATCGGACGGCACGCTGTAGGGTGACCGGAAAGCAGGGACGATGACGTTTGGTGACTGCGGCTCACTGACGCGAATGAGCTGGATTTCGTTGTCTAGTAAGTGGTTAAATGCATAAAAGACAATTTTTTGTGTTGTGACTAACGAATACCTAGTGACCTGATCGACCTCGGTGCCAAAAACAATGTCGCTGCCCTATTCAGCACCGAACGGCGCCTTCTGGGAGTCGTGTCCTGGGCGACAACGGGAACAGTCGCGACCTTCAAAACACGCGCGAGCCTCCATCTGGCCCCGTATCGTGTTGTTGGGATCAACGGGGCAACGGATTCCCTCGTCGTCCACGACCCGTTCATGGATGCAGCCATAGAGTTACCGATAGGTTTCGTTGTCCAGCTGTACGTTTGGCGATTAGCTGTCGGGAATTCTACTGATATGTGTTCCATAGGTCGGTCTCCTGACTTCCTCGCAGTGGGAACGAGATATGATTTGATACATCAGGTGTGCCATATCCTACATACATCCATACATACATACCGGGGTTCACAGGTGTTCTATGTATGTATATCATTAAAAAACCCGTTGTCGTTTTTAGGTCTTAGTGAGGATGCTTGGAATCAACACAACGGAGCCTCACTCCACTCGGCGAGCATGTCGCACCCTCCTGCGCGCTGCCCCCCCACCTGATCCTGTCCGCACGCCTCCGTGTCCACCACACCCTCCGTTTCCCCCTGCAACGGGCATGCCCCGCGAGCGTCCCCGTCCCTGGGCCTCTCCTCCCGCACCCCCGCAGCCCTCATCACGGTCGGAGAGCTTCCCGTGTCCACTACCCTCCGTGTCCCTCCCAACGGGCATGCCCCGCAAGCGTCCCCGTCCCTGGGCCTCTCCTCCCGCACCCCCGCAGTCTTCATCACGGTCGGGGAGCTCCCCGTATCCACCACCGTCCGTTTCCGCGCTCCACCCTCCACCAGGCATGCCCCGCAAGTTTAAGCGTCTCGCACTGCACGCCATAGGTCGGCGCGATTGAGGTTCGTCGTGTAGCAGACGCCGGTCACACCAATGTGGAAATTGGGGAAGTGTTCAAGAGGTGGGAGGCCCAAGGCGAGGGTGTCGGCGAAGCAGCGTATATGGACCTGTAGTTGCGCATAGAGTCAGCCTTGTCGATATGGAAAGAAAGACGGACGTATCCGATGATCTTTGGGTATGAGCTCCATCAGGACTCTCCCCGTGTCTTCTTCCCATGGCAGTAGAAGTGGCTGTGAAGGATTGGAGGTGGGAGACGCGACGGCGGGAAGCAAGTCCCAGTATGGTCCGGAAATGGAAATCGTGGATGATCGAAAGTGCTTTCCCTCTCCCTTGACTTCGAATACTTTACTTTCCAGCAATAATCCTTCCATCTCTCCATCAAAAGTTAGAATCGTTACCAATAATGTCAAAACGTCTCCCCAGTCGCAGCTGATAGACGTGTTGTAGAGCAGTCAGGGCTACATCTTCTCAGCCGTACTCTCCTCGCAGTGGGTGTGATGTGCGCGTGGCATTTGGCTGCTATATCTGCTGCTGAGACGTCCGTCGAGTCGTAAGATCATGAGGTATACAAACGCATTGCGCGGAATCGGGGAGAGGAGTTCATCAATAGCTATAGTTTAGGGTAAGTCTGGTTAGACTCAGTCTAGCTCGTTTCTTACGTGCCGGTTAGATGATGGAAAAACTTCAAGCTCTTCTTTAATCTTGAGGAGTATCCTCTGTATACGCTCATTATTCCTCTGAGGCTCCAACTGTATACGGACGGACGGTCGTGGGCACGAAAGGATGGGTACGAAGAGCATGGTGGGGTCAGGAGAGGCGAAGAGTTGATAGATGATGATGAGGAGTAAACCTTGGGTTGATTTTTTTAGGTTTACCTTGACAGTCTGGAACTAATCTCTTGAGGAATTAGCGGCATGATATTACTTTATTCAAATTGGACAAGGCATCTGGGTATTTTATTCGCAATCAGAGAACTTTATCTGTCATAGACGAAAGGATGACGAATATGAAGTAAAAAAACTTTTGTAGTAGAGGAGAGGGAAAGCAACGTCAGATTGACGGCAAGCTCCATAGGACCAAGTTTGAGAATGCGAGTCAGTAGTACGTGTCCCCCGATTTGTTGCCCCGACCGTGTGAATGGGGCTCATCCGAGCGAGGAAAGGTCGGCATGTTTGTAGCAAAGGAGGAACTGCTGGGAAAGGGAAAAGGTTAGACATCGGGACACCTTGGGATTCAAGTTTACACACCTTTACACCTCTTGCACTGCACACCATAGCCCTACGTAGTCCCTGTACCCCGAATCCACATACTCGTCTGCTGAGAAAGTCTAAGCAACGTTGAGAAAAGCTTGTTTCGACACGTACCTGTACCCCGTTTACCAGAAGGCCGCAGTCACAAGATCTTCCTCTATAGATGCTCGGACATCAAAATCGGCGCCTATGTTGCAAGTGTCCGTTCTGCTTTGGCGTCATCCCAATAGTCGTATGAGCCTTGACTTCACTATCCCCAAAGAATCGCATTCGCATAGCCTCAATCGTCTTCCCGAACCTACCCAAGCATCAGCACACAACCAGAAAACGACACATCTCCACGCACCATAAGCAGCTCAGACCATGAAACACGACGTTCCCTCCTCCATGAATAAAGATATAAGCGGGCGGCACTTGATGTCGGACTTGTATAGCATACGCGCAAATTGATACGATTTGTGCCGATTGAGCGTTGGCAACATACATCCCTCCATGAACGAATCACACTACGAAGAACGTGACGAGGAGGAAGAGGCCATTAATGAGCTGGAAGGTGCTCCCGGTGTGGTTGGTCTTGTCGAGGAACCAGTGGATGCCGAGGAAGAATGTACTCCTGCAAAGGGAAGGGTGAAAAAGGAAGGCGAGAGATTAAGAGAACGACATACCCCTCCCAGAGAAGACACCGTGTTGCATAGTACGCCGAAATTGATTTCTACACACGAGACTCAGCAAGGGCGAGACGATAAAGACGAATAGAGTGACCCATGCACGACGAACCCGATATCCACAAACTTGACGATAGCATCAATGGTGTCCCAGATGAAATACCTGCCCGCGCAGCTCAGAATCGTTCGTCCCTGTATTCACAAACGGGGAGACTCACCCACTAGAAATTGCAATGAGCTGTCCCACCCTGTCCTTTTCCCGCCCTAATGCGCGATGCCGGTCCAGCGCTTCGAGGCTCAGACATCCCAGCGAGACAGGTGCTTGCGACACGACGTGTATGTACCTACACCCATACATCAGATCATCTCCACCAACCAACCAACCCATGGAACGGAACATACCAGTTATTATTCCTCGCCCTCAGTCTCATCTTGCGGTACGTGTCAGGGAAGAAGGCATGGCCTTGCGAGAGGCACGACAACGAGTTGCATGGACGTGAAGAAGACGAGGGAGATGAGGAGTGTGGGGAGGTGCAGTGGGAGGGCAGCGAAGCCGGCATCGAGGATGTAGGTGGTGACCATGGGTGGTAAGACACGACCTCTGAAATGCCGAACTGTGCCGCTCCGAAATGCCGAATGCAGGCGTGACAATTCGACACGGATGTACACCTGTGTAAATGCGTGAACACTCCACCCGTCCGCGCTCAATTCCCAGTGCAAACCAGTGTGGCACTGGGGTCGTACACACTGACCTGACATGGGTCTCCATGACATTGGTCAGGGGAGAGAGGCCATGTGCATGGGTGTACACCGGTGTACACGTGTTCACCGGCATCTACACGGGTCTACACGGAATGCTGGGGTTTTAGTCCAGTATTTCCCGCCATAGTTTTCGTGTCTTTTACCGCTCCCTGGGTCAAAATGTGTTGTGGTTGGTCAAGTTCCCACTCTTCGTGAGGTATATTCCTTGGGGATTCCTGTGCGTGTGGTTTTGACCAGAAAGATGAAGCCTACGGTGTCACGAGGGTGAATTTAATGATGAGGATGACCCTGGCCTGAGGAAGCTGCGATTTCCAACAAGCCTGGGCAGTCCTAGTAGCGTCGAGTGCACAAGGTATAGCGCTGCAAATGATGGGTATGAGGTGCCAAGGCGGTTGGGTATTACAGCACTGTCGATACAGCCGATAAGATACATCTGCAGAGTAAGGAAAAATCCTACTCACAGGCCAGATGTTCTTCAAAAAATCCTGCCTTGGTCTTTCGGCATTGAGTCGTGAGCGACACGTAACTGATGTTGTCATGTCATATTTGTAGAGGCTTGAGCCGTATTCGGTGCGATGGAATATCAGGAAATTTCTTTGTTCAGAAGCCCTATGGTCCAATCCCTATAGGACCGTTCCACTTTGAACCGGGCTCACTGATGTAGTGCATCAACGTGAACGTATAACTGGTCTTGTTCTCCGATATTCTCCCGTAGCCATGATAGAGGAAGGCAGCAGGCAGCAGAAATGGCGGTGGTAGCAACTAGAAACGCGTCGAACGGTCAATCCGGCATGCTTCTTCAATTTGAATTTCCAGCTAATCGCCTCAGAAGTCGAGCTACGGGTTACGTAAATCTGAATTTTTTGATAGATCTTGTACCGAGTCTTTTGGTCTTATTCTGCTGTACAAGGGTTCAATGCATCACTTGGAAAGGTCGGATTCGCCTAAGGCACCTGTTTTCGACAATTACCGTGTCCTAAACTTCATATTCAACCAAGGGGATTCCATCGGAGCAAACCGGGACATGATGTAGGGGGGTAGGGGGGGGGGGGGGGAGGGGGGGAGGGGGGGAGGGGGTGGAGCCTTAAACACGTAACTGACATACCAAAATTTTGATGTGTATATCGACAGAAATAGAAAATTTTGACTGTAATTAGCAATATCTTGATTAGAACTATTGGTTTCTGCACCATTTTTTAGCCAGAATTGGGCCAGGAACAACCAAATTGAGGAATTGCCCTGATAATGTAACACAGGCTTTGCGGACCATCTTGATTGTGAGGGGAAGCCAACCGGTAAGCACACTGTGTGCATTCCCACATCATTTACTCAATTTATGCTACTATAAATCAATCTCTCAATATGTCTAGCATGCAATTCTGTCTCATGTGTTAACATGACATATTGCTTTTGCTAGTGAGATAAATCAAAGATAAATTGGTCCAATCACCTTAATAGCTGTGAACATTCCAAGAATAAAGTCCTCAAAAAACCTGTTCCAAGTTTTTTGGCCACCATCAGACCATGGCATTGAATATCCGTTCCAGGGTTGTTCTTTTGTCTGACACTGTGGGAATATATGTCTTGAAATGGTTGACAGGGACGGTAAATTGTGGGAATAAGATACTATAAAAGGAAGGAGGGGGAGGGGGGGGGGTCCAGCCTTCCTTAAACACGGTAATGTATGTCATGTCTGTTGACACAATTGTGCAACCCCCTTGTATTCAACGGCTCTGATCTGGCTCTGATGACATCACTGAAACGGCACTATTTTGACAACTATTGAGTGTAAATCTGTCTTATTTTCGACCTAGCAGGGGTACATATCTCTCGGCACAAAGATATGACCAATCTGATGACATGGCTCCTTAAAATCAACAATATTTTGTCAAATTTTGGCCGCAGACTGGGAAATGCATAGGGTGCCAGAGAGGAGATTCCTGAAAATAGCTAATGGGGTATGGGTCATGGGTCATGGCACACACTGAGGCATATCCCTGCAAACGAGGTGGGTGGACCCAAAAATTGATGGGGCATGGCTTACAAGGGAGGCCACTATGCCTCACTTGTTTCACTGGTCAATTAATCAACAAAATGAATCTGGTTAACAATCATGATGCCGGTGCATCTTCTTTACCACAGCGCTACTTGTGTACCATGCCCTCGAAGAGTGTTGACGCGAGACACGGTGTCTGGTTGGAGCTCGCCTCCCTTCCAAATGCCTATGACAATGGAATTCAACTGTCGCTTTTCGAGCATGTCCAGGATCGCACCCTCATTTACCTTGCCAGACCAGACAAGCTGTAGATGTTAGACCCGAACCTCACGTGATCCAAACAAGAGTAAACTCAGGCTGCCTCGTGTTTGGACAACCACCCGAGAGTCTCGTGGAGTTTGGATATAAGTGAAGAGATCGGACTAAGGTCTTAGTTGAGCAAGTTAAGAGAGAAGTTCGGTATTACAGCGAGAGCTACCTACTTATATACGAAAACTGTAGTACTAATAATAGTTACAACGTACAAAGACAATACGGTTGTCGTGCTGTATGCATGAGCCATAGTTACTGGCTACTTGGCTTGAGCCGTCCGAATATGGTTTTATATGGTCACGTGGGGTCGGGGATAACTCAGTCTTCTGATAATTAAGAAAGAAAATGAATAAGTGTGAGAAATCGTAACATTACCCTCTCATTAAGGCAGTCATCCTGACTGCCATTAGGGTTCTTCCATCTCCTCTAGTTCTTCTTTCAGTGCTCTCCAATAGTCCTGAATATATTCTATCCATGCTTCTCCATCTGGGTTTTGAACTTGAATCCTTTTTCCATCATTTCGCTTGACTGTGTAGAAGTAATTCCATGTTCCATCTCCAATTTCCTTGTACTTGTGTCCCATGATTTCTTTTATCGCTTTAGGGTTTATGATGACCTCCGCTATTATTGCTCTTCCATGTTGTGTCTGGCTCTGTTGGTAGTCTTCTATTGCTTCTTGAGCGTTTTCCATGTCTTCTTCCGTTACCCAGTCATTATGTTCCCTTGTCCAGCCCGTCCATTTCACGAAGTAGTCAGTTACTAGTCGAGAAGGTTGACCCTTTTTTCCTCTTACCCTTCGGGTTCGAGTGTCAAGGACTTCTTCGACTTCGTATTGTTCTTCATCTTCGATGAGGTCTGGTGGTGGTGGCAGTGGCAATTCTTGGTTTGGGAATGCTGGTGGTGTGTACGGTGTTAGGAGTTTTTCATTGAAGTGTGGGTGAATATGCCAATGAGGGGGAAGTTTGAGCTTGTAGGCAGAGGCACCTGCTTTTTCGAGGATTCGGAATGGGCCTACTCGTTTGTTGTCGAGTTTCTTCTTTGGTCGTGGAAGGTGAAGGTTGGTAGTGTTGAGCCATACTAAGTCATCCTTTTTGTATGCTACTGCCTTGCCCTTTCGTTTGTCGTATTGGGTTTTCATTTTGGCAGCGGCTTCTTGAAGGGCTTGTTCGCATAGCTTGTGGATCTTCTGCATTTGCGATGCAAAGTTTCCGGCGGCGGGATTGGTGAAAGGGCTACGGCGTTCAGTTTTGGGGATGACTCGGGGATTGAGTCCATAAACGGTGAAGAATGGGCTTTGGCCCATGGCAGAGTGTTTTCGATTGTTATGAGCGAATGCTGCCAGAGCAAGCCATTTGTGCCAGTCATCCTGTTGATACCTGGTGAAGATTCTTAGGTACTTTTCGATTTCTTGGTTTACTCTTTCGGTCTGTCTGTCAGTTTGGGGGTGAAAGGCAGTGGAAGCGTTGGGGGTGATTTGAAGAATTCAGTAGAGATCCATCATGAATTTTGAAACGAATTGAGGACCTCTGTCTGAGATTATGGTCCTTGGCATGCCATGGATAGCGAAGACTTTGTCGCAGAATATTTTGGCAGTTCCTTCTGACATAAGAGTTCTGTTGCATGCTACTGGAATGATTTCTTTAGAAAATCTGTCCACTATGACTAGGATGGTGTCATATCTGCCGGATTCTTTGAGACCGGTGATCAGGTCGACAGAGATGTGGGTCCATGGTTCTGATGGGATTGCGTTAGGATGGAGGGGTGCTTTCCGTGCTTGAGTATTGGTCTTGACTCGTTGGCATGTTTCACATCCTTTTACATATCTTTCAACGGTTTGCCTGATCTTTGGCCACCAATACTCTCTTTGAACGAGTTCATTGGTTTTGTCAATGCCTGGATGTCTGGTGGTGAGGTGGTCGTGGGACATGGCAATTATCTCTCCTTGGAGCTTCTCGTCTCGGGGTACGTAGATTCTTCCGGTGAGCATCAAGAGTCCTTTCTCCATTGTGATGCCTTGTTCATGGTTTAAGGAATCAGAGATTCCTCGATCCCATTTGTCGGTGCTCTCGGTAGCACGCTTGATTTTCGAGTGAATACTGGATGTTGTGGGCATGATCATTGCTCGGAAATGTTTGGGTTTGAGGATGATGATTTCATCGTTGTCTTCTTTTCCTTGATTGTGATCGTCCTGTCGGGAGAGGAGGTCAGCTTTTCGGTTTGCGGTGCCCGGCTTGTGATGTAGGGAGAAATGGTATTCGGCGAGTTCTGTTACCCAACAGGCTTGGCGGCGGTTGAGTTTCTGGGGTTTTCGGAAATATTGAAGGTTTTGATGGTCTGTCCATACTTCAAAGTCGACGGCAGCTCCCATCAGGTAATGTCTCCATTCGGCGAGGGCGAGCATTATGGCGAGGAGCTCCTTGTCATATATTTCATAGTTCCTTTCTGTTGTCATCAATGACTTTGAAAGGAAGGCTACAGGCCTCCATTTACCATCCTGCTGTTGGCTTAGTACCACGCCAATGGCTCCTTCACTGGAGTCCGCTTCTACTCTGAATTTTCCGTTTTCCTTGGGCAGGGCTAGGATAATGTCCTTGGCCATTTGCTTCTTCAACTGTTGGAACACTTGATTTTGGGCAGCGCCCCAGTTCCAAGGGGTGTTCCCGGTGAGTTGGGTCATTGGTCATACTATTTTGGAATAGTTTTTGATGAATTTTCTGTAAAAATTTGTAAATCCCAGGAAGCTTTGTAGTTCCTTTTTCTTGGTGGGCATTGGCCATTCCGTAATTCCTTTGACCTTGATCGGGTCCATTCTGACTGATCCCTCGCTGATGATTACTCCTAAATACTCCGTTTCTAAGACCTTGAACTCGCACTTCTCGGCTTTGAGGAACAGCTTGTGTTCCCATAGGCGTCGAAGTACTCGTCAGACTATCTGTCGGTGTTCTTGGAGGTTTTTGGAGAAGATGAGGATGTCGTCAAGGTATATGGTCACTTTCCCTTCGGCGATTAGGTCATGGAAGATGTTGTTCATCATCCATTGGAATGTGGCTGGGGAGTTCGTGAGTCCAAAGAACATGACTGTTGGTTCGAACAGTCCCCGATTGGTGCGGAAGGCGGCCTTGTACTCATCGCCTTCTTTTATGCGTACATTGTTATATCCCCAGCATACGTCTAGCTTGGTGAAGTATTTGGCTCCTCGGAGTTTGTCCATGAGCTCCGAGATGAGCGGTAATGGGTATCGGTTTTTGATGGTCATCTCGTTGAGCTTCCAATAGTCCTGGACGGGGCGAAGGGTGCTGTCTTTTTTCTTTATGAAGAAGAAGGGGGAAGCGAACAGGGACTTGGAGGGGCGTATCCTTCCGGTGGACAAGTTTTCGTCCAAGAATTTGTCAAGTTCTTCCTGTTCATTCCTGTTCAGGGGGTATACTTTACAGTCGAGGGTATTGCTGGCATTAGGAATGAGTTCGATTGTGTGGTCCCAGGGTTTCCGGTCAGGGAGTTCATCGAAGTTGTCTTTCGAGAACAGGTCCCGGAAGTCCCAATAGTCGGGGGGTACCATTTCTTCAAAACTCTTCTTGGGCTTTCCTTCGCTTGCTTTAGCAGCTAAATCGTTGGTATGATGTACTGCCCTGATTTCTATTTCCTCCATCATATCTACTGCTAATATAGTATCTCCTTCTTCTAATTGTTCATCCCACCTGTCTTCTGGATCTGCATCTGGTAGGGTGAACAGTTGTTTCTGGCATTGGCACTGTCCGAATATGATTTTTTGGGTTTTCCAGTTGATGACGGGGTTGTGGCATATTAGCCAGTCGTGTCCAAGGAATACTCTTCTTGTGCCTAGGTCCGTTACTGCCAGGTCGATTCGTTCTGAGTGCCCTCCGATGGTCATCCAGAGTTTGACGAAGTGTGTGACCTCTCTGGCCTTGTTGCGTGTGCCGTCTGCGTTGTAAACTGGAATTGGGGCACTGGTTGCCTGGGTTGGTAGATCATGTTCTTCTACGTATTTGCGGTCAATGGAGCTTCCAGTGCATCCACTATCAATAAGAGCGGTGGTTTTGAGGGTCTGTCGGTTGGTGAGGGTTTCGAGGCGGATTTCAGTGGTCAAGTCTTTTGCTCTGGTCCGGGCGCTTCTTCGGATGTATTGGACCGGTTTGCGGAGTTCTTCCAACTGTTCGAGTGCTTGGGTGCGGGGAAGGGTGACAATGTGCATCAGCATTTCTCAGTCTGCTTCTGCCTGTCGCATTTTGTGGGTCCAGTGTGCTAAGATGGCATGGGCTTCATAGCTGCCCATTGCTTGTCTGATGGCACGCCATGTCCATTCTGTTTCGAATGGAATCATGTATCCGGACTCCTCTTTCTTGATAGTTTTCAGCTCTGTCCAGTCATGATCCTTTTTCACCTGTGTCCACCATCTATTGTACGCTTTCATGTCGGTGGCGTCGGGATCTCCCTCCCTGCGATAATGATGCCCCTTGAGGTATGCTTGCCACTCAGGGTTGTCATCTTCATCGTACTCTTCTTCTGCCGTCTCCTTTGTCTTTCTAGAACCATTAGGGTTCACGGGCATTGCTGCCAAGACGTTGCCACCCTTGGTAGCCATACTATTGGCTCTGCGGGTTGGGCGTCTTGCCTCCGAAGGAGGACTTTTTCGCTTCGGGGATGGCCCGCATGCGTCTGCATTTTGGCTGCAGCAGCCAGTCGGTAGGATGTGTCATCTTTGTCGTCCGGTACTTCTTCTAGGGAAACTTTGCATGAGCTAGGATGAAGCGGAGGGGGACTTATCGGGTCTTGGGCATGCCTACCACCCGTCTCGCATGGCGGATGAGGCGCTTGTGCCCCGTCAGTTGAGAACTGTTCTGATCTGGGAGGGCACTTTTCCGCTCTGTCCCGTCCGCCCTTAGTCAGGTTGTCCCCGGCATTCGGGTGCATATCTACAGGAGTCGCGGTTAGTTTTCCTCGAGGGATCGCTCCTTTGGTCTTGCCGCCCGGGGCTATTGCCACTCTGTGCTCCCTCTGCTGCAGCTGTTTGCAGTCAGGGATTCTTCTTTTTGGGGAAGCCGCACGCTTCTGCTTGCTGTCGGTCCTGGATCTGTAAACCTTGGGCTGTCCCGGGAGTACCCCCTCAGGTGCACGATGCGACTTGTCCTGTGAGATCCTGGGCAAAGATCCCAAATGGGACTCAGTCCTAGGGGGAAGTATTGTCCCGCTTCCCGTCGGGGTTCGTTCTTTCTTGGTGAGGTACTCCTCGTCTTCCTGATCCATCATATTAGTTAGAATACTATACCGATTCTGCAATTCTTTAGGTGTTTTGCTGGGGACGATAGCAGGTATATTCAAATGCGTATGAGGGAGTCCTACAGAAGTATTATAAGTCCATCCAGCAGTATGTAAAGCACCATGAGAGAGTCTGGCCAACCAAGTAGAATCGCTTACTCATCAGCCCCATCTTTTACCTCCTCGACTCCAGAGGATGAGGGCATCTTCTCCTCGTCTGATTCTACCTCCTGTTCTACTGCCCGATTGTCTCGGCGATTGTTGTTGCGTGGGGTGAACCTTCCGCCTCTGTCCCTTGGTTTCCAGGGTTGTCGGCAGTCAGCGGTGAAGTGCCCCTTTTGATGGCAGTTGAAGCATCGCCGTTCCCGTCGGATCCGGTCTATATCCATTGATTGGCCCTGGCCGCCATAGACTGGTCCAGTCCCAGTGTTGGTGCTGGTGGGTCCTGGTTCCTTGGGCGGTGGGGGAGGCGCGTTCTGGTATTTGGGGGTCCTGTTGTCGTTTCAGGGTGGTGCGCGGTTATCGTTGCAAGGGGCGTTTTGTCGATTTCGAGGGTCTTGAGGACGGTAGCCTTTATGAGTTCTGTCGAAGGCCCGTTTAACCGCTCATTGGTCATTAATCTGTATAATGCGGCACTTCCACTGGGAGTAAGTTTAGGGAATGTTTTCTCCAGAAGCGACAGCCATGGTGTACTCATCTGGTACCCTGGCTCGTACTGCCATGACAATGTGGCTCTTCTCCCCTTGATCTTCCCATCTGCCTGCAAGCTGCACCTGTTGTTCCAGTTCCTGGAAGTATCAATTGGCTCCTCCATCTTGCATCCTCAGACCATACATCCGCTGCTCGTGGACTTCTTCTACTGCCGGGTCAGCAAACTCCTTTCAGACTACTTCGACGAAGTCTCTCCATGTGGGGAGTCGGTACCTTGCTTCGGTCTTGCTGAAGTATTTTTCCGCATGGTGTACCCACCAGGTGAGGGCCTTGCCACCGAAGTGGGATGTGGCGAAGGTGATTTGTTGCGACTCTTTGTAGTAGCCTCGGTGTACTTCAAAGTAGAGGGCGCATTGGAGGAAGAACCTCTGGATGTCATCATGTTTTCCATAGAACATCTCAGGCATCCTCATCATGGTGGGTTTGACTCCGAGGAAAGGGGCATCCGCATTGGTGTGTCCTCGGTGGTGTCCTGGATTTGGGGCTGGGGGCATTCGGTTCGGCGGGGGTCTGGGCAGGGACCATAAGTCTCCTCTGCCTCCGGGCGAGTCTGGGTCTGGCGCTGGTGGTCCGCCGGGTAGGTCTGGGTTTGGGATATCCAGGGGTTCGTTGTTAGGGTTAGGGGGGAGTCCGTGCTTCTTCTGGAGTGCGTCTAGATTGTTCAGCTTCTGGGCCGTTTCCTCCCTGGTGGTTTCTAGCTTCGCTTCCTTGGCTAGAATGTCGTGGTAGAGGTTCTGACGGGCCTGGGCCGTAGCTTCTCGTTCTTCTGCGGTCTCTTCTGGTGCTCCGGCGAATAGTCGGGACTTTCCCAGAATTGGGGGTCCGCCTTGTTGCCGGATCGACCGTTTTGGTTTCGGGGGAGAGTCGGGCATTGGTTTGGGAAGGGGCGGATACAGCTCGTCGTAGTTGGGTGTCAATGGCTTGGCGTAGAGTGGAAAGTCTGTATTGAACATAAAAATGGCCTGCTCATGGGCGGCATGTACCCATACTCTTTTCATCTCTTCTTCATCTCGTTCCCTTTCTGCCTGCATATATCGAACTCCCAACATGCTTGCTAGCCACAAAATCTCTTCCACTATATGCATGTACCTTTCTTCGACTCTAGAGTCATATTCTTCTGTAACTTCCTCCTCAGTTAGGAATGTTCTCACCTCCGGATAGTCGTCGTCGACCTCCGGCCAGTCCGGTTCTCTGGCTGAGCCACTCAGCTCCACTGTCAACTCCGTCTCCTGATTCTCGTCATCCTCTTCCTCTTCCAGTATTCGTAGGTTCCCTTGGAACAAGGTCGAGGGGGATGCGGTTCTGGCTAATTTGGAGGGATGGGGGATAAACGACTCTGGCGGGTATCCTGATAGTTGCGTGTTGGAGGGGAGGGACGTCATGGGTATGATGCCACCAGTCGCTGGGAGTTTCTCCCTCTGCTCGGGGCTCAAGCTGCTCCATTCGTCCGGGAGTATAACTCGGTGGTTGCGGCCAAGGGTCAGTAAGGGGGCTGAAGTACCGCTGGTAGATCCTGGGGAGTTCGAGGGCAGCGCGGTTGTGGGAAATGTGGGCTGGGCTGAGGGGACATGGCTCTTCAGTGGAGGGACAGGCGGGGAACTCCTCGGTGCTCTCTGTGTCGATCCTGATGATCTGGGCGACAGAGGCAGTGTATTCCGAGGCATCCTGGTCGTGCTCTGGTGCGGGGGTGCGGGCTCGGTAGGGGTGGTTAGCGAGATGCGGGAGGCCCCAAGGGCAAGTGCGCCCACACCCTCTTTCAGCTTCCCGGTCACCATTGCCCAGGTACTCTTCAGTCTCTGGCTGGGGTAAGGGCTGCTCCTGCTCGAAGGTTTCGAGCTCGTACGTCTGTGGGTAGACATGGCACTGATGGCGTAGTCTCGGGATTAGGACTCCTAGTCCGATGCCTATGATGGTGATGGTAAAAGGGACAAGGATGGCCACAAGGGCGATGTGGAACTCAGTGGGGGTCAGGTCTCTGGTTTGTTGCATGGGTCTTTGCTTGCGTCGTGCGTGAGGAAAGAAAGGAAGCTTCAAGCTAATTGTTAGACCCGAACCTCACATGATCCAAACAAGAGTAAACTCGGGCTGCCTCGTGTTCAGACAACCACCTGAGAGTCTCGTGGAGTTTGGATATAAGTGAAGAGATCGGACTAAGGTCTTAGTCGAGCAAGTTAAGAGAGAAGTTCGGTATTGATAAACTTTAGCTCGAAGCTGAGGTATTACAGTGAGAGCTACCTACTTATATACGAAAACTGTAGTACTAATAATAGTTACAACATACAAAGACAATACGGTTGTCGTGCTGTATGTGCGAGCCGTAGTTACTGGCTACTTGGCTTGAGCCATCCAAATATGGTTTTATATGGTCACATGGGGTCGGGGATAACTCGGTCTTCTGATAATTAAGAAAGAAAATGAATAAGTGCGAGAAATCGTAACAGTAGATGCTCCAGCTGAGGTAGCATCTTTGGATTTCTATTGTGGTGGGTTAGAGACAAAATCACATATTTTTCAATTTTTTCGCCTTGAAGTATTCACAGGTAAATGCAGGTATTATGAAGTATATGTAAGTAATCGGAGGTAAAGCAAGGTAAATGTAAGTAATGATAGGTATGGACTTTGAATGCCATAGGCGACAGCTTGAGATAGTGTGCTACTTCAGATTACCAGGGAATACTTCACATTCTATGGTGGTGTTTTAGAGACAAAATTAATTATGTATTTTTTTTTGTGGCTATTCCAAGTATTTCAAGGTAATTGTAGGTATTTCCAGGTAGTTGTAAGTATTTCAAGGTATTATCAGGTATTATCAGGTATGTCGAAGTAATGCAAACTCCGGCAATCAATACTTTGACCAATTTCGGTAGTGTACTTCTAAATACTTCTACCTGCTTTTACTTGGCATTACCAAATTTTTGACGATCCGAGAAGCCTGTCACTCTGTGGTTTCCAGGGTCCAAACCCATATTTCTGATGTGACCTGTTACCAATAGACAGCACTACAGCATTCCAGCAGTATGTTCTGATTATGACACTATTAACATCTCCTGCTCCCAGTATTTATGCTATAGTTGTAGGATTCGAGCCCTCACCGATCGGTGAACCCTGAGGACCCCGGAACAGTCCTTCCATTTTGGGCCTATGCCAATGTTCCCACGGGAATGTGAAGTATTTCCCAGTATTCTTAAGTAGTGCACTATCTCAAGCTCTCGCTTATGGCATTCTAAGTCCATACCTGTCATTACTTACGTTTACCTTGCTTTACCTCTGATTACTTACAAATCCTTCATAATACCTGCATTTACCTGTGAATACTTACTCCAAGGCAAAAAAATTGAAAAATATGTGATTTTGTCTCTAACCCACCACAATAACATTCCCATCCGCACATTGGTATAGGCTCAAAATGGAAGGACTCTTCTGGGGTCCTCAGGGTTCATGCACCCATAGGTAGTATGGCTTATATTGGCTTAATGCTAACTTCAGCATCGGACAAACCTTCAGTTTGCCTGAACGAATGGCCTTCTTTACTAACCCATTAGGCTTGACCATTCCGAGGTCGCCTTAGATTCCGTTGTAAGAATGTACTGCCGGAATGCTGTAGTGCCGTCTATCGGTAACCGGTCGGATCAGATATATGGATATGGACCCCGGAAACCATGGAGTGACAGGCTTCTTGGATCGTCAAGAATTCAGTAAAGCCAAGTAAAAGCAGGTAGAAGCATTTAGAAGTATGCTACCGAAATTAGTCAAAAATTTGATTGCCAGAATTTGCATTACTTCGAATTACCTGATAATACCTGATAATACCTCGAAATACTGGCATTTACCTACAAATACCTGCAATTACCTACAAGTACTTGGAGTAGCCAGGAAAAAAAATACAAAATTAATTTTGTCTCTAAAACACCACTATAGATTTCCCATCTGTCGGATGAACTGGGGCGAAATGATTCCAATGCACGGCTCGATCTGTTCAACAATAGACAACCGTCTGAGTTGGGGAATTGCGTGAAGGAGGGAGAGCATTTCCGGAGGACCGATAGTAAGTGTGGTCAATGCGAGCTCCGTAAGGGGGGATTTTAGGACGTATTTTAATAAGGCACAGATTGTGTTCATTCTATCGTTAAATTCACTGCTCATCGTGCAGTCGATATCGACAAGCTCCAAGGCCTTCAATCGAGGCATCGATCCCGCACGATGAAAGGCCGGGAGACTGTCCTTGAGAACGAGTCTCTGGAATAGGATTTCTGCAATTCCAAATAGCAGATCGGGGCATCCATCGAAGGTGGCAGTTGTAGCATTAGGGAAGCTGCATAGTCGTGATGGGTATACGAACGAAAGAACATTTGCAAAATAGATGGTGGTAATTTGTTTCGAAGGCAATGAGAAAAACGTGCCACGGAAGGCATTGAGTGAGAGAGTGCGTAATTTTGGAGCGTATTCGAACACCTTGATTGGGTGTTCCCCAGAGAACTCTACATCGCCTGAAAACTCGAGGTGTTCGAGTTCTGGGAACTCGGGATAGATATCCTTTCGGAGAACGTTCCACAAGGGGACGGTTCGGGAACTGATACCGATACGCTTCACTCCCCGTAGATTCAACGTATCGGGGGAATAGAAGGGCGAATTCACGGCATAATGTAGCCTCCGTTGGACGTCGTTGTGGTTGAATCCCTTCTCAACATTTCCGAGCTCCACCGACATTTGGAGGTTCAAGAGACGCGCGCCAGAGCGCTGTTTAAATAATTTGGTGACATAGAGAAACGGGATGGAGGTACCTCTGTTATCGACGCCGGCAAGGATGGATGTCCAGAGCATGGGGGATGATAGGCAGATTTCACGCCAGTAGGCACAGATGGAGGAGAGATAGAAGGGTGTGATAGATACCAGTGGCAGATCATCGCGAGAGAGGAAGGCGTCGTATGATACGGAGGTGCAAACGAATTCGAATATACCCTGGAGAACATCTCGAGGCAGGCTTCGAACCGGGGACAAAAGAGATTTGTATTTTTCCATACAGCTTGTGAGGGACTTTCGACCTGTTTTGAGCTTCTCCAATGTGTTATTTAATCTAGAGATCTCTGCTTCATATTCTGATATCTTCTTCTGCAAATCGGCGATGGCATTCGTGCAAAGCTCCGCTTCTGAATCGTTGAGCTGTCCCCAGTGGCGTAGGTACGAAGCCGTATCGAGAGGCAGTCTGGGAGCTTGGGCATCAAAGCGTTGACGGCAATTGTGGCAAAGTTGAATGTAGCGCTCCATCCGGATTGTTGGCTTGATAAAGTTAGAATAGAGGCAGACAAAGAACATAGAAAGGAATACCTACGTGAAGAATATGTCCAGCCAGTGTAATATGAGGCCTATGAACGGTTTTTGGCGACCTTTAAATGTTTTGACTGGCCCAAGAACCGGTCTGCTGAGATTTAAGTAGTTAGAGATTGAAGGAATGACTCGGAAATGAACACAGAGACTAGAGATTTCTTACCGACAAGAGCCCCGTGGGTATATAAAAAACCGGACTTACCAAGCCACTGCCACTGAAGAGGTAAAAGGCGGTTGAAGAGAGAGTGCGTCGGAGTGGCTACTAAGAGCCGATCACGGCTAATCCCGCAGAACGCCGGCACTTTGATACCGACTCCCAGCTCTCAATGCATCGCTAAGACAATTACTACTTATTCGGAAATACCCCGGGTCTCTCTAAGCACAAGAATTTGTATACAATCGTGATTTCATTCTGCATGCGACCAGTTCATTTGGCACACCGTGTCCTACTTCTTAACAGCGTACAAAAACCCATCATATCCTTTCCCACTAACAGTGCCAATTGTAGTCGCCTCAACTTCCTCATCGTCTTTCATTGCCACAATAAACTTCCTCACACCAACGGTATACTCGCTGGTATCAGCAGGATCCGCGGTACGTCCATCTCGAACAACATTGTCCACGAACTGTTAACGCGCTTGAGCCAAGAGTAAAAGACAAAAAGAGTCAACATACGATAGCCCCTCCTTTACGAAGAAGTCGTTTAGATTCAGTGAAATATTTCAACATATTGGCCTTATCGGCGTCGATGAAAGCAAAGTCGAATTTCTGTTCCGAGTCCAACTTCTCAAGCGAATCTAGGGCGGGCCCGAGAACGATGTCAACTTTAGAGGCCAGTCCAGCTTTGGTGATATTCTCTGTCGCGACCTGGGGGCATAAAATGTGAGTCGGTTTCATGACTTGGAGAGCAAACTTAGATACCTTAGCGTGGTGCTCGTCCAGTTCCAAAGTAATGACCTTCCCATCATCCGGGAGCGCCCTCGCAAGGTGGATGGTGGAATATCTAGTAAGGATCAAGGGTTAAGATGACTCCACCAAACACCAAAAACTAGATTACCCACCCTCCGAGTGTACCCACTTCCAAGATTCTCTTTGCGCCAATGGACTTTGCCAACAGATACAAGAGTTGTCCCTGGGCAGGGCTGACAGAAATGGGTGGCAGGTCATTTACCTTGCTGTTTTGGATCGCAGCGTCGAGAGCCTCATCTTTCCGCAACAGGTGGGAGTCATGGAATTGGTCGGATCGCTCCCAGTCGGAGGCGGTGGTCTGAGGTCGCCCTCTGCGTCCGTGTGGTCCGCCGCGATGTGGTCCACCACGGTGTCCATGTCCATGTGGTTCTTGCTGTCCTTCCAACGCTGGAGATGGACTGCGCCCACGTGAACCGTGGTGTCCATGCCGTCCATGGTGTCGACGTGGTGCTTCTTCTCCTTCCAACGCCGGAGATGGACTGTGTTCATGTGAGCCATGGTGCCTGTGTCGACCATGGTGTCTACGTTGTCCCCCTTGTCCTTCCAATGCTGGAGATGGACTGCGTCCGTGTGAACCGTGGTGTCCATGCCGTCCATGGTGTTTCCGCGGTCCTTCTTCTCCTTCCAACGCTGGAGACGGACTGCGTTCGTGTGAACCGCAGTGTCCTCGTCGCCCACCGCGACCGTGTGGTTTAGGCGGTCCTTGTTGTTCTTGTGGTGTTTGTGGTGCTTCCGACATTGGAGATTGTTCAGTGATTGGAGACTGTTGAGTGAAATGTGTACTAGTCGAGTAGTTCCAGGCGAGTTGCCTTTATATCCAGTCCGTCAGATAACTACCATGTGCCGACTGAACCTAAAATTGGACTCTGAGTCAATGTTTTTACGAACTCCGCAGCTTGCGCTTCGAGAATTGAAGAGAATGGAGTAGTAGTGAACGGATCGATCCTCGACGTTGTTGGGTAAGGCCGAATTCAGTGTCATGTTGTTTATCAAGCGAAGATCGGGAGAGCAGCTGGACAAAGACTTGCTTTAACTGCAGCTTCGTTTAATACGCATGAATAGTATTCGAAGCTGAGAAGCCGCTCGAGCAGTCTAAATGAGTTATAACTTGTCATATCTGTGATCGAGTGACAACTATACGCAATGCGCAGCGCTGCGCAGCACGGTCTTCGATCTAGCCGCCTTGGTCCAGCAAAAGCGATTGATGTTCCAATGATATTTCGACAATTATTCTGTGATCTCTCAATATTATTTTTAGATAACGAGAGAAGGCGCCATATAGACTCACAAGTTGTGCATCAAAACTGGCTGGTTGCATTTCCCCTTGTACTGAGAAGCGTCACTTGTTTCGAATAAGTGCGAAGCCTGTGGTATGGAGCGAAATTCCACGGGATTGCACTGCTGCGCACTAATCAGCCAGCTCTTCGGTCCGCCCGTAGACTACTGGAATTACGCTGACAGATACGGAAGTACCCCCCCAGCACGAACTTCAAATGCACATAAATTCACATTACTTCGAAGAGCGTAAAATTCGATATTGCGCAAGCACGGAGACATTAATCCGACGTAATGAACTACACAACTATCAGCACATGGGTCATTATTCGTCAGAGTCATGAACAAACTCGTCCTCGTTATCCGCATTCTCATCGCCATCAAATCTCTTTTCCAGAATGCTTTTAACACAATTTGCCATCCTATCCAGGACTTCTTGGATCGTCAGCCGTTTCGCTAGATCATCGACATGTATGCCTAATATAACGTCTTGAACTGAAGGAAAATTAACGTATATCATAATGCCTTAAGTTTTGCCATACGGAGATGCATAGAGAATGTTACCTTGAAGCGCAGTATATCGTTCGATATCTGCTATACGTTCGATCGAAAAGGACAATATGGCGCATCAGGTGTCTTTAGCTCTGGAGCCAGAGGTCGGCAATACCAAGATCAGGCGGACACAGGGAAAGTCTCTGTTACACTTTCCATATCGTCCTCAGAGAAATGAGTGGCAATCTCAAAAACAATAATGTGGACCTGAGGGCGGGTGAGCATTATGGTTTTTGTACGATTAGGGCACCACCTCGAAACGAACTTTGTTAGGAAGAGAATCTGAAGGACAATAGCCAGTAGCAGCTATGGACGCAAAGAATGGACGGTTTACCAAATGAGCGATACCATCGGTGTATAGAAATATGGTAATCTGTAAAGAAGTCCTTCGGCAGCTCGAGCTAGAAACCGTCTGTCGGGTAGCATGTCCAGGACGCCCGGTGTTCGAGAAAATCGTCGTCTCCCTTCGATTGCTTTCTTTTTGAGGTGCGTTTGGTGCCGTATTCGGGCTTAAGGACACCAATATTGATGGAGAATATCTGAAATGCCGTACTACAAACATCTGGAATACAATATATTAGCGTGAATCTCGAAATGAGGGCACGACGTACAGGATATCTCCTTCAGCTCAGCTCTTTGCAGCTTTTTCGTCCCTTTCCTTGACCATGAAATCGGGACCCTGCGTCAACGATCCGTATCACTGGTACGAACCTGGTATCGTTTCTGAAGCACGAGCAAGGCTGTAAAAAAAGTGGAAGCTAGAAGTGATGAGTAACCCGAGGACCCCAGAAACAGTCAAATGCGCTCACAGGATTTCTTGACAGATAAAGATTTTGCCACGGCACTCGCGCGCGACTTCCGGTCCATCTTGCAAAGAATGATGCCTCCGTAGCCAGAGGACCATATCTTCTGATCGTCGACGCATAGACAGCTCCTCGGTAGTTATCGCATGTCATTCATCGCAGAATTTTACATGGGTAGCTAAGCCTGGCGTACAGCCACCCGAAGCGGCAGTGAGGCGCGAAAGAATAGGGTGGCTATTCGGGCAAAGAGGAAGTGCTGAGAGTATTACGAAACTTGAGGGTCAGGAGGAAAAGCTATGACAAGGCGAAGGAAAGCGAGCTAGAATCAATAAGAAAATTCTGGGACCAAGCCGAGGTAAAGTGGCACAAACTCACAATTTCCAGAAAGTATCCCATTCCCTCGGCTGCCTGTCATGGTGAACACTCGTGCTATTCTTCACGCCCATCCAAAATCATTCTTCCGTTCGACCTCATTCTCCGATATTCACAAGACTCGGATCACTTCCAGGTTCACTAGATACTATAATTCGTTAGAGCACGAACGAAGGATGGTATGAAGCTCACAGACCAACCTTGTCCCATCGCTGGTAACACCTTCACAGTCCCACCGCCAACGTTGAGCTTTGTGCTATTGAGGTGTCGTCTGACGCGTTGTCGCCAACCGTCTTGAAAATGAAAAGGTATCCGACATTAGGTGCTACTAGAGGATGGTGAAACGGAGCCCTGGATGGATGCCGGAATCACATACAAACACAAAGACATCCACGGTCCTACGAGTATCCGAGTCCTGTGGGACACTGATTAAAGCTGGAGCTTGAGATAGCGTGTCTTGTATTCGATGCCGAGCCCTGTATTTTCCCTACGAACCACCGAGCTAAATTCTACAGTGTCAGATCAGTTTCTTCTCGCAAGCTGAAGACATGTACCATAGTTGAAACTGACGCACGGGGCCGATTATCATAGTGAAAGAGGCGAAGCCAATCCTTTTAAGTGTGTGCGGGACGAGAAAACGGTGAGCAGCGAGCTGGCGTTCGGCTAGTTGATGGTCGACCAATAGGCCTAGGGATTGAGAACGAGTACGGTGCATAGCGAAGGCATCAAGGAATGCGGTCGATCTGGTCATCGTCGTCGGCCACGTCCTATCACGAGGCTCGCGCGGCTGGCACGTTCAACGGCTACCCTTCTGTCTCCCTTTGATCCTTACATCAGCTTCTTATGCCTTTGAATGTATACGTGTATTTCATAGACATTCGACCACTCCTCGAGGCTAATTTGATTCTCAATGAAATCTCCGTTTCCTTTCCAATTCTGCGGCTCCTCAGCTGGGTTCCCAACAAAGGTGAATTGTAAGTCATCGGTGAGTGCCGCAGAACGATCTGTAGTTCCACTACTGACAATGAACCTCATCAACACGAAGAAACAACGAGAGGCGGGCGAGACATACATGCGAATCTAACAGTGATTCCTCAGCAGTGTGAGGACAAACTGGCTCTCGTCTAGGGTTTTGTTATCAGCTGCTGTCGATAAATGAGAATTGATAGGTGTGCATCAACGACGGAGAACATCCGTGGCGAGGTGCCGCTAGTGGTCGTCTTCAATACGATGCCGTTAATACCGCATCTCAATCAGGAATATACACCGCCACATCTCACGTGATTTCCCACCCTCCACTTCAATCTCTGAAGATCTGAACTCCGAGCAGGCCTTAAGTAACCCTATCAGTGCATGATGCATCACCACTGACAAAAGGCTCCATGAATCATGATCAAGATGATTTGGAAAATGCGGAGTACTTCTCTCCGTCGCTCGCGACGTTTCCATAGACAAAACGAAATGGCTGCAAAATAACCGTTCGTCTTCTCACACGACGTCGATCACATCGAGTGGCATGCCATAGGAGACGCGGTCCAGATATGATTCCTAAAAAAAGCGAGCGCGCTGCGAGTCACAGCCGCTCTGATCAAGGATGAACTACACTCACTGCTCAAAAGCTGGGCTCAGTGGCGAACGTAGACCAACCAGGGAGCGAAGCCTCCAGCTTCAGCAGCTTGGCTGCAGCGCTTTTGGATGGTGGGAACAATGCCAAGCTGGCAGGCGTCTTTGATTTCATTTCCAATCCGGAGCACGCTACTCTGGCTTCGGAAAGTCATGAACTCAGGTTCCAATATTTTTCCCTAATGACGTCCCTATTCTCCGCGCTTATCAACTCGTATTTTTTCACGAAATCATCAACCGTCGTTGGCCTTTCGTCAGAACATCCCTTCCTATACAAACTCCTCTACCGTCGGCTATGGCGTGTGTCTTCGTATCACCATAGAGCCGTCCGTTTTGCAAAAGTGGGGCTGCACTCTCATTTTCAACATAAGGAGGGAACGGAACTGTCCGGCCATAGTCGCAGATTCAAATAATTCACTATCCCGATGCGCAGAATATTAGGGTGTTGGAGTATACTTTCGGGTCTAGCAAACGGTTGTGTGACGACTGACACTTACCATCGCTACAGATCAATATGCGAGAAGCAGACAGAACTTCGGAACTTCGGAACTTCGAAGGGGGTATTCTCGAGGTCATTGAAGGTCTTCGATAGCCGCGGGCGAGCGTAGCTTTGCTATATTTGTCTTTGGAGGTCTCCAGTCCACATTAGGCTCGGTGTTTTGCAATTACTCAACAGTACCCCTTCCACATACGTAGCACGTGTGTTCGATGTGCTTTTCAGAATAATTTCAAAGCGTTTTTAATCTTGATAGACTCGGAAGGCCATGGCCCATCTCGCGGTACTAGACATGAGATGCAGTTCCTAGTGCTGATAGTACAAATGATGCTACGTATTTACGACCTTATCGTTGTGTAGTACATTACATGGAATTCTGGTCGCAAACGTACCCAAGCGCTTCTTCAAGTGTGTCGTACAACTTGGGCATATTCGTTACGGCCATATAAATCCTTAATACATATTATTTATATTGTTGGTATCGCTTAGGGGTTAAAGCACTTCATTGTGGAACGTATTCTGAATATTCTGAAGAGCCGCTGGTTCGATTACAGCTACCGACATGCTTGGCCTTTATGTGCGTATCTTTTTGATTGATCCAGATGTCCTTAATATCATTCAATGACAGTGGACTCTGGAGTTGGACACTGGACACACCAAAGGTGAAACTCAAGACTCAAGGACCCCCCATTGTCTATATAAAATACTCTTGGTGAGTATGTAGACATAGGACGAGACGGAGGCTCGCTAAAATCTGCATAGTAATCCTGATTTAGAATCGACTCTTTGATTGAACGCGCCACTGGGATATGTTTCAATAAAGTAGAAAGTCCTCAATATTTATTCTCTTAATAAACTCCTTGATCGTACTCAACCTAGCCAGTCTGCCCTCTGATGGCCACTCACCACAGTGGACGTAGCACTAAAAACGGTCGCCGTCACTTCGTATTTGCGCTAAAAGCTTTTCGAAGTTTTCGGGACCGGATGCGTTCATATAGATGTCATACCTGCTCAGCTGTAAGTCAAGATAATGAAACTTGAAGGGGGGAAGATAAAACCCACGAAGGCAAGGCGTCCTATACGACAACATCCCTGTCAGCGTCACATATTCTGCACCGATAATAAAATTGCAGTGAGTCTGTGTCATACACCTTCGCCGTATCGGGGTCGGGCGATCCTCGTCAAGACTAGGTTGATGGACAGAAATTAGACACCTCACGAACTCAAGTTACCTCTGTGCACGTACCGCTCACGAGGAAAATTTTCTGGGATCTCTCAAAAGACTGGTCATGTGGCTCATACCCGTCAGTGTTCTCGTCCTTTTAACGCTTCGTAAAGCACGCGTGAGACAAGTACTTGTGGGTATAAGTCTAAGAGTACTCGCTCCATGTGTTTGTGACAAGGGCCGCCATTGCACCTAGAAGTGTTTCGCGCGCGCTCTAGCAATCGCGTCCTTTCATCAAACGTCTTGACTATGAACCCGCCCCAAACCATAGAAGTCGAGGAAAGGTGAGAGAACGGTCACATACAGATATCCAAGCGAGGAAGTTCTTTTAAGCCCACAGGACGCTGACTAGTACTGTCACCTTCCAATGATGAAGAAGCCGTTTACGCATGCATGAGAGTCACTTGGCGCTTAGGTTCCTGCGCTGTACGAGAGATAAATGTCGGATAATACGACGAAAGGGAAAATCTAGGAGGACAGTCTCAATCCCCTCCGTCAACAGGCGGTTTTGTCTAACGAGAGGACGGAACGTATCAGGAGCACAGGTACTTTCGAGGTCCAATCCATAACCGAAGGCAAGGACCTTTGGTATCAGCTGTAAAAGTTTCAGTTACCGGCAATTAGGTATCCAGCATCGCTTACGTGGTTTCCCTCTAGTGCTGACTCTCACTGATTTATCTGCTTTCTGATATCCGAGGTCCCTAAACCAATCACTTTCTTCCGACGGGATCTACGACTGTTGTTAACGAAAACGAACGTAAATGAAAAGAGGTATACTATACCTAGCTACCCTTTCTACGAGTCATACTTGTGATACTTTCATCGGAGAATATGCCTCAAGTTCATACTCTAGAAGCAAGTCTTTAGATCTTCGAAGTCTCTTCATAAGGAGATAACCACATCTTTCCAAGTTTTACGGGCCGGAAATGGGATCAATGATGAGAGTCACAGATGCCGACTTCTGCGCTTGGAAGGCAGCACTTCAGATGTGCCATCCCTCCCAGGATATCGTCTAAAACCACGATACTGGAGCTGGAGTAAATAGACACGTGTGAGGAGATGTAGCATGTAGGCACTTACCCGTCTTGATAACATAACGAGCAAATGAGACCCCTGAGGGATTCCAGTAACTGATAAGCAAACCGCGCATAAATATTGAAGCTACCATAAACCCTTACACCACAGACTGTGTCGTACAGCAAGCTCACCCACACCGGTAGGGAATCCAGGCATTGGCAGAGGTAGCTAAAACTTTCGTGGAAATATTAGTACAACCCATGAGGCCCAATGAATGAAATCCTATCGTTGTCCATGCAAGGCGAAGCTCGGGGTCCTGGGGATAACAGGAACAGCTGATCTTAAGCATCAGGTCCGCTATAGCAAATATTCTGGCCTCGACACATATTTCGCAAGGAAAATCCACCAGACTTGTCCTTCCGAACGCGTCAGCCGTTCCTGAGCCGTTCTTACCCTCCTGATTCGCTTAAATACTCCTGGGTCGCCTTTTGGAGTCGCTTTAGCACCACATCTCTTCAGCAGGGTCTTGCAAGGGTAACGCAAAGATACGGTGGGTGGGAGTTAAATGAGGTATAGAACACATACTAGTACGCGGTGTACTAGTGTGATGGGTCACTGGGTACTACACTCACGTCACGGTCCACAAAAAGGTCGGACCACGTGCGAGCGTGTACAGATTTCAAATCCTTTCCGGCCCGATTCATTGGTTTGCTCCGCCATTGCTGGAAAGCATATCGTCCTCGGAAATTCTGCGTCATCGTCTCCAACTGGCTTGGAAACTGCTTCTCTGAAGAATCTGAAGAATCTCCAGCTGGCAATTACTGTCTACTTGGTGTGGTTTTTGCGGGTAACAATACCCTTCAGTGACGCACCCTCATTTCTCATGTGCTGCCCTAGGTATTTCCGACGCCACGACATCTGGAATTTACAAGAATCTGCTAGCTCTTGTCAGGATTCGTGAATCTACGAGACCGTCAGCAATATCATCGTTGCGGCTAAGTTACCAACTTTGAAGTTATTTACAAGGTGGGTTCAAGTCGATTAATATTTTGTCCACGGCTCTATCAACTGAACGATCTAATCCAATTAAGTAACTCTTCTCATATTCGACCTGGAAATGCTAGAACTTCCGCAGGAGCTAGTCGACGACATCGTCGACAGACTCCGCGACGATCCGAAGGCGCTAAAAGTCTGCTCCCTTATCTGCCACGCTTTCTGTGCCAGGTCTAGGACACATAGCTTCCGCACCATTTCTCTTGCGGATGAGAAGCGCTGTACTAATTTCTGTGATTTACTCCGGAAATCGCTGTATATATCTCGAAGCGTCGCCGTATTACATGTCTCCACATACAGCGTCGTTAAAATGCTTCTTGACTTCGAGATTCTGGGATCGTTTGTAAACCTCCATTCCGCCACCTTTCGGACCGTCAACTTCGACGGACTTCCGTACCATTGCTTCTCCGCCATCTCGTCTATCCGAAACATCACTCTAGCCGGGGTCACATTTCGAGACATCGTGCATCTCAGCACTTCCTTGTCATACCTCACATTGTTGAAGAAAATGGACATCTACGTTATCACTATTCATGTGGCAGGGCAGGCACGGCCGAATTCGAACAGCGCTGTCAGGCGCCCTCGTGTTCAAGAACTGAAGTTGTCTTGCAATCTACGTGATGGTCCAGTTCTAGAAGCACTCGCTAATGGAGATTTAATATCGTTGAGAGGCTTGCGTAATCTATCCACCATGTTTTGTCCGCAAAATATTCTGCACCTTGAAAGACTGATCCAAATACCATCCCTTCGAGTGCTGGGGGTCAGAGCTCTCCAGCCTGCAGGTTCGTAGCCTTATTATTTCCAAACGCAAAGGTCCCTGTCTTACATATTTTCAGGCATGGGATCGCGGGTTCCTTTATCTCTGGGCAATGTCCATACCCTTGTGCTACAAATCAACTGGTACCCCGATGACTCCCATCTCTCTGCAGTACGATAGTGGACCAGATGTTTGGCGATAAGCCCGTCCTTGCAAAGAGTTACCATCTTATATGATACTCGTCCTCCATTCAGCAATTCAGACCAGCCGAGCGACAACAATAACGAAGACTACACAAGACTCACTTGGATGAATTTGGATAGAGTATTGTCGGAAAAGACACCATTCACGCTGCAAAGCTTTCGTATGACGCTTTGTACCGATATTGTGGCAGAGGAAGACAAATTGGACCTGAAAGAGTATATGGAGGATATGTTCCCGGGTATACAAGCACGGTGTAAACTCCGGGTGGACGTGGTTAAGGAATTTCGTTCCGTGATCACTCGGTGATTGCCCCCAACGTTGTAGGGCGCGAACCTCTCTTTGTCACATACATATTTGGCTTATGATTATTATTTTGGTGCGTCTCATGGTAATTTAGCCAGAATATGAAAAATTTTCTCACAAGCCACATGCAGAATATCAACAAACAATACATGGCCGCTACGGCCCTAGACAGGGCTCGTACATTTACAGGCCATATTGGTGGAAATTGATTACAAGAAGCTGAGCATTCGGTTCCCACTTCGCGCCGCCCATATGACCTTGAAGACGACTCTTTCACGACGCCAGTAACCAAGTCTTAATTAAATAATGCGCCTTTCTGGGTTTTGGCCTAGACCCATAGATGCACGACCGGGGCATCCGGATGGATGATCGCCGCCTCCCTTCTGGGAAAGCGTTCTGCCCCACGGTGACCAAGCAGCAGACGCAAACGCTAGCGCAGAGTACGACAGCCTAAGCAGAAGGTCAATATCCAGAAAGTGGACGTCTGAGCATTCTGAGTCATACCAAATGTATATCAGCCAAACTCCCTTCACTCTGCTACCAATGTCTGACTGTGATAAATATAAGATATCCCTCGTCGTCGTACCTTTGTCTTTCCTGGTCGGCAGGATCTCTCCAGATCCCACCCCCGCACTAGAGGATTGTTCTTCTTCCACCAAATAGGCGGAATGGCGATGTTTTGTAATCTCTGTCGTCGTTGATGATGGTTTCCGTCGCGGGGATGGAACGTGTAAGTCGCCCTCTCCGAGGTAGCATGAAAGTGAACCGCAACGACGGAGAAGTATCGGTCCAATAGCATCAGTAAGCGGCGGTGTGGAGTACTGAAAGGCAGGGATGAGCTCGACAGTGGGCAGTGAGAGCCCGAGCCTCATCGACGATCCGTAGGGCGGTCACCACGGCATCATAGCCTGCCCAGTAAACTGGGGGTTTTGGTAACTGGCCATGACCTGCCGCTACTGAAGTGTAACGATTGGACCCTCTGACGGAGCAGTCTAGCTTAGTCGGCCAGCTGTGGTGGAAGATAGCAGGAAATGCGGTGCCAGATGGCTCTTGAATATCAATCGAAATCACTCGGCTTTTGTATTCCAGGATGCTCAAGCGTGTTTTCCCACTAAAACAACGCCTGATATTACCGTGCGCTATCCATGGCATAACACGTTTCCGTGTCCTGATGACGCGTTCCATGCCACAACGCTTGATGGTGTTCCGGAAGGGGTTGCCAGACCCAATCCGAAGAGCAGCAACAATGTCTCGGAAACTTCCATGGCGTAGTGCACAAGTTGGCTTCCAGTCCAGGCATCGCATACTAAGTAATTATGATGTTGTCATACCTTCGCTCCTGTAAATCTATAAAAGTAGGCCGGGGCTGAACTGAAGTCCTCATCAAACAAACACCCCATCAGATATGTGCCATCGCAGAATCAGCTCAACCAGATTTGTCTGTGGACACGACGCTCCTCACGGCGACCAACGGGTCAGTCGTGAAGCCTCCTCCATTAAAGCTACTGCTATCTCACTTACTTTGTAGATTGACTGTCGTTCCAGCAAGTGCAGATACAGCTCGCATCACTATTCTATCAGTCACGAGTGCAGAAAGAGCTGCCGGCAATGGTTGGTTATCTGTCCATCTAGTTCCCGTCTCTGATCAGTTGCTGACGAGTACGTACAGGCTGCGGCCATCGCAGAATGTGGTTACAAAGAGGGCGGATTCACTTTGCTATCATTGCAAGTTAGCCGGAGGAGTACAACAACCTTGAGCTTAACGCTCCGAACTTCCAGGGGTCTGGGTATCCCTAGAGATGTCGTTTTCTTCTTTTTCGGTGTTGCACCTGTGTAGTCGTAAGACTGTTGGTAGACTATATCGAACACTTCAAATGGACTCACTTTACCCTATCACGCCTGGCAAACATGCTATGAACTTTAAAAGCTTCGACTTTGAAATTTGCCCGATCTTATCGATTCACGTGATCGTATCTTCCATAAAAATGTTCTGATTATCAAAAATCAAGAAGTCGACAAGTTTGAAAATTAGTGCTAGGGCTAGAATGGAAAAATTGAAAGTCGAAGAGAGTATATTAAGCATCGTAAGGACGCGTCCCACCACACTCTCGTGATCCTTCATTAAGAGATCCCCCCAATAAAGTAACTCCATCACATCACGGAAGCGTGGCAACAACGCTTTAGATAGTTATCAAGGGACGAAGTCATTTAAGCCCGAGATCTTTCTGGTCTCCAATCGCTGGCGAAGCAATAGATCCTGAATCCTCGAGGTTTTCGCGCTAACACGCTGCATCACTGCGCTGGATCAGATTCAATTTACAAGCAGTGTGCATAGCCAACGCATTGATTGATGCGAGACGACCGTCAGAACCGAAACGGCACTAAGTAAAAGAAACAATAACACAGGAAAAACGAAACAAGGACAAAGACAGGCCAGTGGGGCGGTCAGAGATTTCCTTTTGGCTCTTTCCATGGTCCTTTTTTCTGGATCGATATGGGACATTTTCATGACATGGTATTAAAGCCACTATCAGGATCATGAGCGGAAGATTGGAGCGTATCGGGCGCCACGGGTTACCGTCGGCTCAAGAAGAGCGGCAAACGGTCATCCAACGATATGAATCTGATATTTTCGTCAGATCTAGGACCGCAAAACGATCCTGACTTGGAGAGTAATGATCTATCTCCGGAAGTCGCGGAATCCATGCATGCGTTAGCAGAAGAACATACGCGCGGCATTATTAACTCCAGGTTCGTTTCACACGACCCTGTGACATGAGGCTATCTGACACCAGGCGTTGGATGCGAGGAAACATGTTATTCTCATGTGCGAGATCACTAGCATCATTGTCACTCTTGGAATAGCTGATATATGGCAATGAGCGGGTTCCTACACGTCAAATATAGGTGGTAGCGCTGATGCCTCTCGCTTCTGCGGGTTTTAGGACGGACACTCGGGAAGTGAAAAACATCACCGTTCTGAATAGGTGAATAACGAAATCGTACATGCAGCAGCATCGTTGCGACAATATCTCAACCCAGAGCTCGGACTATGAACACATCCATATGCTTTGAATTTTTTTTTTCTTCCATCAAAAAGTGGAGGCTGCGCCAGATAATTACTTTTGTGTTCCCACGTCCTGAGGCGCAAGTGGCGAGGGCGAGTGACATGCCTCAGGTGGATCGAACCTTCCAAGCGTGCAGATCAATTCGCTGTTGTTGCAACAAAATGGGTATTTTGTAGCAGTACATCTTAACAGGAGCGGTCCCGATCAAGAGCGATTATGCACGAGAAAATACGCTCCGACAGTCGAAAAAGTTCCAGGACCCGCAGTTCGCCGAAGGGAGATCTAGGCGCATGAACCACAATGTCCTTGTGCTAGGGCAATAATCATGACCCAAGCAAGTAAAACACGTTAATTCCAGCCCAATGCCTGGGACATGATAAGCGTTCAATATTGCGGTTGAATGCGGACCTGAGAACCTACTTGACAAGGAACGTCACAGTCATCACCACCACTTACGGAAACCACAGCCCACTGTTTTCTGAATTATCCGATAAGGCGGAGGCGACAGAGGCGTGGGTCAGGTCTTTCGCTCATCACATCTCAGAATCGATAGAACAGCTGACGCGATTTCCGTGTCTCGGTAGCTTTCCTTGTCGCTAGTTCAGGTGCGCAGTATTACATGAAAGCGTTGGCTGGAAGAATTCTGTGAAATAGAACCATCCAGCTTTACAAGCTGCAACTTACATGAAATAAGAAGAACAGCAGCGATGTCGTCAAGACACTAGGTTTATGAAATCGAGGGTAATTGTCCGATGTGAACGATTCAATGAACCTCATGATAGCCGACTTTGTAAGCACAGCCTCTGTATCCAGTCGACAGCCGAACGAAGTACGAATGCCGCTATGTTCAGGGAGTGAGTTAGTTATTCGGGTAAGTGTCGGCACACTTACGGATAGGAAGGAAAGGATGCTAGGATCCTGCGCCTATGCGACGTCCGAGTACTGAAAAAACCACAGACGCCGTATCAAAAGACTCAATGGAAACCACAGTAGACGGCTCTTGTTGTCTAAAAGGTCTGCGCCCGAGTGACAGGACGATAGGCGGCATGTTCGATATTCAAACGATACCGTAATGGTGCCGTTGCGTATCTACAAGCGTTCTTGTCAGCCGCACGAAAAAGGAACGACGAAAGCACATACATGCAGCATACTGCGCGGGGATAAGGGAGGGGAAGCGTATTGCATCGCGTGATGAAGCACAGCCGATATCATTGAATGGGAAATGGCTGATAACACGCCTTATACTTACAATTCTGGCTAGAAGACGAAGAGTACTATAATCGACTGAATGGCTGTTATGCAAGCGACAACGATGGTAGCAGGCAATACTTCCTATAGTAAGGTGAGCGTCAAATAAGGTTACGAGCAGCAGGAGCAGCAGGCACATGCCTCGGTCACCAGCCCTCCCAAATAGAATGTACCCCGAACTTGTCATGATGCGGAACCGTGATCTTTCTCTCGCGACGGCTCGCGCTGTTTCTATAGCGTCGATCGGAAGCTCCCTCTGGGAACATGGTATATTTGATGCAGTTCTCTGGCCTTGTCCCGTAGACATTGAACGGCCTTACATCGAGAAGCGAAAAAGACAGAGGGGCGACATAGCAGCAGAGCCGTTGTCTACCCTGAGGCAATCGATGTCAAATGGGCTGGGCCAGGTATTGCGCCGTACTTTCATGCCTTACGCGCTTCATCTCGTTTCGGTACTGGGTCGGTTCCAGTGCAACTACTTCACTGCAATACCACAAGTTAGGAAACGTCTCATATAGAAAGAGAAGACGCGCCTTTTTTTCACCGCCGGACTTGACGTTGCTAACTGACACCGTACTGTCCTTACGACCGAGTATCGTCGACCCATACACCGCCCAACTGAAGTGACATCGGCTCCGTATGGCTGGATATGCATTGTCAAGGAAGGCAAGGGAGTCAAGAAGAGTAGGGGAATGTTAGTCAATATTCTGCATCATCGCAGAGGTCGTGCAAGGGTCGGTCCTCGGTTCTTCGAAGGCTTGTAAAGTGTCATTGAAACGCTACTTCTTCTGGCTCAATTCCTGGAAAAGAGCATAAACAGTGACGGATATGGAGGGGGAAAGCAGACGGCGTCGAGAAACGCGCTTGGTGGGTGTCGAAGAGAAAGTTTGTGGCGGTGACGCGTTGTCGGGTAAGCGGACAATTTCAATTTTGATATAAGGTTCCTTAATTTACGCTCGGCATTATCAATATCAATATGCCAGGCAGCCGGAAGCTTTGCCGCACAAGACGGCAAGGAACGGAGTCCAAATCTTAACCTAATGACATTGCAATTGAACAGTGTTGATACAACGTGCGAAGACGACAAGGGAGACAAGCACACCTACATCTACATCAGTTTGATCCAGTATGTGAGCTCAATGTAAAACTCTAACGGGAAATCTATCCAAACGTTGTTGAACTGAGGTTCGCTGAAATAGTCTTTAACAATATTCACTGTCACCTTACATCAGTTCAGGTTCTCGTAATATCGAAGCGCGACCGCGCTTTTTAATAGATCACCCTTCCTCTTTTGTGGTTCCTGGCTTCATCTAAAGGCGCGTGCCGCTTTAATGCCTGTACTTGCTTATAAAGCAAAACTTGAACTTGAAGTCTACCAGCGTCAGATCCTATGACTACTATAGGTATCGACAATTCGGACATTATACTGTGGTAATCACTGAGAGTGGCCTATAAGCCTCTGACTAGAATCCAAAATTTTCAACGTGTAAGACTATTTGCAGTTATGTCCTCAGTCTTGACTGGACCAATATATAATCTCAGCCTGAGTGCCCGGGCCAAATTCCAATATTACATTCAAGTTGTTGTTAATCACTGTACCTTACACCAATGATAGGTCAGGTCGTTGATCGACAGCGTCCGCAGCAGTATTACCGTCGACGAGTTCTCTTTTTTCTTTTCCTTTCATCGATTGTACATACAAGTTATAGAGAGAACTTTTGTGCGTCGCGTCAGCCTCTGGCTTGCCTCCGATCGATCTGGCATTCGATCGTGTCCAAGCCTCGTGGTGTTATATGAAATCGATTGCAGTGATGCCTAAATTTGGATTGTTCGACGTAGTCAAACTTCATCCATCATGACCTTGTATAAAACACCGATAAAACGATAGCATTTTCCTTGCATCCTCCATGGGCTACGACACTGCTGTACGATCTCATTCATGCCAGGGATTTTGCGTCTAGACGGTGAGAAAACCTTGGATAGCATTCATCGGTCTGATACCAGTGTCAGTCACGCTCTTGAGAAACCTTATCTACCCTTGCTAGCTAATCACCATCAGATGAAATGCAATAACTCTACTCTCGTCTCTGATACAAGTCCAATACTGCCATACATGCATCTACAGACAAGAAAAGATGATATCACGAATGCGGTTCAAGTTCATCCCTCTATATTATTATTTTTTCTATATGTTATTCATGCCTAGATTTACCAGTGCACATAAGTGGTTTGATGTGATAGCGAACCTTGGGTTGTAGGCCAACCATGCTGCCCCGATAGCATTCCATCATCAAGTCGCATCTTTGGTCCCTGGTCTGCGAAGTCTCCATTCAGGCCTACAGGAATCTCCTGCTCTCAGAGGCTGAAAGTCATTCTCCCTTCGGCCCTAAGCTGTCCAGGTACCAATTTATGCCGAAAAGTAATGCGAAATATTACGAAGCGATCTTTTGCAGTTGCCCGTCGTTTTTTCCGCTGTTCGTGTACGGCGTGGCGCTTCCCGCGATAGTCAGGACCGCATTACTGGCAAGAATGTACTATCTCTTGCAATTTCACCCCTGATATCCGCGGAGAAACGCTATGCCTGAGGTACTGGCTGCTCATGCACAACAGGACTTCTGTACCATGCCACCGATTCATCGGTAGCTGGTGGATAAGCTCAGAAGATCTGTTCCCGCTGTAGACGGAGCAAGATTCGTAGACTCTCGGGGGCCCGATTCCTCGCTCGTGGGCGATTGTTAGGCCAAAGCAAGTCGCCCGCTTGTTTAGAGCGTCGAACAGGGGCCAATCACTGGAGACGACCCTGAAATCTTTGGAGGAGGCGAGCTTCTGCCATTGACCGTTAGTCCTCGGATGTGATGGCGATATGCTCATTTGCCTTTAACCGCCTCATCGTCCGCGAACGTATCGCCTGCATATCACGCCTTCATCAGAAAGTAACCGAGCAGAGCTTCTACTCCGGTGAATTCGCCGCGCCATAGTACACGCGGCGTTCCAGAGATTGTACATCGAACAGCTGTCTCCAAGCTTTCGTCTCAGAGGCAATTACCGCTTGCAATAGTTTCGGTTTCTGGTAACTTTTAATGCATACGAAGACATTCATGAAGTTTACATAAGTTCTCTATTGAAAGCCGATCGTCAATCGACACCAAAAATATGTGGAGTATCCTTTATGTACGTTGTACCATGACATCGTTAACCTATCTTTAGTATTCTTCCACCGTTTTTTGCCGCCATGATATTGGCTGGCGCGCAAATTTTAGGTGTTGCATTCTGACCGCGCAGATTCAATTCAGTACATGACTACCGGCGGCGGACAAGGCATGTGGATCATCACCCCTTTATCCTGATCTTCGGTTCTTCCAATTCCCTTCCAGACGATCCCCGTACGATGACTGTCGTGTAGACCACGATCACTCACAACATCTTGGTACGGTCAAGGTTGTCCGAGTCGGTCCACCTTCGATACTGATTCGTTTTCTGGGCATTTATGAACAGTTTATACGTCAAATGGAAGAGAACCGCAGTACCATTCATAAATGCGCTTTACCTTCAATTCTTGGTCATGCTTACAGGTTCATCCTCATCATCTCCACCGGATGAGCAGTACTTCAATCGTTCTCTGTTATATCCATGACCTGCGTCACCATCCGGATCATCGAGTACGTACCGCGCATCAATTTAGGACGCTAGACTCAGCGAAAGACGGTCAACTTCAAAGCTCAATAAAGCGGCCTTCAAATTAGCTCAAGCTCACCTGCCTGAGTATCTTACATAAGTGTCGTGAAGATCATGGAACTGACTATTCATTAATGTAGACATGCTTCGGACTTAATCCCCGTAATTCGCGCTCCAACGGTCAGTAGAACAGCGGAGCTCACTTCTGAGGATATTGGCCTGTGCACGGACCTGAAAGTGCCTCTATAAACAGGGCACTGAAGGTGCCTGTTCCCCAGCATCCTGAGCTTTTCCTAGGTGCTCTCAGTACAATGCGCATCTCCTCTGCTTTTTTCGCAACCGTTGCCGCTGCCCTGGCCGTCCACGGCGCCTCTCTAGTTGACCGCTCCTTGGACGTCAGAGGCTTCGAGACTGCAGCGTCTCTCCGCGCCAAAATCAACGAAGGCAACTGCTACGGTGCTCCTGTCGCCCCCTGGAAACCAGGCTGCTCGCCGGGATGGTACTATGGTGACTATCTCCCTTCGGGCTCCCTCCCTTGTCTCAAGGATAGCGTTAGTGTGACTCGCAACTAGCTGTGTTCCTCGCTGATCTATATCCATAACAGCTCGTCTGCTTCTTCCTTGAAATTCTGGATATAGGCTTGTCCTGTCCTGGGGGCTCTCAGCACACTAAGCCTCCGAACAGTGATGATCACTATACTGAAGTTTTCAATAACTATTCTGGTGCCGTTCAATCAGACGGCGACTATCAGACCTATGGATTAGTCGACACTGTCCAGGGTATATATCCGCATCTTGTGTATCTTAGAAACTGAGTCGGCTGACGGTGCGAACTTGTAGGGTGCATGGACATGTGTGACAGTGTCACTGGATGCACTTTTTTAAACAGTTTGTCTTGCCCTTCCTTTCGTTCCCTTATGCTGACCTTTATGACGCAGCCTACCACGATGTCAACGGGAAGGTATGTGCCATCATGCTAATTGTTTGATAGTATACTGACTGCCTCGATAGAACGGAAGCACCCAGTTGACCTGCGCGCTTTTCTCCAAGTGCCACACTGGGGCGGATGCCGACAACCGTGGAGGACAGACGCAGCCTGACGGATCCATCAACTATATCACCGATAGCGCAGGGTATTGCAAGAAGTGATTGTATTCCTTTGATACACCCGGACTGCATATGTTGAAGCGGACGAGTAAAGTATAACGAGGTTCTAGTATTAGTCTGCTCGTATACGTACTATAGAACACAAATTTCTCGCAATGATTGTTGGTTATCGGTGCAATTGTACAAGACGACGGCACGACATGTTAGTGATGAATATAGGGCGGAAAATGTGAGCAGTTCACCGACTTGGTGCATTATTCTACAATACAGACGCCCAAACATGGACTCAACACTATCGAAGTTCTGATATGTATATAGTGTACAGAATCTGGAGATGCAGAGGAGATTGGAGTGAGTGCAGAGATGTCGGCACGCAATAGCTATTTGGGGTGAGGAAGTTCTATAATGAATTTTGAACTGAATCCTTCAAATATACTGTCCAGGTTCTCGCCACTCACCATAGTACATGCATTTGACCTTGCAATCGTAGGATTTGAAGTTCGATTCTACTGCTTCCATCCGGTAGGTACGGAGCTCACGAAAAGAGGGAGCCTACGTGTCGAGCTGCAGCTGCTGAACCTGATCGTGAGAATGATTGGCACTAGTCGGCCATTTCCAGGTCGCAAACATATAGTTTTTGACAGCGGCATGCTTGGCAAGTTCCCTCTCCTGTCGCCGAAGACCTTCGTCACATCTTTTGGATTACTTCTGGAGTCATGGGCGATCACCGACATTTCCAGACTCATTGATATCTAGGAGGTAAAAACTCGAGCGCTGTTGTTTCAGTTCTTACTTTTGTTGTGGAACATTAGTAGGGCACTGCCAGAGACCCCCGGCTATTCAACGATCCCATACCGCTTCAGTCTAATCCTCAGATTTCTTTGTCAGCCAACTTCACCCGCCATTCTCGTAGGCTCTGTGCATCTCGAACTTCCAGACTGGCGGAGTTTTGGCTAACCTGCATCAGAATCTGTCGTAAATACATGCGTAGGGTCAAGCACATGACCTGAAATCAAGGAGAGATCACGCTAATTTGGATACGGCCGCTTTGCCCTCGTTTCTCGGTCACGTTCGTAGATACACGCTCTTCATCATAACAGCAAAAGTCAACATTCTTCCCCTCAGAATCCCACGAGAACCTCTGGATCAACGCGCCGAAGAGATCTTGGCGGCAGTTCATGAAAAAGATCATCATGAGTCAATACCAGCAAGGTTTGAATTCATGTTCACCTGAGCAGCTCGACACTTGGACATCAAGGAACTGATTGTTCTTCCATGCAGGGGCCCGGTCGAAGCAAGTAAATAATGCATCCTCTAAGGAACCGGACCTGAGGATTAGCATGCGCGGTACTCAATGCATTCCTATAAATCGTAGGGAGTAGCTCTTTTCTTCTCTAGCGACTTGAGCTTCACACAGATACTCGGCTGTACAATGCGATTCTTCTCCTCCCTCATAGTAACCGTTGCGGCCGCCATCATAGTCCGTGGTGCAGATAGCGCCACCTCTGCGGCTTTGAACGCAACGGAAATACAAGCCATGGATGCCCTCAGCGTCCAGTTCAACAGAGGCAATTTCTACGGCGCTCCCTTCCCTCCATGGGTGCAGGGTGGCAAGCCAGGATGGTACTACGGGGACCACCCCGAACGTATCCCGCCCTTCTTTCCTGGTCTCCCTTGGCTAAAGGATGGCGTTAGTCCTTCTCACCGCCACTTTCAAAGGGTTGAACTCTAAACTCCCAACAGTACCTATGTTGGCTCCTAGATTTCCTGTATTGCGGCTTCCACTGCCCCAAGCCTCCTCACCACCCAAATCCCCCTCCGCCCAACGATGGTTACAAACCCGTGTTCACCAACTATACCGGCGCCGTCCAAGCATCTGACTACCTGACCTTGGGATTGGTTGACACGGTTGCGGGTACGTCCAAACCAACCAGCCTCTAAGCAAGTATCTTATACTACAACATTTCAGCCTGCAAGGACATGTGCGACAGTGTTGAAGGATGTGTATTCATTAACCGTCAGTGGTATACTTTCTCTCGTCGTCGTTAATACGCTGACGCTGCTGATATAGCCTACCACGATGTCAACGGAAAAGTATACATGTTCAGTCACTATTATATCAGAGAGTGTACTGATCACTTCAATAGGATGGAAGCCCCCTCTTGACCTGCTCACTTTTCTCCAAGTGCCATACCAAGGCAGACGCCGACAACTTTGGAGGACAGACACAGCCTGATGGCTCTATCGACTTCATCACGGACAGTGCAGGGTATTGTAAGACGAAGTGATTTGATGTCTTGAACAATGCGGGGAGTAATTTGAACAGCTACATACGTACTATCATGTTTTTTCACACCTAACGAAACACCAAAATGCCAGTGATGATTCATTCTTGCTAATCAATACAGTGAGTAACGAGAGATGGTGATTGACGAGCGCTAGCGGTGAGAACGAACTGACATTCATTTTCAGCAGACCTCCGGACCCCAAATCACCACTGCCACAGCACCAAACACTTTGCGCACACTGGACACCTAAAAAAGCTGCTCCCAAAATCGAACTTCTTGATTAAGAATGGCTAGAGCCTAGTTTTCACAGCCTCGAAGACATTCAATAGAGATGTGATGCGAATGATAAAATGCTCCAACCCTGTCGATCAAAGATGTACAAAAGAAAAAGACGATCACCATATAAACTTTATATGACTAAGAAGATAGCAATCACCAAGGCTTAGCCTTCCGGGTTCTAGTCGTGGTGATACACCGGTGAGAACCATGCAGCCTCATAAAGACCGTCAAAAAAGAGGCATTCATTTCCTCGGATACGTTTTATTCTGATTCGCGTAGGCCCCAAATATCTTGACAGTTACGATCCAATGGCGAAGGGTTTTCAAGAAGTTCCTGTGCTCAGCTCCACGACGGCGTTTGCTCAGGCCGATCCTTCCTTTGTTCCTTCATCTCTGATCGGACCGAGCCATGTGTGCCTCTTTCGAGTGCAGCGGGAAGAGGGCAGCCTTGTTGGATCGGATAGATGTCTACTGAAACTTGCGGGACGCTATACGATGCGGTTTGAAGGAGTCGGCCAGGTGGTACTGTCAGATTTGGCGGTCCTCATTGCGATAGGAACCAACACAGGCTGACCAGGAACCAGGATTATGGCTTATAACTGATGGCCTATAGGCAAACAGAATAAAACGTCCTAAGCGGAGTCAACGAGAAGCGGCAGGTCGGTCTCGACCAGTTCTCCCATGATCCCAACAAGTCAGAAGCGTATTCAAAGGTTTCTAGAAGTGCGTCTCGATGGTGTGTAATACTTAGCCTTGAGCGGGGGGCTATCGGGCAATGCTCTCGTGACAGTTAAAGGCTGAATAATAGTATCCTGACCCTTTCGTCTTTGCAGATGTTGTATTCGCGATGTATCTCCTTCAAAGATGTAAGTAAACAGGGTTAACAACTAATCTGCGAAGATGGTTACATGATACGGAGCACTCAAAAAAATTCCTCGTTCACGCTTGACTGTTGCAGGAGAATATTTTTATCGTCCTAATGTGATCATTAATGAGAATCAGTGCCAGCGAAGATAACCTCACGACGGAAAACCGTACCATCGCGAAAGTCAGAGAGGACAAAACAGAGTGAGAAGCACTAGTGACTCGTGAGGAAAGAGCAATGCTCCCTGTTCTCCCTGTCAAGTATTTGCAAGAAGAAAAAAGAGACGTGCAGAATGCCCAACTTCAACATCTAATCATCGTAGCCGCATTCCACGACACTCTAGAATCCGTGATCAGGATGTATGAGCCTACGATGGAGATGGAACGTACCGAACGAGTTAGCTTTTAGACTAAATGACACGTTAACGACCCGTGGAAGATTGCGCCTACTCAAGAGCACGCCGTTGATACAAGATAAAGCAATGTCATGCGTGCCTTCTTCATCGTACCGTCTCACACGAGGTGTCCAGGCTCACGGGAGTTTCAATGAGCATGTCGGTTCCTGTCTATCTGCTGTTGGGGAGATCATGAGTAAAGACAAGAGCGCTGCAGACACTATGAGAACGAGCCTTGCTGGATTTTTTCGTCTACACACTTGTACCAAAGTAGAGAGATTTTCTGTTTGTATGTCGCTGCCTGCTTAGGCGGTTCCAGGCGCTGTACAGGGAGCATCGACTTGATTCCGAATACAGCTGTACCATCGTCGGTGGGCATTGTCGGAAGAAAGTCGCGTCGATGATGGTGGTTGATTGTCAAGTCCAAAAATGGCAGGTGGCGGCATCCGCCCCTTTCCTTACACCACCATCACTCGCGCCGCCTCGAGCGATTGACTGTATGTGCATTCCCGGACTTTTGTTTCATTGCCGTTTGGGTCTCGGTACGTCATCTCTGTGTTGTAGAGGATGTACAATTGACCTTGGTAAGGTTTCGTCTTGCTACGAAACTGCCCCATGTTTATTCTGCTGCTTGATCTCCTGCAGACATCGAAAAATAGCCGATGATTCATTTTCTACGACGTCTTTACACGAAACGATGGTGAAGCATCGGATTAAGACTCGGAAAATCTTTGGGCAATGCGTTAACTTGTTTGCTTTCGTACTTTTTTTCTCAGATATGTCAGTACAGAACAAATCAAACCTGTCACCTGTACCGCTAATCGCAATGTTGCTATCGACGATGACATTTACCGGGCCGAAGCTGTCCAACTATCGATAACGCACTATTCGTATGACTCAACCCCTAGATATCAGTGCTTGCATTCAGATAGTCAAGTTTACGAGTATCGTGGGTGCAACGATGCTATTCCCGTATATCAAGGACGTGGCAGAATGCGGTCCTAAAGACGAGGTTCGTAAAATTCATATCAATTGACCTGTATCAGGCTGTATCCCGTTGAATGTGAACTCAGATGTTAACAAACAACGATAAGACTAACAGACACGAGCACAGCTTGTCGGGTAGGCCGCTGAGCCGCGCCGGGACTCGGCGCCAGCATTCCATGTTTTTGTAGGTTTTTGTGATGCTTTGCTCTAAGGTGCAGATGTGACGCTGATGTGTCCCACTAATTGGCTCTCTAAATGCCTTCCACGTTATTCAAGGAACGGAACGCGACGCCGAAGCTAGTATTCAAATATCTTACGGGTTCAACGAATTATCCGGCGATCACGTTTCGTAGTAAGAGTTATTTTTTTATACATGCAGTCTTCTGAAGTCGACGACCACGCGTAGGGAAACCATAGATCTCTTTCGATGAGCATAAATCCGACCTAGCTGCAATGGTGCCTCTACTGTGCCAATATTATTAGACATTTTCTCAGCTTGTTATATAGAAACTCGGCAATCGTGTGATCGCTACTAGCCACCATGAAGCGGCCCGATGGCCTGTAGACAATGTCGACATCCGGTATATTCGGAGCCCACCTAAACGAAAAGAGAGCCGATGCGCCAGCCCGCAGCTGAGAATGAATCCACCAGATATACCTTTCGGAAAGCTTAATGATTCTGCTGCTTACGAGGATGTTTGTTCAATAGCCACATAGCCAGACTGGTTCTGACCTGGTCTAAGCCCTGGTCTTCCCGGGATCGCAAGAAGACTTCATTAATATAGTTCGACGTCTCTTTTTAATAGGCCCTGGTGTTGCAACCTTCGAACGTCCTTCAGCTCCAAGCCAGCCTAGCCTCAGTTTTTAGGCTTAAGCCGCTCTTGCCAACTATCCAGGGCTGAACCCTCGAAAGCTGGGCCCACGGGGCCCACATCTGTCATCACTAGATGTTATTGATTTTCAGCCACCCGCGGGGCCACTATTTGTGACATACGAGACTGTAGTATTCAGCAGGTAAGTTATGTGGTCCGTTCTTGTGCGGGTAAGTTGCTTTCACTAGTGGAACGCCGATACATATCAGAATCACTCAACCATTTAACTGGAATCCTCAGGCCTCACTCTCGGCCTACTTCAATCACCAGTCCTTGTGAGTTACTGATGCAACTTGCCAGAATTTATTCATCAAAAGTTTTTTATATCGCACGCGTTAAGGGCCACACTTTCAAGGAGGAGCACTCTACAACTGACTATGGCCGTTTCACCCTTGGTTGCTGGCGAACTTCGCGGATACACGTTCTACATCTTAGATGAGAAATGGCCGTCTTCTTCCCACAACAGCTTCCTTGAGCGCATGAAAGAAGGACGGCCTATGCAGAAGACTGGCAAGTACGTCTTAATTCCTATTCACTTGCCCAAGTACTTGCCTTAAATCTCTTGAAGATCCAGGAACCGACTACGCTTCTAAGCAGGTACTCACAATACATCGCATTTCGTGTTCAGGCACGTAATACCCATATCGCGGATCCTGCGCAGCCCGAGCGCGTCCTCGGACCTGAACGCGTCTCTATAAATGGAACGGAAAGCATCGTTTCTTTTTATTAACTTGAACTTCACCCAAGTCCTTCATCTGTTACAATGCTCTCCTTCCCTACTCTCCTTGTAACCGTCGTCGCTACCATCGCCGTTCGCGGCGCAGTCAACACTGCAGGCTTGAAGCTCCACGGACGCCAAAGCCTTGGTCAGCCTCAGTTCTCCAGCTCAGCGAAAGCAACTCTTTCAACGCTCCCATCGCTCCTTGGAACCAGAATGGAACGCCCGGTTGGTATTACGGCGACTTTCCCGAGAACGTCCCCTTCTCCGGTCTACCCTGGCTCAAGGACAGCGTCAGTTTTTTCACCAGTTCCTCGTGCACGAAATTACTGACAATTTATTCCTGATTGCAGTACGTTTGTTGGCTCCTCAGCTTACTCGATGCTGGCTTCGCGTGCCCCACAGCTCCTTTCCACCAAGGCCTCCCTCCTTCCACCGATGACTACAGCCAGATCTTTAACAACTACACCGGCGCCACCCAATCTCCCGACTACATGACCTACGGATTAGTCGACACCGTTGCTGGTACGTCCGTTCCGATTATCCATCTTCTCACCGGCTTTCTCACGACGCGGTGTTTCAGCTTGCAAGGATATGTGCAACAGCGTTACCGGATGCCTTTTCGTCAACTGTCCGTCTTACTCTTTCTATCGTTTACTGAGTCTGATCTTATTTGATACAGCATACCATGATGTCAACGGAAAGGTCTGTTGCGTTTAGCTCCTTTTTCTGGAGATAATACTGATTGTTTTAATAGAATGGAAGTCCCCTGTTGACCTGTTCGCTCTTCAGCCGGTGCCACACTCTCGTTGACGCGATCAACCGTGGGGGACAGACTCAAGCTGATGGCACCATTGACTTTATCACTAACAGTGACGGATACTGCGCTCAGACTTGCTCTTGTGCTTAATTGGCCAAGTACAGCATGCGTACTTAGCACCGCACACGAGAGGAGTGTGTACTAGATATCTAGACCAGCTTTCTCCGTACTTTTGTTTGTCTCGACGGACCTTTAGAAACCGCCACAATGGCAGTTATTATTCGTGGCTACTGATACTATACAATGTGAATTGATCTAGCGAACGTATTTTGACTCTCCGCGAGACCCGGTCAAATTTATTCGCCGACTACAAACGAATGAACCCACGCGTCTTTTTTTTTTTGCCCGCCTCTTTAATTCTTTTTAAATTCCTTATCAGCGTGAGATTCGGATAACAAGAGACGGTTATCTATCGTTGTACTTCATCTCGACCGGTGTTGAGAAATTTACCACTGCTGGCTTGTTCCTTCCGTTTGAAAACCTCCATATTAGTCTAATGCTCGCTAATTTGAGTGGTTCACTGTTCATGCTATGATAATGCGAAAGTAGTTTAAGAAGCTATCTAAAGAGCCTCAGACTTAAGCAACTTCATGAACTTCTCCCGCCGCGTCTTCTCAGTCACGCCTATCTCCTACCTAATTGCAGACGCCGCTATCGGATCCACCGTCAAACGCTTCACGCAAAAGAATTCATATCCTGCTACTCCACAATTCGGAGTTCCCACAGCTTAACGAAGCTAGTCCTGCCCAGGCCTCTAAGCTTGGAAAATAGGGCAAGTTGGTATGCACTCGATCCTGCATTACATCTTTCTTCGTACATACCTGGCGCATTTAATCGGCTTAGACCTAAGCGAGACCCAAGGAAAGCCATCTCTAAACGCTGCTCGGTGCCATGGGCTGTGCTCGGAATTTTCCAACGATCGGATTTTAATGACAGAGGCTCCGTTCATTGTATCCTTCAAAGGTTTCAATAAAGGTCATCCCCATTTGCAGCAACTTCGAACAGCATGTCTTCATTTCGATGGTTATAACCTTGGCCTGACTATGTCGAGCAGCAAGTTCCTCTTCATTGCGATAACGACTGAGTTAAGGCTAACATCGGTCTGCAGTACTCCACCCAGGCACGCTATTAAACCCGCATCGCGAGCTAGCAACGGTGACGCAGAGCTTGAGCATACGCGAGACGCCACTGAACAAAGCGATTTCCAGTTGACTTCGACCCTGATGCATGACGGACGAGGCCTCAGGCCCAAGGGATCGAAGTCGCGAGTTGACTTCCCCCGTGATCTTTTACGGTTAGGTAAAAATCGTGTAAGAAGCAGCTAAGGTAGCCGTACAAAGCAAATCAGGAAATTCTGAGTCCTCACCTACATGAAGTTGATGGGAACTGACCCCTTCACCGTTTCGTTGTTCCCGGATACCAGTTGGTTAATTGGCCCGTTTTTCATCACCAGACATAACAGCGTGTTCTACACGAAGCTGGGGTACATAGCCTTCGTATCGAGAATATTTTCTGCTGTTGATTCTGGAATAAACAACGCTGAAGCTGGTGTATTTTCAATGGTCCAAAACGGGACTTCAAATGGTTTCGATTTCAGCGTTCTTTCACGCCGTTCTTTTGCAAGCTGTAAAGAATAGGTACCTGAAGTCCGTTGTTCCATAGGGAGAAAGTTTTCCATACCGTTTTACTGACGGCCTTTTCAGGACCGAAAAGGGCTTCGCCAAATCAAACGTTTCATTTTTACCAGCTAAAACCGGCCTCTGCTATGAAATATTTTCAATAATTCGACCGAGGACGAGCAGTTGAATGACCGGGACCTGTTAGTGATCTGCAAACGCAGTCAGAGTGTGGCAGAGACCATCAAAGCACCGTGTGGGCTAACATACCCGGGCCTAGACTTTCCGTTAATGAATCTTTCCCTTCATATTGTTCGTTTCTTCAGTGTAGGTGGTCCGCCGAACTTTCCGAGGATCAATCGATCATATTCCTTCATTCCATTTTAGTTTGCTCGTTTATGCAATAGCAACGACAACTTAGCACAGGCCCCGTGCACTATTTGCCACATCGAGAGGCATCGGCAGTAGCTCGAAAGGCGGTATCCACACCTATCCAGTCGACTTGAGTTGATAAATCGTCTAGAACCCAAGTGCGAAGATATCTGGTCTGCCGTGTTATGTTTACAGCTCGAGAATGAGCTACTGTATTAGTAGGCGCTTTGGAGTGCTGGTGCCAGCTAGAATGACGTCCAGCCGTAAGCTCCAGATGAGTCGCGCAAGGTCGCCCAGGATCGTTATTGACAACTTGATAAGTCCTCCCAAAGCCCTCCCGATGGTTGCGGCTTCAGCAGGCCTGATCCCGGGCTGATCCTCTACTCATATCGGTAAGACTCCGAACTGAGTTTGAATGGCTTTGGGAATGTTGCTTTTGTCAGGTTAGTATGCCGTGCGGTGAAAACTTCGGCACGATAGCGGCGTGGCGGAACAAGCTAATAAAATCTTTAGGTTTCGTCGGCAAACTCGCGACCAAAGCAGAAAAGCCCGAATATGGGACTTATTGGAACTATGCCATCAGCGGAAATGTCGGCAATCGCTGATATCTGTCAGATCTGTCACATTTTCAATTTTAATCTGATGCCAACCAGCGACGTACCTTTGACATTGAAAATAACACTGTCTCCTCTCGTCCTCTCCGAATGACACTGTTGGGGCCTCACTGTCGGTCGTTTGTCGCTTGTTCTTATTCTTTTCAGGACACTAAAGCCGGACCCGCTGTCATAGGAAGCTTGGAAAGGCCGCTCCGCACACCACTCGGAAGGTCGCATTTTTTACACTGTGGAGTCCCTGGATGATTAGATGACCCGGTACTTTCTCAGGCGGCACTGTCTTTCTGTATTTTTTGTTGTTGATTATAATGTTCCTTCTAGTACAACAACATGTCCGGTGAGGCTCCCAACCACCCACCGATTTTATTGTTCACGTATTTGGCTCCACGCTCGTGGGTTATCGTGCCTTTCACTTTTCGAGACCAACGGAGCTTACGAATTCCCCTCATCAAAATCTGTCAGCTTCACATGCCTTCAGTACCAATTATAAGGAGGATCATACTTTAATTGACTATGGCCGCTTTGGCTCAGTACTCGGTCACGCTCGTAGATGCACGCTCTCCCATCACAATAGAGAAACGGAGTTTTTCTGCTCACGTAAGGCTTTCTCAGCGCCTGGATCAGCGAATCGAACCTTTCTGGGGCGGCGTATGCCAAAAGCTGTCAAGAGTCGCAACTGCTGTGTCTGGGTTCCTATTCATCTGCTCAGGTACTAAAGTTGTGGAAAAATCAAGGAACTGCAGTTCTTGCAGGTACCCATAACATCAGTCAATACTCGCACTCCGCGCTCAGGTACTCGGAAACACGTTCGCGTACCATGCGTGGGCCTGAACGCGTCACTATAAATTGGAGGGAGAATATCGTTCACTCTCCAGCAACTTCAGCTTCATCTAAGTGCTACAGTGCCCATCTACTACAATGTTCTCTTTCTCTGCACTCCTCCTAACCGTTGCGACCGCCCTCATGGTCCGTGGTCAAGACAACTCCACAGAGGTTGCGGTCGCGGACTCCCTCACTCCAGCGAGCTCCTACAATGCTCCCCTCACTCCCTGGGAGCAGGACGCGACGCCAGGATGGTTCTACGGCAACAATCCCAGCAATCTCCCCACGTCCTTTACCGATCTTCCTGGCTCAAGGACGGCGTTAGTCTTACTCCCCGCTCCTTCTCCGCGTAAGGAATGCTAACTAGTGTTGCAGTACCTGTGCTGGCTCCTATCGCAACGTAACAACGGCCTCGATTGCCCCGCGAATGGGTCCGCTTGCAAGCAACGACGGATACTACCAGTCGTTTTCCAATTTGACCGGCGCCACCCAGGCAGGCGACTATATGACCTACGGATTAGTCGAAACTGTTGATGGTGTGTCGATTGGGACTACACGTCTTCTCACCAGCGATTCTCACGATATCATGTAATAGACTGCAAGGCTATGTGTAACAGTGTCAATGGATGTGCTTTCGTCAACAGTTAGTCGTATTCTTGCCTTGATCCCTCGTTGTCTGTGATTAACCTATCTTGACACAGCGTATCACGATGTCAACGGCAAGGTCTGAAAGCTCATATGATTAGCCTTATCGCGAGAGAGTACTGACTGTTTCAATAGAACGGAAGCCCCCTCTTGACTTGTTCCCTTTTCACCCAGTGCCACTCGTCCTCGGACGCCATCAATCGTGGTGGCCAGTCTCAACCCGACGGTTCCATCGACTTCATCACCAGCAGTGACGGATATTGCAAGCAGAGGTGTTGGTGTCCACTTAATTAGTAATTGGTTGGCAAGGGATTATGGATTATAATATTCCGAGATAAGCCTTGCGCTCGTGCCTCGCTGCAGGCTTATCGGAGGATAAGATAAGCCAAGGCGTAGCCATCCACTAGATACGTAGGCAAATAATGCAATTATTTGGGGATCTGACCCAGTGAAAGAGTTGCTCTCTCCTCTCACGTCACCTCGCAAGCTCTCCCTGGCCAATTGACGGTCGTCTTCACTATTCTTTCGTCCCACCCACCTACTCCCTACAGTGTTTGGTGTACCAGATTCGGCTTCTGGCTTGTTTCTGGTTCCCAGGCGCTCAAGACTTGGGCTTGCCGCTTCGTTTGGGTACCCATTTCGTCGGACTACATCCTCAGCTGACCAATCTACCTATTCTCAGGTTGGTCTGCTCCTTCCCGACACTTACCCAAACTCGTGGCTCCGAAACGCCCTCGTCTTTCGACGCATCACTCAAATACACTAGTATTCGAGTGTCCTACCCAGCGAGACATTACATTTGGACATCATCTACCCTAGCCTAGGCGAACTAGCTTATCTCCGAATAGTTCTGGTATACTTGACTACTTATTCTGTAGTAAATGCCAAAATGGCAATGATGATTCGTGGCTACTAATATTTTGGTATTCAGAAACTAAGTTGACCAAGATATACAAGATCCAACACGAGCCCAAGGATGCAAACAAAAAACCATCCATTCATCTACAACCCCCCGAACCTATATAACTCCTCCTGTGCCTTCTCCAAACGTCTCTTTTTCACGACTAGCTCCTCCCTTACAGCTGTCACTACTGGATCTTCCGCCAAATACTTCGCGCACTTGACATTCGCCTCGTTGCTCCCCAACTCGAACTTCTTAATCAAAAATGGCTGAAGTGCCTTCCCCACAGCCTTGACAAACTTGAGGTCGATGAGGGATGGCACGTAATCTATGATGCGCTACAGAATTTGATAAGGAAAGCGGTTTGGAACGGGCACGAAAGTACGGACCTTGTATGAAACCTGAAAGTACCCCCTTACCTCGGCCATAACCTTCAGCTCCGTCTCATACTCGTCGACAGGATGGAGCTTTTCCAGGTCTTCTGCAGTTAGCCCGGTGAATCCCAGTGCTGCCAGAGCTGCTAGCGCCTTGTCCATCTTCTCTTTGTCACTAGCGAACGGGCCTGAAATGTCTTCTGCAGGTAAGAAAGTCCCCGATGTACTAGGGTGCCGATCCCAAATTGGGACTACTGGCACACTCGTAGAGGCCGGAGTACCAGCGTTGATTCTGTTGTTGGTCTTGAACTTGCGCTTGGGGACCTGTGACGCTGTGGGAAGCGGTTGGAGGAAGGAATCCGCTGGATGACGCCGTCAGAATTGGGTAGTAGTAGCACGATAAGACTAACATACATTCATCCGAGAGATCAGAATTGTGGTTGATAGGCGCAGATCTGGGGTCTGAGACACCGGAGTTCATCTTGGGAGATTTTGGCGAGATGCCCGACCCCGCAGACTTGGATGCTAGTGCTGACACTGGCGCTGGGACAGGTTGACTCTTCCTTTCCTGCTTGGCACCTTTATACTTCGCCAGCCACTTTTCCGAACTAGAATCTAGATAATGTAGATTCTGTGTGAAAGGCGAAAGCTCCACTTCAAGGATAGCTTCTAGGATCTTGTAGCAAGACGCGTACTGCTCTGATGTAACCTCTGATACGAAGGAACTTGCAACGAAAACGTTGAGAGGGACAAGACCCGGAGGAAGATAGAGACATACCGGAGATGATGCGTCAAGAGATCATACCGTCCAAGTCGTTCGTGATCTACGCAGTCGAGAAGCGTATTTAGAACGGTGTTCCGAACGTCATCAAAACATGACTTGACGGAAGCTGGCCATGAATGCTGGAAAGAGGTGATCAGAGCTACTTTGGCGTCGAACGGCACATTATTCGGTAATTCTCTCGTTATCGATCTAGTTGGATGAGATTAAGAATTGTAAAGTCACCGGCAATGCAAACCTCACCTCTGTATATGCTTCCTCATATCAGAAACCGTGAATGGAGCTGACGTTGTAAGTACACCTCTATCTTCATCAGATTCTTCATCGTCAACGGACTCTTTTGCCTTGCCAGAAGATACGAAATTGGGGGCTTGTCTTTCTAATATCGATCTTGAACTTGGCAAAAGCTGCACGGTTGTCCTGAATCATCTTGGTCGTCTGAGGGCTCCCCCGAACATGCAGATTGACGTCGTCACAGAGCGCCGTAATGAGTTGTAACATGTAAGTAGCTGGATCGCCGACAATCGGCTCTGGTAGGCGTTCTAGCTCGTCTCGGCATGTCTGCAACTCTTGAGTCGCTTCGAGTTGTATCTTTGGCAGACTGGAGGGATGATTTTAGAGGGCACAGGCGCAATGAAAGAAACTAAAAAAAACTTACGCCTCCTGGATAACTTGTATGAGAAGGCTGCTCAAGGCTGCTGTTAGATTTTTGACGCCAAAATAATGTGGTTTGATGGAGATGTTCCAGGGTTCAGTTCGTGAGAAAAACTCCATCTCTGCTTTACGTGCCTCTTCGGAGGTCATACCTTGGCTTCTGTCAGCGTCATCTGGATGTCGCGTACAGTAATAACCATGCTTGAGAGGGAAGCGCCGCCCTTCGACAACATCAAGCCAAAGGGCACGGTTTTTAACAGACCCTTCCGGTAGCATATCCGGCTTGGTAAGGACACCTAAAAGCATCTTCCGAATTATTAAGTCATCGACGAACAACGTGCATTGTGCCCACCTATTGTTCGGCGGCCCTGAGGATCAGCAAGGTTAGCTAATTTGAGCGCCTTTTGGTTTTCCACGTCGTCTTTGAGGAGACAGTAAGTGAACAGGATACTAGGACAGATTAGGGCTTGCCTGTCATCGGAAGTGCGACGAGGATCAAACAGTTACCCGCAATGTGTGAGACGACCATATCTTCAACGAGTTTGACGGTTTCGGTCTCAGCATTTTGAATTATACCTACATAGTAAGTGGTAGCTCCGAGGAGATAAACATAAATCAACGGAAACCATACCTGGAAGATCAATGAAGGAAAGATCAGTCAAACCGGGTCCTTGAGATCGACACAAACAACGTTGCGGGAAAATCGCAGAGTTCCATTTGAGAAATTATGTTCCATCTCGTGCATGCTCATCCCAAGAATATGCTCGTAGGAGAGCTTCGGATTGAGGACAGCCCACTGGGCTCTTCGCAGCATTGATTCGACCTGGCTTTTCTTCATGATAAGATCTCCAAATTTACGCTCGATGACGTCCTTGAGACGCCTGCCCCCGTTCGGTTCAAATTCGTATCGGATAGATATTTGGCAGCACCATGGGTCTTCACTTGAAGCAAGGCGGCATTCCATGGGACATCGTGTGCATGTTCCCGCGTCGCGAGGTACGGTTATCTATAGTAAGGAGCAGTCAACAACAGTAAGGAAGACAAAGACAGCACACACGCCAGATATCGCCTCTACCACACTCGATTTGCCTTTGAACGCGTCTTATTGGGTACACTGACACAATTTGCACGGTAAAGTGCTCACCAGCACTTTGGTTACCGATGACAACAATGCGGGGAAGTTCTATATATGTCTGAGCACTGGAGGTAGCATCAGCGGCTGACTGCAGATTCAAGATGGGCGCGTACCCTATACTGTGAAGCTGGTTCACGATAGCCAGCATGTCCTTACGGCGGCTAGCGTAATGATCCATAGCGAACAACGTGTCAAAGGAAAAGAAATTTTCAGAGGAAGTGGGTGGGAAGTACGCGATTGCTGGTGCTGGTGTTGGTGGTAGTAAATGAGATAGAAAAGAAGCGCTTGTCCCCTTAAGAATGTCCCACTGCCGCGGTAATATTCCCGCGGCATGTAATCAGCGTATTTTAAGAAAATAAACTAATATTTCTCATAGAATTATCATGCCAACCCGAAATACCTGGAAACAGAAAGGGCAAAGCCACAATGCTATGCATTCAATGCTGAGAAAAAATGATGAAAGTTTGCAAAGGGTTGATCCCGGCGAAAAAATAATTTCAGGGTAGAAGTCTTTTTTAAATAAGTAAAGCGCTAACAGCAAGCTACAATAACGTCGACAAAAAAGAGGATTACATGGTCAAAGCAGCACCAAAGCCAAACATGTGTTCCCTCAGCGCGCATTGACCTCGACACCATGAGGGGGCATGCCCCTCCTTGGCCTGCCACCACCCCGCCGCCCATACCCACCCCAGCCATTGACATACGCACCGGGACCCATCAGCCCAACACCCCCCGGTTCCCCAAACGTTGCCACGTTCCTCTCCCTCTCCTCCTCCCGACGATTCCTGCCAGGGTGTCCTCCTCGTCCCCCACCTCTACCGCCACCACCTCCACCTCGTACAGGTGCAGGCGTTAAAGAATCAAAGAAAGATTTTTCCGGATTATACGCAGCAGGCTCCTTCTCCTTCTCCTCCTCATCGCCCTTCTTCGCTCCAGGTTTGTCAAATCGCGCATTGCTGCTCTCAAAGTCGAAGTCCGTGGTAGGAACTTTGATCTGTTCCTTCTGCTGCGGGTGGCGTCGACGGTTTCCATTCCCCGCACTTGATACCCGAAGGTCACCGAGTGCCCGTTCGACAGTCTCCATGGACGCTGCGGCTGTATGGACTGGGTTTGCGCGCCTGTTTTGTTGTTGAAGACGTGGAGGGGCAGGAGCTGGCTCTGGCTGAGTCGGGGGAACTACCTGGGGAGGCGGCGGTTGCACGTAGACAGGATTGGGAACTGAGACTTGGGGATATGGTGAATATCCGCCCGCGACAGTAGGAGTAGAAGAAGCCTGGATGAAGTTAGAAGAAGCCTGAATGAAGTTAGATACCACGGAAAAGAAGATTGGTAGAACATAACATACATTAATGACCGCGGGATCATCGTGGACGTTTCGTCGAGGAACTTGTTGCTCGTCTACCGCCAAATCCTTGACCTCTGACGCACGGAATATGATATATTCATACGGTTCTTGAACTGGCGGTATGAACTCTGCAGCAGTTCTGGAATACAAACAAGAAAATTAGCACCGGGCAAGAATTTCAGCAGAGAGCAGGGCCAAGAGATTAAAACAACGTTGCCACCAGCCTTAGTGCTTGAAGCTCGCAAATGACCCCAATGACCCGTATTCTACAAATTCCACGTTATGCTGACCACCCATGGTATCCAAGCTCTCGAAGAATAAACAGGCAGAGACGACCTGTTCATCCACAAAAACACGCGTCACCCTCAACAGAATCACTACAACTCACCGCCTACTCTCTGTTCCCATCGAATACACTGTATAATCCTTGAGTTCACTTTTTCATCTGACAAGCTCAATGGTCACCTTTCGACAACTGAATCGTCGACGCATTTGCATCAATACCCGCCAGGATGCCTCGGTAACGAACATCCGATTGCGATATAAGCGAAATGGGTTTTCTGTAGCAGCGGACTTGAGTATGAGGGAGGAAGAAGGACAGGCGGCGTACCCAATGTAACTGGCCATGGTGGAATGAGAAAGAAACGCAAATGGATTGTGTCGCTTTATTTGTTTGGCACCAAGGGCGGGACCACACCACCGTTTTGGGAATCAGTTTCCGGTTTAGGTCTGATCCGCGGGCCCTGCTTTCTTGCAGTAGTGCTTGATCCATTACTTCTGCTCTGGTAACATGGTATGACTCAACGAAGTGGTCAGGATGAAGGTAATCCGGTCCATAAATTTGCACAATTAATGCAGATCTAGGAGAATGCAGGTTGGAATGTACCCATTGTCCTCGTATTGATAAAAATGTCAAGACTCAAAACAACAACTATTCGTCTCTCGCGCATCAGAAATAATATGTTTGGAAGCACTATGTAGATGTCAGGGAGTTTTAGGCGAAGTGCCCGGATGGTGACCCATAGATCAAATTTATTTTACAAAGACGCGCAAGGAGACAGCTTTCAAGTTTCGCTTGCGTTTCATAGCGGCTGGCAAAATTTCTTGGAAGCGGGTGTATTTCCTCGCCGTATCAGACTAAAGATGTTGTCCAGATAGCTGAGCAAGCCATCGATGATTGGAATGAGAAGGTGTTGTTCCATTCGAATTCCGTACACCTGAAAACCGCACTGGTGGGCGCAATTGAGGCGTTACAAGACCTGAACCGGTTGGACTTAAATTTTCCGTCGCTTGAAACTTCACGATAAAGTTACCTGCGCTCCGTTTTTACTATAAAAATTAATATTATCTGTAAAATAGAAATAAATGGTGATGGACCTGATATGAATGTACATTAACTGAGATCTGTAGGTTAGTAGAATTACACAACACAGTGTTACAGAGGTACACCGAGTGTAAGTAATGTAGTCGTACATAATTCGTGAGCGACGTGAGAGGAGCTTCCTTCATTCATATGCCCCACCCGGAGGGCTGGAATGGAGGCAAAGTATGCCTGCCGGCCCGTAAAGCATTTGATGGCGTGAGATGAAAAGTCGGCGGAGGTTGTCTTGCCAGTACTGTGGGACCTGATGACACTAATCCGCGGGTTCCTGTAACACGAAAGCCTCCTTCATGTGCTACGAGAAAGGCGAGATGAAAAACCTCTACGCAATAGACTGAAATAGGAAACGTACCAAGGGAGATAAACTCGAGAACTGAGAGTAAGGTAAGATATTTTTGACCTAAGCTGCACAGCTAAGGACGTACCTGTGGATTCTGTGATACACTCTTGAACAGACCCCTCACATGCTTTCGGATAATAGAATCAACGCTGTGACTGAAGGGAATGGCTCAGGTATCGATTTAAAGAAGGCGAGAACAACCACCTACCTAACCCTTCGATAGAGCTCCCTCAAAACCGGATGCGGTTCTTTCTCTGTACAAACTGTTTAAGTAAGAGTGTCAATCAACATGAACACTAGCGCATTACTCAGCGTCGCAACAAGCGCCTAAATCACTCAAATGTGAGCTCCCATGTCAAGGACGGAAACAAGGATCAAAGATTTACCCTTGTCAGCGATCCGCCCTCTTCGTTCCCGAACGCTGACTGCGAGTCTTTGCACGCAGAGATGCAGAGCTACAAGTAATCAAAAACAACGCAAAAGGAATAAAAAACAGGGAGTGACGTACCACATTTCCTCCACCTATGCGCTTTGTTCGAGTACAGTACCCATCGCAAGTCTTGGAAGAAGACTCCTTTTTCTTCCTATTACCAACGGTCATTGGCAAAAAGACTTGTTCCAATGCTAATATTGTCCAAGGCTCAGCGAATGCTTGTATGGTTTCACCAGGTTCAGGGAAGGCCTCCTTAACTGAGTTCACTGTTAACGCAGATATCTGATACGTTTCGACACGATCGTACCTCTCCTACACAGGCGACGATCTGAACGGGCGATTAATTTTCGTTCCACCGAGGGAGCATACGTAATGGGAATCAAACGTACATGTGCTCTTGAGATTGTATGCCCTGTTACATCGGTGGTGGCAGAGATCTAATAATCGCTCATAAGGAATGGTGTCAGGGATGCAATGATAGGAAGCTATCTGACCCAAAACAGTACCGCTATGACAGCAATCAAAGACGGCCTAAGAGAAAAAAATGTCAGTATCGGTCGGTGACACTTGAGTATGAACGACTCACGGTTAGCCTCGCTTTCGGGACCTTCGCAATAGGATCAACAAGAATACGCTTCAGATCCTGTTGATGATTAAGAATGAAAGCCGGCATTTACAAAAAAACTAACACTAACGTCACCCATGATAAGATTGTCGTCGCGATAGCTCGCCGGATTGTTCGTGTATAGCATCCATTGGTACCAAGTCTGTCTCCAAGTCGGAATGGTGAGATCCCATGAGAAGTTGAGTTTCAAAATGACTAACATTCATCCTTTTGGACGGAGTCGCCATGTGTATCGAGCTGAGCGCAGTGTCCCGCGTCTGTTCTTGTTACCTCAGGAACCCGCTGGACGGATGAAGAACAAGAGACACCAACACAGAATAAAGTACGCTCCACCGGATGATGGGACCTGGACGAGCGCTTGCAATTCGCGTAGCTGCCGGATGAAATTTAGGCAAAGCTAAATGCGAGAGCTTCGTGTGCCGCACCATGTTAGTCCTCGTGGGTTTCATATGATCCTCTGTACCGGGTTTATCGACCAGGATCGTGATATCGTTCCTCTGGAAGTGATATTGGGCTGGAGCACGTTCTGAGCCAAGCTGAAGAAGAATTGACAACAAGCGTACTCATCAATAGTTCCGCAGTAATCTCAACATCCGTATGTGTTCCATTAAGTCGTGTGTTAACGGGTCCGTGGCCGTAACCGATTCCAATGAGGAGAGCCCGCCGAATTAAAGTGTGTGAAGATGCCGCGTCGGTGACTGTAAACACCATGACTTTTGGGGCCGACTCGATGTTGGGAGAAAAGCAAGCTATGAAGAAAGTTCCTGCCTTGGTGTGGTCCAGGGACGGGGGCTACTGCAATGTCTGGCGCAGCCTTTTATATCATAATCCGGGATCCAAGTAACAGTGGTGCATTGCTACAAAAATGTAATGGATAGCAGTGGCGAGAAGGTGAAACCGTACAAAGGTGAAGTTTCGGGTAGTGCGACCGATGCGCATCATGGGCTCTATGGTATTCACGTCGGTAGGATGATCATAGGTAGAACAGAGATAACGAACGGATCATCAGTCGATCGTGTTCCATGTAAGGGATTCCGACCAATGTTAGTCATTCATCTTCGGTGACTTCTCAATCATCCGTTGTCTAGTTTGCCGAGGATAAAATGGTTCCTTGTTGAACCGAATACTCGCTCGCTCATCAGCTTCGATCGACGAAAATGTGAAGACATTGAGAAATTTTGATACCATCACCGAGGCGGAACCTGAAGCACTGTATGGGCGCTCCAGGTCAATTAAACTGTTCGTAGATTCTGATGAGTCGATTGCGCGCGTAAATCTGCTATTATAGCTTTTTGTATCGTCGGCAACACACAGTCACCGAGATAGCCCTATATTTGATTGCAGAAGGGAGCAACGCCTTGGAGGGGCGCTATGCGATGCCTCGGCCAGATATCAATGTTGACGCCACTGAAGGCGCAGGTATTGCAATGCCAGATGTATTAATTGATAGCTAAGAGTATCTTACATGAGAATAAATTCGACAAACGACGACGTGGAAGTGTGAAGCTGACCTTCGATGACTCCGTCCGCAAGAGCATTTCATTGTGCAAGTAGCACTAACGAAGAATTCAATTTAGGTGCATTACGCACCAATGGATGGCCACTGGATGCTTGTAGCATAAAAGTTGTTGCATCATAGGGAAAGGTCGCACCGTTTGATCCCGTGAAAATCGAACTAAGGAAACTGCACTTACAAACACTGGAATCACGTTACGATTTCATGAGATTGATGTAACCAAGCAAGTCTCACGTCGAAAGAGTACATAACACGACGGATGAAAGAGTCTGAGAGTGCTTGAGACCAGGGTCAGAAACGGGCACAGCATCGAGAAATCAGGCCTTGGCCTGCAGCCCGAGAGATCAACTATGATTAGCCCAGGAGATGGCGCAAAAATACAGTCCGTCGCTACTCCACACTGCACGCTGGGACACCAGAATACGCCAGAGGAGATAATAAGGGGCCATGTCGACTTGCACTCCACCGCATCCCAGATAGTCTGTGTGTACTGTGATTTTGAATAGATTGGTGACCTAAAAAAAAAAAGGTACAAGAAAGGGCCGGCCCTAATTCCACGTGATCCGGCGGGTTGAACAACGGTAGCGGGTTGACTCATGGGCCTTGGCGTCTCGGTTAAACACTACTATAGTAACTGGCTACAAGTTCCTGATCGCACCTGAACTCAGTTTATTGTGATTCGAATGCACTCCAGCTGTTATGCTATCATTCACTAGGTAGAGAAACTCGCGAGAAACTTTCTCTGTCTGTGCGCTGTATTTTATACTATTAACTTCCTAATATATGTCCTCTTTTCCTTTATTCGGCATGCCGAGATATGCCGTATCACTGGAATATCACCACACTATTCATATCCTACCTCAATGTTTTTAGACGCTTGCAGGTGAAACAAAAACCGAATTATCTGTGGCTCACTGCAGCATCGGTACTCACTGGCAGCTTGACCAGTACTGGTAGTCCCTAGTGACGCTCGGTTTCAAGTATTTAATCTGATATCCGCTGAGTACTATCACCAGGCCCCTCTGATACACTACAAGACTGATATTTAAAGCATATGCCGTGTTTAACTGCCATTGAGAATTCGCCGATATTATTCGGCCATTTCTTCTGCTGACCTGCATCACAACATCCAGGAACTGGAAAATACTTGAATGATTTCCGGGACAACATGTGCAGGTCCCTGGAGCAGCCCTTGATCGGAGGAATTCCCGATTCTTTCCGAAGGATGAGGAAACGATAGAGGGTTTATATCAGAACGTAACTGGTCGTGAGTAGCGCCAAACTGTCTGGACAGGGGCTTTACCTGGGGTTTGCTTACAAATGTTTAGTGATAGCCGATCAAACGGCACTCGACGGCTTCTTTGCCGTTTAGCTGCCGCTGTGGCTGAGACCTCTTTCGTTCCGATATCTCCCTATTGGCTCACCAATATGCTGACCCCTTGGCCCACCATTTTATTTTTATTTTTTACTCTATATTTCTAGGCCACAAACCATAAACTATGTACAGAGACATGCTCACTCATGGCTAGCACCAGTAGCTACAGTATGTAAGCAAAGGGATTTTTGTGCTATGAATGGTATAGGTTTTCTATAGCAATGTGTGTTGATTTTTGGAAAACTGGGGGGAGCAATGCCACCACTGCTTGGGCAACAGGGCACAGAAGTGAGTGTAGAGCATGTTTGTCTAGTGCTTGTGAGTGTCCAAGTCAGCTATCTTTTTCTGACATGATTCACCCTCCAGGATCCACCTCTCACTCCAAGGTGTGGCTTCCTGGCAGCCAATCCTCCAGAATACATTCTTCCTCCTCCAATGTATGGCACATTGGTGGCTGTTTTGGGCTGCCAGTCTTCATAAAAGCTCTCAATTTATCCAGAAACAATGCCAGGGCTTCTATCCCTTCTTTGGTCCCTAGGATGTCTGGCAGGTAGATGTCATTTGACACCTTGTAGAGTCACTCATGATGCCCATCATATTGTGGACAGTTGCAGATAATGTGAGATCAGGTTTGAATGGGTTCTCCACATGCATCACGAAAAGTGCCCAAACATGGCAGGTCCTTTGCCAGCACTTGGCGATGGCTATCTCCATTCATCAGTACTGGCAAGTGCTCACCTCCAAGGTCACCCTGGTCTCGATTGACCAGGGAGTGTTTTTTGAGCCCAGGCCCTGGCCATGTCAACCCCTTTCCTTGGCCAGGATTTGCAAGGCCTGGCCAGAGTGCCCTTGCGAGGCCAACCTGATCGAGCTTGGTGACCATGACCAGTATCTACAAGTAGCAGTGAGGAGGTAAATTTGTTGCAGCTATTTTGTACTAGGGATTTTCGCTGTCGTTCTTATTAGGTAGCACAATAAATTTTAAAAACAAATTGATTTCTGTCAAAAGCAAAGCAAGTACATGATGTAATCTACAACTGAAACATTCAACCGAATTACGCAGCACCAAGTAAAAAAGCAAGTAAGAAAAACATTACTTTCGGGTCTTCTGCTTCTTCAATGAGTTGGATGGCTGGTGATTACCATCAGATTCTAGATGCTGGCGTCGCTTGTTCTTGGACTGGCGTGCAGAAGATGCTTCCATAGGGAGTTCTCTAGAAGACGAAGGACTTCCTTGACGACGATGCAGACGCTGAAGTGGTGCAGAGGGTGTTGAAGAATCCAAGGGCTGCCACTGAGAGTTGCGAGATGCAGTAGGACGATATTGAGAGCTGGAATGACGTGGGTGAGCACCATAAGATAGCGTATCAAAATCCTCAAGAGCATTGTTGTCCTCATCTGAAGCGTCGTGATTGAGACCATAGTATTTGGGAGAGCGAGGTACCTGAGATTGCGAGTCACGATGATGAGGGGCATTAGAACATCGAGGAGACTGAGATTGGGAGTGATGATGAGGGGTATTTGAATGTTGAGAAGACTCAGATTGCGAGCGCGGCGGAGAATTTTGGGCACTGTTATCAGAAGTGTATTGTTGCGCTTGTGGGGGTTCGACCTCCTGTGCTTCTTGACGTGCCTTCTTTGCTTGACGACGTTGCTCTTGCATGATTGCATAACGGCTGGTAGCTGGAGGTGCTGACGACTTCTCCTCCTTTCGCTTGACAGTGTTTCGTGTAGAAAAGACCTCCCTATACAAAAAAAAAATCAGAAACGAACATATAAAAAAGAAATGCATACTTGTTCCACCACACTAAAATGTTTTCAGCAGCGTCGTTCTTATCTGGACCCTCAAAAAAGTCAACGATTGACCAAAAGAATCGCCATAAATCGAAGCCTCCATCGAATTGTTGCCATTTGTCGACGGTTCCCAGGCAATAGCGAGCCTAGTGAATGTGTCAAGGTATGGAAACACGAAAGAAGGGGAAATACCTGAGTTGCAGCATAAGCGACATGATGGCCAGTGACTGATGTCATCCCATGCCTGGTAGCAACAGTATCACGACCATTTGTTTTGCCTTGACGTTCAGGCAGACCACTGCCAAGGAATATATGGCAAAAAAACTGACTACCGTTAGTGTCCCAACTGGCAATAAAAGAGAACATATACGTACCCTTACAAGGACGTAACCACGAAATAATCCACCAGTTGGATCATCGTTCTGAAGAAGTTGCTCGTCAAACAGGAATAGTGGTAAGCACCACCACTCGTTGCGGATCTCGCCACTCTGTACAGCTTCCATATACCTAAAAAAATTAAATTAGCAACAAATATGAAGATATAAAGATACGTACGCGGCTGGATTATCATCGAACATCTTGATGTCATCAACAGGGACCAGAAACCGTGCGGTGTCTTCATGATTGAAACCGAATTCACTCTTGTGTACTGGCTCTGGTTTTTTGAATTGGTGGTTTCGATCACGTTTGAGCAGCTTCAAGGTATCTGGGAGGACCTTCCTGGTGTCATCAGAGCGAGCACTATTGCTAGCAGCCTGCATCTAAATAAAGGTAAGAGTCAGACTGGAGGAAGAAGTAACATAGGATTCGTACCGCTTTCAGTAATTTGTTCAGCGCAGGTAAATCCTTTCCATATTTGACTAAGGTTTCACAACCGATGACAAAGTCTTGATCCTTCGAAGATGAGAATTTATCGTAGCATTGCTGAGACCGTAGGTCCATATCTATTCCACTAAATTATCATGTTAGCACAGAACCAAACTGCATATATGCGCACGACATACGGATTCTCTGAGGCATTGAGGTCCTCTCCCCCATCACCATCCCTGTCATTCCCAGTAGGCTCTTCATCATGGCCCTCCTGGTTATTATCACCGCCGTCCTCATCATCATCATCCTGGTCATTGTCACTAACGTCTTTGAGCTTCATTCCAACCACGATGGCATTCTTGACATTGATGAACGGGTCGGCTGCCCTTGAGAACCAGCGCCCTGCTTGCTTGATGATTTCGTCAACCGTCGGCCTGGCATTGAGAAGTCAGAGTCACATCAAACAACAGGGATGACATACCCCTTCGTCTTTTTACCCTTTTTCTTCCCTGATGATGATGATGACTTCGAATTTTGAGCCTGGCGAGCTTTGTTGTGTGAAGAAGACCGCCAAAAAGACGAGCGACGACCGTTATTGGAGTTACGATGTGGCATTGTGAGGGTGATGGTGATGGGAGGAGTAAAGGAAGCAGACGGCTTGCGAAATCAACGCGTTGTGGTGATCATGTGACTGACGCGTCAGTTCCGAATACAGTGTTCTGCTGCTTCCAGGTCGATAATTAATTAAATTCATATACCCTGTACTATTACTTGTACAAAATACATGGTTTTTCGCATATCAACAAGAGCAGGTTGAAACGCTAATAAGAAAAACGTTCTCCTCAGTTCACCTACCTGAAGGGGAGGAAGAGCGTCGATGTCTGGTCTATAGTCGGGGGAACTGGTGTAGGTCAAAACACCTATATGAGACGTTGAGTAATGAGAGAAAAGTAAAACTGCGATCTCCTTACCTTTGAGGATCCCCATGAGTCTAGTGATACGATGGTCGAGGGATTTCACTCGTCGGTCTCAGCACGACACGTGGAACGAGATCACAGTCTTCTCTTGATATTACGCACCATCGAACAGGCCTGAGGAGCTATCTACTGCCAATGAGCGTCCAGAACATAGGTATCGCACTTCAGCAGAACGTGACGCGCACGAGCGAGACTTCCTGCGGCCACAGGTGAATCAAGTAGACCGCTAGGCAGGAATCGCCATAAGGAGGTGGGCGTTCGACGAAGGACGAATGTGGCGGCATCGTCAGGGGGATCCTGGGTTCCAGTGTCTTCATCCCTATCATTCTCGTCCTCTTCATCTCCACCATTCTCGTCCAGCTGTCATTGATGACGGCCTGGCGCGGTGGAGGCGGCCCCTCGACGAGCTGCATGATCTGGACGTCATGGTAGACTCCATGTCACCAAGACGAGTACCTTTGGAGGTAGCGTCGGCACTGAGTTCCGACGGATTCTTTTCGACAGACCTACCAAAAGGTTCGTCGTCACTAGCGACATGGAAAGTATGCTTCTCAGCAAACGATACGACGGGTTCGTGGGGCTTCAGTTCGCTATCGTCTTCTTCTGTTTCAATCTTTTCATCTGCTCATGTTCGGTAACGACTTTACGAAGATGGACGACGGTGCTCTGGTGCTTCCCTTGCGCGGAGGGGAGGTTGGATACCGATAACAGCTTGCCGCCGAAACCGAAAGAGTTCGATGCTGGGCGTCTCAGCCATTTTGGGGGCTGCTTGAGCGAAAGTGTGCTGCCTCGGGTTTGCGAATAGCCCGTGGAATCGAATATGTCGGCACCGTTACCGGTAGCGGCAGGAGCGGCAGATACTGTGGGCTCGTTCGTCAATTGGATAGAATGAATGCCGACGGTACCATCGAAGAATGCGGTAGCAAGGAGGTCGGGGTTGTGAGGACACTATTCAACTTGGAATGCCCAGTTCGACACGCTCGGGAGCTCGCCGATGATTTCAGACATTTGTGGGTTCCTGCTTGCACCAAGAAAGAGATAAGACACCCTTTTTGTGGCCAGTAAGAATCTTCTCCGGAGTACGTGCGTTACAAAGGTCCCAAACCATGATAATGGGAGAAGAATACCGCCAACATCAAGACCATTGGTCGCACTGACTTGTCCGCAAGCGTCCCAGCTCCACCGCCGTATGCCAGAGCGACGACCTTGCGCTTCCCTCTAAGATCCCAGACGACAGTGTAGCCCGTGGTGCTTGCTCCAGTAAGAACGTACGGTACTTGCTAGTTCCATGCGACCGAGGTAATCTCGTCTAGTTTCGTGCTCCTGGATCCAGGTGTCGGGGCATACGGCTTCGTAGGGTCTTTGAGATCCCATATACAGACCTGTGCCAAGATCAGAGTGAAAGTAGCAACACCGACCGACGACTACGAACCTCTCCGTTAACGGCGCCCGATGACAAGAGGTGGGTTTGCAGAGGATTGAAGTCCAAAGCTCTGACCGGCCTGGTGTGGTTGGTATTCCGTAGCATGAGGGAGTCGGTAGAGCTGTACGACTGATATCGACCACTTGTTCCTTGAAAAGGCTAATATTGCATGAATGTCTGCCTTGTCCTCCCCAACTTTGCGCTTCAACTCCTTGATAATCGGGTTCGTCGGGTTCAGCTCCAGCGTCTTTTTCGACGCCATGTACGACGACATTGACGAGTCCCGGAGAGCCTGTGCCTTCATGATTCGCTCCTAAACACAAACGTCAGTACTCCTCATCACATCCGAGCACAGCAACACCCACCATGTTCGACGACCAGCCAAACTGTCCAGTCACAAGCACGCAAGGAGAATCCGTGATCCGGTTTGACACGATCACCTTTTCAACTTTGTCACCGAGCGCCTCCTTTACGACTTTGCAGAGCTCCTCAAACGAAGCTGCTTCCGACTCCCGCTGCTTCTTCTCCTCCTCAGTCTCTTCCAGCTCAAGCCCCTCCTTTGACACGCACACCAGCTTCTTGCCATCAAACTCCTTCAGCTGCGTGATCGCGTACTCATCGATCGGGTCGACAAGTAGGAGCGTTTCAAAGCCCTTCTTCTTCAACACTTCCAGGAAAGGAGATTCCTTCACGGCCACCAGAGATTCACCCGTGAGATAGTAGATCGTCTTCTGTACCTCAGGCATCCGCATGATGTAATCTAAAAACGAAATGGTGCACTGCAAATCTGTCAGTCGTAGAAATACACATGTAACAGACCACATACCGCTTGGGAATAAACAAGATAGCTTTGAATTCGAGTTGACCCTCGACCGAAAAGTGCTTGACAGCGAGATGGTCCTCCCAGTCATTGGTCAAGCTCTTGTAGAACGCCGCATACTCCTCCTGCGTGATGTCCTGAGGGTTGCGAGTCCAGATCGGCTTCGTCTTGTTCAGCTCCTCGTTCATCGTCTCCGTCTCCTTGATCTTCTTCGTCTTCTTCTCCTTGGGCTTGTCCTCGTCGTCCTCGACCTCCTCAATCTTGGGCTTCTCCTCGCTCTCCTCAGTCACCTCCTCCTCGTCATCCTCAACTTCCTATAACCAACCAACCATCAGCAACATTCCAAACACAAAAGAGAAACACCACAAACCTTCTCAACCTCCTTGGTAACAGCCAACTGGATAGGGTACGAGATGAACTCGGAGTGCTTCTTCACGATGTCCTTAATCTTCTTCTCCTCGAGGTACTCGAGCTGATCCTCCTTGAGGAACAGCCGAATCTCCGAACCCCGTCCGAGACGAGGGTTGGTCTTGTCCTCCGTGATAGTGAACGTCCCACCCGCAGCCAACTCCCAGATATACTGCTCATCATCGTTATGCTTCGAGATAACCTGCACCCTCTCCGCAACGAGGTACGCAGAGTAGAAACCCACACCAAACTGTCCAATCATGGAAATGTCCGCGCCCGAGCTCAGCGCCTCCATGAATCCCTACCACAAAGAAGGTTAAGCATTTATGTAATTTTCGTAGTAAGGGTCGGGCGCTTACCTTTGTGCCAGACTTGGCGATAGTACCGAGGTTGTTGACCATGTCAGCTTTGGTCATACCGATACCTGTATCGATGATGGAGAGGATTTTCTGCTCCTTGTTGGGGATGATGCGGATGATGAGGTCTTTCTCGGTGTCCAGGACTGAGGGCTCGGTGAGAGACGCATATCGGATTTTGTTGAGCGCATCAGAAGCGTTGGAGATGATCTCCCGCAGGAAAATCTCCTTGTTCGAGTAAAAGGTGTCTGGCACACACAGATAAGCAAGGCTAGACGAGACGACAGCTACTACCGCCGGTATCCAACAAGACCAGTATAGATGAGCACCTCACGGATATCTGGATGCTTCCTTCTCGTCTCACTGGCGAGGGACTGGACCATGGATGTCAGACCAAAGTTTCCTGACAGCACGTACGACGAACACAAACACCAATGAGGTCTTCGTGGATATCGATCCAGGCGTCGGGTGATGATTCTTGGGTCGCGACGTCTCGGAAGAGATGATGCTGGCTTCAAGGTAAGAATGCGCAAGAGACGAGGGAGCTAGCTGTGAGCGCCCGGATGTCGTCTGTAGCGAGGGACGTCATATCTGATTCATCAGAGGTCGTATTAATGCACGGCGAGGAGGAGGTAGGGTTTGGGAAGTGTTGGACGTGATAGACGTCGTCGTCGTTGAGGGCGGAAGAGAAGAAGTCGAGGTAACAGGGAGCGTTGAGGATAATTTCAGACATTTGGGGATTGACATCCCAAACGACAGTGTGTCCATGCGACGGAGGTAATCTCGTCTAGCGCCAGCGATCGTCCCTGTCGCGAGGAAGATAGAGACCGTAAATCTTGGAGATCGAGTTCGCGGTGGTACAAGTCAAAGCTACCGTATTGAATCACATGACTGACGCGCCTTTCCTTTCTACCATCACTTCCCACCTTATCCCTTGCTCATCCTTCCGTTCTCTGCTGCTATGGCGCCATTCAAATGCTCAGCATGCCGGACAACACTCCAGAGTAATGACTCTCGGTCCATCACACAGCATGACCGCCAGTGCAGGAACAAGAAAAGAACCGACAACATTCTTTGACGAGGCATTCAAGGACTTCGAGACAAGCTAAAGAAGAACAAGAAGAGGAAAGAGAGGAAGGAACAGGACAATCAGCGAGATCCAAGTCCACCTGTGCAAGACGAAGTGCATAATATTTTCTCTCATCTAGTATTTCCGCTAAAAATCTGTATTTCAGGACGTTGTTATGCTTGACGTACAAGTAGATGCACCAGCACCTATAGCACCTATTAATGAAAATGCTCGCCCACGTCATACCCTCTGTGTGCCTCAACGACTGCATGACCTCGTACCAACTGATAAGGATCCTATCCGAATGGGTCAGTACTCGCAGCTCAACCTTGCTTCAAAACCCATGCGACAGCGAACGCCTACTCCACCGCCTGCATCGCCATCTCGTTCTCCTTCACCACCACCACCTCCTCCAGTTCCCTCGACAACACGGCTTACTCAACCTGACGACTTTGGCGTTTATCGAGAGTACACGGACTGGCCAACACATATCCCCAAGAGTGCGCATCCTCAATTGGCAACAGATCGCCCTCCTCACTCGGTCTTTGGGCCTGGACAGCATTCATCCTCCCATATCTGGGCACCGTTCGAAAACGCTACGACTTTCCGCCTACTGAAATGGTTTTACAATTCCGATAAAAAGACACTCGAGGACCTCGACCGTTTAGTTTACGACGTTCTACTCCAACCTGACTTCTCAGTGCACGAGTGTGAGGACTTCAGTGCTGCAAGAGAGGCTCGACGTCTCGACAAACCAGACATCTTCAACTCAGATGTTTAGAAGCAGGATAGCATGGAGATTTCTCTTTCACAGAAGGAATTTTCCTGGAATACAGAAGCAGAGGCACCAGTAGTCAAGGTTGAAGGTGTATGGCACCGCTCGCTGACCGAGGTGATTACGAGCGCATTTCAAGACTCGTCCGCATCCGAATTCCATCTCAAAGGATACAAGGAGATGTGGAGGGCTTCTGAGGATTCACCAGCGGAAAGAATTTTTGGTGAAGTCTACACGTCACCGGCATACCTCGAGATGGAGGAGAAAGTCAGGGCGGCGCAGGCGCAACTTGACATGGAGATGGCATCTGCATCTGACACCTCTGATACAGATTCTGTTGAAGATATCCAAACTGCTCCAGCGCCAGTGTCACCCTCGTCATCCACTACATCTATCAATTCGAATTCTACTTCACCCTCCGAGTCAGACTCTGAACGATCTTCTTCCTCCAATACTCGGTCGTCAACGGGCCTTCCTTCCCCTCCGAAAAAGCCTACAATACCTCCCGATAGCGCAATCGAGAACGTTGTTGTCCCCATACTGGTGTACACAGATTCAACGCACCTTGCAAACTTTGGGGACACTTCACTCTGGCCAGGCTATCTTTTCGTTGGGCTTCTCTCTAAGCTTCTCGCGGCAATGCCTGATGTACATGCTGCACATCATTTTGTATATATACCTGAGGTCAGCAAATCTTACATTGGTAGCCATAATTACGGTTGCTAATTGATTTTGTACAGCTCCCTGATACCATTCAAGATGTTTATCAAGCAGAATTTGGAGAGCCGGCACCAGATACCCTCTTGACACACCTCAAACGCGAGCTCGCACAGGCAGTGTGGCGTCTTTTGCTTGACGACGAGTTTAAGGATGCCTATCGGCATGGTGTGATTGTTCAATGTTGGGATGGCATTTTTCGACGATTATTCCCTCGCTTTTTTGCATATTCGGCTGACTATCCTGAGAAGTAATCTTTTTTTCGTCAGCTTTGATTTAGTCTTACATTCTTTCAGGATGTTAATGGCATGCCTAAAGACCCTGGGGACATGTCTTTGTCTGCGATGCCTCATTCGAAAGCCAGAGGTATCTCAAATGGGTACCATCAACGATATCAAACGAAGGCTTACCAAAGCTCGTCAAGATGACCATCCGACACGCTGGAGAATTGAGGAGGCATGGAAGAAGATATTTCTCAAAGGTAAAGCAATCAATAGTACTCATGTCGATGCACTATTGAAGGACGAATCACTGATTCCCACACGGGTATGTATCAGGATTAATTTAAGTTGTTTGAACATGTCTTGATGCTGCCCCTTTAGAATGCCTTTTCGGAATTCTTTCAGGATGTCGATGTCGATATGAACTTCTACATTCTTTTCGTCGTCGATCTCATGCATGAGTTCGAACTCGGCGTCTTTAAAGCCTTGTTTATTCATCTCATTCGGGTTTGCTACGCTATTGGAGCGCATGCAGTACAGATACTCAACGAGAGGTATGTCCCAGCTACTCCAATGTCTCTTGGCTAAACCCTGCTCTCCTAGGTTTCGCCGAGTGCCAAAATTCGGCCGCTACACAATACGAAAATTTACAAAGGATGTCTCTGCATTGAAACAGATGGCTGCCCGTGATTTTGAAGATTTGCTGCAGGTATACTGCTGCAGCATTCTAGAGGTTTCTTGCATGATCTGATTGGTTATCTTACAGTGCGCGCTTCCCTGTTTTGAGGGTATCCTCCCCCCATCCGATGATAGGATTGTTCAAGATCTCCTGTTCATTCTTGGCACCTGGCATGGATTTGCCAAACTTCGCATGCACACCGACACTTCTCTCAAGGTCTTTGGTGGAGTAACGAAGGAAGCAGGACGACTCCTACGGCATTTTACGAACACAGTCTGCAAGCATTTTGACACTGATGAAACTCCAACCGAATCAGCGGCACGTGTTCGACGAGAGGAGAGGGACATTGCCAAGGCGAAGAAAGCAGGTAAGATGCCATCTGGGAAAAAGAAAAAGCGGAGCAAGATGAAGAAGAAGTTCAATCTTTCTACGTACAAGCTACACGCAATGGGTGATTATCCTTGGACCATATGGCAATTTGGAACGACAGATTCATACAGCACACAACGGGTGAGTGAGCACTCAATCTTGATCACACCTCTGACCATTCCTTAGGGTGAAATGGAGCATCAACGAGTCAAGCGTCTTTATGGGCGTACAAACAAACGGAATTTCGTTGGGCAAATCGCTGTACATGAGTCACGTCAGCGATGACTACGATCTATTCATCAGCGCCAAGCTCTTGGAAGCAAGCCTCGATGTTGATGGGATCCTCTGCCATATACAGACCCAAGCGAACATTATCACATTTCTGATTCAACTCGCTCACCTGTCGATCTTGCCAGATTTGTTCTTGATCACAAGTCTGACCCTGTTAGACCCGAACCTCACGTGATCCAAACAAGAGTAAACTCAGGCTGTCTCGTGTTCGGACAGTCACCTGAGAGTCTCGGATAGTTTGGATATAAGTGAAGGCGTCGGACTAAGTTCTTAGTCGAGCGAGTTAAGAGGGAAGTTTGGTATTAATAAACTTTAGCTCGAAGCTGGGGTATTACAGCGAGAGCTACCTACTTATATATGAAAACTGTAGTACTAATAATAGCTACAACACACGAAGACAATACGGTTGTCGTGCTGGAAGCGCGAGCCGTAGTCGATAAGTACTTGGACCAAGTCGTCCGGTTCTGGTATGATCACGTGAGGTCAGGGATGACTCGATCTTCTGATAATTAGGAAAGAAAATGAATATGTGCGAGAAATCGTAACATTACCCTCTCGTTAAGGCAGTCGTCCCGACTGCCATTAGGGCTCTTCCATCTCTTCTAACTCTTCTTTCAGTGCTCTCCAATAGTCTTGAATGTATTCACTCCATGCTTCTCTGTCTGGGTTTTGAACTTGAATCCTTTTCCCATCGTTTCGTTCGACTGTGTAAAAGTAATTCCATGTTCCGTCTCCGATTTCCTTGTACTCGTGTCCCACAATTTCCTTTATCGCTTTGGGATTTACGATTACCTCGGCCGTTACTGCTCTTCCATGTTCTGCTTGGCTCTGCTGATAGTCTTCTATTGCTTCTTGAGCGTTCTCCATGTCTTCTTCGGTTACCCAGTCATTGTGTTCCCTTGTCCAGCCTGTCCACTTTACGAAGTAGTCGGTTACTAGTCGAGAAGGTTGACCCTTCTTTCCTCTTACCCTTCGGGTTCGAGTGTCGAGGACTTCTTCGACTTCGTACTGTTCTTCATCTTCGATAAGATCTGGTGGTGGTGGCGGTGGTAGTTCTTGGTTCGGGAATGCCAGGGGCGTGTATGGTGTTAGGAGCTTCTCGTTGAAGCGGGGGTGAATGCGCCAATGAGGGGGAAGTTTGAGTTTATAGGCAGAAGTGCCTGCTTTCTCGAGGATTCGGAACGGGCCTACTCGCTTGTCGTCGAGCTTTTTCTTTGGCCGTGGAAGGTGGAGGTTTGTGGTATCGAGCCAGACCAAATCGTCCCTCTTGTAGTTGACTGCCTTGCCCTTTCGTTTGTCATACTGGGTTTTCATTTTAGCGGCAGCTTCCTGAAGGGCTTGTTCGCATAGTTTGTGGATTTTTTGCATTTGTGATGCAAAGTTTCCTGCGGCGGGATTGGTAAAGGGGCTTCGGCGTTCGGTTTCTGGGACGACTCGGGGATTGAGTCCGTAGACGGTGAAAAAGGGACTTTGTCCCGTGGCGGAGTGTTTCCTATTATTGTGAGTGAATGCAGCTAGGGCGAGCCATTCGTGCCAGTCATCTTGTTGATACCTGGTGAATATCCGTAGATATTTCTCGATTTCCTGGTTTACTCTTTCAGTTTGTCCATCAGTTTGGGGATGAAAAGCGGTGGACGCATTGGGGGTGATCTGGAGGATTCGGTAGAGATCCGTCATGAACTTGGAGACAAATTGAGGGCCTCTGTCCGATATTACGGTTCTTGGCATGCCGTGGATTGCGAAGACCTTGTCGCGGAATATTTTGGCGGTTCCTTCTGACGTGAGAGTCCCGTTGCATGCTACTGGAATGATTTCTTTGGAAAATCTATCTACTATGACTAAGATGGCGTCATATCCACCTGATTCTTTGAGACCGGTGATTAGGTCGACAGAGATATGGGTCCATGGTTCAGACGGGACTGCGTTGGGATGAAGGGGGTTTTTTCGTGCTTGAGTGTTGGACTTGACTCGTTGACAGGTCTCGCATCCTTTTACATATCTTTCGACGGTCTGTTTGATCTTTGGCCACCAATATTCTCTTTGAACGAGTTCATTGGTCTTGTCGATGCCCGGGTGTCCGGCAGTGAGATGGTCATGGGACATGGCGATGATTTCCCCTCTGAGTTTTTCGTCTCGGGGTACATAGATCCTTCCGGTGAGCATCAGGAGTCCTTTCTCCATTGTGATGCCTCGTTCGTGGTTTAGGGAGTCCGAGATTCCTCGGTCCCATTTGTCGGTGCTTTCGGTAGCACGCTTGATTTTCGAGTGTATGCTGGATGCCATGGGCATGATCATTGCGCGGAAGTGTTCAGGCTTGAGGACTACGATTTCATCATTGTCTTCCTTTCCTTGATTGTGATCATCCCATCGGGATAAGAGGTCGGCCTTTCTGTTTGCGGTGCCGGGTTTGTGATGAAGGGAAAAATGGTATTCGGCGAGTTCAGTGACCCAGCGGGCTTGGCGACGGTTGAGTTTTTGGGGTTTTCGGAAATATTGCAGGTTCTGATGGTCAGTCCATACTTTGAAGTCGACCGCGGCTCCCATTAGGTAGTGTCTCCATTCGGCGAGCGCAAGCATTATGGCAAGGAGTTCCTTGTCGTATATCTCGTAGTTCCTTTCTGTCATCGTCAACGATTTCGAGAGGAAGGCTACGGGTCTCCATTTGCCGTCTTGTTGTTGACTTAACACTGCGCCTATGGCTCCTTCACTGGAGTCCGCTTCTACTCTGAACTTTCCATCTTCCTTTGGCAGGGCTAGGATGACGTCTTCTGCCATTTGTTTCTTTAATTGCTGGAACGCTTGATTTTGGGCGGCGCCCCAGTTCCAAGGGGCGTTTCCAGTGAGTTGGGTCATGGGTCGTACGATTTTGGAATAATTTTTTATGAATTTTCGATAGAAATTTGTGAAACCTAAGAAACTCTGTAACTCCTTTTTCTTGGTGGGAGTCAGCCATTCCGTGATTCCTTTGACTTTGACCGGGTCCATTCGGACCGATCCTTCACTAATGATTACTCCTAGGTACTCCGTTTCTAGTACTTCGAATTCGCACTTCTCGGCTTTGAGGAACAGCTTGTGCTCCCGTAGTCGTTGAAGTACTCGTCGGACTATCTGTCGGTGTTCTTGGAGGTTCTTGGAAAAGATGAGGATGTCGTCGAGGTATATGGTTACTTTTCCTTCGGCGATTAGGTCGTGGAAGATATCGTTCATCATCCATTGGAACGTGGCAGGGGAGTTTGTGAGTCCAAAGAACATGACTGTTGGTTCGAACAGTCCTCGGTTGGTGCGGAAGGCGGCTTTGTATTCATCGCCTTCTTTTATGCGTACATTGTTATATCCCCAGCGTACGTCTAGCTTGGTGAAGTATTTGGCGCCTCTGAGTTTGTCCATGAGGTCCGAGATGAGCGGCAAGGGGTATCGGTTCTTGATTGTCATCTCATTGAGTTTTCGATAGTCTTGGACAGGGCGAAGGGCGCCGTCTTTCTTTTTGACAAAAAAGAAGGGCGATGCGAACGGGGACTTGGAGGGATGAATTCTTCCAGTGGATAGGTTCTCATCCAAGAATTTGTCAAGTTCTTCCTGTTCATTGCGATTCAGCGGGTATACCTTGCAGTCGAGGGTATTGCTGGCGTTGGGAATAAGTTCGATAGCATGGTCCCAGGGCTTTCAGTCGGGTAGTTCGTCGAAGTTGTCTTTCGAGAACAAATCTTGGAAGTCCCGATAGTCGGGGGGTACCATCTCTTCGAAACTCTTCTTTGGTTTTCCCTCGCTTGCTTTCGCGGCTAAATCATTGGCATGGTGGATTGCTCGGATTTCTATTTCCTCCGTCATGTCTACGGCTAATATAGTATCTCCTTCTTCCAACTCTTCATCCCATCTGTCTTCCGGGTCTGCGTCTGGTAGGGTGAACGGCTGTTTCTGGCATTGACATCGTCCGAATATGATTTTCTGAGTTTTCCAGTTAATGACTGGGTTGTGACGTATTAACCAGTCGTGTCCCAGGAATACTCTTCTGGTGCCTAGATCCGTGACTGCCAGGTCGATTCGTTCGGAATGTCCTCCGATGGTCATTCGGAGTTCGACGAAGTGGGTGACTTCTCCGGCCTTGTTGCACGTACCGTCTGCATTGTATACTGGGATTGGGGCGCTGGTTGCTCGGGTTGGTAGGTCATGCTCTTCTACGTACTTGCGGTCAATGGAGCTTCCGGTGCATCCGCTATCTATGAGGGCGGTGGTTTTAAGGGTTTGGCGGTTGGTGAGGGTTTCGATGCGGATTTCGGTGGTCAAGTCCTTGGCTCCGGCGTGAGCGCTTCTTCGGATGTATCGGACCGGTTGGCGGAGCTCTTCCAATTGTTCGAGCGCCTGCGTGTGGGGGAGGGTGACAATGCGTATTAACATCTTTCGGTCTGCTTCTGCTTGTTGCATTTTGTGCGTCCAGTGTGCCAGGATAGCGCGAGCTTCGTAGCTGCTCGTTGCTTGCCTGATGGCGCGCCAGGTCCATTCGGACTCAAACGGGATCATGTATCCAGACTCTTCTTTTTCGATAGTTTTCAGTTCCGTCCAGGTGTGGTCCTTTAGTACCTGGGTCCACCATCTGTCGTACACCTTCATATCAGTGGCGTCGGGATCTCCTTTCTTGCGATAACGGTGTCCTTTGAGATATTCTTGCCACTCAGGGTCGTCGTCTTCGTTATACTCTTCTTCCGCCTTCTTCTTTGTCCGTCTAGAACCGCTAGGGTTCATGGGTGTTTCCACCAGGACGTTGCCGCCGTTGGTAGCCGTTCTTTTGGCTCCGCGGGTTGGGCGTCTTGCCTCCGAAGGAGGGCTTTGTCGCGTCGGGGATGGCCCGCATGCGTCTGCATTTTTGGCTGCAGCAGCCATTCTGTAGGATGTGTCGTCCTCTTTGTCTGGCACTTCCTCTAGAGAAACCTTGTGTGAGTGAGGAGAGAGCGGAGGGGGACTTATCGGGTTTTGGGCGCGCCTACCACCCGTCTCGCGTGGCGGACGAGGCGCTTGTGCCCCGTCGGTTGAGAACTGTTCTGATCCGGGGGAAGACTTTCCCGTTCTGTCCTGTCCGCCCTTAGTCGGATTGTCTCCGGCATTCGGGTGCGTATCTACAGGAGGCGCGGTTAGTTTTTCCCGAGGGATCGCTCCTTTGGTCTTGCCGCCCGGGGCTATTGCCACTCCGTGCTCCCTCTGCTGCAGCTGTTTGCGGTCAGGGATTCTTCTTTTGGGGGAAGCCGCACGCTTCCGCTTGCTATCGTTCCTGGATCTGAAAACCTTCGACCGTCCTGGGAGAACCTCCTTCGGTGCACGGTGCGACTTATCCTGAGAGATCCCAGGCAAAGATCCCGAATGGGACTCGGCCTTAGGGGGAAGTATCGTCCCGCTTCCCGTCGGGGTTTGTTCCATCTTGGCGAGGTATTCTTCGTCTTCCTGATCCATTAAGTTAGTTAAGATACTATACCGGTTTTGCGATTCTTTGGGTGCTTTGCTGGAAATGATAGGAGTGGGTATATTCGAATGCGCGTATGAATGTCCTACAGAAGTACTATGAGTCCGTCCAGCAGTATGTGATGCACCTTTAGAAAGTCCGGCCGATCGAGTAGAATCGCTTACTCGTTGGCCCCGTCTTTTACCTCCTCGACTCCTGAGGACGAGGGCGTCTTCTCCTCATCTGATTCTACTTCCTGCTCTACTGCCCTGTTGTCGCGGCGATTGTTGTTATTGCGGGTGAATCATCCTCCGCCGTCCCTGGGCTTCCTTGGTTGTCTGCAGTCGGCGGTGAAGTGCCCCTTCTGATGGCAGTTGAAGCACCGTCATTCCCGTCGGACTCGGTCTATATCCATCGGCTGACCTTGGCCGCCATAGACTGGTCCGGTTCCAGTGTTGGTACTGGAGGGTCCGGATTCTCTTGGTGGTCGTGGGGGTGCGTTCTGGTTCCGGGGAGGCGGGGCTCGGTTATCGTTGCGGGGTGGGGCACGGTAGTTGTCGCGAGGGACGTTTTGTCGGTTTCGGGAATCTTGGGGGCGGTAGCCTTTGTGGGTTTTGTCGAAGGCTCGCTTGACCGCTCGTTGATCGTTGATCTGTATGATGCGACGCTTCCATTGGGAGTAAGTGATTGGGATATTCTCTCCGGAAGCGACAGCCATGGTGTACTCATCTGGTACCCCGGCTCGTACTGCTGCGACTATATGACTCTTTTCTCCCTGATCCTCCCATCTGCTGGCGAGTTGTGCCTGTTGTTCCAGTTCCTGGAAATATCGATTTGCGCCTCCGTCCTGCATTCGTAGTCCGTACATGCGTTGTTCATGTACTTCCTCTACTGCTGGGTCGGCAAACTCCTTTCGGACCGTTTCGACGAAGTCTCTCCACGTGGGAAGCCGGTACCTTGCGTCGGTCTTGCTGAAGTACTTCTCTGCGTGGTGTACCCACCAAGTAAGGGCCTTGCCACCGAAGTGAGAGGTGGCGAAGGTGATCTGCTGTGACTCTTCGTAGTAGCCTCGGTGTACCTCGAAGTATAGGGCGCATTGGAGGAAGAACCGTTGTATGTCGTCATGCTTTCCGTAGAACATTTCGGGCATGCGCATCATTGTGGGTTTTACTCCGAGGAAAGGGGCGTCGGCGTCGGTGTGTCCTCGGTGATGTCCGGGGTTTGGGGCTGGCGGCATGCGATCTGGTGGTGGTCTGGGTAATGACCATAGATCTCCGCGGCCTCCAGGAGAGTCTGGATCTGGGGCTGGCGGTGGTGGTCCTCTGGGAAAGGGGAAGTTGTCGAGGTCTGGCGGCGCATTGTTGGGATTAGGGGGAAGTCCGTGCTTCTTTCGGAGTGCGTCCAGATCGTTTAGCTTCTGGGTCATCTCGTCCCTGGCGGTTTCTAGCTTTGATTCTCTGGCTAGAATGTCGTTGTATAGGTTCCGGCAGGCCTGGGCCGTTGCTTCTCGTTCTTCCGCTGTTTCTTCTGGTGCTCCGGCGAATAGTCGGGATTTCCCCGGAATCAGGGGTCCGCCTTGCTGCCGGATGTTTCGTTTTGGCGGGGAGTCAGGAAGTGGCTTGGGAGGGGGCGGGTATAGCTCTTCGTAACTGGGGATTGGCGCTTTTGCGTAGAGTGGAAAATCTTTATTAAACATGAAAACGGCCTGCTCGTGGGCGGCGTGAACCCATATCTTTCTCATCTCTTCTGCGTCCTGCTCCCGTTCTGCTTTCATATATCGAATCCCCGACGTACTTGCCAACCATGAGATCTCCTCCACTATATGCATATGCCTTTTCTCCACTCTGAGGTCGTATTCTTCTTCTACCTCCTCCTCAGTTAGGAATGTCTTGATCTCCGGATAGTCGTCGTCGACCTCCGGCCACTCCGGTTCTCTGACTGAGCCACTCGGCTCCGCTGTCGACTCCGTCTCCTGAGTCTCGTCGTCCTCTTCCTCTTCCAGTATACGTAGGTTCCCTAGGTACGAGGTTACGGGGGAAGCGGTTCTGGCTGATTCGGAGGGTAGGGGGGTAGACGACTCCGGCTGGGATTCTGATGTTGGCATGGCGGAGAGGGGGAACGTTATGGGTACGATGCCACCAGTCGCCGGGAGTTTCTCCCTCAGCTCAGGGCTCAGACTGCTCCACTCAGACGGGGGTATAACTCGGTGGCTGCGGCCAAGGGTCAGTGAGGGGGCTGAAGGGACGTTGGTAGATCCTTCTGAGCTCAATGGCGGCGCGGCTTTCGGAGATGTGGACGGGGCTGAGGGGACGGGGCTCTTCGGAGGAGGGGCGGGCGGGGAATTCCTCGGTGCTCTCTGTGTCGACCCTGATGATCTGGGCGATAGAGGCGGTGTGTTCCGAGGCGTCTTCGTCGTAGAATGGGGCGGGGGTGTTGGCTCGGTAGGGGTGTTTAGGGAAATGCGGGATGCTCCAAGGGCGAGTGCGCCCACACTGTCTTTCAGCCTCCCTGTCACTGTCGCCCAAGTACTCTTCGGTCTCTGGCTGGGGTAGGGGCTGCTCCTGCTCGAGGGTTTCGAGCTCGTACGTCTGTGGGTAGACATTGCGTTGTCGGCGTAGGTTTGGGATTAGGACTCCTAGTCCTATGCCTATAATGACGAGGGTAAACGGGACCAGGATGGCCACTAGGGCGATGTGGAACTCAGCGGTGTTCAGGTCTCTGGTTACTTGCATGGGTCTTTGCTTGCGTCGTGCGCGAGGAAAGAAGGGAAGCTTCGAGCTAATTGTTAGACCCGAACCTCACGTGATCCAAACAAGAGTAAACTCAGGCTGTCTCATGTTCGGACAGTCACCTGAGAGTCTCGGATAGTTTGGATATAAGTGAAGGCGTCGGACTAAGTTCTTAGTCGAGCGAGTTAAGAGGGAAGTTCGGTATTAATAAACTTTAGCTCGAAGCTGGGGTATTACAGCGAGAGCTACCTACTTATATATGAAAACTGTAGTACTAATAATAGCTACAACACACGAAGACAATACGGTTGTCGTGCTGGAAGCGCAAGCCGTAGTCGATAAGTACTTGGACCAAGTCGTCCGGTTCTGGTATGATCACGTGAGGTCAGGGATGACTCGGTCTTCTGATAATTAGGAAAGAAAATGAATATGTGCGAGAAATCGTAACAGACCCTGCCTTGAAGGTATGTATATCCATGCCATGGTCTATACCTGAAGGTCTCACAATTCCCAGGACTTTGTGCATGACTTGAAGAATCATCTGCTGATGCGGACATGGCCTCAGGTAGAAGATAGTCCTTTGGATGAACACGACTTCTCCCCTGATGACCGACAATCTATCATTATTGTTGGAGAACGTATGTACCAGCACAAGGTCCTACGAATCAACTACACATCATACGACGTGCGCCGTGAACAAGATATTATCAATCCTCGGACAGGCTCAGATGTCGTAATGCTTGCACCAGAGGATATGCGTGATGCCCACCCCTACTGGTATGCGAGAGTAGTCGGAATCTATCACGTTCTGATTCATGACAAGCACGATGTCAACACAGCCGCTACACCAAAACAAATCGATTTTCTGTGGGTACGCTGGTATGGAATTGATGATTCATATCAATCTGGGTTCGGTGCAAAACGCCTCCATCATGTCGGCTTTCTCAATGCGAAGGAGCCAGGTGCTTTTGGGTTTATTGATCCCAATGACGTGCTGCGTGCTGTGCACCTCTTACCGACCTTTGTATGTGGGACTACAGATGAATTTTTAGAGGGGCCTTCGATAGCACGTCGTCTAGATGAGGATGATGAAGATTATGAAAGGTATTATGTTAATTTGTATGTTTTATTTACATTACACATGTGAGACTAAGTTGCTAATGTCTTTTTCAAGCTTTGTCGACTGTGACATGCTCATGCGGTACGTTGGTGGTGCGGTTGGGCATAGGAGCACATATGAGGCAACGGAGGGAATGTTAGCATTGGTGAAGGAGGTGTATGGTGTCAACAATACTACAAGTGTTGAAGAACATCTCAGGGAAGACTCAGCCGAGATCAGTGATTCCGAGTCAGATGGCAGTGACATGTCTCCCACCAGGGCCAAAGAAGAAGACAACGACGACGGCGAGGATAGTAGTGAAGGTTCTGATGACCATGAGGATGTAGATGATGATGAAATCGACTGTGGGGAGGAGAGCGATGATGGTTTGGGAGGCGATATTCGTGAGGAACTTGGATTTACAGCATTTTAAATACAATATTTATTGTTTGGGTCTACAAGTATTGGTAACGCTTGACCATTGAATTACCTATAAGATCTATCAATACAAGGTTATTGCCAGATAGGAGGTGACTTACCTTGTTTCACCTTGCAGGGACATACCTGACCAGGCTACTGCCAGAGAGGTACAAGTCTGGCCAGTACCTAGAATATATTTGTCAGGCTTATGGAAAAATGGCAAATATCCCCTACACAGACCATGACTTGTCTAGTTTTGACACTTTTCGTGATGTGGGCACTGGATGTCGTCTTGTGGGATAAAGTAACTGTAGTATCCATGGCTGAGAAGCAGTGACTGGTTCGACACTGGACCAGGCAGCCAAAGACTCTGCATTTCTTGTGGAGTTTGTGGTAGTGTTTTGTGGGTTTCAAGGAAGGTGCTATGCAGTTGAAAGGTGTGAAGAATCTGGTTTTTGGGTGGGCTTTCCATCCTTGGAAGGCTGCACCAACTGCAGCTGTGTTATCTGCAAAGAAGTGCACATGGGTTATTTTGGGGTGCCACCATTGATGTGTTTCTGTCTCTATGTTTCCAGACTGCAAGCCATATTCTGTGTACAGAGATGTAGTGGTGCTGGCTCATGGCCAGCCCTGATAGCTACAGTTTGCTACAGTAGGTACATGACATGCAGGTGCATCTTCATATTTGTTTGATGATTTTGTGTGCTGTCCACAATTGTTACTCAGCCTTTGTTTTGTACTGTTAGTATCTGTTGGAATTACTGAGTATATGCTCGTAGCTTCCCTGGCTACTGGGTTACAAACTCACAAGGAGTCTGCCCATTATTTACTGGTATATATACTAGCTACTACCTAATCTAGTATCTTCTCCATCTTTCGTGCTGTTTCCACCCTTACTAAGCATGCCGAGTGATGCCGGCTTGCCCGAATCTCAACAGTATCATTGATTTTCCATGGAGAGCAAGAACATACTGTGATTAGATTCTTGAGGTTGTGCAAAATGCGAGCTGGCGGCGCAGCCGCCGAGCGAGCTTTTTGCACAACCACTTTATCAAGCTATTCTGATTTAGCCTGAATAAGTAGATAAACATTCCAGTTCGTGATCCAAAGGGAAAGAATCGGGGACCCGGCAACTGCCGCTACTGGATATTTCTCGCCGCTCAATCGCGGCTATGAGCGCTGTGACAACAGATAGTGCGCGCCGAACAGATTGACAGACCTGTACTCACTTTCATCAATGCTAAAAGAGCTTCATTGGAGGGACGATGATCGTATGATCCATGCCACTGTGCTCAGGGTGGACGTTCCGATGTCGACAACGATCGTCTGGGTAAGATAGCACAATATTGTTGCCTTTGTGGATTGCCTCGTCGTTTCATGCGGCAAATCTGCTCGGGTAGACATTGACACGGTCGTGCAACAAACTATAGAGTGATGAGGCTATTCACCTGCGATTTTACATCAAAAGGCCGGCCTTCAGTAGACGAGGTGACAGCACGAAGCGCCTCACAGCCCATACTTTGATTAAGTTCTCGAATAATCAGGCATTAAGCGCTAGGTCAATAATGGCCCTCATGACTAGGGGTACAACACGTTCTCATTTGAAATGAAATGGTTTTGTCATATTCAGACTCATACAAAAACGAGGATTGCTAATAGAAACATGTAGGAAAAGTGAACTCGTACCAAATCTACCGCCAATCCATCAATAACATCGAACAGCCCAACACTCATGCACACCGAGTAACGGCTACTGAGTGATCCTAAACAGCCTTCTTTTCCTCCTCCGTAAAAGGATAGTCCTTCGTCCCGATATCGTCACCCTTCGGACTGCGATGGAAGAAACCCTTTTCTCCATCAAACAGCGCAAACAGCATATATTCCGCAGACTCCTCTGGGGAGATGGCAGCGAACCAAACGAGAAGGCTGATCAACGGAGAGAAAAGGCGGAGAGCCCAGTGCGTTGGCTGCACCCCCGGTGTATTGACAAGTCCAGGGTATATATGCGTGAATGAGATGTCGGGATTGCGTTTCGCGAATTCCTGGGAGTGGTATAAGGAAAGCGGAAGATCAGAGCAAAAACAAAACGAACCTCGACCATGATATCGTTGTATGAGCCGCTCACCAATGTGGCCTTGTACGCCTGGTACGAATGTTTCAATCCTAAATCGTTGATATCAATAGCACGTCCCAATCCTGACGCCAAGACTGACAAGACGCTCGCAGCCTCTCCCGCTTCTTTGGCATTCCTCAACAAGGGCAAAAGCTCATATATATACTTGAACCGCGAATAATACCGCAATCCCAGCAACTTGTCGATTCCTTCCGCTGTTTCCTGCCTCCCGGACCATAAATCTGTGTATCCAGCAGACAAAACGAGGTAGTTGATCTTCGTAAGACGCGCAGAGAGATCCGCTGCCGTAGTTTTGATGTTCTCCATCAATTCGGCATCACACGACACGAATTCTCGTAGTACGGGTTTACCATCCTCTGCGGTGGCGGTAGGAAGGGACGAAAGGATCTTCTCGGCTGTGGTACGCTTGCGGCTGATAATGATAATGTGGACCTTCCCTCCAGTATAACGAGCAATTGCCCTTACTATTGCCTCCCCTATGCCAGAATTTCCGCCCACAACGACCGCCACGGGAATGTAGGAAGGGGAGATTTTCGAGTTGGAAGCTTTGGCAGTAGCGATGTCGGGCATGTTGAGTAGGAAGGCGTTTATTCGGAGGAATCAATATAATGAAGCAGGCCGATACAAGTCTGACAAATTCTGATGACAATGAGTAGTACTCGCAGACACGTGATCGAAACCCCTTTCATCAAATCACGGCCAGCCTGAGTTACAGCAACCCCACAAGCTAGGCTCGCGATACACCATTTTGTATTATCCTGCGGCACTAATTTTTTATTTATCTGAGAAGCACTCTCTGTCCTATCAAACTTCTAGCTTTCATGGTGCTAAAGCAGCGTGAAAAGCTAGAGCGTTTGGAGACCTCATGTGTGTTCTATTTGCTATCACATTACCGTGATTTTGTCCTATTGCACATCGAGGATAGTGGCATGCAAGTGTAGAATTGTGGTAATGAAGACTACTAACTACCGTCGTTCCCTGCAAGCAGCCAATTTCTTGATTAACGTGTCTTAGTAGGACTCTTCCTAGGCCCAGAGACCCACGACAAGGGGACACGAGGATGGTAGCACATTCCACCCTTCTCCGGGAAGCTGCCTGTCTGAGGAGGAGGAAAAAAGAGAGGTAAGAAAAGAAGCAGAAAGGAACTTGTTCTTCGGCGGCCAAAAGAATGCATCCATTTGTCCAGGGTATGTTCAGTCGTCGTCACTGAAACCCCCTGTGGCTCATTGCATCATCAGGTCGGTGTATGTTGACATGTTAATGAGTAGTTCTGCCGCTCGTCTGCAACATTTAGTTCTACCCTGCGAGATAAAAAATGAGAAGTTGTTGTAGAAATCATTGGCGACTATGTCCCTTTTACCTCATGCGGAAATTATTGTGCTAGAAAAGTCAGCGAACAAGACAGCACATACTTACCGCCAGAACAAGGGTACGTATGCAGTGTGGTCCAACACTAGTTATACTGTCATTGGGCTCAGTGGCACTTCCGTGTCTATTCATATCCCACTTAAGTGTCCGTTCGATTCTCAGTGTTTTTGCCGCATCGCCAGGTCTTGATCACACAGGTTGCATCTTGAGCCGCCGCAAATGATGTTTAGCCTCACGACATTAAACCTAGCACATTAAGGAAATAAGTAACAAGGACAACATCCAGTGGAGATAGAACATTACTTCGCCACCTAGAGAATATGATCCCCGCCATCGTTTCAGTGACGACCATGAAGCTTATAATAGTTTCTGACGAGCGGTAGAAAGATATATCTGTAGACACCAGATCCGAGTCACAGTTGGGAGAAGAGTTGCAGAACAAGAGTGGAGGGAGGAAGACAGGCGGCTGAGGAGATGGGCCAAACCCAGTCCTTTTTATATTCCAAGTAGATGCTGTGCACGTAGGTCAGGTAAAGAAATATCGCCGCTCAGGGAAACATGATACACTGGAATGTGCCCGTATGCTCACAGCAGTGACGCGTCGAGTCTGCAATCAGTCGACGGATTGTTCCAGATGTTCTAGACGGAATTATTATATCGCTGAAGGATTAACATCATCTCATTTGGGTAATGTTGCAAAACCGCTCGGCAGCGCTTGCCCCATGTGCTGTGAGGGAATTGTGACTAGGCTCAAAAATTAATTCTCAGGAGCATATTGATTGCTGAATCTATAGATGTCCAACTTCTTTGGCATATCATTGAGTATTAATATACAAATTCTCTTCCAGAGGTTTATGGTAGACTACAAAAAGCTTCTCAGTATCACTCGTGGCCTATTCACGTGACCGTATCATCCACAAAAGCGGTCGCAAGGAGCCTGCTTCTTGTACTCTGACTACATGGGAACGCCAACAGTGTTTAAGATGTTCTCTAAGACTCTCCCTTGACTAACCGTCAAGGATTTATGCATTCATTTTACCGAAGGCCACATATCCTGATTTGGAGTCGCCGATAAGGAGCTGTGTAGCAAGCAGCCGTGAGTACATCAGAAAGGAAATAATCAATGCGGTTCTTTGGTAAACACACAGCTTTTCAAAGGCTCTTCCTGCAGGAATCCTCAAGGCCTGGGAATAACGGCGCCGATCGATTTGTGGTGAGGATCAAGAACTCAAATAATAATGTTATTTTGTCCTTGCCCAATGAAGCAAGAGTGGTAACATATTAGCCGTGAGGATAACCTCCGGTCTGATTATCAACATAGAATCTCAGAACGACGGTGAACGAAACATACTAGATGACAACATACAGCATTTTCAAGTGCCGTCAGGGTCCCAGGCTGACATGTTTCACAGGTCACCTTCATAATAACAATGGCATCTGCCGGAGCACATATCAGTGATTCAACAACGGTCCTCTCACGTTTCTACGAGTCACATACCCAGGGTGTATAGCCTCGATTAATATCATGGATCAGAATTAAGAGAAGCAGACCAGATCCGGTAGAATGTATCTGGGCGGCTGGACCACTGACTAATATAGTTCTGCTCACATCTGGCCTAACGCGGGACTGCGGACGTATCTATCTGCTACAGTAGGATACCACAGGAGATCTCCAAATACTATACATAAAGATCTCGTCGTCATCGATATTGATATGGTGCTTATAAATTTACAAGTAATGCTATTTCTCGGATCAGTCCTGTACATCTGGCCCGATACCATTGGTGAATTCGCCGGCCTGGATGTTGTAAAGCCTTGCATATTCTCCATTTAGAGCCAGTAGTTCATCAGTGTCGCCCAGACTCATACAAACATCCATCCTTCATGCACCTGCCAAGAATGTGATCAGTCAGCCAATTTTCCCGTGGGATGTAGAAACAAAACCCACAGAATGAGATCTGCACGACGTGTCAAGGGTCCAAACCGGTGTGTAACGATGGCTATAGTTTTTCCTGCTCTTTCGGCAATTAAATGTTCGAAGAGTTGGGCTTCGCCTGCAGCGTCTAGAGCCGAGCTAGCTTCGTCTACCGCTACGAAGTTGACCTTTCCAGAGTGAAAGCGCATGAATGTTCGCGCACTGCACTCAGAGGTGAGCTACAATGGAAATGGGAACGGTTTGGACAGTACTCACGCAATAATTCGCTGTTTTTCTCCACCTGAAACCTTAGCGTCTGTTTCCAATTCTTTCCACCAGGGCAATAAGGGATGTGGCTCGTTGTCATCTAAAGGACGGAAATTGCTTTTTCGATGGTCACTGCTTGGCCCATCATCATTTCTTAAGATTGTGGCCTTCCCTTCGGCCAGTCCGGTCAAGGTACCCTCAGCGCCACCCTTACGAACGGCGTCCATGATCTCGTCGTCGCTGTATATATAGTCGACATCTCCCATACGGATGTTCTCCCAGAAAGATAGCGGGAATATTTCGTGGTCCTGCATGAAACAAGCGGTAGCTCGACGAAAATCTGCCAGCGGGTAGTCCGAAATATCATGCCCATCGACAAGAATCTTCCCAGACGTCGGTTGAATCATCCTTGTCAAGATTTTTATCAATGTGGATTTGCCACTTCCGTTGGTCCCAACGATGGCAATGAGCTCTCCGGATTTAATGGAGAGGCATACGTCTTTCAAGGCAGATGTTTTATTTTCATATGAGAAGCATACGTCGCTGCACGGGAGTAAAACGATAATGATCCGAATTATACGCAGTCGATGGCGTACTTACCGAAGATCGAAGGACATACCGCATTGTATGCAGTCTGAGCAGTCAAGTTTTTCCGGTCTGAGTTTCGAGGGGGGGTATACATAGCAGCAGGTCATTGGACATTCCGATAGGAATATCCATCGATTCGTAGAAGCGACTGATCCACTGGCATTCTTGTCGAAAATTGTCGATGCTCGCGAGGAACCACTTCAACGAAAATTGAAGGTTGGCTGAGTATCGTTGTAAAACAGTGAAAGACGCCACGGAGAAAGTGGAAGGCTTCATCATGACAGAAATGGCCAAGTATATCTAGAGATCAATTAATTGTGATCAGCCTCACGTATAATGATCCTACGACACCATGGGCGCTTTCCCGAGGAGGTCAGAGAAAATATCCACAAAGGGTGTGGAGCGTTGACCATATTGTTCTTCAGGGGGTGAAGTTGGAATGTCACCAACACGCGCCGAGGCTTTTGCATATTCTATATTTCTTCCATCAGATACGAGGTACCGATTTTGAACGCAAGAGCAAACACAACCTCCAACGATATAATTTGAAAGGCCGCCGGCGAGCACCTCTGAGCGGTATTTTGGAAAGATAAGAGACCACATAGCATGCATTCGCTTGAAGTCTCTATTTTCGGCATGATAGAAATATTCTGTAGATCTCGACGAGTGAACGAGTGGACCGTGGCAAAGGGATTCAGACACTCACCGTAACCCCACAAGTGTTGCTGAGTTAGACTATCATACAACGGCTTCATGATGCATATCATCGCGAAAGAAGGATGACCAAATTCGCGCGCAGTTTGAGCAATGAGGATGAGTTGAATGCACATAGATGTAATCTGAGAAAGGAACAACACTATAGCTGCAAATGAGTCCCAGGCTCCGTGAATTTCATCGTTGCCTTCGGAGCCTACGTTGAAAATCATTACTTGATAGCTTAATGGTGCCTTAAAACGTACTTGTAAACGTGCTGTCAAGAAAGCGGCATTTCTCGAGTTCGACTAAGTGACCAGGGATCATGTCAAGAGTCTTCACACAAAATTTATCTCGTACCTTTCATGCGAATGACTTTGTAGTGAACAGCTACACGGCGGCGAAAATTAGGATAAAAACGATTGCTGGGAAAGGCACATGTGAGACGTTTTCTAATGTCTGCAGAAAGTCAATATTACCTATACCAAGTTAGAGAGCCCACAGCAACGATCCAAATCAGTTGTGCAATAATAATGACGAGGGTCGATTCGCAGTTATTGAATCCTTGGGTAATTCCAGTCTCGATCTGTAGGGAAGATAAACACAATCACAACAAACCGTAACAACTATGACCCACACTCTTCAGCAATTTGCTGGACAAGTACAGCATCAAGGTAGACTCGGTTTGCAGCAGCGAGCTTAAGCCGGAGAACTGCGCCACTATGTAAAGAGTCGTGAGAAGGGGATCCAAAGCGTAGATTTCGGATGTACATCCTAAAGAAGAGGGGTATAGCATTGAGAACATCTCTTATATTCCTCAAGACATCGAAAGAGTCTGCTCTGAGGACAACCAAACGCCACACCCCTAGCTTATAAGACACAAATCGGTGGGTCGGGCCATGAGAATTAGGCTGTACATTCGCGTCAGCTTTGTCCTTCATCGTGGGTGATGCTTCGAAGAAGAAAGTCGGGTTGATATAAGCTGGGGATAACGAGCCCGCTTCTATATTGGAAACACTTACGAGAGCAGGATAAGCGCTTGAAGACAAACAAAGCAAAGGGGATATTACAACAAAGAGCGAGCCGGCGAGGAACTTAAGGAAATTGGGCCACAGCACGAGTAGGACATGAGGGCAGCAGCTCAAGGCCACGCTCAAGGCGAAGAAGGTGATGAATCTCATGGATATTTCAACTAATATTCAATGAGAAATTCGAATAGAGCGGATTTAGTAGGGAAATTGTTCTGTCCTTGTCATGGCTACTTGTTCGTAAAAGTGTTGCAGAATTGTGCGAGAGTTTTCAATTACGAATAGCTCCGGTGTGGTGGCGTTCAATGAGAGAGATAGAAAAGTTCCGAGTCCACTTGGACAGAGACTTTCGATCAATTTCCCCGAGAACATGCGTTGGAGGTGCAACAAAAGACGGGATTCTTCACATTCGCGGAGATGGACTGAAATTCAGAGACGCCGGGTACAAATAGTGGACGTATGTCCAGGACGACAAGTGTTATTTCAATTGGAGCGCCCGGTAATTTGAACTTTCGATCCTGCCACGTGGAGATCATGATCGTCGGACCGACTTGCTTGTGTCATGTTTCAATAATATACAGCGATATCCAGGCGCTGCTATCCAATCGACAACGATAGTGGGCCTGTCCCACAGTGTTCACAATAACAGGACCAGTATAATAGCTTTCAAAGGTCTGTAGGTTATGAGGAGGCAATGTGTGACAGTGGGGTTCGATTTCAAGAATCAGTTCTCCGTCACCTGCAGGTAGAGGCACCGCTTTCATCAGTCCTGATCTCGAGCTGATATCGATTTGAGGTCATGCGTCGGTAAAGGATCCGAAAATTCTTTTATCTATTGACAAAAATCTACAAGTGGCAAGCCTTATCGATTATCTTTCGGATTGTGGCATCTATCAGTATTCTTCTTACTTACATAGAGCTCGCTCAGTGATTAGATATCCGACGCCTATCTGTGGTTAGGAACTTGAAGGATCTGTGATTGATCTAGAAGCACAAGGTCTTAATGGAGGGCTTTCATTTTCTCACTGGTGGGCACATATGAAGACGGCTGAGCTTGAATAAGGTACTGATTCCTTGTCCACATTTTTCTCACTGTTCACTAATGCGTCACTGCTAAGGTAAGGGTTCTTTGTTCCTCAGGCCTTGGGCCTTATACGTCATGTCCGACGAGTTGGCTCAATGAGTCTACGAAAACGCTGACGTCAATCCTTAACATTTCCTCTATCTGTCTGGGGCAACTATATACCATCTCGTACCTAGCTAAATATCAGCTCAGCTCACGCGTTTACTTCTGGTTTCTTGCGCTAGTCATAGCGTGGTGTAGTTATGAAAGCAGTCATGTTTACTGGCGCTCACTGACCTGGGGATATACCGATCATCGCCGTCGTCTTACTCATGCCAGAAGGAAGAGCCTTCCGTCGTGTCAAATTTGCTTTAAGTCGACAGACCGATCCGTACTACACGTTTGACGTTCGCGGAAATTGAAGACCCCATCAATCGACCTTGCGTAGACCTTACGACATCGGTTCTTCAACGAGGCTACAGACTCCCATGGCACTAGTTCTGTTTCAATAAGGAACTAGTTCATAACTTTTATACTTTTCACTCGGCCAGTGCGAACTCGCATAGGCAAGCCCAACAAGTTTACTTCCTCTTTCTATGGTCGGATAACTGAATTTTGAGTAAGTATCAACGTTTGATCAGCATGATAAATTTATTGCATCGTATGGACAGATCAGGTGCATCACCCGGACGTTTTTCTTGCGAATAATAACGGATCAAGATTGCTTTTACGGCACTTTATCCTGTGAATAAGATCCTTCCGCATGATCATGGAGCAACGGCGATCTCAACTGTGTTAACGATAAACATCATAAGGTGCTGGAGTGGCGAGGCTGCTCAGGGACCACCACTATAAGTTAGGGCAGATGAAACAGAGTGGCGGTTACACGATTTAATGAGTAAGGTGGTACTTCCAATACTTGTTTAGATAGTTTTCGTCGATCTCCTTCAAGGTCACTCTGTCACTCTGGAAGACTGGAGATAAACCACTCTATGCCTCGAGTCGTGGATTTTGGGAAGGCTGATACACGTATTTATCATTCTTGAGGTACGAGGAAGATTAGTCCATACACAATTGACGGACGATATATATCATAAACGACGTGACCACTTCCTTCTTAAGACCCAACAATGAATGGCTAGAACTACTGGATTCGCAGTGTCTAGTAAGAAGAATCAGTAAAATCGTAGCCTCATCTTAGTAACCTGGGAACTTGCCTCAGAAACAGGACCCCACTCGGTAACCCTGAATAGTAAGCCATCACCAGAAGGGAGTCCTTTGATAATCTCCACTTCTTCCTCGCCTACAGGAAAGAATATATGACGATAATCATACAGGTGGCGTATCTGAAGGACTGTCCTCAGTAATCTGTTCGGTAGACCAAAAAAAGAGGAACCATACGAAATATCTCCAGTCGGTTACTGTTCTTGCCCCCACAGCGTCTGCATCGATAATGATAGGGCAGTCGATCCATATCATCCACAGTCGCAGTATTAGGGTCCAAGCCCACCATCCGAATAAAGGTCGCCAAAAGGTCCCTGAGATGTTGAGGACTCGAGAGCTGCCCACCCCATTGATGCGGCACACGCACATTGCATTTATGCGCCAACAATGGCCTGCCCTGGTTTCTTCCATCCATTGGATCATATCTTCGCGTGTGTTTTGTCAGCCTTGCGTAGACATACAAATATCAGACACGATCCAATAAGCTGCAACGTCATGACTCACCTTTCTTTGTCAACTCCTTTGATCGTTTAACATGGTGATGTCGGTCAAATGTATCGCCTAGGACCTCGATTTCGCGGTTGTAACCGAGCTTTTCCAGCCTTTCTCGAATCCTGGAAAGAAGGACGGTTACCTTGCGAATGAGAATACGGCGCCAGAGACTTACTCTTTGCTTCTTTCTTCCCTCAATTCTTCTAGTTCTTTGGCTCAGAATTCTGCTTTTTCCTTGACCCAATGTTCGCACATCAGGATTTCCTACATATACATTAGCTCGCCAGCTAGAAATTGAATGTAGCGCGTATAATTACTGAAACATTGGCCTTGAGAGACAGCCTCTCTTGCTTTTCTCCTCCTTATTCAATGCGTCCCAACGCTCCTTGATGGCGATCACGTCTGTCAAGACGTAACATCTATTGTTTCTTTCTAATTGCCATTGTATTCCTCCGTCAGGCTGTTTGGGAGGTTTGACGGTTATCATCTTTGAAGGGCACTGGTAGCAAAAAATCTCGGTTCCGGGGTATTTCTGTTTGATCTCGTCCCGTGTCATGAGCCTAAGGTGTTGGTATCAGTGATAGTACTATCTGCGGGTAAAAACGTACTGTATCTGTTTGCAACTGGAGCATAGTCTGATGCAGGAATGTGAAATCAATAGTACGTACATCTTTTGCATCGCATAACTGATGGAAATATTCAGCTACTTCGTAGTAAAGCAGAGACGGGATGTACATCACAGGAAGGATCGTACAAAAGACTAATCCATGCTAGTTTAGAGAGCCCAGTCATGGAGGCAGGGATAGGCGGCGATTCTGCTTCTCTTGCTCTTCTCCACACACTAGCTTGAGATTGATTCAGCACAAAGGCGCGTATGTCTTTCGAGGTCCGGGCCAAAGCCAAAAGGTCTTGAGGTTTGAGATATGTAAACACCTTTGGTACGGGTTAATGCATGTCTCCCATATAGATAACTGTCCTCACTTAGAGCCAGAGATCGAGTGACAAGTTCATCGTGCCTTTGTGACTACCGCGACGGCCCCTCAATCTGACCATTTTCTAACAAAGAAAAACCAGAACAAGGTCAGAAAAGCAACAGAAAGACTGAGCTATATAAATTCAAGCGAGCTTGACGCGAAGGTAGAAAGAACGAATAATTTACCGTGCATCAGTGGCGACTGACACTACTTATAGAACTTACCCTCGATCACGTGGACGTGCAGGATAAAGGATAGCACCGAGAGTAGCCATGTACTGACCAGTCTAGGCCAGAATGACGTCCATACCACCACCCATAGGACTTGTATGCACATCATTCAATGACTTTGGATTCATACGTTCATGATACGGCATTCGAATCAAACCACGCCTCTCCCTGCGTCGAAAAGTACACTCTACTACTCAGAACACAACAGGAGAAAAAAGCAAGAGAGAAAAGGACTGAAAGAGTAAATCATAAAAAGCGAAAAGCAATAAGCAGACTGAGGAACAAGGCAGAACGTGATGCCGTTTTGGGGAGAGGGTGTCAGTGTATGCGAAGTTTCTCAAATGAGATCGCTGTTCGATTTTGAGAATTAGTACAGGCATTTCGCTGAAGGAGCGGGTTACTTACGCAACGTTGAGGGGCATCTCGTCAATCTGGGTGTTGTAGAACTCTGAAGAGAGACAGAATCAGGACTGACATCGATGGGAAAGGTAGCAGACAACGAACGTTCGATATCCCGCAACATCCTAACATCTTCGGTCGTGACAAAGTTGATAGCAACACCCTTCCTTCCAAATCGGCCACCACGACCAATACGATGAATGTAGTTCTCCCGATTTGTAGGGAGATCGTAGTTAATAACAAGTGACACCTGCTGGACGTCAATACCGCGAGCAAGCAAGTCGGTGGTGATCAAAACACGGGACGATCCCGAACGGAATTCTTTCATGAGAACTTCTCGCTGTTTTTGCTCCATATCTCCGTGCTACCCGTCACATCCAAATTAGTAACAATGAAACTACAGGCAGGAAATGACATACCATGGCACTGACGGTGAATTCTCTCGAGTGCATCTTCTCAGTCAACCAGTCGACCTTCCTCCGCGTGTTGCAGAAGATGACTGCCTGGGTAATAGTGACGGTCTCGTAGAGATCGCAAAGAGTGTCGAGCTTCCACTCCTCCTTCTCGACGGCGATGTAGAACTGCTTGATACCCTCGAGCGTCAATTCGTCCCTCTTGACAAGAATTCGGACGGGGTCGCGCATGAACTTTTTGGTGACCTCCAGGACGTCGGCAGGCATAGTGGCGGAGAGAAGGACGACCTGGGTGTCCTGAGGGAGAAGCTGGAAGACTGTGATGCAAGCCCAAAGTAAGCGCCCGATAGGCGGATCAAGTCAAGGCAGTCAACAGAACGCACCCTCGTAGATCTGATCCTTGAAACCACGAGACAGCATCTCATCAGCCTCGTCGAGGCAGAAGATCTTGATAGTATCGGTCCTAAGCGCACGCCTATTAATCATGTCGTATACACGACCAGGGGTCCCGACGACGACGTGGACGCCTTCCTGGAGCTTTGCCATGTCCTCGCGAACGTTGGTGCCGCCAACACAGGCATGGCACTCGATGTTCATGTAGTCACCGAGGGCGATGACGACTTTTTGGATCTGCTGGGCGAGTTCACGAGTGGGCGCGAGGATAAGCGCCTGGGTGCCCTTGACGGACATATCGAGCTGCTGGAGGATAGAAATAGAGAACGTCGCTGTCTTTCCAGTACCGGACTGGGCTTGAGCGATGACATCGTGACCTTTGACGACGGGGACGATAGCCCGCTGCTGGATAGCTGAAGGGCGCTCGAAACTGGAGTAGTAAGAGGAAAAGGAAAAGGAAAAGATCAGAATGGACCCTGGGCGCCGTCGTGAACAGTGAGGTAAAGGCGGGTACTCACCCGTACGCATATACACCACGAAGCAGCTCTGGTTTCAGATCCATGTTATCGAAGCTATCAAGCTGATCAGCGTCAACGATTCCCTCCATTTCTCGCCCTCTATGCTCACTTGTCGACGACCTGGTCCCAGTTGGACTCGATCTCGTTCTCGGCGACATCTTGGAGAGTATCTTCACTGCGGGTTGATGGTCATCATTGTAGCAGAAACCCTTGGAGGAGCAACAACGTACGCTGACATGCTCTAATATGTTTTAAATGGGTCGACGGTTCTTCAACAACGTCGACGGTAGCGAAGATAAAGGTTGATGGTGAGCAGGAGAAAGTTGCAACGGAGCAAAAGAATTTTTGGGCTCGGAAACCGGAGGTTTTCACCGTGAGAATATTGTCCCAATTTAGGAATTTTCGGGTGGCGTGCCGGCAAAAGCCTTCCGTCTTCAGTCTCGCTGGAACCTGCGCCGTTGAGTGATATTGGCTCTCAGTTTTCCATTGGATTCCTTCAGGAAACCTTCTCATAGTCTACCTATGGCAGATTTTGCTATGCATTCCAAGCGATCTTTGTTATCTTCCGAGTGATCCGGTTGGACATGTGAACACACTTCGCCCGTTAACGGAACTTCACTGAACGTTTATTTACCGAGTTCGAAGACCCCTGTGCCGGGCTGCAAGCTTCAAGATTAACTTTGAGAAGTGTATGTCTTCCAAACAGGTTGACGGGCCAATTAATCATTTATCGTCTGCAAGTACCTACAGGAACATGTTGTAGTGTCGTTGTGACCCCTGCTCAGATCAAGGTCTAACGAGCATTTGTCTGACCTGTACAACTGAGGTCGTCGTGGTATTGTGAGGACAACAGATATTTGTAATTTCGGATACAAAACAGAGTCAAGCGGGCATTCTCTTGCTGCTCTATCAGCCTCAACGACTGTCCTCGTGTTAGAAATCTTGCGGTGGTCAGCGATACCCTTCATGCATTCCACGTGATTGGGCCTAATTTCTGTTGAGTAACAGCAGAGGGTGAACGGTGACAACCCCATGTACTATTACTCGACCATGCCACAGCTCACTTGCCTAGTCGATAGGCACTTTTGGCGGACAAGACGGACGGGTATCACAACGGCATGAAAGGTTGTTTCTGTAACACGTTTTGTGTCGTCACACAACCCCGGTGGACCTTTTAGGACCTTGTCCGATTGTCTATGTGGCAGCTGGAATTGTTTGATCCATTTCTAAAGAAGGATGAGATCTGTGTTGGCTCCCCTGACTGACAGTGAGTGCTGTCGGCGTCAGGTCAATTGTTTGACGCTGACCAGGTGAGATATAGGCCCCAGTCAATTGGCAAAGAGGCCAGAAATGATGCAGATCTCAGATATCAGAGGAGGAGGTCAAGAAGAGGACAGATAGACAGCTGTAAGGCGAAGAGCGCAATCAGAAACTGATGTAGCTATTTTTTTCAGCCAAAAGGCTTAACCCTGGGGCTTACTGGGACATATCTGCGAATAGAATGATTAAATAGAGGTGCGCCTTGTTTATCTAAATGATAACTCGGTCAGTAAAATCAGGAAATGGAGTGCCAGCTTGATTCTAGCACATCTTTGCAAAAATGGATTGACCCCCCGACGTTGCGGTCACAGAAGAATGTGATGATTGGCACTCACGGCATTTCAGATATAATCATATGGCCGTATTGATGCGCGTCGTAACCATATATTTGGTGGGGTGCAATGCACTCCGATGACTCTGTTGAGTTCGGTCTCCTCTCCAGAACTCGCACCTTCTACCCTTCATGCCCAACCTACCATCTATATCATTCCAGCCGGAGGATTTGAAGAAGTTGGCCATAAGCGCTTTGGCTGAAGGCTCGTGTCAGGACAGGAATTCTGGCAGCATCGGCGGATTAATGAATAATGACACAGAACCGGGTCCTATACTATGATACGAAAACATCATACCGTGTGCGATTTTTAAGACTTTCGCATAGCTGAGATCTTGCACGTTTACAAGAACGCAGAGAAACGATCGAACAAGGTCATTCGGGGCCGAGATATCACCAAAAAAATAACGGCCGCGCGCCAAGATGCTGCTGTGGCGTCCAGGACATTTATTTTGGATGTCGCAAGTTTTGATCGCAGGTCTACCAGTCACCGGAGTCACTCGCGCAGCGTTGATTGATCGATACTGCGACGATCTCACAGCACTTTTTTCGATCAGCGTCAGCTGTGGTGGGAAGTGTTTCAAAGTCGACACAAAAAAGGTGTATTGAGTCTTGTCCGGCTCGGATACTGCGTAAAATGACACATAATGCTTGGTAACAAGAACAGTAGTGCAACGACTTGTCTGCGTAACACTGAACAGTAGCGGCGTAGTGCAATGGCAATGGCAGCCTTGATCGGAATTAGTAGCCCCCAAAAAACAGTCTTCGGGCTCGTAAACAGATACCGATCTCGACTAGTTCTATGCTGGACTACACGCGCTGAACGATGCTCACGGCGGTAGCTGCGGCCCGCCTATTGTCGAAATGGATCCGAGATTACGGCCCGTTTCCGATGGGTTGGTCTTTTTGGTTCTTTCCCATCACTATTATCGACTCAAATCCAGGTAATTGTCTGTCTCGCGCATAACGACATCAAAATACCTGATATTTGTTTGTATTCCTCAGCTTTATATATTTGACATGCTCAGGACTGAACTTTAACAGTACTAGTAGAATCCTAAACTTTCCGAGTCCGAGCACGACATCAAGTTCTAAACAAAGCAACAGTCGTTCGAAAGCCCCTTGCTGCGGTAATGTCTATGCTCCATAGAAACCAGAACCTGTTCGTACTAGCATGTTCGCTCAAAGACGTCCACTACAACTAAGATTTTCCTTGCCAGTGGCCCCTACCTTTCCTACTACGCAATTGTCCCTTCCGACTCTCTTGCTATGTATCAAGCAAGTCGATTTCTCCGAGGCCAAGTTGTTTACCTGTGCAGCCAACTCCGCTTTGTTTGCCACAAGCTATCCCCGGCTTATATATGGAGATTGAGTTTCTCATGGTTGCTGCCTGATTTTGTAGAACACGATGGCTTCATGGCATTCGCTTCCGGCTGCTGTTCTGATCTGAAAGGCTGTTGTGTTGTTTCATCTCTCGCTTTTTTGACGTTCAAGCGCCCAATTTCTATCCCCCCTAGCCACTAGAGGAAGGTTATATAAGGGACCTTATATCATCTATTAGGCTCTACAACACTCCCCAGACGCTCTCCTTGAGTATTACCTATGGAAAAGCACTCCGACGCAAAGGATGAGTTTGCTGATCGCTTTGATAGTCACCACTTAGTTTCCCTGAAGCTAGGTGTGTGGCGTCTCGTTATGCCCAAAGCCGACTCTTTCGACGTCACAACGAACATACGGGACATGTTCTCTGCGATACGGCTATTTCTTAGGATGATCTCGGAGATATATGCTTTGGCTCCTGTACTCACCATATTCTACGTGCTGGTGCGATTATTGGGCCTGAGCACACTGCTGCAAACCGAACCTGCCGTGACGCTATACTTAACAGGTCGACTACTGAAGACTGTTGGTCTAATTTCGCTTTACAGTCATTCATCGGCTGAAACTCGTCTTATAGGTGGAAACTGGGATTTCGGAGGATATATCGAACTTCGAAATGATAGCCACACTTGTTCTCATTCAAGTGTGTTGGATAATTGCTTCGACGTCCCTTAGCTGGTACCAGTAAGATTCTCCCTTTCGCAGTTTTAGGACTATCTCAAACCCCCTCTAGTGATAAGCACATTGTTCATGGTCTACGACGACGCGTGACAGCCCATTACACGTTGATCCGTATGAAAGGTAAATATGCCTGGACTGTCCCAGGATTCATGCCTTCATGCTGTCCTCTTTTCATAGTGCAACTTAATAACCAGTGCTTTCTCGACACTGAAGGTACACCTTCAAATTCGATAGAATTCCTTCAAGGTTAACGTTTATTAGGGGAACGTTGGTACGACAGAGACGACACAGCGTGGAATTCCTTTCACAGCATGTTATGCTTCTTCTCTATGTTGACGTCCATGTGTGCCAATCTGGCCCTTATTGTTCGTACATCCCATGAATTTGGTCATCCTTTATTCGCCCTCGTTTGCATCCTCAAACCATTGTATGATAACCTTTCAACGGCATACATCTGGCATTCCAGTGAGTACGTTGGTCGTCGAATCATCCGCTTCTAACAAGAAATAAAGACTATTTCTACCATGCGGAAAACAAGGACTTCATTCGGATGCACGCTATGGGTTCTCTTACTGATGAGCGATATCGCTCAGAAGTTCTTTCTGGTGGTCTTTCGGACTATATCATTGCAGGTGAGATTGGATCCTTTTTTACGGTGTAGAATGCCCACCCCGTTGTCGAAAATCACACTCAGAATATGCCGAATCCTCAAACCGTGTCAGTAATCTCCAAACGACGACCCCGGACCTTCTATATAGCCTATCTTCGACACCATTACAGAGTATTCTCTCTGATATTTTAGGCAGGGCACCAATTGTGAGTCGAACATCTCCATACCGACTACAAGCTTGATAGAATCAAAGATATACTTGGCCTTGTTCGCCGTCATCAAACCATCTGCATTCTCTGTAACATCGTTCGCCATTTTGCAGCAATATTCAGCGAACCTCCAGTTGACGTTGCGAACTCTTCTCAGCGGAGTCGGGCAGTTCAGAGATGAGTTCCAGAAGATAAGTGGCTTGTACGATTCGTTGAAGATGCCTCCAGCGCTGTCCGAAGGTTCCCTTGAGTATCCACCATATCCAAGGTCCGAATTGGAGAAGGGTCCATCCGAGGTTTCGCAAGGAATGTCCTTCGATGTACGGTGCGTTGAAGACTAGCAGTCGCAAGTACAAGTACCTCAACCTTTGTTACAGAGACGTATGCTTCTCTTACCCCAACGGTACTTCGGCTTTGACAAACGTCTCACTTTCCATCAAATCTGGGCAGCTTGTCGTCATAGTCGGGACCAATGGCAGTGGAAAGTCAACTCTGATTAAACTCTTGACTAGAATGGTTGAACCGACGTCAGGAACCATATTTGTCGACGGGAACAACATGACGGACTACAAGCTATCGGATTTTCGTCGAGCGACTGCAAGCTTTATGCAGGATCATGAAATCTTTCCCTTGTCTTTTCTGGAGAACATACGTATGGGCGATGTGGATTCTATCGGCGGCAATGATGAAGTTATCGATGCCATTCGCAAAGGAGGCGCCGAAACCTTTTTGTCCGATCTACCTGAAGGACATGATACCGTACTCGGTAGAATCACTGACTGCCGGCATGGAATATTCCCTGTGTACGAAGACGATAACAAGAGAACAACTTCTATGAGTGCCGAATGGGAAAGGCTTCCCCAGCCCGTACAAACATCAGGGGGAGAAAAACAAAGAATCATTGCGTGAGTAGTACAAAACTATGGGCCTATTGATTTCCACACTGCTTATCTAACTCACGTAGTGCGCGCACTTTCATGCGTTTTAACTCTGGAAAGGTCACCTTCGCAGCCGTGGATGAAGCTTGCTCGGCGATCGACGCCGCGGGGGAGGTACAGCTTCTTGACAATTTGATCAAGGAAAGGGAAGGGAAAACGCTGATCATAGTAACCCACCGTTTCGGACGCTTGACTCGCCAGGCAGATTTCATACTGTGAGTCTTAGTTCATCTGAAATGGCGTCTTTGTCATCATGTTCGTAGGTGCATGAAAGACGGGACTTTATGCGAGTCTGGACGACATAGCGAGCTCCTTGCACTGAATGGGGAGTACGCCAAACTCTATAACATCCAGGCTGGTGCCTTTACCACCGTCCATGTTAATAGAGATTCGGAAGAATAGAGTGGGAGACATTGTTCTGTCTTCCAGCTCACAGATGTGTGTTGCATGTGAATGCCAGACCTTTCTATCGATTCCTTATAATTGGTTTTCCTGATTTCCGGAAATCTGCGCTTATCGATGCTGTCAAGAAGATTTTGCTGTTTCCGCTATATTATCGCGGAAGTCACTGAAGAGTCTTGTTTGCTGAGTGACATCAAGCCCACTACCCTTACTCCTGCCCAGAGAGTACATTCTATGTAAATTTCTTATCGCCAAAATGATCAAAATTTTAACATGTATGATCAGGTATGATCCCGAGCCATTTTCGGTATCTTTCCTCATGATCACTGGCAGGTTCGTACCTTGAATTGATGAGATGTTGACAGATCCAGGCTTACAGGGTAACAGAGGGCAATCCAGGGACAATTGAATAGGAATTGATGATAACCCTGAGGCTTCGAGTTCTGACATCGTACCTGCGATATATATGTTGTTTCCCATATCTGGTCCATATGTCCCTGATACTTTCCTAAGTCCTGGTGTCTTATCAGCTCCGAGGCTGAGCCTGCTTAAGCAGGAGGAGGCCAAAAACCAGGCATACTCCTACGTGTTTGCAACCAGTACGGCGTCACGATCTATTCAACCTTTACAAGGATACATCTATAGATCTCTTCGAAGATGCTGACTTCCCTTAGCTTCCCCTCGATCGAGGTTCGAACTTCGTAACCGGTCCGACGACGACTTGTCCACAATGTTATACAAGGACCCACTACAGAACCAGCTCGGGAATACTTCTTTATTCCGGTTATTATTATATATACAAAGGGTCCATGTATGTTCATCTACGTAACACGGTTCAATATGAACCCGACAGAGCTAAGTACGGAGCGGGAAGTAATATGCTAGGATTGACAATACTATAGATTGCACGATCATTCAAGATTCGCAGAGGTTGCGTATCTTGTCCTATCGCCCTTGCCCAAGCAGGAACTTTAGCTATGATACGGTTCGTTATTACGGTGAGGAGGTGCTTTCTCTCTTCGTCTGTCACCGACAACGGTGGGAAGCTGAAATTTGGATTGGCAGCCCACATCGGAACGGTGCGCGCAGCTTCCCAGTCAACGACCGTTACTATCTTCGTCGGGTCTGTCCGGCTGACCAGGATATTTCGTGGCGCAAAGTCTATGTGCTCGAGGACGATAGGCAGATCCTCAAGTTGAGACGGAAAGTCGAAGTTTTGGATGCTAGATACGACATCGTTGATGTAACGCTGTTTTTGGTTAGTGTCGTCCGATGGTGCCTCCAAAAAATCCAAATCACGTCGTGCGGTCGCGAGCAGCCAATCTTTCGCATTCGAAAATGGACCACATTTTTCGAGCCGTGGTGGGGAAATGGACGTTTTTCGGTTCGACGACAGACGTGTCATGGGACCGATATGAAAATCTCCGCTATCCGTCTCGTATAGGCTTCCAATCGAATGGAAATTGACTTTGATTATCTGCGACCATACATCCGCAATGGCTACACAAACCTGTTCACGGTGCTTGGTGTCGAGGGATCTCCATACCGTCGAAAGATTATCACCGTCGACCTATCCCTACCTTAATCAGCTTATCCAGATAACAAATTTTCGGAACTTACATATTCCATAATCATCCACTCACCCCCGACCATCCCATCGGCATCAATGTCATGATATAAAATCTCCGGGACCGGGATTTTGGTTTTGGATTTTAAAAAGCGCAAGGTGGCAACCTAGTTTCAAATCAGCCGTTGTTTGAAAAAAGGGTTTATCCTAGATTGCGGCGTACCTCTGAGCGCATAGCCAAGGGGGAGGTCATTCCGCAGCCAGCAGGCTTCAGAATGGACCACTGGACCCGGATGAATACTTGTTGCCCTTTGTTCATATGTGCAATATAGGTCTAAAAGCGTTCATAGAAAGGATTGCTTTTGTCTCTGCGGCAAAGGACTCACCATATGATTTCCGCCTGGCCGTCAGCACGAGGTCAATAGGGAAAACATGCTTGGCAACGACGAGGTACATACACTGCTCAAAGGGATCGAGTTTGACGCACTCATCCGATAGCCGTTTCTCGATACGTGACTTGAGTGTCACTTCACCTATGGAGGATTTTGCTGTTGGGCCCGAAGGGGGGAGACGATTGAACGTCATGGTGGTAGTTGAAAAGGCGAACTCGGGTTTTATACTCCGTTGGCTGGTAAGAGTATTATTCGGTTATTGTTCTGTCGCAGAACACGATGTGATGAACCTGTTCCACGGGGACTCGACTTCCGGCCGTTAAGTTTTCAAGAATATTACGGTTGCTCCTATATTGGGACCGGACAACATTCCTGCCAACGGCTCCGCATCCTCGTTTCAAGGGGTTGGTTTAAGATATAAATAGTAACTTGACGGTCCTCTGCGCAGGAAGCGCCACTGGAGATGAAGGCACAAGTACATGGATATATATGCACCGCTCCAGACTCGAGTTACACATAGCATTAATCGGTAGGGGCTAGTTGGACTGAACCATCAAGATTCATATACAAAAAAGCATAGCATGTTGAAAACATCTTCAAAACTGCCGACGTCAAGTCAGGTATTTGTAGTTCGACGAACAGCGTCATTACTCACCAAACATCAATGGCCGACGTCAACGTGGGTCACTCTAATCATTTCGGATTATAGGGCGTCCAAAAGGCGGTCGTTCTTCCCGGTACGGGCTAATAAAACTAGGTTAGAAACCGGAACGGTAATAGAGGCTTAGAGTACAAAAAACTCACGCGAGTACCTGGGGAGATGGGGTCTATCGCTAAGGCATCAGCAGAAGTGGTAATGCGTCAGAGCTAGGGACTTACGGTCCTGAAGACACTCAAAGGTGAACATAGTCGGCCTTCCGTTCACTACAATCCAGTGAACACAGTATTCTCCCTTTACCCAACTCTTTTTCGGCCCTGTGACATCCCAAATGTGCGTAACTCCGCCTGGAGCCATCGATAAAATAATAGAATGTAAGGCAGGGGAGATGATTGGGTCTGTAGTTGCGAGTCATTCGGAAGTAAATTTTCAGGTTTTTATATGTGCATGGCTTGCAGGGCCTGTGCCAGTGCACGGGCACAGATCCGACCCTTTGGTTACCCCGAACACGTCACCCATTGGTTGCACCGCAAGTTAATCTGTTATAACAGAAACATCATCGGCACGCTTCTCACACATTCCCTAGTGACTTACATTTATGAAATGCCCCATGACTCAACAAAATGTTTTTCTCCTCTTGGATGATGCTGAACGGATTTGTTTCGTCATAAAGCTCCTCTTTGCCAAATCCTTCTCCAGAAGCCGTCGAATAGACCGTCTGCGCTCGCTTACCGGGTGTCCCCGATCACACGGCTGAAACCCAGATCCTCTGTCAACACCTCAAACCGGACCACAGTCGTCAAAATGTGGGAAGAAAATTGAACGTCGTCATAGTGACTTTCGGGGATTTTTTCCTTGAATCGCCGAAGGGACTAGTTGTCCAGAGTTGTCACTAATGAGATTATGATAGCATTCCAGATGGACGAGCTCCCCGCAGTGATAATGAAATTTTAATTCGAACATGCAAAGGACGCGTCATCGTCGATGCGTATGAAATTGGCAAGCCGGAACTTGGAATACGGGCCATGATCCGAGACTGACATCATTCGGAGAGAAGAAGACTTGGAAGAACGCTATAGAAGCATAGGGTCGTGATGGCAAGGTGAACCGCGGCGATAACCTTGATTGAAGCATATCTCCCCGAAAGAAAGATTGTCATTGCGATACAGCTGCATTGAAAGTCATACGTGTGTGCGTAAGTATCAGGTACTCATAACTTGCTGCAAAGAGCCTCATGGGTGGCGCATCAGCGTAAATCGAGCTGGGGATCCCGACATCGTTTGTCTATAAGTCCGACATAGAAGCATATCCCACAAGGGTAAAGAAGACATTTACGCTTCTGTTCAGTTTAATGTACCGCGAGGACGAAAGTAAAGGATAAAACAGTAGAGCAGCGAGGAATTGAAATGCATGATGTGCCGTCGCTTTAGTCGGCATTGTATTGGAAATGATATATGAGCTACCCGACGCGCCACGTCGAACGCTGCTAGGAACACCAAGGGGACAGATGCCGGCCCTTGGAAACCCATGAATATCATTTCCTCGTAGTTCCGGGATCGCGAATTGCCATCATGAGACAAGGTGTAGTGCTCAAAATATGCAGCACGGGCGTACAGAAGACAGGACAGTTCAGGCAATAATGAGACCTCGAGAAAAGAAAATGGTCGGTGCGGTCACCGCCATCATTATCAGAGCGTTCCGCGGAATTTCCGAACGCAATTATATATCTAGTTTGGCGTGAGTAAACCACGCCTACGGTACTGCCTTGTCGTGGCTGTTGTCGAGTGATTTGCCCTGGCCCAGAGATACAACACGGGTGGTATTTTCTGTTCGGGCTCATCCTAGTTGGAGAACAATACCGAAGCCCTCCCCGAGCTCATTAACTCGATATTGCATGATACCTCGCACTTCGCACTCCGCAGTCATAGATATGATAGTAAGAATCTCCTGCGTATCGTCGCCCTAGCACTAGAGATGGCGGGTACTGTCTGGCGAGGTTTCGTGAACGGCCTCAAACGTTTAAACAGCACGGAAAGATGACCCGAATGAAATGCCCTGCTGATTCTGATCAGATCGATAATGACGGGTGTTCAAAAACCACGCGTTTACCTACGGGTAGCGCCCATGTCGCTCCCATAACGAGCGCACGGCTAGAAAATACTTTTGTACAAGCCTGTTTCATGTTGGGCTGACTCCGGTTTATACGCCTAGACCTGAATTTGAAGCAACACACGATGAAGGCTAAGTAGGACCTCCATATCGTCGTGGCTTTCGTTGCGATGAGACCATTGATTTTCAAAGGCAAGGGGACTTTTATTTTTGGCAGGAAGCGGCTGTGAAATTCCGCTGCAACTTTGTGGGTGTGGCTGAAGCAACCATTTCCAGACAAAAAAATCACAAAGCCAAGAAATAACGCGAGACACAAATCTCTTCAACCGCATTGTGTTCAATATTACGCCCTGGCTAACTGTCGAAATCGCCTGTCAGAAGACGTTGGGGTGAAAACACGTTTGAAACAAAAAGGAACTGGGTACATCCACTAGTCATGAAACGCTGATTCGAGTATGGCATCCCGTCGACTGCTGTACACAGTTATTTCACTGGATAACGTTTACTCCCGGAGAAGAGCTCAAGTCTTCACAGCCAGCGCGGAAGGATACAACATTGTCCAAATCTATCGCCGCTCCTTCTTCGGTCAGCCATTGTAAGTCCGTTGACGAAATAGAAAAGACCGAAGGGAAAATATGATTTTACAGGATAAAACTGCAGGACGGGACACGAGCGTCTCAGCAACGCCGTGGCACCGTTGAACAATAAAGACCTCTCGTTCGCCGTAAAAGGTTCGGCCGCCTTGAGATCCAACCAGGTAATTTTTAATGCCATTTACACTGATTACATTAGAGAGTTTATGAGCCACTGACTGTCTGACTATGAAAAATACCCCTGCATGGCAACTGGATGATCAGAAATGGGCTTTAAAGTCGAAAAGAGGCAGCACCTGACGCGAGTAATACGGATCCTCATGCAGCCCGCTTGTCGCTCATCGACTGAGCGGTTCTCTTCTGATACATGACGCGAAGCTGAGTCCTGAGGCCTGAGGGTTCGGGCATCCGTAGTATCAGCCATGAAGAATACCATTTTGGTTACAGAGCTCCCGGGACAGCGGCCTCTGATATGAGCCTATTTCAGAGCCAAGGCAAAGGGACGATGCATGTGATCAGTCCTAATCGACGGTTCTTGCGGTCTTCGCACAAGGCATATCCCGACTGTCAGCACCAATGAAAGGCCGGATGACAATAAGGCAAGGAACGGAACGCCTCGGTTGCAGATCCTCTGTGATTACCGACATCACTCGAGGTGGACTACGGACAGCGGATCAAACTCACCGACACCGAAACCAGGTACTTCAATGTTTTCCAGGGGCACTTGAATCGAGGACGAACCTGGCGCCTAGTTACTATGCTGTCCTTGCCTGGAGCAACTTTCGAATAGCCGCGATCCTTGGACCTTGATGAGGTTGTCGCCAAGGCGGGCATATTAGCAATCTGTCCTGAATGGTAACAGATTGCACTGGGCGAGATTTCTACGAAGAACTACCAAGGCGTCGCTCCAATGTGCTTCATATCCAAATATGAGACTCGCATCACAAAATAATGTGAAGAAAATACATACGTATCCTATGGAGACCGCAACTGTTGTTTTTACGATCGAACTATCAGCATTTTCTACCCCAATGGAAACCTGGCCTCTGTTAGCCCCGGCGTCATTGCTGGTGTGCCTTCAAGAATTTAAGCCCGACGGACTTATGATGCAGTAATCTGACTAAACGTGGCAGTTCCGTCGCGCTTGAGGGATACAGAAAGGTACACTGACTACAACAGCCCGGGTCTAGTATCCAAGGCACCTGTTTACTTCTTCAGCCGAAAGAAGTAACACCAATAAGGAGGCCCACCTTTTCCACAGACGGCCAGCGGACAGCGATCATACATCAGGCACTCTGAATCCTGTTGGATAAGAATTCTACCTGATGGGACGATAAGGGACAACCTGGAATCACGGACGGCGAGCACGATTAATTTTTAAGAATAGCCTTTGTATACAGGGATGAAGATGAAACGCCGAGAGCCGCTGCAAGGAAGGAAAACAGGCTATGATTTTGAAATGCTCTGCCTTTGCTCCAACGAGAATTAGAGCGCGGAATTAATCTCGGTTGCTGGCATATACGAAGCTGATGATAGCGGGGGAATGATACCGCTGTGTAGTACTGATGGCGATGGACCGAACTGTTTTTGTTCTTGGGGTTATGGTAAAGAGGTCGAAAAATTTCCCCGAGCAGTAGTGGGGTAGGCAACCGACTCGTCATACAAGGTATTGGAATAGTCACCGATGGAATGAGACACCAAAGGGTAGGCTCCTTGATATGCTTTTTGATTTGGGGAGAAGCGAAGACAGTTTAGGGAACTCGTAGAAAGTTGTACGGCGTTTGGCGTTTCCAACGAAGACATCTATGTGGGTCCGGGTTTGGGAGTGAAAGGCATGGCAGACAGAGGATTACAAAAGTAATCCTCCAGTGAACACGCTCCCAGTTAGTCCATGAACTCATGGGGGAACTACGTTGATCTAATAAGTGACTTTTGAGAAACGATGCTATATTTATAAGCAGGAGTGAACAAAGAGATGATGACGCACGATAATTGGACAGGCAAGTTATGCTGAAGCAAGGCCCGCACCATAGGAAGGGACCAGGAGAGGTGACAAGTCTACTTTGGCAAACAGCTTTATTACCGCTCAGGACTGAGCGGTCGGGCACTGATTCTCTCCACCGATACCGAACCCCCCAAAAATTAGGACGGTTAGATTCTCGATCTGTGCAGGCGCAGTTTTTCGTTGTGTTTGACGATAATATACGGCAGTATACAATTATAGGATGAGTATTCCAGATCTTCCTATGCTGACGTGATAAGATAGCTAGATAAATCTATCCTGAAACAGTGTTAGCCATAGTAGCATTAGGGCAGAGCTAAACACAGACTTTTGAATACAGGTGGATTCAAACATGTTGCCAAAGCTATCCAGAATGCAGTTGGCCACGAAGAGGGTCAGCGGAAGATGCTGTTCTCGAACTTTGGCCTCACCTATCGAAGAAGACCGCAAAGAGTTCGGTTTGTACCGGCAGACTGGACTTCGACAACGGCCACTTCATTTTACTTGACGCAAAGGAATATAGGTATCTTTTTAATCTTTTTAACTTGTTTGGCAATCTTCTATTAGCTTGAACGAGAAATCTGGAGCAGCATCTGCGCACTTATTTCCATGGACTTTTCCATCGACATATTGATGTGAGTGCGACTTCGCAGTACAGCACGCAAAGATTTCCTACGTCCAATGTCCCAAAAGCAGGGTACACATGTCCCTCCCCCCTCTTGTTTTCAGGAGTAAGGTCGAAGTGAGCGCTGGCTCGCGTATAGATTAACGACTCGACGAGGGGAAGATTCTCATCGGTCCATAACGATTCGTTGTAAGACGTTATCCAAAAGGGAAGACTATAGGGAAAGTCAATGCTGAGCAGACATTGATTGGCAGCCAGTGTTGAATTCTCGGCCCGTTACCTCCGTGGCCACGTGCTGTTTAGGGCAGGGTCTTTTCAATGGACGCATCGTGTCTGGCGACTAATCCACTCCCCTTCCTCCTCCTGGACCCAGTGGGATGGTTCCGCAACCACCACCACCACTTTCATATGGTAAACTCTCTGACCCACTGGCGGATCAGTGTTATGGATATGGGGGTCTTTTCCGGTTCGAGTATGAGTCAACACATGCTTACTCTCGGCCTTCTCGGTGTTGACCTCGGCTTACCAGTATATTCTCTTATCTTCTCTATTCTTCTTGTAGATACTAGAATACTATGGAAAATTGTAGAATATTAATGACTCAAAGACTCTAGTATATAAACACTGCCTGTATTACTTAGAAAGAAATCTATTTTTAATACTCTTCAATGTCCACTTAACTGTGTGATCTAAGCTTCTTTGATTGGTTACGCCTAGTGCTTGTCAGAAACCCTGTTAGTTATGCCTAGCACTTGCTGACGCCTGTTAACTACGCCTAGCGCTTGTTAACACCCTTACGGATCCCTCTTGGTGGTTGGAACTCGGCTTACAGACATCCTCGCTTACAACTTGGGTTTTACTCGAGTATTTATTACTTCATACACTACTCGAAATACCCTGATTCCTAACAATCAGTCAGTAATCGAGGATCCTACATTCTAGTTTGGTTAAGTACTTGCCACTATACCATGCACGTCTTCGAAAGTGCAATCTTTTCTATTTGTTGTATTTTGCTGATGTTCGTGGTCTGGTTTCTGGTAGACTCAACTGTTTTCTGTAGAGACAAAAATAGTGCTACAAAGAAAGAAGCAATTTCAAGATCCATCTGCAGTATACCGTGCTGTTGTACTCGTCCAAGTGTTTGGTCTGATAGGTCCTCCCTACTTGGATAGTACAGGCAGACAGATGCCATAAGCTCCCTAGATTATCGCGCGCTGCGAGTCTTGAGAGTTCCTTCATCCGCAGACGGGTACTATCAAACGAAGACGGCGCTACTGGTCATTCTGACTCTTATCATCCTGTCAAGCAAATTCGGCGTGCCCGCACTGCTGGGGTACTACTTAGGTGCCCCTTTACGTTGCTTAACTCTCTTACGCATCGATGTCTTCTTCTGGCATAGCGTATCACTGTTAATTCAATGCTGATTTTCCATTTCACAAGGAAAGATACATTTTAGGTGCACTGTCAGAAACCCAGAAACCCGACCCTGACGCTCGGCTTTTGCTTAAGACTGTCGGAACCGAAGATAGAGTCGCTGCTTTGGTTCCCCCGCCTTGTTACCGCCATAATGAAACGCGAACCCGGGTGTTACATCCCCACTGCGTGTCACGGTACCATTTTCCCGGCCGCCTTGGCTGCTCTCAAATACCCTGAGGACAACAAGACACTCTTCCTTTTGCCCCCTCAGAGTCAAGGTAGACAATAATGAAGTTTCGCAACGTCCGGTATGTGGTGTACATACATTATTCCTCTCTGCCTGGCGCGTAATTAATGCCATTTCAATATTTAGCGACATCCTGCGGCGCAGGCACCTTTCCTCGCATATTCCAAGCATCGTTGCCATGGAACCACCTGTATTCCCACTCGAGATCTTCGAACTTATTATCGACAGTGTCGTCGGAGTCGAGGCGCTCCATTCATGTGCACTTGTTTGCAGGTCATGGTGCCATCGCGCTCGCCGGAACATTTTCCGCGTCGCTTCATTGTACGAGAGCAAATACAAGGACATCTTCGAGGATTTAGAGGGTGCTACACGTTTACAATTGCAATGGAAACGGGTATCTGTCGCCTGCCCGTTTTCTTTTATCCAAGATGTCTCTATTGCATGGGAGTTTGCTGCTACACTCGTCCCGTGTGCGTCTTCATTCACTCGACTGAAGAGACTCAAACTGTATTCTTCGGACGTTGGATACTGCTACCCAGGTCCGCCTGAGATCCGGTCCGCCTCCCAGCTGCTTCGTGCACTGCCAATATCGCATCTCGAGATATCCGCATCGTATTTCGCCACTTTTCAGCTTTTCCTGTCCTTGTGGGATACCTCCTACCCTTCGCTGAAACACCTGAAGATATCCCTGATATCAATGCAGGACATGCACAGCAGATTCCGGTCGGTCATAATCGACCAAGCGAGCGAGATCATGAGGTCATACAACACCATTAATATCAGCGAGCGCACCATGCTCGAGTCACTTGAACTCTGGGAGAATATGCCTTGTGCCAGTGCTATCGCCGTCTTCCTCCTCCACTCAAACTGCCCCATCCATGTTGGCAAATTGAAGACATTCAAATGACATTCCGATCCTATCGCCGGTCGCAGATTGGCGTCCATTTTCGTTGACATCCTACCGTCCTCCATCAATCATCTGGCCATCTCTTGCTTGGACGAAGACCTGTTTATTGATACACAGCATTTACCGGCTTTGATGCGCCTGACACTGACTGGTGCTCACGGTTGAGGCTCTGCTCAGGGTCGTCGACATCATTACCAAAGTGCAGTCAACGTTGGAACATCTGATACTGAAGTTCTGGCAGCCGTGGGAGGGGCACGAGCATTTACATTGGAGGGCGTGGCGTGTGCTGGATCTGTGTCTTGTGGACTTGAAGGCTTCAATGCGACAGGTGGAAGTGGCGTCGGAAATGAGAGATAGTGATCTCAAGGTTTAAATACCATTGAGTGCTGAGTGCCGCAATATCAGGGTGCTATCGTCCCATGCGTTGGCGTTAGATGGCGCATACTTAAATCATACATCGACCTATGTGGTGTACCTTCAGTCTAGGACATCTAATCAGACATGTACTTATATAGCTGCAGGAACGGTGACTGTACTTACGTATATATCGTCATGGATGAAATAATTGGGCAATCAAATTTGTTGAGGGCAGTACGACACCACGAGGGCCCGAATCTGCCGCTTCGTGTTCGACGCAGTCCTTTGACCTGACTTGATTGCCATGGTCATTTCCACGCATCCCACGGTAGCCTCTGAGAGAGACGATGAAACGCTACGATCTCAAGGTATTAATAATACATCCTGTCTGCATCTGCTCATCTTTGTCCCAATCGGCATGGTGCCAAATGAAGACGGTAAGGAAATTCTGTGCCAAGACTTCTACTGGGTAGTAATTGACGCCAGCCTTCATCATCGCATGCAAGGGGTTTATCTTATCAACACCACACTCTGGGAGAAACAACACGCAAGAAAATGAGTTTCTTACAACAGAGGAATAACATTCAGTCCTTCCTTGATGACAGCAATGACTCCTGGTTCCGAGAATTACTCTAACAGGAAGTACCGAAATGGTCGTTTGGGGGATGGGGGGTACACCAAACCAGCTGAGAAGGATTCACTCAAAAATCAACGAGTTCATAGTACAAAATGTCACGTCTAGATCTGCATTCTTTCCGGTACATTTTGCGCAATGTTTGTAGGATGAGTAAATCAATGACGATCTTTCAAGGGGAAAATACTTCATTGTTTGTTAAGTACATAAACTGAGAAAACGCCGTTTATCCTGAGCCCTAAGATGAACCACCGACACCCCTCGTAGACCCATTGTCGCTCCCAATATCATTTTTGAGTGTCTGAGGAATCTTCGACATCCAAAGTGAAGACATTCCGAGTGCAAAGCGTAGGACAATGAGTCTCGATAAGCTCCTTCGTCTGTTCAGCTTCAATACCTGCTGCGGCCTTCAATATGACGCGAAATGATACGAGTTCTGGAAAACGGGACGTTGATAGCACTTTGTCCAGCACAGCCCACTGTTTAGCGTCGTTCGAAGAAATCTGATGCTCCACATTGAAGTGTATCGTTAAATTATTTAACGATGATTCTTCGCCATCGGCCAGGCAGTCGGTCCAATGGCCCAGAGAGGTACGAAACTCCATTGTATAGGCCACCTTTGCTAGATGAATAACAAGGGTCTTGATGTGCGACAAATTGACGACCGGTATATCTATTAGAAAAGTGCCTCAGTTTGACATATCAACTATTGTCGAAAATGACACACCACCGTTGACGCTAAGGTCCTGAAGCGAAGGATTTTGGATTAGGGTGAGTAAAGGAGGAACTTCCTTGCCCTTCAGGTTCCCCACATAAGTCAGGGATTTTAGTTGCTCCAGAGATCCAAGGCTGCCATCGGCAACGTTACGGAGTACATTCGACGAAATTTCATTCACAGACAAGTGCAATGAGCGGATGACATTCGTTCGAGAAGAGATTGGGGCCTTGTCATTTTTCGAGACAATGTGGCAATAGACGTGCTTGAAGGAGATATGCTCAGCACCGGAGAAGGTGTCCATGAAGCCTGCGAACTGGACGATGTCACGAAAGATAACCTCCTTGAGAGTCACAGTTTTGATAGGGAGGGTTCTGAGCGCGGAAACCACGGCAGGTGTGATGCGGTGAGTATCCGGCACCCATGTCATTCTCGTGATCTGTATAGCCTTCAAATTAACAAGAGCCGCGACACCTTTTGCCATGACGTTGTCATCCATACTTCCCACTGACTCGTAAATTCCTGCTTCCCTGACAGAGTTCAAGATACCAGGGGAAGCTTTAAAGAGGCAGTCAAATGAGGAGCTGCGGCTCAGCGAGACCCATCGAAAAAGGATGGCCACAGCCGAGGAGTGGAATGCGCGACAAACGGCACTGCAGGCCTTTAGCGATTTGCGATGGTCGTGCAGCTCGTTGACTATTTTATCAATAAGCTCCTGAGGGACTTGCTTCGAGTAGATGCACGCCATTATCCAGGGATCCTAATATAAAATTGAATCCCTGCAAGAGAAAAATGAGAGGAAATTCTACTTGCGGTGGCACTGAGATCAAAACTCTTGGAATGGGGGGGTAAACAGCACTGAATATGGCAGAGAGGGCAGGGACTAGCGTTTAGTTGCAGCCTTAGACCAAGAGAGTTTTTGGGAGCGAAATTATCGCGTTGTGGTGGCGGTGGTTCAAGGCAACCAGAGGTTTGAATTTTGAACTTTGAACCTTTATGTCACGATCGGCTTAGGTAACTAGTCGGTGCCGAACAGCCCGGCATAGTACCGATGATGACTTGCCGGAGTATCCCAATAATTTTTGCCGCAGTCTTCCTCTCGTTCTAGTTAAACAGTCGTCTCACATGCAAAGGAAGAGCTCATTATGTTGATAGGCAAGTAGCTTCACAATCTACTTCTCTAGGGATTTACCCACCAATGTCTCGATAAATTTAGCGAAACCACGAGGCAATTTCTGGTGGTACTCCCGGGGGTGCCAAATAGACATAGCTAAAAAATAATTCAATTCTTGCCACCAATAATCGTTAATCACTGCCGAGATTGCGATCAATCTACCACTCGAAAAATATTCTCTGTCGCGTGGCGTAGCGGTAATCGCGATGCAGAAATCCACCTACGTCAATACGACGTCAGTGGAATCTTGGCGGCATATAAGGATGACGATGGAACGTATAGGCTAGACCAGTACCATGGACGGTCCACGATATAGGTGAGTCTCCGTCCCGTCGTCTAGTATTGTTGCTCAAAGAACGGAACAGCGAACGACACCCTGTGCCTACAATTCATGCATACAATGACGAGAAACGAGCTCGTGAGGATGTTCCAGTCTCGTCACCGACTAGTCCGACGTCGAAAACGAAGGCCACTTCTAGCAGCGACCAGCCGGCGAATGATAAGACAGAGATGATGAACAGAATGGCTGGGCCTAAGGAGAAGCCGACGGACAAAGTTAAGAACCGGGAAGGCGAGAGGACTGTCAAGGATCCAACGACCGGCCTGGATGTCACCATAAAAGACTCTGATTTCAAAGGTACGTTTCCGGCTGTTCTTTTTACAATCAATTCAAGGTATCACTAGATTTTCCTCGTCCTGACGATCACATTGGAACTGCGGAGGCGCCTCCTACTAGCTCAGACTCGCCCGCACAGACAGCACCAAATGCGGCTCGCCCAGGCAATATTTCTCTGCAACCATATCTACCAGCACCAGCGCCCTCTCTTTCCCCGCTTCTCGTTATGTTCGATTACCTCCAACTCGGGTTAACAGTAGCTTTCATCCTCATCTGGTTCTTCTTTGGCTTTCCGAAAGGTCGTTGGTATATCCCATTTACTTGGGCGTGGGTCCGCCTTGGCGTTAGCAGCACCTTCATAGCAGCCGTCGGGTTCGCTAGCGTCTGTGCTGTCAGCATTGTCCAGCGAAAGCTGGAAAAGGAAGTTGAACGTGTTCGGGTCGAAATGCATCGTGCACGTGGAGTGAAATACGCTCCTCCGACACCGGAGTCTGCAGAGTGGCTTAACGCATTCGTCCGAACGATTTGGGGCCTCGTTAATCCAGATATGGTCAGTCAATTTGTTCCTCCCATGTTTATCTCTTATTATCTTTGCAGTTTATTTCCATCGCAGACATGGTAGAGGACATAATGCAGCAGTCTCTTCCCGGTTTTGTTGATGCTGTCCGTATCAGCAACATCGGACAGGGCGACAACCCTTTCCGCATCGTGTCGATGCGTGCGCTTCCAGATCGACCAACCGATTCCGAATATCCTCGGGAAGAATGGATCGACCAAGGCACGAACCAACTCATGGAGCAAGCAGAGGCGGACAAAGCCAAGGGTCTAGATGCTGATCAGTCGGGAGACTACGTTAACTACGAAGTTGCATTTGCGTATCAAGCTCTTCCCGGCCAAGGCTCAAAGCTACGCTCAAAAAATATACATCTGTTGGTAGAGTTCTTCCTCGGCATATATGATTGGTTGCATATCCCGGTTCCGTGAGTGATAGCAATTGCATGGATTATATTCCGTTCTAATAGAACCAACACAGAATTTGGATCCAAGTAGAAGGCATTGTAGGCACTGTTCGGCTGCGCATCCAGTTCATTTCCGAGGCACCGTTTGTGAGAAATATCACCTTCACTTTCATGGGCGTTCCAGCTGTGGAAGTGTCGGCGATCCCAATGGCTAAGGTTTTACCCAACGTCCTCGACCTTCCTTTGGTCTCGCGTTTCGTGAAAATGGCGATAGCTGCTGGGACGGCCGAATTTGTAGCGCCAAAAAGTATGACATTAAATATGCAGGAAATGCTCAGTGGAGCTGCTATCGGAGGTTAGTTGCAGATTTGATTGATCATAGTCATTTGCTAAGCTTTGCGTAGACACCCGAGCCAAAGGAGTCTTCTTGATCAACATTCACCATGCCGAAGGTCTCTCAGCCCAAGATAGCAATGGCCGTTCCGACCCGTACATCGTTCTGGCATACGCCAAGGTAGGACTTTCTATCAAATAATGAAGTAAATCCCTAATCGTGGATTTCGTAGTTTGGCAAGCCCTTGTATTCGACGCGTATCGTTCTTGGAGATCTCAATCCAATTTACGAAGAGACCACCGCCCTGCTGGTCACTGATGATGAGATCAAGACCGAGGAAGATGTGTCTCTCCTGCTCTGGGATTCCGATCAACACTCAGCAGAGTACGTTTGTCCGTCGTCACCTTGAAACTTCTCTAAGATATATTATCTTCCAGCGACCTTATTGGACGCGTTCAGATTCCGGTGAAAGAGCTAATGAAATGTCATAACAAGATGATTCGCCGGTCTGACAAGCTTGCTGGGTTTGAGGATGCAGACAAAATGGATGGCAGTTTTACAGTCAGACAGATTTCTTTGTTATTGGGTTCATGTTCTCATTTCTGTGCTGCAGTTGGTCCATTGGCTACTTTGACAAGGTTCCGCTTAAGAAAGATCTTGAACAACCGTCAGAGAATCCTCCGCCTCCGCCAGCTAAGACTGCTCCAGGTTACCGCTGTCCTTTTCAGAATAATGTGTTACGCTAACATGTCATCAGAAATGGAAATGCGACCCGGCGACGCGGCTCCTAACCCAGCTGCAAAAGATCTTCCGCCACCCCCGCCCGATGTTCAGCGCACACCTCCAGATCCCGAGTATCCTTCCGGCATATTGAGCGTTATCATACATCAGGTTCGTATCTCCTTGCTGTGTTGTACGACTTCGCTTACATAATCGTAGATCAATAACCTGGAATTGCAAAATCTGTCTGGTGCTGGAGGCAAGGAACGGGAAGGACAAGCTGGTCAAGATACGGACGAGCCCTCGGAACAGAGCGATAATCTACCCAGCGCATATTGCGAGATCATTTTGAACGATGATATGGTGTATAAAACGTGAGCATTTCTTGACTTATCTGGAGCCTAGCTTACGTCGCGTACTTACAGTCGGGTTAAACAATATACTAGCATGCCCTTCTTCGAGGTATCCTCTTTCCATTGTTTGTATCCTCTCTATGCTAATGGGTATCATCATCAGGCAGGGACAGAGAAGTTCATTCGCGATTGGCAGTCAACTGTCATTCGCTTGGTTGTCCGAGACTCCAGGCTGCGCGAGAAGGATCCAATTCTGGGCAGTCGTCAATTTGAAGTTGAAGGATTTGTTTGCAACCGGTTCTGAGGTTACACGATTGTTCTCTATTACTGAGGGCATCGGTTTTGGGTCAGTCACCCGATATTTCGAGGTTTCTCAATTCTTTGACTGAATATGATCTGCAGGCGAATGAACGTGTCCTTACTCTTCCGTGGTGTCAAATGCCAGCTTCCCCGTCAGATGTTGGGGTGGGACACAGGAACCGTCGAGATCCTCGAGCCCATCAAGTTTAGTCTCAGTCCTTCAGCCAATGTTGGCAGACGCCAAATTTGTTGGGAAGTCGAACAAAATCGTCGTGTCGACAACAGATAGTACGGAAACTCTACCCGCTTCGCCTACATCAGACGAGAGTGGCGTGGACGTTGTCTGGGACTTCTCCGCAGAACAACTACGCTTGCCTGTGTACAGCCGCTATGCCACTTCTTTGACGTTCGAGATCAGTGGAGGTGGTAGCTTCCTGGGCCGAAAGTCCAATCCCCAAGCGTTGGCTCTGCTCTGGTTAAAGGATGTTGTAGAGGATGAGGAGACCGACATCGAGATTCCGGTTGTTGTTGGGAATGATCTTCGCCAATTAAGGCAGAATGTGCTGTATGACCTCACGGAGGAAGGCAAGGCCAGTATGAACGAATTCACGGCGAAGACGCACGAATTCCAAATCATTGGACACATTCGAACGCGAATCAGGTTGGACCGTGGATTGGACGAGGTGAGTAGGGCATCTTTTGATAGGAGCTTCAAGATTAATCGCTGGACAGGATCATGAGACACATGCGAAGACTCAGGCGAGGCGACATGCGTTTGAAACATAGTCAGTTTTCATATTCTGCAATGTTGCAGAGTGTTCAACGTCCTTTTCAGTGACCACGTCGAAGGTGAAGCTCTTGTCGCAGAACGAAATGCTCACGCGTACGACGATGGTGTTATCGATCCGGAGGAGAAAAAGGCGCTTGATCGCGCTCACAAGCGGCAGCTGGCTAATCGTCAGAGAGGTATCAACGGGTTCCGACCATACCGCACCGGCAAATGGATGAAAGAAGGTCTGAAAAATCGTCTCATACCGAACAAAGGGTCCTCGAAACGCGAACGTAGGCATTCTATCTATTTCACCCCTTCACAACTAAATCGATTTCCAGCGACGGTACAGTCAGAAGCGTGAGGATGAAAATACTTTTCAACTGTGCCCTTGACATTGAAATTAACAATTATCGAGGACGATGTGTAGTGTACTTTTATTATCCTGTAAAGAAAGGTTGTTATTCACATGGTATACGATAGCAACGTGTAAAATACGTACCAATATGTCAGATGTGACTGAATTCTTCCACAATGTCCAGTTTAAATGCTCGGCGCATATCACGCAAGCAAGGACAGTTGTCCATGATAGTGTCAAACGTCTGTGCACGATCGTGATATCGTCTAACGACGACGCGTACGGAAATCAGAGAAGCAACAGGCGAGCGAGATAAAACTTCATTTAGTGCAGCCCATTTCTTCTGTTCATATACAGATACATACTCTGCGCCGACAAACAGACTGTACTTTATGATGATATTCTGAGCCGACGCATCTGGGCTGGGAGCAAGAGCAAAACAGTCTGTGAGCCATTGTATGCCGACACCTTGATTGCGCGGCCTATCAGACCCGAACTGAATGACGTGGAAGACGATGCTCCTAAGGTGCGAAAGACAGATGGGCATCGGTGCAACAAAGCTATCGTCATCTACAAATCATGCAAGGTAGAACACTCAGACCAACAGTCAGCGTTCCTGAAAACTCACCACACTGTAGATCTTTTAATTCTAGAGTTCGTAGGGAGGGCGTACGGACGAGCTTCAAAAACAAGCTGAAGTCACCATTTCGAGGGTATCCCGAAGTCGACAGAGTATGCAAGTGATCCAGAGAACCCAGACCACCTCTGGCGATGCCGTTGAGGATGGATCTACCAATCTCGTGCAGGTGAAACTTTATAACCTGTAATGAACACCGCTGCGGGCTGACGGTTGGATTGGACTGTCCTACTACATCCCACATGGTGAGGCTCTGCATGACGGGAAACGACGTCCTTATGGCAGTGGAGAAATCGCGAAAGGAAAGTGACAGCATGGAAATGTGCTTGATGGGAAGACGAGAGAACGCGTCGAAGATCCCAGCGTTGTATTTTGGGACATCGTCAAAATCCATATCTTGTAGGGACAGCGTGGAAAGGTTGACTAGGGAGTGTATGACGGGTAGGACGAGCCGCTGTTTGAACGCGTCCCCGAAGAACGTGAGGTCCGTGACGTTCCTGGCTATGTTCGGGGAGGAGACGAGGAGTTTGTGGAATTTTTGACAGAAGGTCTCGTTAAGGACTATTTTGCGGAAGAGGTGGAATTGGGTGCGAGGTAGGAATGCGCGGAAAGCTAAGGAGCAGGCTATTAGGGACTTCCTGTCGGGTGGCAGTCTGTCGACAATCGCGTCTAAGAGCTCTTGTGGGAGGTCAGACATTCTTCAAAAAGGACACTTTCATGAGTAATGTGGGAGCTTATAATTTTCGCAGACGTACCTCGTGGAAGTGGGTGATCAGGAATGTCGGGAGGAGAAGAGTACATGTCCCTTTTATTGCATTACAACGTTCCTTCTAATCGGTTCAACCTAAAAGAAAATGGGGAGCGGCAGGAGGGCGGCTTTGCTCTTTCTGCATGCCGCCTCGGGGGCATACGGATAAGAGAACTTGTTCGGATTAATGCCGGTTAAGGAATCCATGATATTTTCAGTCCTTGTCAAGTTACAGTTTCCCCGACCTTTTCTCGTCAATTCTAATCACTACCTTGCCAAATTGGTCTCCCTTCTTCAGTATCTCGAATCCTTCTTCTGCGGATTCTAGACCTTCCAGCACATGAGAAACTACCGGCACGATACGGTGCTCCTCCAGGAACGCAGTTGCGTCTTTCATGTCTTGCAGCGAGCCCATCATTGTTCCTGTGGAAATCTGTCAAGGCACGTATGGTCCATACGAAAGGATTATGCGAACCAATGAGGTGCTGGTTTCGCATCACTTCTCTCATTGTGAACGTAATCTTTGGGTCGGCCGTCCTGAAAAGCTATTAGAAACAATCGCATTCTGCATAGCTGATGAAGTATCTAACATGCCGTAACAGACAACCTTCCCGCCTCGTTTGAGGCATCCACTGACTTGAGACATAATGTGGCCTCCGCCAGAATCAATGACCGAGTCAAAGGCAGCGCCTTTGCCCCGGATATTCTGTAAGGCATGAGAAAGCTGAGCAGGCCAGCCATCTGAAGAAAGGCATGTCCATCAGAAGAATTACGCGGACGTTCGACCGAACTCACCGTCTTTGTAATTTGCACCTCCTTCGGCACCAAGAACTATGGCTTTGTTGATCTTCTCCTGGCTACCGCTTGTTACATAGACGTGTGCGCCTTTAGCGACGCATAATTGAAGAGCCAAAAGTGCAACACCACCACCTATACCCGTTATCAGGATATTTTGGCCAGCTTGGACGCTAGCGCAGGTCGTAATGGCCCTATTAAGCAGATCAGAACAGAGTCACAGAGTCACAGACGATGGAACAAGCGTAGACGCACACACCTCCAAGCAGTCAGACCAGCTAAGGGCCATGCAGCCATGTGAACATCATCCAGATGGCTGGCGGATTTAAACACCAACGATCTATCGACGACAACATAGTTGGCGAAGTATCCGAGCGGAGGATAAGCGACACCTCCCACGACTCCAAATTTTCTGGTCAGATATTTCAGCGACTGAATCTCGTACAGATTACATTTGAAACCTACGGAGACTCAGGTCCATCGAGACTCTTTTCCCAACCGACCATTGGTGACATGAAGACGCGTGAGTTGAGCAGTGAATCTTGGAATTGACCGGATGCCACAACGACGCCTACAAACGGTGTTACACGGCACCATGCATATACAGGTATGTTAGTTTGGCGTACCGGCGCCATCAGCGCCAAAGACGCTCCCAAACGCAATGTTCGGATACAATCCTTTCCGAATCCATAGCTGAATCTCAGTGTCAATTCAGTGTTCAAACAGAAAATAAACCTGGTATACTTCTCTGTGATTAAATGCAACTGCTCCAACTTTGACCAATACTTCGCTAGGCCTGAGGGAAGGAATTTCCCGCGATTCCACTTTGGCGTCATTATACACAGGTTTCTGCACTGTTGCAGATTTACGGAGAACTAGAGCCTTGGTAAGGCGGGGGATATCGAATTTCGACATTTAATTATCTTCAAATACTGTTCACGGCGTCCTACAAGGGGGAGCTGGTGGGATGATCTTGAAAGAAGACATGAAGTGGTTGTCGGTTGTGTACGATGCCGGACCGGTTACTGATGGCGTGATTACCTAATCAGAAAGCTCTTGGCTCGATTCGGCCCTTGAACTTTAAAAATTAAGACCACCTGGAAAATTGGGGGCTACATAAAACTGCTTGCAACAAATACGTGCTCTACAAACGGCAGTATTGTACCTGTGACCCATAAGTAAAAGTAAGATCATCTTGTTTTTTCTTCACGAAATCAATATCATGATAGGGTCCACCCATGGCATGTATCTCTTCAAAACAAGTTCCCCAGGAGCTCATCGACAGAATCGTCAACGAATTACACGATGATTGCGAGTCCCTCACGTACTGCCAGTCCGTTTCTCGGGCTTTTCGTTCCCCAGCCGAGGCCATCCTTTTCTGACGAGTATCGTTCAACTCCTACCGTTCCAAAAATTTAAACCGTCTCTTTGAATCATGCCCTCATGCCCTCACCTATATCAGAGAAGTGACATTCAAAGGGGCGGTATGCAACAGTGTTGATGCTATGAAAGCTCTCATTAAGTTGAACATTCTCAGAATTTGCTGCATGACTTGGTTTCCGGATACACACCGTATCCCTGCCGAGGTGATGTCTGCATTCGCGACCCTCCCCATTAGAACTCTGGTTCTTGATGAACTTATGTTTCAAGATATCCTACATTTCTCGTCCTTCATGGACAATTTCCCTGGTGTCGAGAGTATCTCCTTCAAGCATGTCTATTGCAATCTTGTCTCAAAAAATGACATCCCCTCGGTCTCTCCTCGAACGAATTTCATCCGGTCGCTGAAACTGTCCGTTAATGAAATTTCGTCAAACGTGCTTCGCATGGTTTCCGATGGTCAACTTGGATCCTTGACGAAGCTACACTCTTTGACCTGCGTGGGAAGCCCAAAGGGCAAGGAAATTCCTCCCTTGCTCTCCCTTGTTCAAAATCCTTCGTTGCAGTATCTTCAAGTCGAAGGCGGTGAGCATCTATTTTCAATTGAAGGTGCTCTTGCTCAAACTAAATGCCTCTCTAGATATACCGGTAGTCGATCTGTCGCATATCAATACCCTCGTAATTCATCTCACAAATGAAAATATAGAGGAGTTAGATGATTTCATTTCCTCCTTCAAGAGCTGGACAGACTTCTTTGCCAGTGCCGACGAATTTCCGTTAAAGAAACTGTCGATTCACTTGAACCTAGTGAATCGAATTTCAGCGGATACTGCTAAACAGTGGGCTATGCTAGATAAAGAGTTTGTGGCGTCGCGTTTTCCGGAACTCAGATCGTTCCGCATCAAACTTAAAGCGGATGTTTATGTTCCGGTTGAACAGGCGAAGGAGCTTATCCAGAGTCATTCCCCCACTCTTTGCACTTGGAATGTGTGCACATGGGAATTCGAGGCCGACAATAAGGTCAGGTTGGCTGTTGAGGACGGTGACTAGTCTTAGTTTGCCAAGGTTGGATCTGGAAGAACGGTGTTATAGTATCAGTCTATGTAGCTTTGACTACATTATCTCTTCGCCATGATTCCCCTTTTCCTGTCATCGTTGCTCTTTCCCCTTTGCCAGAATACCGTAGAATATCATCGTGCCTTCCATGACATGTATATATTATATACGAACGGCGTTGTATTAGAGACTCCAAATTTACAAGCCATTTACGCTTTACTATGAGTGAACATAAAGGACTGTGGTCTCTAGCTAGCCAATACTCGCGTCATTGGCATTCTACTGGATATTCTGTATCGCCATCTGCTTCACAAAAGTTACACCGGTCAATACCTTAACCGATAACGCCGATCTGGACGTGTTGACCGATTTGACAGAGGCCCACAATCTTTACTCCAGCTTCCCCTTTTCCGGATGAGAATGTTGGCTGTTACTGTGATTGACTGTACAAAGGTAGTAGTCGTAGGACTGAATAACTACAAGACGTCCAATCAAGTGCCGGAAAAGCGTCAAGTACGTCACATGCAGTAACAGCGATTTGCTCAACTTGAATACAATCACTAGGTAGGAAGCTAGTGAGTGAAATTTTATAAATACCTTCTTAGCTGACTTTACCTCTGTTCGACCGTCGAGGCTAGGAAAGATAGTCATAGTGTACAGAAAGGAAAAATAACCCTAGTGTGAAGTTTATGCTCTATTATTGACAGGATTTCTCGCTTATGAGACTGAATCGACGATGGGCTGTGTTAGAGCAACGCATAGTGGACTGTGCGGAGGTAGTTTTGTAACAAGAAAGACAAAGAAGGGAAGTACTAACCGGGGCATCGCGCGGGGACCCGCCCATTTTCTCATGGTCCATGTTGAAAGCTTCCTTTATAGCGTTAGTTCCTATATTTTAGATTACTTACAGTGTAACAGTCGCAGATAAATACTGGGCCTCGTGATCGATTTTCATCTTCTCAGTTCGGTGCCGCAGACCGCGACTTCAAGAAAAGGTCAAAGTTAAACGAAATAATTGACTACTCGCACAAGTGATAGTGGCAAGTCGTGCCAAGGTCCCTGACCTATTGACCTATTGTCATATCGTGTTCTCTTTCTTTGCATTCAAGTCCGTCACCCAACTATGCTTTCGTTATTCTGGATATTCTCTGTTCTCAACCTCAACATGGCAGAGACGCGCCTCTATGATGATAATCCTATCTCTGTATCCCAAAAACTCACGCCTTCTTCCCTACAACCCATGACATCAAGGACATGCGGCTTCGCGGGATATCCGGGTTTCATCCGAAAAATAGCAGATGACCCCGCAAAAAGTTGGTCTATCGCATAGAGAGAGAGAGAGAGAGAGAGAAATGAATAAAGTGAGACCAGCACTTATAAGCGGAACACCATACCATTTTCTAACCCTGTCCGGTTGCACACTACCACACACGTCGTCCGTGAGCTTGAACCAGATGCTGCAGAAGATGCATCCCATAATGGCCGTAGCCGTGCTGTCCAATAACGAAGTGTTTGCCAGTCCGGCTCCATAGCATCACGCTCGTCCTCCTCGCCGATTTCAATACCCTTCGATGCCGGGTTGCGTGACATCGCACTATCGAGCCAGGCATTCAAAAGTATAAGAATATCTGACTGGGTGGATTGACAATGCGACGCAACCTCATACTCATCCCATAAATTTGGGGGATGTGGATTCAAGTCCATGCATATCCCTAATGTCACAGTGAGAATAGTAGGCGGTAATGAGGGTGCCTTAGAGCCAGGCGGAGTATAGGGAAATGTCAGTTGGAACGTTGTGAACCCCGTACCAGGTTTCGCCCATGTTTGGTCTGTTGTAAAAAGGTTCATCTTACGATACCCCTCAACATGAACCCCATCGGGCCCATAGACCGTCGCACTGTTCGCACCAACACTTTCAGTACCTTCGTCATCTATAAACGGACGCGATTCGTCTTCCGCGAGTAGCTCAGGGTACCCAGCAACGACGTAGCATCCCAGCCTTCGCGCTGTTTCTGCGCACCACATTGACGTGGGCCCAGTCATGGGATGCTCCAGAAACGGAGAGATAGCAAGTGTATTGGGAAAGACGTATCCAGTGAAGCTCATCTCTGGGAGACACAGCACGTCGATGGAGTAGGGTTTGATATCGCGACATAGCTTATTAACCGTCGCGATATTAGCTGCGACTTGGCCAATCTGAAGGTGCACGTCAGAAAATGTACCGTTAGGAATCATACGGACCTTTGGTGCAAATTGTACTACGGCGATACGAAGACGAGGCATCAGTCTAACAGCCTGCATTGGGGCGGTGCCAAGGGCGTGAGAAGCACGTGGTCAACGCGTCCGATCCGGCCATCGCGACTTGCCTTTAAGAACCCGTCAGCGAAATTACGCGTAAAAACATATCTTGGTAGATATCCCTTCTTCCTTGTGATCCATATAATCCTAAAGTACATCTAGTCATGCCCCAATTTTCAGCACCGCAAGAGCTTGTCGATACAATTATCGACGAGTTGCAAGATGATTACTTGTCTCTGACGTCCTGCTCTCTCGTCAGCCGTTCATTTTCTTTCCAGACGCGTCCGCACCTTTTTCGACACATAGATCTCGCGGGGGGGCCTCTCAGCGCCAAATTTCATCAGCTAACCCTCTCATCACCGCATATTCCAACTTATGTCAAGGACCTCACCATCTTCGACAATGCCTTCTTCGAGGACCGTCATGCGATGGAGATCTTGAGGTCTCTAGTCGACCTGGGAACCATCGAGCTCCGCCATTCGCACGTGTCCAGTCTCCCAAAGGTCGCAAGCGCCCTATCAAATATCTCCATCACATCAGTGGTGCTATCATTCACGACGTTTTTCAGCGTCTCGATTTTTTGTGCGCTGATGAATCGATGTTTTCCTGGGGTGCGCAACCTGGAGATGTCCAACGTCCTCGTCCCTACGATCACCGACGCGGACTTTGCAATCCCCAAGAGGTCCTGCACAATGGAGACTTTGAGAATCAAACTAGACGACGTCAATAATCAGATTCTTAGAATTATCGCTGAGGGGGCGTTGGGCGCTTTGACAGAGTTGCATACATTGACTACCATTGGATGTCCTGAAGGGGATGCTGCTCCTCCTTTTCGAAAGCTGTTATTGCTCCCCTCACTTCGCGTTTTGCGTCTTCGCAACCTCCAATATGGTATGCTCTCTTCGCATCTGCTTTCCTGATACCGACGGCATCTGATGTAGGCCTCTCCCTACCTGATCCCGTCCCGCTGTTGCATCTTCATACGATCGTGTTGAACATGATCTGCCTGCAATATCATACCCACTGCGTTTCTCCCTTACTTTGGCTCACTTCTTGCCTTTCGATGGATCCCCAGAAAATATCGTCCGTCCAACATATAACTATCATTTATACAGTGTATCAGAAACACGGGGATCTTCCCATCGAGTCGGACATAATGGCATGGGAAGCATTGGATCGACTATTATCACATCCACGCATGTCCGCTCTGAAGTCGTTTCGTGTGGTCGTCGACGGAGACTCAGATCATCCTGAAGGGACGATCTTCCATCCAAAGACGGTTATCGAGGACAGTTGTACATATCTTCGGAGTCGAGAATCACTATTTACAGTGCAAGTTGTCGATCGAGTGGATTATGATGCTTTCCAGCTATGAATTCGGTCACTTTTTGCGACGGTAGTCTTGTTTGATATACATTACGAGATGCAGTAATATCTCCCTACATTTACCATCTATACACACAGTTTACATCTATTTCATTCACTTCTTTATCATACTCTCTCGTCCAGGACCCACACCAATCCACTCTATCGGCACATTCAAAAACGACGCAATGAACTCGACGTACTTCTTGCAGTTCTCGGGCAAAGACTCGTAAGTTGTCGCAGACGTGATCGACGTCTTCCAGCCAGGCAATGTCACATACTCAACCTCGACATTGGCGAGGAGCTCCAAGTCCGCTGTTAGCGACCACAATCAACGCTTAAATAGTAAATCTCCAATTTCAATATGCGCACCAGGGAAGCCTTCCAGAGGGCTGCCATTAACGGAATATTTCACTCCAACCTTGATCTCGGGTAGATCGTCAAGGACGTCGAGCTTAGTCAAGTTCAGGCTGTCATATCCATTGATTAAACACGAGTGCTTCATCACGACAAGATCAAGCCATCCGCAACGACGCCTACGGCCTGTGGTCACACCAAATTCACGACCAACTTCCTGGAGGTGCACCCCGACATCCTGATCTCGTATGAACAACAGGAAAAAGGCACAGAACACGGACTTACGTTAAGCTGTTCTGTTGGGAAAGGTCCGCCACCTACGCGGGTCGTGTACGCCTTGGTGACACCGATAGTATACCCGATCAGCTTGGGAGGAAGTCCAAGACCAGTGCATACACCCCCAATAGTTGTGTTGGATGAGGTGACGAATGGGTATGTCCCGTAGTCCAGGTCCAGCATCAGAGCATTCGCGCCTTCGACTAATACTTTCTTCCCAGATTGGATGGCCTGGTGGAGATAGACGACGCTGTCAACAACAAAGGGCTTCAACCGGGCTGCGAGTCCCTATATGTATAGATGGCCATCAGTACTATGTCAATAAGTAGCTGCAATATTTGTACCTTGTACCGCTCAATTTCGCCTTCTGTATCATATTCGAAATGACCATAACGCTTGAAACGACCTTCGACAAGTTTCCTGAACTTCTGAGCGAACGTTTCTTGGTCGAACAGATGATGTACTCGAAGCCCCGACCGAGAGGCTTTGCCGGAGTAGGCCGGACCTATGCCTTTCTTCGTTGTACCGATGCTAATTGAAGTGCCGTTGAGGCGCGGCAGGGATCAGGCATGAAAAAGTTCTCACCTAGAATTTCCGAGTTCGACCTCCTTTAGGCCATCGACGATTTGATGGAAATCAAAGACTAGATGGGCACGATCAGAGACGAGGAGACGATGGCTGCACTTGAGTCCTGGACATGAAAGTATAAGATGAACACGATAAGAAACGAGTAAAGCCTACCTTGCGATTCGAGAGCGTCAAGCTCGGCAAAGAAGGAAGGGACATGAACAACTACGCCGGAGCCAATAAGGCCTAAGCACTTGGGATTGACCAAACCTGCAAGGATTTGTCGTCAAATTTGGGCTTTATGTATATCCGAAATGACTCACCACTGGGTAACAAATGGAATGCAAAGGTCGTTGGAACCCTCTCCGGTCCTATGGGAACAACGATAGTATGCCCAGCATTGTTTCCCCCAGCACTTCTCGCACAGATGTCGGCGTTAGCAGCGAGGATATCGACAAGCTTTCCTTTGCCCTCGTCGCCCCATTGCGTTCCTAACACGACCGTGACTGCAGGATCTCGTTCAGCAACATCGGTATGCATCGGCGTGAACCACTCACCACCCGTGGTCATGTTTTGGGAACGAAAGCTAGCCGATGGTAGAGATTATCGACGAGAATAATACAGAATAAGGATAGCGATGGAAGTAGTAGGTCAAAGCGCAAGGAAGGATAAAAATGAAATTGTTAGCCGAGAACTGCCGAATTGTAAATTTACGTTCGGCCGACGGCCCGCGCATACATCCACCTTCGACAGCGACGACGACGATATGCCGGTCTTCGAGTCGAAGCCGCTAACCACCCCCAAATGGCAGGCCGTTGCCAACAAAGCTTTTGCTAGGAATCCTCTCATTTTTGGCATTCCCTTCGTTCTGATTATGGTCGGGGCCTCTTTTGCAATGACGCCCTTTACCCAGACACGATACGATTTACACGACCAGCAAGTCAAGGCGGTGAGTACTCTATTGTTACCACCATCGTCGTATTATATTCTTCCCCAGGTCACGAAAGAACAGGAACTGGGATTGTCGAAGAACAGGAAAAAGTTTGATATACGGGAGGAGTACTATGTGAGTGTCCGTCGGATTCGTGGTATATGCGTGTCTGACTATCGCATCGTAGCGTCTGAGCGCCGAGGCCGACGACGAGTGGGAACAGAGGAGAGTACCGCGACCCAAGGGTCTCCCAGAATGGGGCGTACCGCCAACAGAGCCACCGGACAAGAAGACATGATTCAATTTCTACTTGCTCGACGACAACATTTGGACATCTTATCTGCACCTGTATTTGTACTGGAATTCATTTGCTTTTTCACACCGAGTACCATTATACCAGTCTTGCTTGTATGGTATTCCACGTTACCAACCTCGGGTCTTCCATTCATTCCATCCCTGCTGACCCCAGCGACGAGCCTTTCAGCTGCCGCTCTTTCTTGGCTAAAGAGCTCATGACTGTCTATCGATGTCTTCCCTTCGAAGTCTATTGTCCTTTTCTTGCTTCTGGTATTTCTGTGCATTACACCGCTCTACCGTTGGTGCTCACTCAGACCTATCTGAAGTTGACTTTGGATCGACTTCTTGCAGGTCTGTCTGCGCTGGATTCCTACCCTTTCGAGTGATTTATCCGTCTCTCTAGCTGCCGAAAGCAGGTTTTTAAGTCCGACCGCTCCCTCTGCCCTCCTTGGTGCTTCTTTGACATGTATGTTTCCATTACATTTTCTCTTGCATTGTATACCAATGTTCTCTTTCTAACATCTTCGTCTTTTGTTTTAAGTGGTCGATGACACGGATGCGTAATGATTATCGCTGAAGGATCCTTCTTCTTCAAATCGTGGTACTGGTGCCATTCCTCAAGAAATTATTGATTCCATTATCGACCTTATAGAGGATGCCGATACACTCCAGGCTTGCTCTGTAACCTCCCGCGCCTTCTACCCACGTACACGCATTCATCTCTTCGGACAGATTTCGATCTACCATCCCCGGAATGAAAGTCCGGACATTATAGAGGCACGCTTTTTCCCTACCCTCATGTCTGTACCACATCTTGCCCCATGCATCAAAACAGTCATCGTCTCGACACCGACGTTCATTTCTCCATCAGAGCAGCAGATATTATCACTGCTCTCCCATCTTGAGGCCATCGTGATACCAAGTTTGCCAAACTCTTCATGGAAGGACCTTGCAGTCGACGTTTGTAGTAATATCCCTGCAAAAAGAGTGAAGCTTTCCGATGTCGAGTTAAAAGGTTCCGAACGGCTTTACTCACTCCTAGGACACTTTCCGCTGGCGAAAGATCTCACCCTACGGGCCGTCTCTTTCCAAAATCCTCTGGACCCATCAAATTCAGCGAGTTTTCTTGACCTTGAAAAACTCACACTAGCAGACAGACCGATGCCCCACTTTCTCTCCTCTTTCTGTAATATCCATAAACTTTAAGTTTTCTATACTCTTCGAGAATTGCGCGTTTCCCGTTCTCTGATTTGAGGATTACTTGTATACTATATACATTTCCCGTGCCTCTCTAACTCTGCGAGTCCTGCATATCATTTCACTCCAAGATAGTGAGTTTTCCTATATAGCATTTGTGAAGATCTCCTAATTATATGTCCACAGTAATCTTTTGGAAACCTACACCACCGCCGGGACTAAGTTACATAGAGGAACTGCGATTCGGCATCTGTGTTGAAACCTCGTCTAAGCGGTCAGACGTGCAAGCCATGCAATGGCGGATTGATTCCTTTACAGACGTGGAGGATGGCGCACCTCTCCGGAAGTCACATTCAAGGAAATACGCGGGAACATTGTGCATGGGAGCGATAAGGAGGGCGTATGGTCTGAGTTAGACCATGCAGTTGCCCGCCCCCAATTTTCCTCATTGCAGACGTTCACGGTTATCTTTCATTGCTCGGAGGACTTTGATGACTGGCATACCTGCAGGATGAAAGAGCTGATCTGGACAAAGTGTACTGAAAGACGAAACCGAAAGGTCTTGAAAGTCATAGGTTGTCAATTGGAGCTAAGCATGGAGGATCTTCATGAATACGAGCGTGGGTAGATTCGAATGAAAGAGTTTGGGATCGTTCGGTACGCTGGAATTCTGTGTCTGTCAAAATATCCTGTCAACAAGAGACATGTGCTGTTTTTACTAAGTACCTTCGCGATTATGACCAAGTTCAAGGTCCGCAACATATCTCTCTATAGAGGGACCAAGGCGCGTAAAGTGTTAGAGGATTGCGGGAGTACTCCTCTTGGGAACACTAACTCAGAAACGCTTTTGCCCTTCCATACTTCGTACTGTCGTCTGTCAGTGCAGCAGGATTGACTTGTAGTGCTTTCTGACGCGAAATAAAACTGATTTCGCTATGTTCAAAGTCGTACAAAGATACCAAGGAACGCGAGCATAAACCTGTGGGAAAAGAAATCTCCAAACTCGCACCCAAACCGGCCACAACCGCCGAATAGCATTGAAACAGGGGGCAGATGGTGTAGTGGTCATCTCTGCTTGCTCGACGGTACTCGTTCCATACAGGAAATTTTATTTCATACTCACGAGTTCGAGTCCCCCACCCCCCCCAGAAAGTAACAACCTAGACACTTTCTGGGTTCTACCACGTCCGATGCCCGAATCACGTGAAACGCAGCCTCCCTTTCTAAAAATGATCATGTCATCACATTACCCCCTCTAAAATCACACGACAAATCTGATCTCTTCTTAACATTCTGGGCATCGATTCGAGGCCCTCCCAGCGTTCTTTCGAATAAGACCGGGAAACGGAGTCGTGTGCCGCCTGGTTGGGAACCCAGGTCGCAAAAAATGGAGTGGTGATCCAAGCACACCACGGCCCGACACATCGCCCTGGCATCAATTGATCGCACTGTGTTGGTGACCTTGGCCGAGTAAGGCAAGTTTGGGACAGAGAGACCGGAGAAGGACTGGGATCGATGGAGTCTGGTGGGAAGTGGGACTTGGTCATGAGAAGGGACCGGTGAAGAAACAACAGTGACGGACAGATTGCAGCCAATTTTCGGCAGAGGCTAGGATTTCCCAAATGGGAGAAGGTGGCAGTGTCCGAGTCGCACCAAATTATCAAGGGCGAGGGATAATTCTGTGCCATAGTCGCACGCTAGTTGAGCAGGTTCAAATCGATGACATCACAGTACTCAAAGCAGTAATCAGACCAAAAACACGGTAGTTATATTGGAATATACGTTCGCGTAATCAATACACTTTCGAATTAAAAATTTAAAAAAAGCATTGAAACAGTTCAATGCTCACAGACACCGAGTAACTTCTGCTGAGTGATCCCAAACAGCCTTCTTTTCCTCTCCTGTAAAAGGATAGCCCTTCATCCCGATATCGTCACCCTTCGAACTGCGATGGAAGAAGCCCTTCTTTCCATCGAACAACGAAAACAGCATATATTCCGCAGACTCCTCTGGGGAGATGGCAGCGAACCAAACGAGAAGGCTGATCAGCGGAGAGAAAAAGGCGGAGAGCCCAGTGCGTTGGCCGCGTCCCCGGTGTATTGACAAGTCCAGGGTATATATGCGTGAATGAGATGTCGGGATTGCGTTTCGCGAATTCCTGTGAGTGGTATAAGGAAAGCGGAAGATCAGAGCAAAAACAAAACGAACCTCGACCATGATATCGTTGTATGAGCCGCTCACCAATGTGGCTTTGTACGCCTGGTACGAATGTTTCAATCCTAAATCGTTGATATCAATAGCACGTCCCATTCCTGACGCCAAGACCGACAGGACGCTCGCATCCTCTCCCGCTTCTTTGGCATTCCTCAACAAGGGCAAAAGCTCATATATATACTTGAATCGCGAATAATAGCGCAATCCCAGCAACTTGTCGATTCCTTCCGCTGTCTCTTGCCTCCCGGACCATAAATCTGCGTATCCAGCAGATAAAACGAGGTAGTTGATCTTCGTAAGACGTGCAGAGAGATCTGCTGCCGTAGTTTTGATGTTCTCCATCAATTCGGCATCGCAGAACACAAATTCTCGTAGCACGGGGTTACCATCCTCTGTGGTGGCAGTAGGGATGGACGTAAGGATCTTCTCGGCTGTGGTAGGATTGCGGCTGATGATGATAAGGTGGACTTTCCCTCCGGTATAACGGGCAATTGCCCTTACTATTGCCTCCCCTATGCCAGAATTTCCGCCCACAACGACCGCCACAGGAATGTAGGAAGGGGAGAATTTCGAGTTGAAAGCTTTGGCAGTAGCGAGGTCGGGCATGTTGAGTTGGGAAGGATGGAAAGTTTGTTGGGAAAAAGTTCACGGAAGTCATTATTATATATTCCATCTTGTCGCGATGGATATATGAAACGGTTCCTCTCGATCAATCAACGCTATTTCCAGGGCTGCGACCAATACCAGTACCTAAGGGGCGAACATATGAATTATGGTGATGATTCAATACAGTTAGCAAGGTGCTTCGGAAAGTCGGAAAGACGGTTAGTAACTCACAGCCTTGCTGGAGGGAATCAAGGGTGCCGTTGAGTCAGGATTTGTGCTGGGGTAAGTTCAGCTCCCTCATGAGAAAAAAAACCAAAAAAAAACAAGATCTCCCTTCGAGTTGTCTTATGTATGTCTACCAGGACGTACCCGCGTTGTAACATCGTGCAGCCTACGGGATTCATCACGTTCAAAAAGATAAAACAAAGAGTTGAGCCAACCAGGGTCACGTTGAGGCCGTTTAGGTAACCTGCCGGCCGCATTCGTCATCGGCATCAAGTTCACTCTTTGCTTGTCACGGTTCGCCCATCACTTTTCTCAGTTTCGAACTCAAGATCACCAATCCGGTGTTGTAGGGCGCTATAGAATGCATTGCATTGTTGAAACTCGATGCACGTTGTTTTACCAACCTTCCTTCGTGTCACTACCAGGAAGCTTGAACTGTACCTGTGCAAGAAAGTAAAGCCGAGGGAGTCAAGAGTGAAATCGACCGAAGTCGTTTGAGACTAGGTCAAAGCTGTTGCTACATCATGTCACAGAGAGGTGAAGTTTTATTTGATTTTTTACTGGTTTATTCATAGGAGAACTTCATATCGCAGTTACGGATTCGTAAAAGATGGATATTCGTTAGGCATTTTTATGATGACTGCCCTGGTAAACCAATAGCATACCCGCATACTTATAAGCCTGGTGCGGTCGGCAACGCTCTTTGGTAAGCGTTGTTTTTTTAGTCAGGCCAACCCAAGGATTCCCCAAACAGTCCACGCATCTTCCCGATCGAAAACGAGTCCTGCAGAATACAGTATTCAATCGCGTCCGCACCTTACAGCGACTGACAGAAGTCTGCCCGACTTTCCGGACAACAGAAACTTCTACGGAGTCTGGGATCTCAGGACACGATATTGACACTGTGATGTCCATTCATCACCAGGAACTGAGGGCTCATTGTTATCCCTGCAGTCGTGTCCATTTTACACGTTACAAGCCACCGGAAATGAAGTCGAACGTGTTCTAGGGAAGGTGCTACACGCACGCCATCCGTTGTTATTTTTCTGCCACGAAGACCTTCGACTATTGTAGCATGCATCAACAAGGAGCCGTAACAGAGACAACTCCAGCCCTCCTAAGTATGTAGATTGAGGGTACAGTGTCACAACACTCACAATATCCTATGCATACCGGTGAGAATACTTATTCTTCTCTTATTCTCTTATGAAGTGTTATAGTGATGTATTCGCAGCTCAACATAGTCAGTGTATGGCTCTCCGCTCCTATCTTCCGCTTGACTATGTCGATTTCCCCAAACTCATCTCATTCGCGATAATACTTCGCCCTCTTTTCGTTGAAACTGCATACGTGGCTGCGGTTTGAGCGTCCACCTTGTGTGGAGGAATTAAATATAAGAAGCTGGCCGATCGTCGTGCACCATCGTTCTCTTAGAATGTGGATATCAGAAGTGCTGGTACCTCCTGCTAACGTGGCTGTAGAACTTGAAAGTGACTACACGCCAATCAGGAATCCTTCCATCCTGAAAATCCCTTGCCATATGGTCGTGAGAAGACAGGAGAGGGTCGTGTTCACTGGAAGCCAACTAGGAGCGCACGTCACTGCCACTGGGTTTGCATAAAAACGCCAATTTATCGGTATGAATATCAAGCAGACAGTCTGTTATGGCACGCAATGCACTCTTCCTGGCTCCTCCCTCTCCTATCATCTTCGACTATCGTTTTTGGGATTGTCACTTCCCGCGCAACCTGTAGCAATGGAAATATCGTGTCTTCTGCTGAGGTTCGAGGATATTTAATTTCAGGAACTGTCATGTTGACGTTCATCGACAGTGTTGCGTCTGGTTCGATGTCCTTGAAGATATACAAGCGCACATGTACGCCATAGCTTGCCTACCATCCTTTTGTTGTGCTAACTTACATGAGGTATAACGGCGGTATATGCGGTATGTCACTTATGACAAAACTATCTCATGAGTTCATGACAGCCTGGTAGATGAAGTAGCGTCTGATGCTATACGCGTAAGTCCAGGATTCTTCGATTGTGCGCCAGTGCAAAACACATTCTCTTCTAGTTAACTTTTCATGACGCGATTGGCTATTCATCTTCTCTCTTTGAACAAGGACTGTTTGGGTACGCGATCCTCTACCCATGACGTACATCTGCCTGATATTTTTCTAGTGGTGGCGGCGCAGGTATTCGAAACCCATTTTAAGAGTAGTACATCCGCCCTCATTCTGGAATTTAGATGGTTCGATCATGTATTTTGCTGCTTCGGAACTGAACTATCCTCGCAATGCCGGTTTACAGACCATCGCTACAGGTAGAACGGCCTTATGCTGAATTGCACAATGTTTCGTTTGGAGACATGTCAGGCCCAAGTACCCTTGTTTGGATGACAATGCTCTTGCTGATGGAGATTGCTGCAGGATCCAATTTTCTGGCGCCGTAGCTCTTCGCAACTGTCCTGGAGGTCCACGTCTACGATTTTTGGCGGGGCGTCCTCCAGCAATGGCTGCGGCACCGAACAACGGTCTACTTCCGGGAGCAGAAGAAACCGTAGACGTGCTTCTTTCTCGTATGGCGGATGCGGGCATTAGTCCTTCTGATTTGATTGACCTTCTTGCCTCCCATAGGCGTGGCATTCCAAGAGAAGGTGGACCCGGTGAGTGCAATCAATACAATGCCGGTGGGGAAAAGGCGCCTGACGTGGCCCGAAATAATATAGAGTATCCCGTTCACTCCCTTCGACTCTACACCTACGATTCTAGACGCGCAGTTCTTTGTTGAAGTACGTCCGATGCTCCGCGACACTGTTGCTGATCTCAATATCAACGCACCAGACGCTATTGAATGGTACTGACTGGCCCGGAGATGGTGAACACGTCGGGGAAGCCAAATCCCCTCTTGATGGGGAGTTTCGCCTGCTTGCAGATCACCGACTTGCTAGGTCTGACACTTTTGGCCCTTCCAGTAGAACTTGCTGATAGCACTCTTCAAGAGATCCAAGGACCGCATGCCATTGGCAATCTTTAATCAGTACGTCTTGCGTTTTAAGTGGATCAGACTCGCCTTGTACTCACGCTCCTCACGGTAGGTCATCCAGAATCTATCGCACCAAGGTTCAAACGGGCTATGGAAAAAGTCGCAGTGATTGGACAAGATGCCAACTCTCTCGTTGATTGCTCTGAAGTGATCCCGGAACCTGAGGCATTCGATGTGCCCCTCCCCCATCTGCCAGCTGGGAAGTCACTTGAAGACATTGAGGCCTCTGTTCGTTAGCACCCGCTTATCATTATGTCCTGGAATTCTGATTGTCCCTTGATTTTCAATAGTGTCCTGACGTCGAGTTTCCGCACATCACGGCTGATCCTGGTAAGCGGCTCCTTGTGCGTACAGCTCTACAAGGTAATTTATGCAATGTGGGGACAGGTCCCAGTACGGCAATTCCTTCGCCTACACAGTACGTCTTGCAAGGGTTACCCGATGTGTCTCCTGACTCCTGACTACTTCTGTAGCATCGAGAACGATCGTTTGCCGGTTCAGTCCAATTAGGTATGTCATATTAACTCGTCTGATCTATTTACATATGGTGGTACATCTCTATAGATAGTTGCAGTGAATGATACTTCTAGCCCTGTGGTGCGCCTTCGACAAACATCTATGCACGTAATTGATTTCATGACAACGTGAGAGAAAAACAGTCATAGCCGTGATTTTAAGAGGAAGCCGCATCGTGATTTAGAATTTTCCTATCAACTTCCCGAGGACTAGGTGACGAACTATAAGCATCAGCACGACGGTCAGAACTATAGTGCTTCCTGCATTCAGTGATCAGAAAAGCCGAGCGAGCTTCGAAGGGATGAACGGAGGTACCTGCATAATAGCCGACCACTTCGAATCCTCCGGTTGCGCTGTATATCGCGCCAGAAATCGGCGGTCCAGCTAACGCGCCAGACGCAGCAATGGTCATAGCCATTCCCAGCCTTCTTCCAAGGTCGCTCATATCACCGAGCTCAAAGATAGGTATCAAAAACGACGAAATGTAAGCACCGTTGGTAAAGCTAGGTATAACGTGGAAGGATATTTCTCAAGTCGCTAGAGAATGAACGTACCCATAAAGTGTGGCAATAACAACAATAGAAGACTTGTCCTGGGCAAATGGCCAAGCATATGTGAGGATGCCGGCTACGAGAGTTACGGGGGCCATATAATTCACAGCGCCTGGATTTCAGGAGTTCAGACGTACGTGGAAAGGATCAACGGTCGGACACGAACCAAACTTGTCTGTGAAAATGCCAGCAACTATACGGCCTAAACCAGATGCTGGGTCGAGGCTCAGAATTAGCCCCATACATAAAAGAGAGACGCGTACCAGCATTGGCGATGGAGACGAGATAGAACGAGAAATCAGGAGATATGCCCACTGATATAGCACTGATGTCGATGTATGTCAAGACTTGGGAACCGTGTAGCCAGTAGATTCAGATAACGAAGCTGAGCAAAACTCACCAGTGTATAGTCCAAGGAACGTCGTAAATCCTGAGATACAATAAATGGTGTATGGGGCGCTCTTGAAAGCACCGAGGTTTGCAAGCCCTCCCTTGACACGTACGGGTGGGAGTCGCCGTTCTAAAGTCAAGTTTGCTATACCCGTACTCAATATGAGAATGAACCCGATGATCCGCATGGTCCAGGAAAATCTGTCAATGGTAGGTTAGCGAGGAGGGAACCACGCGAGATGACTTACCCCACGAGGGGTATAAGCTTGCGTGCGGCAATTGGGAATACAGTCCCACCGATAGAGGAGCCACAGGCTGTTATGCCCATGGCAAGGCCCCTCTTGCGCCGGAACCAGTGTCCAATGATACTATTCGTTGGACCGAATACCATCCCACATGAAATCTGTTATACAAATTAGGACAAAAGATAGAGACTGAAGAAACAATGGCGTACTCCGATGGCAAATCCTTGACAGAGCAGAAACTGCCAGTATCTGGTGCATTCACCTACGAGAAATGTGGCCATGACAAGGAGAATACTTGCAAAAAGATAGGGTATCTTGAAATAACCAATATCGAACATCCGACCAGTGACTAAACCAGGCAAGAAGACAAGGGAATACTGGCATGCCAGTGAGTTAACTTCACCATGGTGTTGTGATCAAAAAATACCTGTATGGATCCTATCCACGCGCTGCATTCATATTATGAAATGTGGTTCTATAGGGGAGCCGAATGCATACATTGTAGAGGCACTAGAGTGCGACAAAAGTCTTTCCTCGTAGTAGGCTTGAAATACCTGCAGCAGATGTTGATACTATGATGGATCCCAGTTCTCAAGGATTACTCACACCCCAAGTATTTACATAACCGAACCTTGTAATCAGAATGAGAAACAAGCAACTGCACAACACATCAAAAACTCACGTTGAAAACGTGCTGCACATTGCCTACAGAATATATGTTGAAGGAAAGAAAGGGGGGAATGCACTAAAATGCGCGTACCCCAATGACAACTAGCCACGCCCTCCATCCGCCGTCAGGGTAATCCTCAGCGAAGGCCGCCTCTTGTATGTCGGTATCTCTGTTGTTTTTGTCTGCTAGCTGGTTTGCAGATAATCCGTCTGTTACTGACATTTGCGTACGGGAATTGCGTGTGCTAGCCATTGAGCAGGATCGTTGAAAGGGCAGCGAAACCAATCACCGCCATATGCCACCACCTGTTAAAGTTTCTGCCTCCGAGTCGAGGCTTCCGCAGATTGATGCCAGTTGAGATTTGATATACATTTGCGTAAAGACCTTCCGATCCAAGAATTCGAGGTGCTGGGAACTTTCTGGAGCTCCATCAACATGGATGCTAGGAGTTTAGGAGGACATGTCAATTTCCCTCTGACGAGGACTAGATACGAAGCAAGGATTGCCATATTTGGTGGACGCCGACCATGCCGCTTGTTGAATCGTCGGCTGATCATCAGCCGAAGCTCAGCATACAGGGCGCATTTCAGTGTAAAGATCTTTGTAGTACCCCAGGTGTCCTTCCCTGATCGTTGATCTGGAATGCTGTATAGGAATGGACGTGCAACCTAATTTGGCACCCTTCCGCCGGCCAAATTAATGTCGCCGTTCTGGTTGGCCCACTTGGGACACTGCAGAGTTGACAGGATTTCAGGTTCCTATAAACACATGAAAAGACCTACCGGCAAGCCTAGTGCATTGTAGGCGGTCTGCAGCATTTTCTTGAATTCCTAGTCTCAAGTTGCTCTCCTTGACGGTCAATCCTTTTCACAACTTGAAGAATTGACCCTACTTATTCATGAATGCAAGACTCATGTCGATGATGTACCATGTTCCCACGTCAGGACCAGACCCTCAGATGGCCTAATTCTTTGACTCGCTGGCAAAGTTTAATGAATAAACCCAATGAAATTCTGTAGTCGGTGGCTCCCAATCGGAAGGTCATGTAGAGGCGGATACCCGGTATCATCTTCCAGAAGTGCGTGTTGCCTGCAGGAACCCTTGACGTAGGTTATAGAATTAAAATACAATTCATTATAATTCAGAAGGGCTTTGCCAGAACGGCACAACGAGCAGGTAGACTGGATTGGTATCTCTGATACGCATTCACAAATTGAAAATATCTGTATCAATATTGTGAATTCAGTAACACCATTCGGAAATTGTGACCCGTTTGATATCGTAGATAGCGTAATAATAAGTTTCTTCTAGGTCAGGTCCCCAACAAATATTAAAGTTAGATTTTCAGAATTCGCGAACAGGAGCGTTCCTAGGGGATATACATTGAGCGGAGGAAGATGATCAGAGAAGGAACCTGTAAGTTACAGTTTTCAAACTTATTTCTAGGCAATGGCGCCCGAGATGGTCATACTCAGAACAGCTGAGTGGAACCTGTTTACGAAAAGCTGAACAGAAAGCTAGGCACCGCCATTGCCCATGTCGTCAAAGATAGTGAGTGATCTTCCTTCGCTACTGCTAATATTCAGAAGGTATCATCGAAGGATACGAGTATCGGATTGCCTCCAATCGTGGCCAGAGGTACATCGAGATATCTTGATTCACTTTCCACATAACGTACCGATATCTACTCCAGTTCTAATCATCTAAAAGTCGAATAATCACGTAGGGAATGTACCCAGGGTGAACAAAGTCTGCTTCTGTTTCCCTTTGTTTTTCTTTCCCTTCGGCACTGGTTCCTCAGGGGGGACATCAGGAGCAGGAGACGCACTAGAACTCGAGGTGGCACTCCAGACGGGAGGAGGTGGTGGTGTTGAGGTGCCCAAGATGTTCCTCAATGACGTGTTGCCACCTACGGCCGGCTTGGTCCTCGGAGCCGCACTTGGCAATCCAGGGAACGTAGCTTCATTCAGCTTCGGCGGAGTGGGGCGGGGTGCATTTGGAACGCTGGTTGACGAGCTAGGAAGAGGGCCAGATATGAGCGTGGGCCCGCGGGATGCTGGCGCACCGCCAGCAGACCACGGGGTCTTGCGTTGAGGTTGACGGAACGCGGGAGAAGAGGGAGAGGCTGTCTGTGATGATAGAGGAGGGAACTTTGCAATAGCCGCAGGGACTGCTGACGACGAGGAGGCCGCCCGGGCGACACGATCGAGAACCTGCCGCGAGGACTGCTGGGACGAGCGCGACCCGGTGGAGTGTTTGGCGTTTAGTACGCGCCCAGATGTAATACCGGCATATTCATTGCCCACCGAAGATGGAACAAGATCGGGAAATTGACGACGTTGCTACAATCATTTAATTAGGAAAATATCGAAAAGGGTGGACAAGATTGATTACCTCAATCTCAAATCCCTTCCATGACCTCAGAATGTCTTGCTTCTTCTCGTCTTCTTCGAGAAGGTCGACGAAGGCGTTGATGATGCTAGCAGTATGCTCGAGGTGGCAGTCCAGTACATTCCATATAGTTGAAATCAAATCTTTGGCGCTTGACTCTGATGCACGGTACCCTCGGATCGCGGCCTTCACAGCTGGCATAGCAGTAGTGGGATTGGCTGCAAAACCTTGTAGACGAGCGAGAAACGCCGTGTGTTTCCTGATACGATGGAGTGAGAACGCACATAATACGAAGCAGGTTTGCTTACTCTAAGATAGCAGGATCGACAGGCTCCCGGGTAGGAGACGGAGAAGAACGGTGGCTTGGCGCTGGTGGTGTAGGGAGCGACGTGGTGCTCGCATTGCTGTTCGTCAAGCTAGCACCAAATCCCTCCCGTCTCCTCCCTGCCCCTGGTGGCCTGGATGGACCAGGTGCAGAAGGTGGCTGACGCGGCGGAGGTTCCCTTTCGTGTTCTCTGTCTCTCCGGCTTCCTCTTCTACCAGGGATATCCTCAAACTCAAACTCAGCTGGCACACGGCGGGCGTCCTTTTTGTCTCGAGAAGTCATATCAGCCCCATGTTCTTCGACCATATGAGCCTTGAGATCAAGCGGCGTGTTAAACACGACAAATTTCTGAGCTAAACATGCACCCTGCGTGCAGGGATGATGAGCATTGTTGAAGTGACTTTCCTGAAGGACTGGTTAGCAGCATATTGACGACGACGTAAATGAATGACTAACTAGACTTTCGTAGTTCTGGAAGCTAGAGCAAGATGGTAAGCACGCAGCATGGAAGAGAGGATGGGAACCTCACTATTGATCTCTGACGCCGTTTCTCTTGCAAATGAAGCATTCTTCGTGTCTCTCTCGCATATGCGAGAAAAGTTCATCACCGTCGAAGAAACACTCTCGGCAAAACTGGCACAACGGATGCACCTCAATTTGGTCAGGCGAGGCTTTAGCCCGATGATTCATCGACGGAAGGTGAGCAGCAAGTTGTGGGTAGGTATATAGAGCATGCTCGTGGGAGAAGACCTTTTTGGATCGGATACAGAGGTCACTGGAGTAAGTGATTAAAAGACGCCACATCGTAATCATCAAGGAGGGGCATACCACATCAATTTATTATGCGTCGCACGCACATGCAGCTTGAGATCCGCCCATCCTTTTGCAATGAAGTCACAGTCCGAGTCTGGGCAATTGAAGCGAAGAAGAATAAGTGACTCCTGCATCATTTCCTCCGTTTCAAATGATATCGACAGCCGAGAGTCTTGGTAAGGGGTGGACTCATCCGTGAAGGACAAGAACGGCGCGTCTTCAGATGTCGTGAAGATCACCGACGACTGAGGTTCCTAGAATCGAGGTGAAAATCTGCAGATAACCAAGAAGGACAAAACAGTCTCTACCTTGCAGAATGTACAATCGTTCTTCTTGTATAGCGCCCTAAGTCGTAAGGCGCAGACATGACAAGTGCGATGGTTGCATTGCGATACTGAGTAATATTTGACTGGTTCTGCGCAAATCCAGCATACAGCTTCATCGCTGGTCTCTTCTTGGGCAGAAGCTTCGCTTGGTTTTCCAACATAGACCACTATTTCCTTCTCTGTTTGTTTAACTGCTGCAGGTCCAGATTCGGTGTCGCCATTCGTATTTGCGCTCTGTAATTTGCCTCTACTGTTTCCCCCTCGACCTCTTTGGCGTTTACGAGCTCCTTTTGGCCCCGCGGACGTGGTATTAATTTGTGCAATGGCAATTGAAGACATTTCAGAAGGCTGTGGTAGAAGGGAGAAGAGAAATCTGGCTCGTCATTTCGGAACCGGCTCGGTGTTTTGGTAATCAAATCCCTAATATCAAAAAATTAAATTTTATCTAAAAACACAAAAATAATATCTACTTAAGTACATCTACGTTTTGTTAGCGACAACACAGAAAGTGCTGAGTTCTAGAGGACACGCAATCAAGAAGAATCATCGGAATCACCCTCCATGGCCTCCTCATCCTCTCCCCTAATATTCTCAACGCTATTGCGCGGTATCTTACCCTTCATCCACCTTCCCTCCGGGAAATCAATCCTACAAAGTCCCGAGGCCGTCGCAGAAGCCAACATTCCTGCTGATGCCAGTCCGTTCCCTTCGTTCCACACAACGCGCTGGATGCCAACCTCTCGAGACCACGATCCAATACTCGTGCTGCCCGGGTTCTTTGTCCTATCAACGATCTCTTGCGGCAGAAATCGCTCCAGCATGCGGTACTCCTTCAATTTTCGGACTATAGTCCAGCTGGTATATTTTGTGTATAAAGAAGGGCTACGAGGAAGAATATTCAATGACCAAAGAGATGCAATATGCTCGAGCTCGACGTACAACAGAGCCGCCTCTCCGCGTGGACCTTAACATGTTCGTTGTTGAGCATGCTCCATCAGCAGAGGCCACAGCAAGTTGTGGGTGATAGTCAGATGCACTCAGGCACTGATACAAAGAGTGAGTCACGAACAAACCCGCAAAACGGCATAGACAAACCCAAACCGGCCCTTGAGGCTCCATTAGCGTATGTCCTCTGCCAAGCATACTGGGTGACGCCGAGTATGCTTTCACGATGTTCTCATGATCAATCGTAATAGGCCCCCCCGCAAAAGGTGAGAACGCCATCGTATTAATGACATCTAGCGTTCAATCAGATAAAGGTAAACAAGATAGAATATCTATGACTTACCTCTTGTCCGATTCATGACTGATCCTCGACCGTCGCGTATATCTGTCATACATTCCATACCATCATATCCGCCGCTAGCGATGACGGTGGGATCCTGATCAATGCACGGCGTGCCCGAAGGTGCACACGGTGGTGCTCGTATCCATGCCAGAGCGCGAATTGCGGATTGATGGACGGAAATGTAGTGCGTAGGAAGGAGATCAGTGATGGGAACCCTATCTGGAAAGGACGAATCGTCAGAAAGCTCAGCAAGATATTACCGGGCATCCATACTAGGATCATCCATGGATTTTAGGGCCACCCCAATGTTGTATACAGCTATGATACCTTCATACAAAGATGTCAGTGATCATCCTGACTTGGAAACAACACGCTCATCCTCACCGTTCGCAGTCCCGATGGCGATGACTTCACTATTAGCCCAATCAAAGGTCCAGCATGCTGTCTCAGCCAGTTCGATACGTAGAACAGGCTGAGGAATACGAACTACAGATATAACGAATCAGCGAGAGCGGAGGATAAGACAATGATATACCAAAAACAGGGTCTGAACTGCTGCGCTTAAAGTCACCAGGGTCTGGTATTGTAAACACCGAGAAAGAACCATCCTCGAATGTTCCAGCAAGCAATCCTAGTTTCCTCGGTTTTGAATCGCAGGCGGAAATCTGGGAATCTGTCAAAGGCAGCCCAAACGGGCAGTCGAATCACATACGGTATCATGCGATGGGAGAGGGCACCATTTCAACTCGTGTGCTGGCCCAGAGTCAATGCAAACTACAAGCTCACAGCTCAATCCCTCAGGCGTCAAGGACCAGATCTGGATGCAGGCATATAATGGACGAGGCTCGCGAACACCTATTTCAGGTGAATGTTCACTTGTAGGAAACGGAGCGACGGCGAGATATTGCTTGTATTGACGGCCTACACGAGATTCGAGCTAAACCAAGGGAGAATGCAGCATTTTTCTAACCTGGCCGGTCATCTGGATGGATTGGACAACAATCAAGACCCCACGCAGGTGCCCCGGGGTTGAAAACGTAGGATTTACTTTCAGGGATGAATTCGGCTGGAGAAATATGTCAAATTTTCGTATTAGAAAATGAAAACGGCGCACCAATCCTTCGAGTCTCGTAGAGGGCCATCTCTACGCGAGTTTGAGAATTAAACGGCCCAAAAAAACAGGGAACGGGAGGAGGAGGCTTCAATGCACCCTCTTCCGTCATTGTAGTATCAGAAGGAAGGTACGGAGCAGCATCCCTACCGAAGATCATTTCCATGAACAGATCGAGGGTAAAAGGCAACATACTCTTTGCTTAATACTTGGAGATCTTTTTTCACCTTGACGTTGCGATAGACAATCGGCCGTCTGTCGGCCTCGACCTCAGCATCAGCAACGCCCTCTTTGAACCACCCTCTATCCTCAGTGAGTTCCCACAGAGGCCCAGCGCCGACATTGTATCCCCAAGCCTTGTTGACGCGGTCAGCAATCCTGACATTGTGGGTAAAATTGTTGGTTAACGTCGTCTGTGTCTCCGCAAAGAGCTTCGGGGGAGCTACTAGACGTTCGACCTGTCCATCACGAGCATATAGTGGTACCGCTCGGTGTCGATGGTTCACGCTGGGTGCCGGAAGGACATACATCTGCCTTCTGGACCCACCGACCGCGCGAGGAGCATTTTTTGGCTTGACGACGAAATCTCCGGACCGTGCTTTCGGTTTGTTTTTCGGTTTGGCAGGCTCTGGTACCTCAGTTTCAATGTTCATGTCGTCTTCATCATCATCTTCGTCGAGTTCATCGGTTTCGTCCTCTTTCGTGTCTTTGGTGTCTTTTCCTGGTGCAAAGTCGCTGCCACTAGAGGCATCATCAAGGTTCGCAATAGAGGGGACACCAACACCATCATCTGCAATCTCGAAACCAGCAAGAGCACTGTAGCTCGGTCGCGTTTTTCGAGGACGAAGTTGGCGGCTCATGATGGGAGTAAGTCGGTCTTCGGACCGTAGATCGATTTCTATAAATGATATTTCTCCTTAATTCGTCCCCAACGATTTTCCGTCCAAATTCTTACTTACTTCTCAGTGTAGTTTAATTTTTTCATCATAATCTGCCTGAAACATGAATATTTTCTTGTATTTTCTTAACTTACCACGGTCGCGAATCTGGGAGCCGTTGTGCTGCCGAATTGCCGGCTGATGGCTTTTGAACCTCCGAATATTTCCGGCCCGAACTTCCCAGCGTAAATTCTCCACGTTGATGCTGTGTCTTCTACCTTTCTTGATTTTCGTACCATCATTATCGTTGCTTGGCTTCGTACCACCACCAGCCTACGAATATACGGTCGTTCAAGCCTTACCCCCCACACTCGTCGTGGCTTCCCAACAATAATATAGCACCAGGACTTTGCTATGCACAACGATGAACATCCTTTCTCTTTAGAATTGGCAAGTTTGAAAGCAGATATATCCAAATTTCAGGTATTCTATCTTCTTGCTAGTACGCTATCTATTAACGTTTGTTTCCAAAGGATGAGGCCCACAGCGCCTCTGTAAAATTACAGCGATATGCCCTAAATACTTCCAATTCGCATGAAAGACTAGTACAGTTGGAACGCGAAAATGCTTTAATCAAGTCGGAACTGAGTGTTCTTCGCGCTAATCCTCATTCAAATAATTCCGAATCTCATCCAGCGGTCCTCCAATCACAGGAGTTGACGCTGTCGCTAAGGAGGCTGTCGGACAAATTATCACTCACAGAAGATGCCCTACTCGAACGTACGACACAACTCGCCGAGGCGAACACGGAGCTCGCCAAATCCAAAGATGCTGCGGAAGGAGCGTATGCTTTGGCCGCGAGAATCCGAGGCAGAGAGGAAGAGGGTAAAGTTCGAGAACGGGACCTAGAGAAACAGCTCAGAGAGGTACAGGAACAAAACAAGATGTCCGACCTAGTCGTTCGCGAGTATGCTGACTATGTTCGCTCGCTCGACGGCAGGACATCTATGTCGCCCCGTTTACCACCAAATACAAGTCTTTCCGAAGCAAAATCTGGCATCCATAAACTGTTCGATGATTTCTCTTCGGAATCCGAGGAGCTTCATGCCAAGGTAGATCACCTTGAAGGCGAACTTGCCATTGTGCATTCCAAGTATGAAGCGGAGATAAGGACCAAGGAGAACAACGCGGTTGAACTCGCGAAAGCTCAGGCTGAGCTAGAGAAGCTGAAACTAGAGGACAATTCAGCCGCAAAAATGGTCTCGAGATACATGTACGTCGTTTTACTATATTGGAAAACACTTGTCACCAAACTTCCACAGGAAATTCTCACAAGCGGCGACAAATCGTCTCCAGGCGTCACTTGTGTCCATGAACGAAAGACATACCGCGACGGTCAATACTCTGAGTACACAGATAGCTGTAATGTCTTCTCAGCTCGAACAGTCCCGTGCCGATACTGAGAAACTGAGGCAAGCACTGGACGAAGTGGGTGGCGATATCATGCGGGAGGCTTTTGGTCGTCGCAGAGAAGTTTCGTTAAGAATTCGTATGGTTGCCCGCGAAGAGAACACCGAGGAGTGGCTTCGACGGTGGACGTTACGTGCTGAAGAAGGTATTGAGCGAAGAGATGACGCGAGCACGCTTTTGGAGAAGATGCTTCGCGACGCTCATGGGTTTACTGCAGACCTTAATGGCTCCTCTGAGTCTATGGGTCGGATCGTTGTGGCTGAGAGTGCCGTGGAAACGTTGGTTGAAGAGCTACGGATACAAACTGCTCGAAGGCTCGAGTTGGAGAAGTTGGTCGTGCTACCACCCATTCCAGTACATCAGAAGAATCTTCCTGAACCTCCACCCTCTGAGGAGAAGAAAGAAAACCAAGAGGAGGCGAAGCCAGCTCCGGAAACAGAGGCATCGGAGGACCAACCAGAGGTGATAAGCATTCATCAGCCTTCTCCTCGCCTACTGTCGCAGCCCACATCTATCTTCGATGAACTAGCCATATCTTCATCTTCATCTTCATCTTCCACTCTGGTTACCTCGGATCCTGTGCCCTTCCCTCCCAAAGAACAGTTGTCTTTACTTGCAGAGCTCACGCAAGTAAGTCGACGTTACGATGATATGCAACGAGCCTTCCGTGATTGCCATCACGCGCTTCAAGAGCTCCAGAATCAACTTTCGGCAACCAACTCCAGTCAGGTCCTTCACACGGCGGCGGAACGGCTGAGCGACTATGCAGAAGACGCCCGTGTTGAATTAGAAATCCGTATCGCTGACGAGGATCTTCTCGTGCACGGGTTCGAGACAATCTTAACCGTTCCTGGAGCTCTCGACGATAAATCTGAAGACTCACCAACCTTGGAGGAGGTGGAAGCACAGATCGACGCTTTTATCTCGGGCTCTGATCCGGCTGTGAAGAAAACTCAGCAGAATATCTCTCAGAAGCTGGACGATATACAGCATGATATTGCTGCTATCAAGCGAGCTATACATGATCCTGACCTACTCTCACCTATACCCCCGTCTCCTTCCTCGGGGTGGATATCGTGGGCTTCCCGCCCTTCGAGTCCCTCTGCTACAACATTCGGAAACGTCATGACAAATCCGAAGCTTCGGCAAGCGCAGTCCATGAACTTCCCGACACGAAAGGATCCCTACGCAAATTTGGGCTTGCGTGTGTCGATGCCTCTCTCTCCGCCTGTCTCTTCAGTGTTTGTGGAGAATTGGGGACCGAGGCCAAGGACCTTGAGCGCCTTGTATAGTCTTGGCCTGGCAAGGAACGCGAGTGGCACTTTGGGTAGTGGGTTCATTCCGCCAACTCCTCGGGAGAATCATGTGGATGAGGAAACCGAGGACGAGGAGGACGAGGATGACGTGGAATGAAATATTTCCCATGATTAAGGAAACGGGACGTTCACGAAATAAATTATTCGTAGTTTTATAGTTGTATTCAAGACTGCTAGTTGTCACAAATCTTTTTGATGCTATGTCACTGTCCTAAGACTATGTCATTTCCCTTGTTACACTTGTAAAGTCCAAAAATGCGAATCATATACAGTCGTTAATTGCATCACATCATTATATTATCATCACTCGGAAGTGTTTGGGCTTTCCGGTGCATATGGTCCATATTCCACTGCGTCTTGCGATCATCTGGCTTTACAACGTACGCCATATCCAGAACCTCAACTACCCTTCCCTCGTCGGAGACGAAGCATGCTCGCCCGATGCTCTCGTCCCATGTCGCTGCCGAGATACCTTGGTGAAAAAACTTGGGATGAGATTCCTCGTTCACATCTGCAAACGGAGCATAAACGAATTTAGGGATACCCCGTCGGCCCTTCCTGAGGAGGGGCTCTTCGGTTGGTAGTGTGGGGGAAGAGTACCCCGTAGGCAGTGCCTCGCGGCTGGTGTATCGCAAGAGGGATGTCATCTTGGGTGATATTGTCCGGTCGTCTTCAGGCTGATGCCACGCGAGAGAACGATACACCCCGGGAATGATACGAGTGATGTCGGTGTCACTGCGATGGAGGGACTGCTGAACTGGGGGTGGAATATGCGGATATAGAGCGATGGGAAATTGCCTAATGGAATACCATCACGAAAAAAACAGCAAGTTACCCCCTCTACCCGCCGAAAAACGCCTCTCCGCGCGCCGCTCTTCTCTTTAAAATATTCTGAGAGATGTCTTCCGGTCATTCTCCTCCCGACCATGGTTCGGGGAGAAATTTTGGGATTTTGAACGTCTAAAATGCCATTTTTCGAGCCAGGGGACGAGGAGATGGTCTTTGTATTTTCATAGGGCTATGTAAGTAGTGTCTACAAATAATATACCGTATTTATTGTCCCGATTTCTTGCACGAAATGTACTGGTATCTAACCGAATGTCCTGGGAATGCTCATTAGAGCTGCAACGGTGCGGAGATAGAGCGTAAAACTTACCGTTTACTTGCGCTCACAAATTTATCCATGCTCGTTATGAGAGAAATTCCAAAGTTTTACGCCTGTAGGAGAAGGTTCTGCGCACTATTTGCGGTCCGGTAAATGCATATCAAAACAGAACGGCTGCACAAACTTACCATTCTCCATCGTCCCCTTGTCCTGCCCTTAAATCTGTCCTGACCTTGCTCGGCGGATGACGATACGTCTTGTCAGTACAGAATCTTACTTCATTTCTTCCCCTGAGCTCAAACTTGATATTTCGAAGGCGACATATCTCCAGAGTGGAAAAGATTGGTCTTGGTCTAGAAAAATGTCAGTAGGCATGAGCGTGGAGAGTTTTGGGAAGGTACTATTCTTCCCACCTATTGTCACGGATCCACTCTCCGCCATCGCTCCCTTGCAAGCAATCCTGGTCTTGCTCGTCGGACGGCGATACGTCGTGTCGACGCAAAAATATACCCCGTTTCGATTCTTGTGGCCTTCGCTCGAGAGAGAGCCTCGCGGGTAATTAAAGAAGCTGAATGAGAAATGAGTGGGGGAAATTTTAATTCAACAATAAGGCCTACTATCTGCGGGGTTGCAGTTGCTCCCTCGTCTTTGCACTCCCAGCCTTGCTCGCCGGACGACGATACGTCGTCTCAGGGCGAAAATATGCTTCGTTTGATGAGGCCTAAGAAATCCAATCGAGGGTGTGCCGTGTGAGATCTATCAATGAGTAAGTGCGCGCGAATTTAGATTAACAAGATGATTCACCACCCCCGGGGGTATCTCCGGTCAAATCTATCGATCCTCCACACCCCGCCTTCCCTCACCTTTGTGCTAGCTTGACTCTGCTCACGAGACGACAATATATTGTGTTAGTCAAAAGTTCGTCGTCGTTACACAGTTTGAGGTCAACGGTGAGACCTTCGAGCTTGAAGGATGTTGGAGGATCGGTTCTGCGGAGTGCATGAGTGTGCGTGAACGCAGAAGTGACCGGACGCACTTACCATCCCCAGGACATTTCCCTCAATTCAACCATGCCTGCAGCTCCTCCGCTATTCCCGACTCTTCAGACGATCCAGACGTTGTTCGCCGGACGACGATACGTCGTCTCAAGACAAAATCTGCTTTAAATCAGGGAGAAAAATCTGATGTGGATATCGGGCAGCCGTCGACGGCGAGGGTGCTGATGTCTGAGATCGAGATCTGCGTGGAATGAGCACACTTGAACGCGCCCAAAGTGTGTGCGGACTTACCGCTCTGCGCATTCCACAATATTCATGTGATACTTCCCGGATGTTCAATCTTTGACAGCTGCTCGTCGGATATCGATACGTCGTTTCGAGTCAAAACTCGGTCCTCTTGCTCCAGAAAGAGCATTCGCAGCGTCTGCGACGTGAGATGAGAAGATTAAGAACACTCTTGACATCTGGGGAACACCTACCTGCAGAATTACTGTGCTGCGAGGTTACATTGAGTGTGTCTTGAGCTCATAATCGAGACTTGAGACAGTTTGTGCATGCAAGAAAGTAAGGATGGGTGGAAATGAAGATAAGGAGACGGTAGTAAGAGAAGAAGAAATGCGCGCGCGTTGCCGATCACGACTCGGAAGTGTATCCCGTTATGGATATCCACGCCCACCTTGATATCCAACGCCCATGCGCATTCCTGCACGCCGTCTGGATTAATGTTGAAGGCAAGAATATGAGGGACAGTGTTGCTATAGATGAAGAAAAAGAAGACGGAGAGGGAAAGGGAGATGAAAGGGAAGGAAAGGGAAGTTGAAGGTGTGTGAATAAAAGGGAACTGTCAACTCGATGCTGACTCTGATCAACAAACTCTCGACAGGGTCATGGGACGCGAGATGCGTGCTCGTCCGTTGACGGCTGGCGACCAGAACTGGTGCGATTCTCCACATGTCAAAATATTTCTGACGCCACTGACTCCATCTTCTTCTCGTTTAGGCTGCACACTTCGAAACTTCCTCGGGCGGAGGATTCCTCTTAGCGAACAAGACGTAAGATTTTTTTAGGCATCATTTCTTAGACAAACAACGCGTCTCAAGGCATGCAAACACGTCAACATGTCGTCTTTGTTTACTCCTTCCACCGTCGCAAAATTTCGACCATCCAACGGCTGGAGCTGGCGTAACATTCATAGCTGCTTGGCATTATCGGTAACATCCCTTTTGAATACGATCCCTTTCTGATTTTCCTCTCTATAGGGCGCGGGATGTTGGGATAAGAGTCCCCCATGAGAACACAGGTATGTAAGCTTCTTCATCCAACTCTTTGTAAGACTTACTCCCAATTTCAGTGATCGTAATCTGCGAGTTATTCATTCTTTAGTACATCTTGCTTCAGAATGAGGAGTCCTTTTCCCCTCGTTGCGCACAGACTCGAGGGTTTGCCCTTCCCAGAAATGTGTACGTCTTATTTCCTATGTCTCTTCTGCTGGATTGTCGAGCCCAAAAGTGTCTAAACATTGCCCGTCAAGTCAGTAAAGGATCCTGTGAATGCGGCGCACTCACCCCGCCCTCCAAGGGTCCGAACGACGCTCGAGACATCCGCAGTAAGTGATTGCAGATGCCATAAGCACGTTATTGACAGCACTGATCCGCGGGGCAGTGATGGCGATTCGGGATCGTACGTACCGGATATTTCAAGTCGGCGAATTATCTGACGAAGATTCCAGATTTGCAATGCAACTTGCGTCTATACGGCGGCACCGAGGAAGGTGTTTGACGTGGTGTAGGCCCTGTGAGGTCACTGTCGTGGTTTTGACATGGAGTGTCAATCATGACGAGAAGTCGGATAATCTATAATGAAAGGAACGGTATGTTATTCCGTCGTGATCTCAGGTTACATGTTACTCAACTTTGCTTCTTTTTACATGCACTCGCCTCCGTCATCACGGGGCATTCACCACTTTTCCAGGTACGAAGACAGGTCCACCCCAAATCAATGGTGAGCGCCCCTCTATTTCCCGAGCTGACGCCCCGTTGACCTGTCATAACCTCGTCCAGACAAGAGAATGGGTGGCCGTTTTGGACGGTGTAGGTGCTCATTTGTGATTATCGCATTCTACCGGAATTAATGAGGAACATAGATATCCAGGAGAAGTATTACTCCTCCGTCCTTAGTGGTATTCTGCTCTACCAAACTCTATGTCATGTTCCGTTTATATTGAGACACAGAGATGGACTTGCGATTCGACCATTCAGGAAGTAGCAGCCGTCAAGAAGCGTACCTCGAGCATACTTTTTTCCGCCGTCAATGCACCACTAAACATGGATAGCAACAGTCGCGATTGCGAATATGGCATGTCGCCGTCACCGAAAGGTGCATGGGATCCGGAATGGCTCTCCGTAAGTGACCTTGATGGAGTTTGCACCCCAATTTGACGTTATCCTTTGCAGGAATATTGTCGAATCCGAGATCGGCTGCCAAAGATCGAAGACAGTGATGGACATATCAGGAATAAGCTGTGATGTCCCCCTACCTCGACCAAAGGTATGTTGAAACCTTGGATAAGAGAGCTCCCTGGCTTAATTGTGGACTCTCTAGGACTTTGGGCGAAGATTTCAGAGTTTGGAAGCTCGGGAACAAGCATAAATTGACCGGGGTGCGATCGTTGGAATATATCTTGACATAAGGGCAGACATGCCTCCAGTTTGAAGGAACAGTAAATCGTAGCCTTTAATTATAGAGTGTACGAATGACTTGTACAATTTAGTATAGCAAATGAAACCGGTTTTCTGTCATAATCGAACGAATATATAAGATCAGTCTCATTTGAACGTATCCGTGAAGGGATCCGAGCTCACTTTCAGATCTCTTCCTATGTTTATACTGGAATTTGGGTAAATCGTGTATCCATCTCGTGAGTATCAGTTGATCCCTGCAAGACATTGAAAGTTAAACGCAAAATTAGGCCAGAAATGGGGAGAACTTACAAGTCATGATGTCAAGGACTCCATTCCTGGGCATTGAGGTAAGTTCATACTTACTCCGCCATCTTGATCCCCGCCTCGCAAGAGACAGGCTACCTCGGATAAATTGATGTTCAAATTAATGGGAGCCGACGTTCATGAGGGAATCCAGCTTGAGAAAGTCATTCTTGACACCGGATTCAAAAAGTACAACTAGGACAAGAAGCACCGACAAACATATAATTAGGGGACGTTACTTACCGAGCTGCACGCAACGTCGGTCAATTGTTGACAGGTGTCGCCCTCAAAAGCTGGCGTTTCGAATTTGTGAAGTTTCGGATATCCTCTCGATGCCTTCTGGGTGAGCCATGAATCGTTGAGTATTCTAAAGTAGGGGGGTCATCGAATCGAGTTGATATGGATGCGAAAGGTAAGGCAAGTAAGTATTCCATGCACGTGTAAGGCCCGGTCCGATACAGCCACGATTTGACTTTACCTTTGACGACCGTCTCCTCTTCTTCTATATGTTCCATACAGTGAGGCGTCTCGTTTCTTCCGTATTTCAAAGGAACGGAACGTCTGCCTAGTCTAGACTTGTCTATTTTTGTTTGCCCAGCCTTGTTAAATCCCCTCCCAGGTCCCCGTCATGTTAATCTCGACTGACCGGTATCTGACTCTTCAGACTTGCATGCCAGCCGTAATCTTTCAATCCTCCTTGTTTCAAAAGCTCACAGTTTATCTTCTTTGACAGAATGTTACGTGCATTTGATTTTATGTCTTGCTACCGCCGAACAAAGGCCTACGAACAAATCCTTTCTAAGAGTTTTATGACGCCTCACTGGGGGCCGTGATTGACGTGTTATCCGTTTTCGGGACTACGCCTCGTGTCCCGACGTGCAAAACCTCTTCATTTTACGACTGTACAGTGAGTTTATTCATCTGCTCGCCATTTCTTTGAAGGAAACAAAATATTAACTAATGTTTCTTGAAGAGACTACTGAAGTATGAGGAATTCTCTTTCCTGTTGCGCTTTAACTCTGAATTCGCTCATGATGACCTGCCAGGAATACTCGGCAAGCAACCAAACATTTACTTTAGCCGACGTCACAAACCTATGATGCACTTTAGCTCCGTCTGTCATTGGTTTGGGCCCTTCCAAAACTTGGAAGATTCGAGGGGACTTTTTGAGAGCTATACAACATTGGTGGTATATTTCGACTGTAGTCCGCGTGGTACGTGAGATTTCTGTGATCACTCTTGTTAGATGGACTAGATTTATTATTTTAGTCATTTATCGTTGAGTTGTATTCAGTCTTCAAGGAATGACAGCGCAATGCACTTTGTTTTGAATCCAGGACTCGGTTTCAACCCTTGAATTTTCACTGGCAAGACAACAGTCCAGCCGTACACATCAAGACCACGTCGATCAATGCATCATGTCATGCAAGTTTCTTCATTCCGAACGTAAGAATCTTGCGACCTGTATCATTGGCACCAGGTTACGATACCTGGAAATAGGTCTTATTCGAATTCTGGCACTTTTCCAACGCGGCGACCTTGGATTTTACAACGTCTGTAATATTTAATGACTGATCTACCTCCGCAGTTCCAGAGATATCTCCACTAAGGCCGTTGTTGATTACAGATGTGATATCACGGCACAAGAGTGTTCATCTATCTTTGGCGTTCTCCTTCGATTTCGGTGTGCTGACTTGGTCCATGGCAGATCGAAAATAGATGTATTTCCCTATCAAGTCTTTAATCTGCTACCCGTACCTTACCTCGAAGCTGTTTTGCGCACTTCCACGGTTTGCTTTCCAGATTTGGACTCGCTAACCACGACCCTGATCTTTTATGAACTCGACAGTGAGTCCTTTAGCACTATGGTTAAGTTTGTGTCTGTGGGATGCTGATACATTTTCTTAGATGTTGGATTTTTATTGCGATATAGAACGAATCGAGATCCCCCAAGTGACGTACAGCAGCGAGAATACAAAATATTGAAAAAATAGAGTGTACACGGTATCGAGCTTTGAGCCATGAAATGAAATCACCGTGACATGGCCAGATAAGGACTCGGGGTGTCGATTTCTGAGCCAATTTCAAAGAAGACGCAAACATCTTTATTCTAGAATGGTTACCTGACGCTGTCACCACTTCGAACTTGAAACTCACGCTGAAATGGAAGAGCAAGACTCAATGTGTTTCATTAAGCGACGTATCTGTGATTCTCTAAGTCGCGTCCTCTCCAACCCCGCAGGGAACTACACACGGGGAAGAGATTATTGAAATCCCAAGTCTCAATTCTGCGACATCTTCCAACGTTCAAAAGCACGGGGACCTTGATCATGCGGTAGCAGTGAGGCTTCGACGCCACTGTCAGGCTATGCGGCGCCCAAATTTTCACTTGGTTCCAAGCTTGCTCGAAGGGATATCTGCTGTTCCCGATCGACTTGTTCATTCTATAGCTTGATAGACTCACACGGCGAGCCAGTATAATTTTGGGACACACCAAAAATGTAAGTAAAACTTTCTCTAACTCGAATCAGGTTTTTGGCTCAAGCTGATTGGCCCTAACAGGTAAATTCAAAGAGACATTGAATGTCTGTTTACCCGAATCATCCTATTTTCGGCATGTACAACGTGCCGATTCATATTGATATCTTTGACAGCTCAGTATGTCATCTTATTGTAGTCAAGCCGATGCTAAAGAGGTATAAAGGAAGGTATCCGTCTGCCGGAATATATCATCCCAACCCTCCTTTCCCATTCCCCCCTCCTCTACATCACTCAATCTCCCTATACCTCGTCCCCTCTCATTTTCTCGTTGTTGTTTATGCTAAGCGCTCAGTGCTCTTGTCGCTGTGCACGGCCATTGGGGAGTTTCCAGCGTCGCGTCCTTGGACGCGTCGTGGTCTCGTGACTGAAACTCCCTGACCGGTTGGGCGGGGTTTCGATAGCCGAGAATTCTTTCTTATTGACTGTCATGTCGGTTGGGGTTTCATCGTCGAGCTCAACGGTGAGCTCATTTCTTCTATGCTTCGATTCATTTTCTGACTGTTTACTACAGCTTAGATGGCATCGAAATCGATAACGACAGCAGCGACGCTTCGTCGAGGTATGTGAGGCGCGGATTTAGATGTGAGTACTTGCCTTGTTCCACTTGACGCGCACTCAGACCCGCGCAGCCCGATCTCCAACGTGCGGATGACAGGATGCCCGCGGATGGAATATGCTCGGGTGCGTTTCAAAGCGCGCTAATAGAGACGGTGAGCACCTTCGATAATTTTGATTTACGCGCCCTCTGACGTCCGTAGCTCGCAGCCTACGACGATGACATCCACGCACGGCTAGCAGAATGCCCGTCTCTTCAACACATTAGCCTCGTTTACGCAGTGGGCAAGAATGGTATACTGTACGACAGCTGGAGGTAAGCTGCCCGTTCGATGCACAACACAGAGGCTGACGGACGTTTCAGTTTGCGCGGGGTCCAAGGAAGTAACAGCCCGGGATGGAGACTTGGTCGAGGGGTGGGGATGGATGTCGGTGTGTGCGGGGAGTGGAGGCGTGCGGATGGAGAGGGTCAGGCAGAGAGGGGTCAGGCGGAGAGGGTCGATGGAGGGAGGGAGGCATGCTATTATTAGACAAGGAAGGGAGGCAGTAGCAGAAATTGCAGGGAGTAGGCGACGTCGAGACGGCCACGGATGTGGATTTTGGAGGTTAGGCGGGGGTTTGATTCGTCGTCGAGTTAGGAGGGAAGATGGTGATTTTGGTGGTGTCGACAGATTTTGGTGTTGGGCGCGAGCGCTCGCAACAGAGGGACAGCCCCAGGGGTAGCACCATGGTCGGAGACCAGCGAGAGCACTGTGGCTCGGGCGCATGTGCGAGGACGAAGTTGGCGGCTCATGATGGGAGTCTGCGTCGGCCCGCACTTCCCAGCGTAAATTCTCCACGTTGATGCTGTGTCATCTACCTTTCTTGATTTCGTACCATCATTATCGTTGCTTGGCTTCGTACCACCACCAGCCTACGAATATACGGTCGTTCAAGCCTTACCCCCCACACTCGTCGTGGCTTCCCAACAATAATATAGCACCAGGACTTTGCTATGCACAACGATGAACATCCTTTCTCTTTAGAATTGGCAAGTTTGAAAGCAGATATATCCAAATTTCAGGTATTCTATCTTCTTGCTAGTACGCTATCTATTAACACTTGTTTCCCAAGGATGAGGCCCACAGCGCCTTTGTAAAATTACAACGACATGCTCTAAATACTTCCAATTCGCATGAGAGACTAGTACAGTTGGAATGCGAAAATACTTTAATCAAGTCGGAACTGAGTGTTCTTCACGCTAATCCCCATTCAAATAATTCCGAATCTCATCCAGCGGTCCTCCAATCACAGGAGTTGACGCTGTCGCTAAGGAGGCTGTCGGACAAATTATCGCTCACAGAAGATGCCCTACTCGAGCGTACGACACAACTCGTCGAGGCGAACACGGGGCTCGCCAAAGCCAAACATGCTGCGGAAGGAGCGCATGCTTTGGCCACGAGAATCCGAGGCAGGGAGGAGGAGGGTAAGATTCGAGAACGGGACCTAGAGAAACAGCTCAGAGAGGTACAGGAACAAAACAAGATGTCTGACCTAGTCGTGAACGAGTATGCTGATTATGTCCGTTCGCTCGACGGCAGGACATCTATGTCACTCCATTTACCACCAACCACCAGTCTTTTCGAAGCAAAAGTTGGTATTCATAAACTGTTTGATGATGTTTCTTCGGAATCCGAGGAGCTTCATGCCGAGGTAGAGATCACCTTGAAGGTGGACTTGCCATTGCGCATTCAAAGTACGAAGCGGAGATAAGGAACAAGGAGAATAATACGATCGAACTTGCGAATGCTCGGGATGAGCTAAAAAAGCAGAAACTAGAAGATAATTCGGCCGCAAAAATGGTCTCAAAATACATGTGCGTCGTTTCACTCTATCAAGCACGCCAGTCACTAAATTTACACAGGAAATTCTCGCAAGTGGCGACAAATGGTCTCCAGGCGTCACTTTTGTCCATGAACGAAAGACATACCACGACGGTCAATACTCTGAGTACACAGATAGCTGTAATGTCTTCTCAGCTCGAACAGTCCCGTGCCGATACTGAGAAACTGAGGCAAGCACTGGACGAAGTGGGTGGCGATATCATGCGGGAGGCTTTTGGTCGTCGCAGAGAAGTTTCGTTAAGAATTCGTATGGTTGCCCGCGAAGAGAACACCGAGGAGTGGCTTCGACGGTGGACGTTACGTGCTGAAGAAGGTATTGAGCGAAGAGATGACGCGAGCACGCTTTTGGAGAAGATGCTTCGCGACGCTCATGGGTTTACTGCAGACCTTAATGGCTCCTCTGAGTCTATGGGTCGGATCGTTGTGGCTGAGAGTGCCGTGGAAACGTTGGTTGAAGAGCTACGGATACAAACTGCTCGAAGGCTCGAGTTGGAGAAGTTGGTCGTGCTACCACCCATTCCAGTACATCAGAAGAATCTTCCTGAACCTCCACCCTCTGAGGAGAAGAAAGAAAACCAAGAGGAGGCGAAGCCAGCTCCGGAAACAGAGGCATCGGAGGACCAACCAGAGGTGATAAGCATTCATCAGCCTTCTCCTCGCCTACTGTCGCAGCCCACATCTATCTTCGATGAACTAGCCATATCTTCATCTTCATCTTCATCTTCCACTCTGGTTACCTCGGATCCTGTGCCCTTCCCTCCCAAAGAACAGTTGTCTTTACTTGCAGAGCTCACGCAAGTAAGTCGACGTTACGATGATATGCAACGAGCCTTCCGTGATTGCCATCACGCGCTTCAAGAGCTCCAGAATCAACTTTCGGCAACCAACTCCAGTCAGGTCCTTCACACGGCGGCGGAACGGCTGAGCGACTATGCAGAAGACGCCCGTGTTGAATTAGAAATCCGTATCGCTGACGAGGATCTTCTCGTGCACGGGTTCGAGACAATCTTAACCGTTCCTGGAGCTCTCGACGATAAATCTGAAGACTCACCAACCTTGGAGGAGGTGGAAGCACAGATCGACGCTTTTATCTCGGGCTCTGATCCGGCTGTGAAGAAAACTCAGCAGAATATCTCTCAGAAGCTGGACGATATACAGCATGATATTGCTGCTATCAAGCGAGCTATACATGATCCTGACCTACTCTCACCTATACCCCCGTCTCCTTCCTCGGGGTGGATATCGTGGGCTTCCCGCCCTTCGAGTCCCTCTGCTACAACATTCGGAAACGTCATGACAAATCCGAAGCTTCGGCAAGCGCAGTCCATGAACTTCCCGACACGAAAGGATCCCTACGCAAATTTGGGCTTGCGTGTGTCGATGCCTCTCTCTCCGCCTGTCTCTTCAGTGTTTGTGGAGAATTGGGGACCGAGGCCAAGGACCTTGAGCGCCTTGTATAGTCTTGGCCTGGCAAGGAACGCGAGTGGCACTTTGGGTAGTGGGTTCATTCCGCCAACTCCTCGGGAGAATCATGTGGATGAGGAAACCGAGGACGAGGAGGACGAGGATGACGTGGAATGAAATATTTCCCATGATTAAGGAAACGGGACGTTCACGAAATAAATTATTCGTAGTTTTATAGTTGTATTCAAGACTGCTAGTTGTCACAAATCTTTTTGATGCTATGTCACTGTCCTAAGACTATGTCATTTCCCTTGTTACACTTGTAAAGTCCAAAAATGCGAATCATATACAGTCGTTAATTGCATCACATCATTATATTATCATCACTCGGAAGCGTTTGGGCTTTCCGGTGCATATGGTCCATATTCCACTGCGTCTTGCGATCATCTGGCTTTACAACGTACGCCATATCCAGAACCTCAACTACCCTTCCCTCGTCGGAGACGAAGCATGCTCGCCCGATGCTCTCGTCCCACGTCGCTGCCGAGATACCTTGGTGGAAAAACTTGGGATGAGATTCCTCGTTCACATCTGCAAACGGAGCATAAACGAATTTAGAGATACCCCGTCGACCCTTCCTGAGGAGGGGCTCTTCGGTTGGCAGTGTGGGGGAAGAGTACCCCGTAGGCAGTGCTTCGCGGCTGGTGTATCGCAAGAGGGATGTCATCTTGGGTGATATTGTCCGATCGTCCTCAGGCTGATGCTATGCGAGGGAACGATACACCCCGGGAATGATACGAGTGATGTCGGTGTCACTGCGATGGAGGGACTGCTGAACTGGGGGTGGAATATGCGGGTATAGAGCGATGGGAAATTGCCTAATGGAATACCATCACGAAAAAAACAGCAAGTTATTCCCTCTACCCGCCGAAAAAACGCCTCTCCGCGCGCCGCTCTTCTCTTTAAAATATTCTGAGAGATGTCTTCCGGTCATTCTCCTCCCGACCATGGTTCGGGGAGAAATTTTGGGATTTTGAACGTCTAAAATGCCATTTTTCGAGCCGGGAGACGAGGAGATGGTCTCTGTATTTTCATGGAGCTATGTAAGTAATGTCTACAAGTAATATACCATATTTATTGTCCCGATTTCTTGCACGAAATGTACTGGTATCTAACCGAGTGTCCTGGGAATGCTCATTAGAGCTGCAATGGTGCGGAGATAGAGCGTAAAACTTACCGTTTACTTGCGCTGACAAACAGCCCGATATTTTCATACCCATGCTCGTTATGAGAGAGATCCCAAAGTTTTATGCCTGTAGGAGACGGTTCTGCGCACTGTTTGCGGTCCGGTAAATGCATATCAAAACAGAACGGCTGGACAAACTTACCATTCTCTCCATCGTCGCCACGTCTCGCTCTCCAAGCTGTCTTGACCTTGCTCGGCCGACGACGATATGTCTTGTCAGTACAGAGTCTTACTCCATTCTTTCCCCCGAGCCCAAACTTGATATCTTGGAGGCGGCATATCTCCGGAGTGAAAAGATTGGTCTTCGTCTAGAAAAATGTCAGTAGGCATGAGCGTGGAGAGTTTTGAGAAGGTACCATTGTTCCCCCTATTGTCACGGATCCCCCCTCCGCCATCGCTCTCTTGCAAGCAATCCTGGTCTTGCTCGTCAGGCGGCGATACGTCGTGTCGACGCAAAGATATACCCCGTTTCAATTCTTCTGGCCTTCGCTCGCTCGAGAGCCTCGCGGGTAATTAAAGAAGCTAACTGAGAAATGAGTGCGGGAAAATTCTAATGAACAATAAGGCTTACTATCCGCGGGGTTGCAGTTGCTCCCTCATCTTCGCACTCCCAGCCTTGCTCGCCGGACGACGATACGTCGTCTCAGCGCAAAAATATACCTCATTTGATGCGGCCTAAGAAATTCAATCGAGACTAAGCCATACGAGATCTGTCAACGAATAAGTCCGCGCAAATTTAGACTGATATGATGATTCACCATCCCCGGGGATCTCCATGCTTAGCCTTCCCTCACCTTCGTGCTAGCTTCACTATGATCACAAGACGACGATATATACTGTCAGCGAAAAATTCATCGTCGCTACGTAGTTTGAGAGTAATGATGAGAACTTCAAGCCTGAAGGATGCTCGGGGATCGGTTCTGCAGAGTGCATGATTGCGCGTGAATGCAGAAGTGACGGGACCCACTTACCATCCCCAGGACATCTCATTCAATTCGCCCATGCCCGCAGCTCCTCCACCATCCCCGACTCCTCAGACGATCCAGGTCTTGCTCGCCGGAAGACGATACGTCGTCTCGAGGCAAAATCTGCTTCAAATCAGTGGGAAAAGTCCGATTAGAGTGTCAAACTGAATCAGGCAGCTGTCGACGGCGTTGGTGCTGAAGCGCTGAAGTCTGACATCCAGATCGAGATCTGTGCGGTGTGAGCACACTTGAACGCACCCGAAGTGTGCGCGGACTTACCGCGTCTGCGTGTTCCACATTCATGTGATACCCCCCCAGATGTCCGGTCTTTGACAGCTGCTCGCCGGATTTCGATACGTCGTTTCGAGTCAAAACTCGGTCATCTTGGTCCAGAAAGACCATTCGCAGTGTCTGCAACATCAGACGAGTGAAGCTTCAGGACATTATTGCCATCTGGGGAACACCTACCTGTAGAAATACTGGGCTGCGAGTTTACATTGACTTTATCTTGAGCTCCCAAACGAGACTTGAGACGGTTTATGCATGCAAGGAAGTAAGGGAGGATGGAAATAAAGATAAGGAGATGGTAGTAAGAGGCGAAGAAGCGTGTGCGCGTTGCCGATCACAACGTATCCCGGTATGGACACCCGCGCCCATCTTGATATCCAACACCCATGGCTCCATCCGCATTCCCGCACGCCATCTGGATTGATGTTGAAGGTAAGAATATGAAGGACAGTATCACTATAGATGAAAAAAATAAGACGGAGAGGGAGGGGAAAATAAAAGGGAAGGGATGTTGAAGGTATGTGAATAAAAGGGAATCCTCACTCGATGCTGACACTGATCAACAAACTCTCGACAGGGTCATGGGACACGGGATGCGTGCGCGTCTGTTGACGGATGGCGACCAGAACTGGTGCGATTCCCCGGATGTCAAAATATTTCTGACGCCACTGACTCTGCCTTCTTCTCCTCGTTTAGGCTGCACGCTTGGAAACTTCTTCGGGCGGGGGATTCCTCTTAGCGAACAAGACGTAAGATTTTTTAGGCATCATTTTCTAGACAAACAACGCGTCTCAAGGTATGCAAACACGTCAACATGTCGTGTTTGTTTACTCTTTCCACTGTCGCAATTTTTCGGACATCCAACAGCACAAGCTGGCCCGACATTCATAGCTGCCTGGCATTATGTGTAACATCCATTTTCGAACATCGTGCCATGCTGACTTTTTCTCTCTATAGGGCACGAGATGTCGGGACAAGGTTTCCTAACGAGAACACAACTATGTGAGCTTCTTCATCCGACTCTTTGTAAAATGTACTCACGATTCCAGGGATCATAATCTGCGAGTTTTATTCATTCTTTACTCCATCTCGCTTCGCAATGCGGAGGCCTTTTCCCCCGGTGCGGTGTCCTTGCCAGCGACCTGGGTGCGCACACATTCGGGTGTTTCCTCTTCCCAACAATCTACGAGCTGATCCGTCTATCTTGTAGGCCTCGTTTCCTGTGTATGTTCTGCTGATTTGTGCAGTCTCGAGGTGTCTCGGCATTAGCTATCAAGTCAGTCAAGGCTCTCATGAATCCGGCGCACTCACGCCGCCCTCCAAGGGTCCGAATGGCATTCGAGACATCCGCAGTAAGTGATTGCAGAAGTACGTTATTGACAGCACTGATTCGCGGGGCAGTGATGGCGATTCGGGATCGTACGTACCGGATATGTCAATTCGGCGAATAATCTGACGAAGATTCCAGATTTGCAATGAACCTCGCGTCTGTACGGCGGCACCGAGGAAGGTGTTTGACGTGGTGTAGGCCCTGTGAGGTCACTGTCATGGTTTTGATATGGAGTGTCAATCATGACGAAAAGTCGGATCATCTATAATGAAGGGAACGGTATGTTATTCCGTCTTGATCTCAGCTCGCATGGCACTTACCTTGTCTTCTTTTTACATCCACTCACGTCCATCATCACGGGGCATTCACTACTTTTCCAGGTATGAAGACAAGTCCATCCTAAATCAATGGTGAGCGCCCCTCTATTTCCTGACATGTTGACCTGTCATAACCTCGTCCAGAAAAGAGAACGGGTGGCTGTTTTGGACGGTACAAGTATAGGTACTCATTTGTGACTATCACATTCTGCAGGAATTAATGAAAACTATACATATCCAGGTGGCAGTAATACTCCTTCCGTCCCTAGTGGTACTGCGCTCTAAACTCTGCGTCAGGTACCGTTTATCTTGCGAGAGATGGACTTACGATTCGACCATTCAGAAAGTAGCAGCCGTCTCAAGCAGCGTAGCTCTTGAATACTTTTTTCCGTCGTCAACGCACCAAAAAACATGGACAGCTGTGAGCAAGAACAGTCGCGATTGTGAATGTGGCCCGTCACTGTTACCGAAAGGTCCATGGAACCTAGGAACGTTCTCTCGTAAGTGACCTTGATTGAGTTTGCACCCCAATTTGACGTTATGCTTTGCAAGAATATTGCCGAATCCGAGATCGGCTGTCAAAGATCGAAGACAGCGATGAACACATCAAGATGACGCTGCGATATCGTGCTACCCTCGGGCAAAGGTATGTCGAACCCTTGGATAGGAGAGGTCTCTGGTTTAATTGTGAACTGTTCAGGATGTTGGGCGAAGATTTCTGAATTTGGAAGCTTGGGAATACGCGTAAATTGACTGGGGTGCGATTGTTGGTATATATCTTGACTTAAGAGCAGACGCGTCTCCAGTTTGAAGGAGAAGTAGATCGTAGCCTTTGATTACAGTGTGTATTAACGACTTGTACAATCTAGTATAGCGAATAAAACTGGATTTCCGTGATAATCGAACGAATAGATAGGATTGGTCTCGTCGGAATGTATCCGTGAAGGGATCCGAGCTTACCTTCAGATCTCTTCCTACTTTTATACTGAAATTTGGGTAAATCGTGTATCCGTCTCGTGAATATCAGTCGATCCCTGAAATACATCGAATGTGTTAGACCCAAAATTAGCCCAGAAACGGCATAAACTCACAAGTAATGATGTAAAAGACCCCATTCTCGAGCTTTGAGGTAATCTCATACTTACTCCGCTATCTTGATCCCCGCCTCGCAAGATAAAGGCTGTGTCGGGTGAACTGATTTTTAAATTAACGGGAGCAGACTTTCTTTAGATAGCCCAGCTTGAGGGATTGGTTCTTGACACCGGACTAAGTAGACCTGGGATATCAGCAGGATTGACAGACATATGAATTAGAGGACGTTACTCACCGAGTTGCATGCGACGTCGGTCAACTGTTGACAGGTATCGCCCTCAAAAGCCGGCGTTCCGGATTTGCGAAGTTTCGGATATGCTCTCGATGCCTTCTGAGTGAGCCATGAATCATTGCGTATTCTAAAGTAGGGGTGTCAACGAATCGAGTCGAGATGGATGCGAAAGGTAAGGAAAGTAAGTATTCCAGGCACGTGTAAGGCCCGGTCCGATACAGCCACGATTTGACTTTACCTTTGACGACCGTCTCCTCTTCTTCTATATGTTCCATACGGTGAGGCGTCTCGTTTCTTCCGTATTTCAAAGGAACGGAACGTCTGCCTAGTCTAGACTTGTCTATTTTTGTTTGCCCAGCCTTGTTAAATCCCCTCCCAGGTCCCCGTCATGTTAATCTCGACTGACCGGTATCTGACTCTTCAGACTTGCATGCCAGCCGTAATCTTTCAATCCTCCTTGTTTCAAAAGCTCACAGTTTATCTTCTTTGACAGAATGTTACGTGCATTTGATTTTATGTCTTGCTACCGCCGAACAAAGGCCTACGAACAAATCCTTTCTAAGAGTTTTATGACGCCTCACTGGGGACCCTGATTGACGTGTTATCCGTTTTCGGGACTACGCCTCGTGTCCCGACGTGCAAAACCTCTTCATTTTACGACTGTACAGTGAGTTTATTCATCTGCTCGCCATTTCTTTGTAGGAAACAAAATATTAACTAATGTTTTTTGAAGACACTGCTGAAGTACGAGGAATTCTCTTTCCTGTTGCGCTTCAATGTTGAATTTGCTCATGATGACCTGCCAGGAATACTAACCGAACATTCACTTTAGCCGACGCCACGACCCTATGATGCGTATTACCTCCGCCTGTCATTGGTTTGGGCCCTTCTGAAACTTGGAAGATTCGAGGGGACTTTCTGAGAACAATCCATCATTGGTATATTTCAACTAGTCCGCGTAGTGTGTTAGCTTGCCTTGATAATTCCTGTTCAGTGAACTTAATTTGTTCTTTCACTCATTTACAGTTGAGTTATATTCGGTTTTAAAGGTATCGATGTCCCTATGCGCTTGGATTCGAATCCAGAGCTCGGAATCGACCCTCGAATTTTCATTGGCACGACGACAGTCCAGCCGGACACATCAAGACCACGTCGATCAATACTTCATGTCACGCAAGTATCTTCATTCCGAATGTAAGAACCTTGCGACCCATATCATTGGAACCAGCTTTGATCCCTGGAAATAGGTCTTATTCGAATTCTGGCACTTTTCCAACGTGGCGACCTTGGATTTTACAACGTCTGTAATATTTAATGACTGATATATCTCCGCAGTTCCAGAGATATTTCCACTAGGGCCGTCGTTCATTACAGGTGTAATATCATGGCACGAGATTCAGAGTGTTCAGCTATCTTTGGTATTCTCCTTCAATGTCGGTGCGCTAACTCGGTCCATGGCAGATCGAAAATGGATGTATTTCCTTATCAAGTCTTTAATCTGCTACTCGTACCTGGTATCCTTACCTCGAAGCTGTTTTGCGCACATCCATAGTTTGCTTTCCAGATTCGGACTCGCTAACCACGACCCTGATCATTTTATGAACTCGACAGTGAGTCCTTTGGCACTACGGTTATTTTTGTGTGAGAGAAACTGATATATTTTCTTAGATGTTGGATTTTTATTGCAATATAGAACGAATCGAGATCCCCCAAGTAACGTTCAGCAGCAGGAATACAAAATACTGAAAAAACTGCGTGGACACGGTATCGAGCTTTGAGCCATACTATCAATATGAAATGTCACCCGCCGCAATATGATCAGTAAGGGCCTCGACGTGTCGATTTCTGAGCTGATTTCAACAAAGACGCAAACATCTTTATTCTAGAATGGTTACCTGAAACTGTCAACACTTCGAACTTGCAAACCCACGTTGAAATGGAAGAGCCAGATTCAATGTGTTTCATTAAGCGACGTATCTGTGACTCTGTAAGTCGCGTCCTCTCCAACCCCGCAGGGAACTACGCACCGGGAAGAGATTATTGAAATCCCAAATCTCAATTCCGCGACATCTTCCAACGTTCAAAAGCACGGGGACCTTGATCATGCGGTAGCAGTGAGGCTTCGACGCCACTGTCAGGCTATGCGGCGCCCAAATTTTCACTTGGTTCCAAGCTTGCTCGAAGGGATATCTGCTGTTCCCGATCGACTTGTTCATTCTATAGCTTGATAGACTCACACGGCGAGCCAGTATAATTTTGGGACACACCAAAAATGTAAGTAAAACTTTCTCTAACTCGAATCAGGTTTTTGGCTCAAGCTGATTGGCCCTAACAGGTAAATTCAAAGAGACATTGAATGTCTGTTTACCCGAATCATCCTATTTTCGGCATGTACAACGTGCCGATTCATATTGATATCTTTGACAGCTCAGTATGTCATCTTATTGTAGTCAAGCCGATGCTAAAGAGGTATAAAGGAAGGTATCCGTCTGCCGGAATATATCATCCCAACCCTCCTTTCCCATTCCCCCCTTCTCTACATCACTCAATCTCCCTATACCTCGTCCCCTCTCATTTTCTCGTCGTTGTTTATGCTAAGCGCTCAGTGCTCTTGTCGCCGTGTACGGCCATTGAGGAGTTTCCAGCGTCGCGTCCTTGGACGCGTCGTGGTCTCGTGACTGGAATACCCTGACCGGTTGGGCGGGGTTTCGATAGCCGAGAATTCTTTCTTGTTGACTGCCATGTTGGTTGTTGTTTCGTCGTCGAGCTCAACGGTGAGCTCGTTTCTTCTATGCTTCGATTCATTTTCTCACTGTTTTACTCCAGCTTGGATGGCATCGAAATCGATAACGATGGCAGCGATGCTTCGTCGAGGTATGTGAGGTGCGGATTTAGATGTGAGTACTTGCCTTGTTCCACTTGACGCGCACTCAGACCCGCGCAGCCCGATCGCCAACGCGCGGATGACAGGATGCCCGCGGATGGAATATGCTCGGGTGCGTTTCAAAGCGCGCCAACAGAGATGGTGAGCACCTCCGATAATTTTGATTTGCGCGCTCTGACATCCGTAGCTCACAGCCTACGACGATGACATCCACGCACGGCTAGCAGAATGCCCGTCTCTTCAGCACATTAGCCTCGTTTACGCAGTGGGCAAGAATGGTATACTGTACGACAGCTGGAGGTAAGCTGCCCGTTCGATGCACAACACAGAGGCTGACGGACGTTTCAGTTTGCGCGGGGTCCAAGGAAGTAACAGCCCGGGATGGAGACTTGGTCGAGGGGTGGGGATGGATGTCGGTGTGTGCGGGGAGTGGAGGCGTGCGGATGGAGAGGGTCAGGCAGAGAGGGGTCAGGCGGAGAGGGTCGATGGAGGGAGGGAGGCATGCTATTATTAGACAAGGAAAGGAGGCAGTCTGTGCGGGAGGGGTTGACCTATCATCAGACGGAGGGAGATGCACCTCGTCTATTATTAGACGAGGAAGGGAGGCAGTAGCAGAAATTGCAGGGAGTAGGCGACGTCGAGACGGCCACGGATGTGGATTTTGGAGGTTAGGCGGGGGTTTGATTCGTCGTCGAGTTAGGAGGGAAGATGGTGATTTTGGTGGTGTCGACAGATTTTGGTGTTGGGCACGAGCGCTCGCAACAGAGGGACAGCCCCAGGGGTAGCACCATGGTCAGAGACCAGCGAGAGCACTGTAGCTCGGGCGCATGTGCGAGGACGAAGTTGGCGGCTCATGATGGGAGTCCGCGTCGGTGCGCACTTCCCAGCGTAAATTCTCCACGTTGATGCTGTGTCTTCTACCTTTCTTGATTTCGTACCATCATTATCGTTGCTTGGCTTCATACCACCACCAGCCTACGAATATACGGTCGTTCAAGCCTTACCCCCCACACTCGTCGTGGCTTCCCAACAATAATATAGCACCAGGACTTTGCTATGCACAACGATGAACATCCTTTCTCTTTAGAATTGGCAAGTTTGAAAGCAGATATATCCAAATTTCAGGTATTCTATCTTCTCGCTAGTATGCTATCTATTAACGCTTGTTTCCAAAGGATGAGGCCCACAGCGCCTCTGTAAAATTACAGCGACATGCCCTAAATACTTCCAATTCGCATGAGAGACTAGTACAGTTGGAACACGAAAATACTTTAGTCGAGTCGGAACTGAGTGTTCTTCGCGTTAATCCCCATTCAAATAATTCCGAATCTCATCCAGCGGTCCTCCAATCACAGGAGTTGACGCTGTCGCTAAGGAGCTGTCGGACAAATTATCGCTCACAGAAGATGCCCTACTCGAACGTATGACACAACTCGTCGAGGCGAACACGGAGCTCACCAAAGCCAAAGATGCTGCAGAAGGAGCGTATGCTTTGGCCGCGAGAATCCGAGGCAGGGAGGAGGAGGATAAGATTCGAGAACGGGACCTAGAGAAACGGCTTAGAGAGGTACAGGAACAAAACAAAATGTCCGACCTTGTCATGAGCGAATATGCTGATGATGTCCGTTCGCTCGACGGCAGGATGACCATGTCACTCCATTTACCACCAGCCACCAGTCTTTTTGAAGCAAAATTTGGTATTCATAAACTGTTCAATGATTTTTCTTTGGAATCCGAGGAACTTCATGCCGAGGTAGATCACCTTGAAGGTGGACTTGCCATTGCGCCAAGTACGAAGCAGAGAGAAGGAACAAGGAGAATAATACGATCGAACTTGCGAATGCTCGGGATGAGCTAAACAAGCTGAAACTAGAAGATAATTCGGCCGCAAAAATGGTCTCAAAATACATGTGCCTCGTTTCACTCTATCAAGCACGCCAGTCACTAAATTTACACAGGAAATTCTCGCAAGTGGTGACAAATCGTCTCCAGGCGTCACTTTTGTCCATGAACGAAAGACATACCACGACGGTCAATACTCTGAGTACACAGATAGCTGTAATGTCTTCTCAGCTCGAACAGTCCCGTGCCGATACTGAGAAACTGAGGCAAGCACTGGACGAAGTGGGTGGCGATATCATGCGGGAGGCTTTTGGTCATCGCAGAGAAGTTTCGTTAAGAATTCGTATGGTTGCCCGTGAAGAGAGCACCGAGGAGTGGCTTCGACGGTGGACGTTACGTGCTGAAGAAGGTATTGAGCGAGGAGATGACGCGAGCACACTTTTGGAGAAGATGCTTCGCGACGCTCATGGGTTTACTGCAGACCTTAATGGCTCCTCTGAGTCTATGGGTCGGATCGTTGTGGCTGAGAGTGCCGTGGAAATGTTGGTTAAAGAGCTACGGATACAAACTGCTCGAAAGCTCGAGTTGGAGAAGTTGGCCGTGCTACCATCCATTCCAGTACATCAGAAGAATCTTCCTGAACCTCCACCCTCTGAGGAGAAGAAAGAAAACCAAGAGGAGGCGAAGCCAGCTCCGGAAACAGAGGCATCGGAGGACCAACCAGAGGTGATAAGCATTCATCAACCTTCTCCTCGCCTACTGTCGCAGCCCACATCTATCTTCGATGAACTAGCCATATCTTCATCTTCATCTTCATCTTCCACTCTGGTTACCTCGGATCCTGTGCCCTTCCCTCCCAAAGAACAGTCGTCTTTACTTGCAGAGCTCACGCAAGTAAGTCGACGTTACGATGATATGCAACGAGCCTTCCGTGATTGCCATCACGCGCTTCAAGAGCTCCAGAATCAACTTTCGGCAACCAACTCCAGTCAGGTCCTTCACACGGCGGCGGAACGGCTGAGCGACTATGCAGAAGACGCCCGTGTTGAATTAGAAATCCGTATCGCTGACGAGGATCTTCTTGTGCACGGATTCGAGACAATCTTAACCGTTCCTGGAGCTCTTGACGATAAATCTGGAGACTCACCAACCTTGGAGGAGGTGGAAGCGCAAATCGACGCGTTTATCTCGGGTTCAGATCCGGCTGTAAAGAAAACTCAGCAGAATCTCTCTCAGAAGCTAGACGATATACAGCATGATATTGCTGCTATCAAGCGAGCTATACATGATCCTGACCTACTCTCACCTATACCCCCGTCTCCTTCATCGGGGTGGATATCGTGGGCTTCCCGCCCTTCGAGTCCCTCCGCTACAACGTTCGGAAACGTCATGACAAATCCGAAGCTTCGGCAAGCGCAGTCCATGAACTTCCCGACACGAAAGGATCCCTACGCAAATTTGGGCTTGCGTGTGTCGATGCCTCTCTCTCCGCCTGTCTCTTCAGTGTCTGTGGAGAATTGGGGACCGAGGCCAAGGACCTTGAGCGCCTTGTATAGTCTTGGCCTGGCAAGGAACGCGAGTGGCACTTTGGGTAGTGGGTTTATTCCGCCAACTCCTCGGGAGAATCATGTGAATGAGGAAACCGAGGACGAGGAGGACGAGGATGATGTGGAATGAAATATTTCCCATGATTAAGGAAACGAGACGTTCACGAAATAAATTATTCGTAGTTTTATAGTTGTATTCAAGACTGCTAGTTGTCACAAATCTTTTTGATGCTATGTCACTGTCCTAAGACTATGTCATTTCCCTTGTTACACTTGTAAAGTCCAAAAATGCGAATCATATACAGTCGTTAATTGCATCACATCATTATATTATCATCACTCGGAAGCGTTTGGGCTTTCCGGTGCATATGGTCCATATTCCACTGCGTCTTGCGATCATCTGGCTTTACAACGTACGCCATATCCAGAACCTCAACTACCCTTCCCTCGTCGGAGACGAAGCATGCTCGCCCGATGCTCTCGTCCCATGTCGCTGCCGAGATACCTTGGTGGAAAAACTTGGGATGAGATTCCTCGTTCACATCTGCAAACGGAGCATAAACGAATTTAGGGATACCCCGTCGACCCTTCCTGAGGAGGGGCTCTTCGGTTGGCAGTGTGGGGGAAGAGTACCCCGTAGGCAGTGCTTCGCGGCTGGTGTATCGCAAGAGAGACTGCTTGGTACAGGGGTTGGGGTGAACTGGGGGTGGAATATGCGGGTATAGAGCGATGGGAAATTGCCTAATGGAATACCATCACGAAAAAAACAGCAAGTTATCCCCTCTACCCGCCGAAAAACGCCTCTCCGCGCGCCGCTCTTCTCTTTAAAATATTCTGAGAGATGTCTTCCGGTCATTCTCCTCCCGACCATGGTTCGGGAAGAATTTTTGGGATTTTGAACGTCTAAAAATGCCATTTTTCGAGCCGGGAGACGAGGAGATGGTCTCTGTATTTTCATAGGGCTATGTAAGTAGTGTCTACAAATAATATACCGTATTTATTGTCCCGATTTCTTGCACGAAATGTACTGGTATCTAACCGAATGTCCTGGGAATGCTCATTAGAGCTGCAACGGTGCGGAGATAGAGCGTAAAACTTACCGTTTACTTGCGCTCACAAATTTATCCATGCTCGTTATGAGAGAAATTCCAAAGTTTTACGCCTGTAGGAGAAGGTTCTGCGCACTATTTGCGGTCCGGTAAATGCATATCAAAACAGAACGGCTGCACAAACTTACCATTCTCCATCGTCCCCTTGTCCTGCCCTTAAATCTGTCCTGACCTTGCTCGGCGGATGACGATACGTCTTGTCAGTACAGAATCTTACTTCATTTCTTCCCCTGAGCTCAAACTTGATATCTCGAAGGCGACATATCTCCGGAGTGGAAAAGATTGGTCTTGGTCTAGAAAAATGTCAGTAGGCATGAGCGTGGAGAGTTTTGGGAAGGTACTATTCTTCCCACCTATTGTCACGGATCCACTCTCCGCCATCGCTCCCTTGTAAGCAATCCTGGTCTTGCTCGTCGGACGGCGATACGTCGTGTCGACACAAAAATATACCCCGTTTCGATTCTTGTGGCCTTCGCTCGAGAGAGAGCCTCGCGGGTAATTAAAGAAGCTGAATGAGAAATGAGTGCGGGAAAATTTAATTCAACAATAAGGCCTACTATCTGCGGGGTTGCAGTTGCTCCCTCGTCTTTGCACTCCCAGCCTTGCTCGCCGGACGACGATACGTCGTCTCAGGGCGAAAATATGCTTCGTTTGATGAGGCCTAAGAAATCCAATCGAGGGTGTGCCGTGTGAGATCTATCAATGAGTAAGTGTGCGCGAATTTAGATTAACAAGATGATTCACCACCCCCGGGGGTATATCCGGTCAAATCTATCAATCCTCCACACCCCGCCTTCCCTCACCTTTGTGCTAGCTTGACTCTACTCACGAGACGACAATATATTGTGTTAGTCAAAAGTTCGTCGTCGTTACACAGTTTGAGGTCAACGGTGAGACCTTCGAGCTTGAAGGATGTTGGAGGATCGGTTCTGCGGAGTGCATGAGTGTGCGTGAACGCAGAAGTGACCGGACGCACTTACCATCCCCAGGACATTTCCCTCAATTCAACCATGCCTGCAGCTCCTCCGCTATTCCCGACTCTTCAGACGATCCAGATGTTGTTCGCCGGACGACGATATGTCGTCTCAAGACAAAATCTGCTTTAAATCAGGGAGAAAAATCTGATGTGGATATCGGGCAGCCGTCGACGACGAGGGTGCTGATGTCTGAGATCGAGATCTGCGTGGAATGAGCACACTTGAACACGCCCAAAGTGTGTGCGGACTTACCGCTCTGCGCATTCCACAATATTCATGTGATACTTCCCGGATGTTCAATCTTTGACAGCTGCTCGTCGGATGTCGATACGTCGTTTCGAGTCAAAACTCGGTCCTCTTGCTCCAGAAAGAGCATTCGCAGCGTCTGCGACGTGAGATGAGAAGATTAAGAACACTCTTGACATCTGGGGAACACCTACCTGCAGAATTACTGTGCTGCGAGGTTACATTGAGTGTGTCTTGAGCTCATAATCGAGACTTGAGACAGTTTGTGCATGCAAGAAAGTAAGGATGGGTGGAAATGAAGATAAGGAGACGGTAGTAAGAGAAGAAGAAATGCGCGCGCGTTGCCGATCACGACTCGGAAGTGTATCCCGTTATGGATATCCATGCCCACCTTGATATCCAACGCCCATGCGCATTCCTGCACGCCGTCTGGATTAATGTTGAAGGCAAGAATATGAGGGACAGTGTTGCTATAGATGAAGAAAAAGAAGACGGAGAGGGAAAGGGAGATGAAAGGGAAGGAAAGGGAAGTTGAAGGTGTGTGAATAAAAGGGAACTGTCAACTCGATGCTGACTCTGATCAACAAACTCTCGACAGGGTCATGGGACGCGAGATGCGTGCTCGTCCGTTGACGGCTGGCGACCAGAACTGGTGCGATTCTCCACATGTCAAAATATTTCTGACGCCACTGACTCCATCTTCTTCTCGTTTAGGCTGCACACTTCGAAACTTCCTCGGGCGGAGGATTCCTCTTAGCGAACAAGACGTAAGATTTTTTTAGGCATCATTTCTTAGACAAACAACGCGTCTCAAGGCATGCAAACACGTCAACATGTCGTCTTTGTTTACTCCTTCCACCGTCGCAAAATTTCGACCATCCAACGGCTGGAGCTGGCGTAACATTCATAGCTGCTTGGCATTATCGGTAACATCCCTTTTGAATACGATCCCTTTCTGATTTTCCTCTCTATAGGGCGCGGGATGTTGGGATAAGAGTCCCCCATGAGAACACAGGTATGTAAGCTTCTTCATCCAGCTCTTTGTAAGACTTACTCCCAATTTCAGTGATCGTAATCTGCGAGTTATTCATTCTTTAGTACATCTTGCTTCAGAATGAGGAGTCCTTTTCCCCTCGTTGCGCACAGACTCGAGGGTCTGCCCTTCCCAGAAATGTGTACGTCTTATTTCCTATGTCTCTTCTGCTGGATTGTCGAGCCCAAAAGTGTCTAAACATTGCCCGTCAAGTCAGTAAAGGATCCTGTGAATGCGGCGCACTCACCCCGCCCTCCAAGGGTCCGAACGACGCTCGAGACATCCGCAGTAAGTGATTGCAGATGCCAGAAGCACGTTATTGACAGCACTGATCCGCGGGGCAGTGATGGCGATTCGGGATCGTACGTACCGGATATTTCAAGTCGGCGAATTATCTGACGAAGATTCCAGATTTGCAATGCAACTTGCGTCTATACGGCGGCACCGAGGAAGGTGTTTGACGTGGTGTAGGCCCTGTGAGGTCACTGTCGTGGTTTTGACATGGAGTGTCAATCATGACGAGAAGTCGGATAATCTATAATGAAAGGAACGGTATGTTATTCCGTCGTGATCTCAGGTTACATGTTACTCAACTTTGCTTCTTTTTACATGCACTCGCCTCCGTCATCACGGGGCATTCACCACTTTTCCAGGTACGAAGACAGGTCCACCCCAAATCAATGGTGAGCGCCCCTCTATTTCCCGAGCTGACGCCCCGTTGACCTGTCATAACCTCGTCCAGAAAAGAGAATGGGTGGCCGTTTTGGACGGTGTAGGTGCTCATTTGTGATTATCGCATTCTACCGGAATTAATGAGGAACATAGATATCCAGGAGAAGTATTACTCCTCCGTCCTTAGTGGTATTCTGCTCTACCAAACTCTATGTCATGTTCCGTTTATATTGAGACACAGAGATGGACTTGCGATTCGACCATTCAGGAAGTAGCAGCCGTCAAGAAGCGTACCTCGAGCATACTTTTTTCCGCTGTCAATGCACCACTAAACATGGATAGCAACAGTCGCGATTGCGAATATGGCATGTCGCCGTCACCGAAAGGTGCATGGGATCCGGAATGGCTCTCCGTAAGTGACCTTGATGGAGTTTGCACCCCAATTTGACGTTATCCTTTGCAGGAATATTGTCGAATCCGAGATCGGCTGCCAAAGATCGAAGACAGTGATGGACATATCAGGAATAAGCTGCGATGTCCCCCTACCTCGGCCAAAGGTATGTTGAAACCTTGGATAAGAGAGCTCCCTGGCTTAATTGTGGACTGTCTAGGACTTTGGGCGAAGATTTCAGAGTTTGGAAGCTCGGGAACAAGCATAAATTGACCGGGGTGCGATTGTTGGAATATATCTTGACATAAGGGCAGACATGCCTCCAGTTTGAAGGAACAGTAAATCGTAGCCTTTAATTATAGAGTGTACGAATGACTTGTACAATTTAGTATAGCAAATGAAACCGGTTTTCTGTCATAATCGAACGAATATATAAGATCAGTCTCATTTGAACGTATCCGTGAAGGGATCCGAGCTCACTTTCAGATCTCTTCCTATGTTTATACTGGAATTTGGGTAAATCGTGTATCCATCTCGTGAGTATCAGTTGATCCCTGCAAGACATTGAAAGTTAAACGCAAAATTAGGCCAGAAATGGGGAGAACTTACAAGTCATGATGTCAAGGACTCCATTCCTGGGCATTGAGGTAAGTTCATACTTACTCCGCCATCTTGATCCCCGCCTCGCAAGAGACAGGCTACCTTGGATGAATTGATGTTCAAATTAATGGGAGCCGACGTTCATGAGGGAATCCAGCTTGAGAAAGTCATTCTTGACACCGGATTCAAAAAGTACAACTAGGACAAGAAGCACCGACAAACATATAATTAGGGGACGTTACTTACCGAGCTGCACGCAACGTCAGTCAATTGTTGACAGGTGTCGCCCTCAAAAGCTGGCGTTTCGAATTTGTGAAGTTTCGGATATCCTCTCGATGCCTTCTGGGTGAGCCATGAATCGTTGAGTATTCTAAAGTAGGGGGGTCATCGAATCGAGTTGATATGGATGCGAAAGGTAAGGAAAGTAAGTATTCCATGCACGTGTAAGGCCCGGTCCGATACAGCCACGATTTGACTTTACCTTTGACGACCGTCTCCTCTTCTTCTATATGTTCCATACGGTGAGGCGTCTCGTTTCTTCCGTATTTCAAAGGAACGGAACGTCTGCCTAGTCTAGACTTGTCTATTTTTGTTTGCCCAGCCTTGTTAAATCCCCTCCCAGGTCCCCGTCATGTTAATCTCGACTGACCGGTATCTGACTCTTCAGACTTGCATGCCAGCCGTAATCTTTCAATCCTCCTTGTTTCAAAAGCTCACAGTTTATCTTCTTTGACAGAATGTTACGTGCATTTGATTTTATGTCTTGCTACCGCCGACCAAAGGCCTACGAACAAATCCTTTCTAAGAGTTTTATGACGCCTCACTGGGGACCCTGATTGACATGTTATCCGTTTTCGGGACTACGCCTCGTGTCCCGACGTGCAAAACCTCTTCATTTTACGACTGTACAGTGAGTTTATTCATCTGCTCGCCATTTCTTTGTAGGAAACAAAATATTAACTAATGTTTTTTGAAGACACTGCTGAAGTACGAGGAATTCTCTTTCCTGTTGCGCTTCAACGTTGAATTTGCTCATGATGACCTGCCAGGAATACTCGGCAAGCAACCGAACATTCACTTTAGCCGACGCCACGACCCTATGATGCGTATTACCTCCGCCTGTCATTGGTTTGGGCCCTTCCGAAACTTGGAAGATTCGAGGGGACTTTCTGAGAACAATCCATCATTGGTATATTTCAACTAGTCCGCGTAGTGCGTTAGCTTGCCTTGATAATTCCTGTTCAGTGAACTTAATTTGTTCTTTCACTCATTTACAGTTGAGTTATATTCGGTTTTAAAGGTATCGATGTCCCTATGCGCTTGGATTCGAATCCAGAGCTCGGAATCGACCCTCGAATTTTCATTGGCACGACGACAGTCCAGCCGGACACATCAAGACCACGTCGATCAATACTTCATGTCACGCAAGTATCTTCATTCCGAATGTAAGAACCTTGCGACCCATATCATTGGAACCAGCTTTGATCCCTGGAAATAGGTCTTATTCGAATTCTGGCACTTTTCCAACGCGGCGACCTTGGATTTTACAACGTCTGTAATATTTAATGACTGATATATCTCCGCAGTCCCAGAGATATTTCCACTAGGGCCGTCGTTCATTACAGGTGTAATATCACGGCACGAGATTCAGAGTGTTCAGCTATCTTTGGTATTCTCCTTCAATGTCGGTGCGCTAACTCGGTCCATGGCAGATCGAAAATGGATGTATTTCCTTATCAAGTCTTTAATCTGCTACCCGTACCTGGTCTCCTTGCCTCGAAGCTGTTTTGCGCATATCCATGGTTTGCTTTCCAGATTCGGACTCGCTAACCACGACCCTGATCATTTTATGAACTCGACAGTGAGTCCTTTGGCACTACGGTTATGTTTGTGTGAGAGAAACTGATATATTTTCTTAGATGTTGGATTCTTATTGTAATACAGAACGAATCGAGATCCCCAAGTAACGTACAGCAGCGAGACTACAAAGCATTGAAAAAACAGAGTGGATACCATATCGAGCTTTGAGCCATACTATCAATAATCAATATGAAATGCCATCGCCGCAATATGATCAGTTAGGGCCTCGAGGTGTCGATTTCTGAGCCGATTTCAAAGAAGACGCAAACATCTCTATTCTAGAATTATTACCTGACGCTGTCACCACTTTGAACTTGCAGACTCACATTGAAATGGAAGCGCAAGACTCAATGTATTTCATTAAACGACGTATCTGTGACTCTGTAAGTCGCGTCCTCTCCAACCCCGCAGGGAACTACACACGGGGAAGAGATTATTGAAATCCCAAGTCTCAAATCCGCGACATCTTCCAACGTTCAAAAGCACGGGGACCTTGATCATGCAGCGGCAGCGAGGATTTGACGCCACTGTCAGGCTATGCGGCGTCCAAATTTTCACTTGGTTCCAAGCTTGCGCAAAGGAATATCTGCTGTTCCCAATCAACTTGTTCATTCTATAGCTTGATAGCCTTGCACGACGAGCCAGTATAATTTCAGGACATACCAAAAGTGTAAGTAAAACTTTTTCCAACTCGAACCAGCTTTTCGGCTCAAGCTGATTGACTCTAACAGGTAAATTCAAAGAGACATTGAATGTCTGTTTACCCGAATCATCCAATTTTCGGCATGTATGACGTGCCGATTCATATTGATATCTTTGACAGCTCAGTATGTCATCTTATTGTAGTCAAGCCGATGCTAAAGAGGTATAAAGGTAGGTATCCGTCTGCCGGAATATATCATCCCAACCTTCCTTTCCCATTCCCCCCTCCTCTACATCACTCAATCTCCCTATACCTCGTCCCCTCTCATTTTCTCGTTGTTGTTTATGCTAAGCGCTCAGTGTTCTTGTCGCCGTGTACGGCCATTGAGGAGTTTCCAGCCTCGTGTCCTTGGACGCGTCGTGGTCTCGTGACTGGAATACCCTGACCGGTTGGGCGGGGTTTCGATAGCCGAGAATTCTTTCTTGTTGACTGCCATGTTGGTTGTTGTTTCGTCGTCGAGCTCAACGGTGAGCTCGTTTCTTCTATGCTTCGATTCATTTTCTCACTGTTTCACTCCAGCTTGGATAGCATCGAAATCGATAACGATGGCAGCGATGCTTCGTCGAAGTATGTGAGGTGCGGATTTAGATGTGAGTACTTGCCTTGTTCCACTTGACGCGGACTCAGACCCGCGCAGCCCGATCTCCAACGCGCGGATGACAGGATGCCCGCGGATGGAATATGCTCGGGTGCGTTTCAAAGCGCGATGATGGAGACAGTGAGCACCTTCCATAATTTCGATATATGCGCCCTCTGACATCCGTAGCTCACAGCCTACAACGACGATGCCCACACACAGCTGGCAGCATGCCCGCCTCTTCAATATGTCAGCCTCGTTTACGCAGTCGGTGAAATCGTGCGAGAATGGTATACTGTACGACAGCTGGAGGTAAGCAGGTTGCTCGATGTACAACACGGAGGCTGACGGACGTTTCAGTTTGCGGGGGCGGATACTCGGTCGAGGGGTGGGGATGGACGTCGGTGCGTGCGGGAGTGGAGGCGCGGATGGATGGAGAGGGTCGGGCAGAGAGGGGTCGGGCGGAGAGGGTCGATGGAGGGAGGGAGGTCATGCTATTATTAGACAGGGAAGGGAGGCAGTCTGTGCGGGAGGGGTTGACCTATCATCAGATGGAGGGAGATGCACCTCGTCTATTATTAGACGAGGAAGGGAAGCAGTAGCAGAAATTTCAGGGAATAGGCGACGTCGAGACGGCCACGGATGTGGATTTTGGAGGTTAGGTGGGGGTTTGACGCGTCGTCGAGTTAGGAGGGAGAATGGTGATTTTGGTGGTGTCGACAGATTTTGGTGTTGGGCGCGAGCGCTCGCAACAGAGGAACAGCCCCAGGGGTAGCACCATGGTCGGAGACCAGCGAGAGCACTGTAGCTCGGGCGCATGTGCGAGGACGAAGTTGGCGGCTCATGATGGGAGTCCGCGTCGGTGCGCAGTTCCCAGCGTAAATTCTCCACGTTGATGCTGTGTCTTCTACCTTTCTTGATTTCGTACCATCATTATCGTTGCTTGGCTTCGTACCACCACCAGCCTACGAATATACGGTCGTTCAAGCCTTACCCCCCACACTCGTCGTGGCTTCCCAACAATAATATAGCACCAGGACTTTGCTATGCACAACGATGAACATCCTTTCTCTTTAGAATTGGCAAGTTTGAAAGCGGATATATCCAAATTTCAGGTATTCTATCTTCTTGCTAGTACGCTATCTATTAACGCTTGTTTCCAAAGGATGAGGCCCACAGCGCCTCTGTAAAATTACAGCGACATGCCCTAATTACTTCCAATTCGCATGAGAGACTAGTACAGCTGGAATGCGAAAATACTTCAATCAAGTCGAACTGAGTGTTCTTCGCGCTAATCCCCATTCAAATAATTCCGAATCTCATCCAGCGGTCCTCCAATCACAGGAGTTGACGCTGTCGCTAAGGAGCTGTCGGACAAATTATCGCTCACAGAAGATGCCCTACTCGAGCGTACGACACAACTCGTCGAGGCGAACATGGGGCTCGCCAAAGCCAAACATGCTGCGGAAGGAGCGCATGCTTTGGCCACGAGAATCCGAGGCAGGGAGGAGGAGGGTAAGATTCGAGAACGGGACCTAGAGAAACAGCTCAGAGAGGTACAGGAACAAAACAAGATGTCTGACCTAGTCGTGAGCGAGTATGCTGATTATATCCGTTCGCTCGACGGCAGGACATCTATGTCACTCCATTTACCACCAACCACCAGTCTTTTCGAAGCAAAAGTTGGTATTCATAAACTGTTTGATGATGTTTCTTCGGAATCCGAGGAGCTTCATGCCGAGGTAGAGATCACCTTGAAGGTGGACTTGCCATTGCGCATTCAAAGTACGAAGCGGAGATAAGGAACAAGAAGAATAATACGATCGAACTTGCGAATGCTCGGGATGAGCTAAAAAAGCTGAAACTAGAAGATAATTCGGCCGCAAAAATGGTCTCAAAATACATGTGCCTCGTTTCACTCTATCAAGCACGCCAGTCACTAAATTTACACAGGAAATTCTCGCAAGTGGTGACAAATCGTCTCCAGGCGTCACTTTTGTCCATGAACGAAAGACATACCACGACGGTCAATACTCTGAGTACACAGATAGCTGTAATGTCTTCTCAGCTCGAACAGTCCCGTGCCGATACTGAGAAACTGAGGCAAGCACTGGACGAAGTGGGTGGCGATATCATGCGGGAGGCTTTTGGTCATCGCAGAGAAGTTTCGTTAAGAATTCGTATGGTTGCCCGTGAAGAGAGCACCGAGGAGTGGCTTCGACGGTGGACGTTACGTGCTGAAGAAGGTATTGAGCGAGGAGATGACGCGAGCACACTTTTGGAGAAGATGCTTCGCGACGCTCATGGGTTTACTGCAGACCTTAATGGCTCCTCTGAGTCTATGGGTCGGATCGTTGTGGCTGAGAGTGCCGTGGAAATGTTGGTTAAAGAGCTACGGATACAAACTGCTCGAAAGCTCGAGTTGGAGAAGTTGGCCGTGCTACCATCCATTCCAGTACATCAGAAGAATCTTCCTGAACCTCCACCCTCTGAGGAGAAGAAAGAAAACCAAGAGGAGGCGAAGCCAGCTCCGGAAACAGAGGCATCGGAGGACCAACCAGAGGTGATAAGCATTCATCAACCTTCTCCTCGCCTACTGTCGCAGCCCACATCTATCTTCGATGAACTAGCCATATCTTCATCTTCATCTTCATCTTCCACTCTGGTTACCTCGGATCCTGTGCCCTTCCCTCCCAAAGAACAGTCGTCTTTACTTGCAGAGCTCACGCAAGTAAGTCGACGTTACGATGATATGCAACGAGCCTTCCGTGATTGCCATCACGCGCTTCAAGAGCTCCAGAATCAACTTTCGGCAACCAACTCCAGTCAGGTCCTTCACACGGCGGCGGAACGGCTGAGCGACTATGCAGAAGACGCCCGTGTTGAATTAGAAATCCGTATCGCTGACGAGGATCTTCTTGTGCACGGATTCGAGACAATCTTAACCGTTCCTGGAGCTCTTGACGATAAATCTGGAGACTCACCAACCTTGGAGGAGGTGGAAGCGCAAATCGACGCGTTTATCTCGGGTTCAGATCCGGCTGTAAAGAAAACTCAGCAGAATCTCTCTCAGAAGCTAGACGATATACAGCATGATATTGCTGCTATCAAGCGAGCTATACATGATCCTGACCTACTCTCACCTATACCCCCGTCTCCTTCATCGGGGTGGATATCGTGGGCTTCCCGCCCTTCGAGTCCCTCCGCTACAACGTTCGGAAACGTCATGACAAATCCGAAGCTTCGGCAAGCGCAGTCCATGAACTTCCCGACACGAAAGGATCCCTACGCAAATTTGGGCTTGCGTGTGTCGATGCCTCTCTCTCCGCCTGTCTCTTCAGTGTCTGTGGAGAATTGGGGACCGAGGCCAAGGACCTTGAGCGCCTTGTATAGTCTTGGCCTGGCAAGGAACGCGAGTGGCACTTTGGGTAGTGGGTTTATTCCGCCAACTCCTCGGGAGAATCATGTGAATGAGGAAACCGAGGACGAGGAGGACGAGGATGATGTGGAATGAAATATTTCCCATGATTAAGGAAACGAGACGTTCACGAAATAAATTATTCGTAGTTTTATAGTTGTATTCAAGACTGCTAGTTGTCACAAATCTTTTTGATGCTATGTCACTGTCCTAAGACTATGTCATTTCCCTTGTTACACTTGTAAAGTCCAAAAATGCGAATCATATACAGTCGTTAATTGCATCACATCATTATATTATCATCACTCGGAAGCGTTTGGGCTTTCCGGTGCATATGGTCCATATTCCACTGCGTCTTGCGATCATCTGGCTTTACAACGTACGCCATATCCAGAACCTCAACTACCCTTCCCTCGTCGGAGACGAAGCATGCTCGCCCGATGCTCTCGTCCCATGTCGCTGCCGAGATACCTTGGTGGAAAAACTTGGGATGAGATTCCTCGTTCACATCTGCAAACGGAGCATAAACGAATTTAGGGATACCCCGTCGACCCTTCCTGAGGAGGGGCTCTTCGGTTGGCAGTGTGGGGGAAGAGTACCCCGTAGGCAGTGCTTCGCGGCTGGTGTATCGCAAGAGAGACTGCTTGGTACAGGGGTTGGGGTGAACTGGGGGTGGAATATGCGGGTATAGAGCGATGGGAAATTGCCTAATGGAATACCATCACGAAAAAAACAGCAAGTTATCCCCTCTACCCGCCGAAAAACGCCTCTCCGCGCGCCGCTCTTCTCTTTAAAATATTCTGAGAGATGTCTTCCGGTCATTCTCCTCCCGACCATGGTTCGGGAAGAATTTTTGGGATTTTGAACGTCTAAAAATGCCATTTTTCGAGCCGGGAGACGAGGAGATGGTCTCTGTATTTTCATAGGGCTATGTAAGTAGTGTCTACAAATAATATACCGTATTTATTGTCCCGATTTCTTGCACGAAATGTACTGGTATCTAACCGAATGTCCTGGGAATGCTCATTAGAGCTGCAACGGTGCGGAGATAGAGCGTAAAACTTACCGTTTACTTGCGCTCACAAATTTATCCATGCTCGTTATGAGAGAAATTCCAAAGTTTTACGCCTGTAGGAGAAGGTTCTGCGCACTATTTGCGGTCCGGTAAATGCATATCAAAACAGAACGGCTGCACAAACTTACCATTCTCCATCGTCCCCTTGTCCTGCCCTTAAATCTGTCCTGACCTTGCTCGGCGGATGACGATACGTCTTGTCAGTACAGAATCTTACTTCATTTCTTCCCCTGAGCTCAAACTTGATATCTCGAAGGCGACATATCTCCGGAGTGGAAAAGATTGGTCTTGGTCTAGAAAAATGTCAGTAGGCATGAGCGTGGAGAGTTTTGGGAAGGTACTATTCTTCCCACCTATTGTCACGGATCCACTCTCCGCCATCGCTCCCTTGTAAGCAATCCTGGTCTTGCTCGTCGGACGGCGATACGTCGTGTCGACACAAAAATATACCCCGTTTCGATTCTTGTGGCCTTCGCTCGAGAGAGAGCCTCGCGGGTAATTAAAGAAGCTGAATGAGAAATGAGTGCGGGAAAATTTAATTCAACAATAAGGCCTACTATCTGCGGGGTTGCAGTTGCTCCCTCGTCTTTGCACTCCCAGCCTTGCTCGCCGGACGACGATACGTCGTCTCAGGGCGAAAATATGCTTCGTTTGATGAGGCCTAAGAAATCCAATCGAGGGTGTGCCGTGTGAGATCTATCAATGAGTAAGTGTGCGCGAATTTAGATTAACAAGATGATTCACCACCCCCGGGGGTATATCCGGTCAAATCTATCAATCCTCCACACCCCGCCTTCCCTCACCTTTGTGCTAGCTTGACTCTACTCACGAGACGACAATATATTGTGTTAGTCAAAAGTTCGTCGTCGTTACACAGTTTGAGGTCAACGGTGAGACCTTCGAGCTTGAAGGATGTTGGAGGATCGGTTCTGCGGAGTGCATGAGTGTGCGTGAACGCAGAAGTGACCGGACGCACTTACCATCCCCAGGACATTTCCCTCAATTCAACCATGCCTGCAGCTCCTCCGCTATTCCCGACTCTTCAGACGATCCAGATGTTGTTCGCCGGACGACGATATGTCGTCTCAAGACAAAATCTGCTTTAAATCAGGGAGAAAAATCTGATGTGGATATCGGGCAGCCGTCGACGACGAGGGTGCTGATGTCTGAGATCGAGATCTGCGTGGAATGAGCACACTTGAACACGCCCAAAGTGTGTGCGGACTTACCGCTCTGCGCATTCCACAATATTCATGTGATACTTCCCGGATGTTCAATCTTTGACAGCTGCTCGTCGGATGTCGATACGTCGTTTCGAGTCAAAACTCGGTCCTCTTGCTCCAGAAAGAGCATTCGCAGCGTCTGCGACGTGAGATGAGAAGATTAAGAACACTCTTGACATCTGGGGAACACCTACCTGCAGAATTACTGTGCTGCGAGGTTACATTGAGTGTGTCTTGAGCTCATAATCGAGACTTGAGACAGTTTGTGCATGCAAGAAAGTAAGGATGGGTGGAAATGAAGATAAGGAGACGGTAGTAAGAGAAGAAGAAATGCGCGCGCGTTGCCGATCACGACTCGGAAGTGTATCCCGTTATGGATATCCATGCCCACCTTGATATCCAACGCCCATGCGCATTCCTGCACGCCGTCTGGATTAATGTTGAAGGCAAGAATATGAGGGACAGTGTTGCTATAGATGAAGAAAAAGAAGACGGAGAGGGAAAGGGAGATGAAAGGGAAGGAAAGGGAAGTTGAAGGTGTGTGAATAAAAGGGAACTGTCAACTCGATGCTGACTCTGATCAACAAACTCTCGACAGGGTCATGGGACGCGAGATGCGTGCTCGTCCGTTGACGGCTGGCGACCAGAACTGGTGCGATTCTCCACATGTCAAAATATTTCTGACGCCACTGACTCCATCTTCTTCTCGTTTAGGCTGCACACTTCGAAACTTCCTCGGGCGGAGGATTCCTCTTAGCGAACAAGACGTAAGATTTTTTTAGGCATCATTTCTTAGACAAACAACGCGTCTCAAGGCATGCAAACACGTCAACATGTCGTCTTTGTTTACTCCTTCCACCGTCGCAAAATTTCGACCATCCAACGGCTGGAGCTGGCGTAACATTCATAGCTGCTTGGCATTATCGGTAACATCCCTTTTGAATACGATCCCTTTCTGATTTTCCTCTCTATAGGGCGCGGGATGTTGGGATAAGAGTCCCCCATGAGAACACAGGTATGTAAGCTTCTTCATCCAGCTCTTTGTAAGACTTACTCCCAATTTCAGTGATCGTAATCTGCGAGTTATTCATTCTTTAGTACATCTTGCTTCAGAATGAGGAGTCCTTTTCCCCTCGTTGCGCACAGACTCGAGGGTCTGCCCTTCCCAGAAATGTGTACGTCTTATTTCCTATGTCTCTTCTGCTGGATTGTCGAGCCCAAAAGTGTCTAAACATTGCCCGTCAAGTCAGTAAAGGATCCTGTGAATGCGGCGCACTCACCCCGCCCTCCAAGGGTCCGAACGACGCTCGAGACATCCGCAGTAAGTGATTGCAGATGCCAGAAGCACGTTATTGACAGCACTGATCCGCGGGGCAGTGATGGCGATTCGGGATCGTACGTACCGGATATTTCAAGTCGGGCGAATTATCTGACGAAGATTCCAGATTTGCAATGCAACTTGCGTCTATACGGCGGCACCGAGGAAGGTGTTTGACGTGGTGTAGGCCCTGTGAGGTCACTGTCGTGGTTTTGACATGGAGTGTCAATCATGACGAGAAGTCGGATAATCTATAATGAAAGGAACGGTATGTTATTCCGTCGTGATCTCAGGTTACATGTTACTCAACTTTGCTTCTTTTTACATGCACTCGCCTCCGTCATCACGGGGCATTCACCACTTTTCCAGGTACGAAGACAGGTCCACCCCAAATCAATGGTGAGCGCCCCTCTATTTCCCGAGCTGACGCCCCGTTGACCTGTCATAACCTCGTCCAGAAAAGAGAATGGGTGGCCGTTTTGGACGGTGTAGGTGCTCATTTGTGATTATCGCATTCTACTACCGGAATTAATGAGGAACATAGATATCCAGGAGAAGTATTACTCCTCCGTCCTTAGTGGTATTCTGCTCTACCAAACTCTATGTCATGTTCCGTTTATATTGAGACACAGAGATGGACTTGCGATTCGACCATTCAGGAAGTAGCAGCCGTCAAGAAGCGTACCTCGAGCATACTTTTTTTCCGCTGTCAATGCACCACTAAACATGGATAGCAACAGTCGCGATTGCGAATATGGCATGTCGCCGTCACCGAAAGGTGCATGGGATCCGGAATGGCTCTCCGTAAGTGACCTTGATGGAGTTTGCACCCCAATTTGACGTTATCCTTTGCAGGAATATTGTCGAATCCGAGATCGGCTGCCAAAGATCGAAGACAGTGATGGACATATCAGGAATAAGCTGCGATGTCCCCCTACCTCGGCCAAAGGTATGTTGAAACCTTGGATAAGAGAGCTCCCTGGCTTAATTGTGGACTGTCTAGGACTTTGGGCGAAGATTTCAGAGTTTGGAAGCTCGGGAACAAGCATAAATTGACCGGGGTGCGATTGTTGGAATATATCTTGACATAAGGGCAGACATGCCTCCAGTTTGAAGGAACAGTAAATCGTAGCCTTTAATTATAGAGTGTACGAATGACTTGTACAATTTAGTATAGCAAATGAAACCGGTTTTCTGTCATAATCGAACGAATATATAAGATCAGTCTCATTTGAACGTATCCGTGAAGGGATCCGAGCTCACTTTCAGATCTCTTCCTATGTTTATACTGGAATTTGGGTAAATCGTGTATCCATCTCGTGAGTATCAGTTGATCCCTGCAAGACATTGAAAGTTAAACGCAAAATTAGGCCAGAAATGGGGAGAACTTACAAGTCATGATGTCAAGGACTCCATTCCTGGGCATTGAGGTAAGTTCATACTTACTCCGCCATCTTGATCCCCGCCTCGCAAGAGACAGGCTACCTTGGATGAATTGATGTTCAAATTAATGGGAGCCGACGTTCATGAGGGAATCCAGCTTGAGAAAGTCATTCTTGACACCGGATTCAAAAAGTACAACTAGGACAAGAAGCACCGACAAACATATAATTAGGGGACGTTACTTACCGAGCTGCACGCAACGTCAGTCAATTGTTGACAGGTGTCGCCCTCAAAAGCTGGCGTTTCGAATTTGTGAAGTTTCGGATATCCTCTCGATGCCTTCTGGGTGAGCCATGAATCGTTGAGTATTCTAAAGTAGGGGGGTCATCGAATCGAGTTGATATGGATGCGAAAGGTAAGGAAAGTAAGTATTCCATGCACGTGTAAGGCCCGGTCCGATACAGCCACGATTTGACTTTACCTTTGACGACCGTCTCCTCTTCTTCTATATGTTCCATACGGTGAGGCGTCTCGTTTCTTCCGTATTTCAAAGGAACGGAACGTCTGCCTAGTCTAGACTTGTCTATTTTTGTTTGCCCAGCCTTGTTAAATCCCCTCCCAGGTCCCCGTCATGTTAATCTCGACTGACCGGTATCTGACTCTTCAGACTTGCATGCCAGCCGTAATCTTTCAATCCTCCTTGTTTCAAAAGCTCACAGTTTATCTTCTTTGACAGAATGTTACGTGCATTTGATTTTATGTCTTGCTACCGCCGACCAAAGGCCTACGAACAAATCCTTTCTAAGAGTTTTATGACGCCTCACTGGGGACCCTGATTGACATGTTATCCGTTTTCGGGACTACGCCTCGTGTCCCGACGTGCAAAACCTCTTCATTTTACGACTGTACAGTGAGTTTATTCATCTGCTCGCCATTTCTTTGTAGGAAACAAAATATTAACTAATGTTTTTTGAAGACACTGCTGAAGTACGAGGAATTCTCTTTCCTGTTGCGCTTCAACGTTGAATTTGCTCATGATGACCTGCCAGGAATACTCGGCAAGCAACCGAACATTCACTTTAGCCGACGCCACGACCCTATGATGCGTATTACCTCCGCCTGTCATTGGTTTGGGCCCTTCCGAAACTTGGAAGATTCGAGGGGACTTTCTGAGAACAATCCATCATTGGTATATTTCAACTAGTCCGCGTAGTGCGTTAGCTTGCCTTGATAATTCCTGTTCAGTGAACTTAATTTGTTCTTTCACTCATTTACAGTTGAGTTATATTCGGTTTTAAAGGTATCGATGTCCCTATGCGCTTGGATTCGAATCCAGAGCTCGGAATCGACCCTCGAATTTTCATTGGCACGACGACAGTCCAGCCGGACACATCAAGACCACGTCGATCAATACTTCATGTCACGCAAGTATCTTCATTCCGAATGTAAGAACCTTGCGACCCATATCATTGGAACCAGCTTTGATCCCTGGAAATAGGTCTTATTCGAATTCTGGCACTTTTCCAACGCGGCGACCTTGGATTTTACAACGTCTGTAATATTTAATGACTGATATATCTCCGCAGTCCCAGAGATATTTCCACTAGGGCCGTCGTTCATTACAGGTGTAATATCACGGCACGAGATTCAGAGTGTTCAGCTATCTTTGGTATTCTCCTTCAATGTCGGTGCGCTAACTCGGTCCATGGCAGATCGAAAATGGATGTATTTCCTTATCAAGTCTTTAATCTGCTACCCGTACCTGGTCTCCTTGCCTCGAAGCTGTTTTGCGCATATCCATGGTTTGCTTTCCAGATTCGGACTCGCTAACCACGACCCTGATCATTTTATGAACTCGACAGTGAGTCCTTTGGCACTACGGTTATGTTTGTGTGAGAGAAACTGATATATTTTCTTAGATGTTGGATTCTTATTGTAATACAGAACGAATCGAGATCCCCAAGTAACGTACAGCAGCGAGACTACAAAGCATTGAAAAAACAGAGTGGATACCATATCGAGCTTTGAGCCATACTATCAATAATCAATATGAAATGCCATCGCCGCAATATGATCAGTTAGGGCCTCGAGGTGTCGATTTCTGAGCCGATTTCAAAGAAGACGCAAACATCTCTATTCTAGAATTATTACCTGACGCTGTCACCACTTTGAACTTGCAGACTCACATTGAAATGGAAGCGCAAGACTCAATGTATTTCATTAAACGACGTATCTGTGACTCTGTAAGTCGCGTCCTCTCCAACCCCGCAGGGAACTACACACGGGGAAGAGATTATTGAAATCCCAAGTCTCAAATCCGCGACATCTTCCAACGTTCAAAAGCACGGGGACCTTGATCATGCAGCGGCAGCGAGGATTTGACGCCACTGTCAGGCTATGCGGCGTCCAAATTTTCACTTGGTTCCAAGCTTGCGCAAAGGAATATCTGCTGTTCCCAATCAACTTGTTCATTCTATAGCTTGATAGCCTTGCACGACGAGCCAGTATAATTTCAGGACATACCAAAAGTGTAAGTAAAACTTTTTCCAACTCGAACCAGCTTTTCGGCTCAAGCTGATTGACTCTAACAGGTAAATTCAAAGAGACATTGAATGTCTGTTTACCCGAATCATCCAATTTTCGGCATGTATGACGTGCCGATTCATATTGATATCTTTGACAGCTCAGTATGTCATCTTATTGTAGTCAAGCCGATGCTAAAGAGGTATAAAGGTAGGTATCCGTCTGCCGGAATATATCATCCCAACCTTCCTTTCCCATTCCCCCCCTCCTCTACATCACTCAATCTCCCTATACCTCGTCCCCTCTCATTTTCTCGTTGTTGTTTATGCTAAGCGCTCAGTGTTCTTGTCGCCGTGTACGGCCATTGAGGAGTTTCCAGCCTCGTGTCCTTGGACGCGTCGTGGTCTCGTGACTGGAATACCCTGACCGGTTGGGCGGGGTTTCGATAGCCGAGAATTCTTTCTTGTTGACTGCCATGTTGGTTGTTGTTTCGTCGTCGAGCTCAACGGTGAGCTCGTTTCTTCTATGCTTCGATTCATTTTCTCACTGTTTCACTCCAGCTTGGATAGCATCGAAATCGATAACGATGGCAGCGATGCTTCGTCGAAGTATGTGAGGTGCGGATTTAGATGTGAGTACTTGCCTTGTTCCACTTGACGCGGACTCAGACCCGCGCAGCCCGATCTCCAACGCGCGGATGACAGGATGCCCGCGGATGGAATATGCTCGGGTGCGTTTCAAAGCGCGATGATGGAGACAGTGAGCACCTTCCATAATTTCGATATATGCGCCCTCTGACATCCGTAGCTCACAGCCTACAACGACGATGCCCACACACAGCTGGCAGCATGCCCGCCTCTTCAATATGTCAGCCTCGTTTACGCAGTCGGTGAAATCGTGCGAGAATGGTATACTGTACGACAGCTGGAGGTAAGCAGGTTGCTCGATGTACAACACGGAGGCTGACGGACGTTTCAGTTTGCGGGGGCGGATACTCGGTCGAGGGGTGGGGATGGACGTCGGTGCGTGCGGGAGTGGAGGCGCGGATGGATGGAGAGGGTCGGGCAGAGAGGGGTCGGGCGGAGAGGGTCGATGGAGGGAGGGAGGTCATGCTATTATTAGACAGGGAAGGGAGGCAGTCTGTGCGGGAGGGGTTGACCTATCATCAGATGGAGGGAGATGCACCTCGTCTATTATTAGACGAGGAAGGGAAGCAGTAGCAGAAATTTCAGGGAATAGGCGACGTCGAGACGGCCACGGATGTGGATTTTGGAGGTTAGGTGGGGGTTTGACGCGTCGTCGAGTTAGGAGGGAGAATGGTGATTTTGGTGGTGTCGACAGATTTTGGTGTTGGGCGCGAGCGCTCGCAACAGAGGAACAGCCCCAGGGGTAGCACCATGGTCGGAGACCAGCGAGAGCACTGTAGCTCGGGCGCATGTGCGAGGACGAAGTTGGCGGCTCATGATGGGAGTCCGCGTCGGTGCGCAGTTCCCAGCGTAAATTCTCCACGTTGATGCTGTGTCTTCTACCTTTCTTGATTTCGTACCATCATTATCGTTGCTTGGCTTCGTACCACCACCAGCCTACGAATATACGGTCGTTCAAGCCTTACCCCCCACACTCGTCGTGGCTTCCCAACAATAATATAGCACCAGGACTTTGCTATGCACAACGATGAACATCCTTTCTCTTTAGAATTGGCAAGTTTGAAAGCGGATATATCCAAATTTCAGGTATTCTATCTTCTTGCTAGTACGCTATCTATTAACGCTTGTTTCCAAAGGATGAGGCCCACAGCGCCTCTGTAAAATTACAGCGACATGCCCTAATTACTTCCAATTCGCATGAGAGACTAGTACAGCTGGAATGCGAAAATACTTCAATCAAGTCGAACTGAGTGTTCTTCGCGCTAATCCCCATTCAAATAATTCCGAATCTCATCCAGCGGTCCTCCAATCACAGGAGTTGACGCTGTCGCTAAGGAGCTGTCGGACAAATTATCGCTCACAGAAGATGCCCTACTCGAGCGTACGACACAACTCGTCGAGGCGAACATGGGGCTCGCCAAAGCCAAACATGCTGCGGAAGGAGCGCATGCTTTGGCCACGAGAATCCGAGGCAGGGAGGAGGAGGGTAAGATTCGAGAACGGGACCTAGAGAAACAGCTCAGAGAGGTACAGGAACAAAACAAGATGTCTGACCTAGTCGTGAGCGAGTATGCTGATTATATCCGTTCGCTCGACGGCAGGACATCTATGTCACTCCATTTACCACCAACCACCAGTCTTTTCGAAGCAAAAGTTGGTATTCATAAACTGTTTGATGATGTTTCTTCGGAATCCGAGGAGCTTCATGCCGAGGTAGAGATCACCTTGAAGGTGGACTTGCCATTGCGCATTCAAAGTACGAAGCGGAGATAAGGAACAAGAAGAATAATACGATCGAACTTGCGAATGCTCGGGATGAGCTAAAAAAGCTGAAACTAGAAGATAATTCGGCCGCAAAAATGGTCTCAAAATACATGTGCCTCGTTTCACTCTATCAAGCACGCCAGTCACTAAATTTACACAGGAAATTCTCGCAAGTGGTGACAAATCGTCTCCAGGCGTCACTTTTGTCCATGAACGAAAGACATACCACGACGGTCAATACTCTGAGTACACAGATAGCTGTAATGTCTTCTCAGCTCGAACAGTCCCGTGCCGATACTGAGAAACTGAGGCAAGCACTGGACGAAGTGGGTGGCGATATCATGCGGGAGGCTTTTGGTCATCGCAGAGAAGTTTCGTTAAGAATTCGTATGGTTGCCCGTGAAGAGAGCACCGAGGAGTGGCTTCGACGGTGGACGTTACGTGCTGAAGAAGGTATTGAGCGAGGAGATGACGCGAGCACACTTTTGGAGAAGATGCTTCGCGACGCTCATGGGTTTACTGCAGACCTTAATGGCTCCTCTGAGTCTATGGGTCGGATCGTTGTGGCTGAGAGTGCCGTGGAAATGTTGGTTAAAGAGCTACGGATACAAACTGCTCGAAAGCTCGAGTTGGAGAAGTTGGCCGTGCTACCATCCATTCCAGTACATCAGAAGAATCTTCCTGAACCTCCACCCTCTGAGGAGAAGAAAGAAAACCAAGAGGAGGCGAAGCCAGCTCCGGAAACAGAGGCATCGGAGGACCAACCAGAGGTGATAAGCATTCATCAACCTTCTCCTCGCCTACTGTCGCAGCCCACATCTATCTTCGATGAACTAGCCATATCTTCATCTTCATCTTCATCTTCCACTCTGGTTACCTCGGATCCTGTGCCCTTCCCTCCCAAAGAACAGTCGTCTTTACTTGCAGAGCTCACGCAAGTAAGTCGACGTTACGATGATATGCAACGAGCCTTCCGTGATTGCCATCACGCGCTTCAAGAGCTCCAGAATCAACTTTCGGCAACCAACTCCAGTCAGGTCCTTCACACGGCGGCGGAACGGCTGAGCGACTATGCAGAAGACGCCCGTGTTGAATTAGAAATCCGTATCGCTGACGAGGATCTTCTTGTGCACGGATTCGAGACAATCTTAACCGTTCCTGGAGCTCTTGACGATAAATCTGGAGACTCACCAACCTTGGAGGAGGTGGAAGCGCAAATCGACGCGTTTATCTCGGGTTCAGATCCGGCTGTAAAGAAAACTCAGCAGAATCTCTCTCAGAAGCTAGACGATATACAGCATGATATTGCTGCTATCAAGCGAGCTATACATGATCCTGACCTACTCTCACCTATACCCCCGTCTCCTTCATCGGGGTGGATATCGTGGGCTTCCCGCCCTTCGAGTCCCTCCGCTACAACGTTCGGAAACGTCATGACAAATCCGAAGCTTCGGCAAGCGCAGTCCATGAACTTCCCGACACGAAAGGATCCCTACGCAAATTTGGGCTTGCGTGTGTCGATGCCTCTCTCTCCGCCTGTCTCTTCAGTGTCTGTGGAGAATTGGGGACCGAGGCCAAGGACCTTGAGCGCCTTGTATAGTCTTGGCCTGGCAAGGAACGCGAGTGGCACTTTGGGTAGTGGGTTTATTCCGCCAACTCCTCGGGAGAATCATGTGAATGAGGAAACCGAGGACGAGGAGGACGAGGATGATGTGGAATGAAATATTTCCCATGATTAAGGAAACGAGACGTTCACGAAATAAATTATTCGTAGTTTTATAGTTGTATTCAAGACTGCTAGTTGTCACAAATCTTTTTGATGCTATGTCACTGTCCTAAGACTATGTCATTTCCCTTGTTACACTTGTAAAGTCCAAAAATGCGAATCATATACAGTCGTTAATTGCATCACATCATTATATTATCATCACTCGGAAGCGTTTGGGCTTTCCGGTGCATATGGTCCATATTCCACTGCGTCTTGCGATCATCTGGCTTTACAACGTACGCCATATCCAGAACCTCAACTACCCTTCCCTCGTCGGAGACGAAGCATGCTCGCCCGATGCTCTCGTCCCATGTCGCTGCCGAGATACCTTGGTGGAAAAACTTGGGATGAGATTCCTCGTTCACATCTGCAAACGGAGCATAAACGAATTTAGGGATACCCCGTCGACCCTTCCTGAGGAGGGGCTCTTCGGTTGGTAGCGTGGGGGAAGAATACCCCGTAGGCAGTGCCTCGCGGCTGGTGTATCGCAAGAGGGATGTCATCTTGGGTGATATTGTCCGGTCGTCTTCAGGCTGATGCCACGCGAGAGAACGATACACCCCGGGAATGATACGAGTGATGTCGGTGTCACTGCGATGGAGGGACTGCTGCGTGCAGGAGTTTGCTAGACTATACGTCCATACATCGATGGTTTTCTCTGTTCCATATATCCGGGACTTGATCAACGAAGGCCAAAGATGATAATGTATCGTGGTGTTAGGGCCAGCGTAAGACATGAATATGGATAGAGGCGGCGGAGGGTCGTTCCGGCGCGCAGGATGATCACTTTTGTAAGAGGGACGGTAGTGGTCAGAAATGTGGAAACTGCGGGTGTGGCATTCTGGAGCCCAAACGCGTTCAAATGCGGCGGTCGGAGTGAGAGGCTGGCCTGTATAGTGGGGCATTTGGTATAGCTCCATAGTGTTCCGGGGAATCGAACTGGGATGTTGGATTCTTCGAATGACTAGAACGTGACTTTGGCCAGGTAGAACGCGGACAGCCATTATGGTATGACGCTAGGAGGTGTTAGTGAATATCAGATATTACAAAAGCGCCAGTACGAGAGGCTCACGAAGTTTTCGAGCGCTGGAACCCTTTTGCAGAGGAGAAGACGGGTTTTATGAGTATGCAGGTTGGCAAATATGACTCTATCGGGCTGTTGGGTTATTACAAGGTATGGCACACCACTGCTTTCGAAAAGCGATGGATCGTACAGCATCCGCCCAGAAGTGAAGGTCATGACGCAGTACGAAGATCGTCCGATCCTAGATTGTCGTTTCGCGTATTCATCGTCTCCTGGCAAGACATAGGGATCCGACAACGACTCCAAAACATTTAGGGGAGAGAAATAGCAGTTGCATTCGTATAGTATAGGGTGCGCCTCGTCAACTGGCGCATGGTAGGTCAAAGTGTCGAGATTCGTCCTACAACGAATTGTCGTCAGTAACGATTCGAGTCGGATCTGTAAGCGAGAATAAAACTTACAAGTGCCCAGTCTGTGTCCCTTCGTCCATCTTCTTCCACGAACGACATACATATGAAATCATGATGCCCGGCTCCCCACGGAAGGTCATATATTTTGCAGAGAGGTGAGTGGCGCGCCCGTGAACCGGTATGTATGATAAAGGGCGAACACCGCCTTCACCTGGATGCTCTAAATTGATGATGATAATTTGGAACTGCCGGAATACGATGTTTCGTATAGAGGCAACGAGATACTTCCCCCCCAGCAGCAACTTCAGTTCGAATATCTGGGAGTATACTAGGACCCGATAGCGATTGACGACACTGGGTTCCCGTCCCCTGAAATTATCGTCCACGGAAATAGCGCGTGTGACCATCTGCTCGATTTCAAAGTCGGTCTCCCGTAGGGCATACTCGAATGTGGGCCGGAAGGGGGGAACAGGTATGTTCATACGTGCCATGAAGCGTTTCCAGATAACAGGTTCACGGGTCAATAGGAAGAACATTCGGTTCACCTATAAATTTCTGTCAAAACACATTTTCTCTCGTAGCTGACTGACCACTAACCCTGCGGAGGCATATTATTTCTTCAACACAAAGTAAGGGGAATATGTGCTCGACAAATATGTCGAACGGAAGGCGCTGGATATAACAGACGGCGGGAAGTTGAGGCCCCTTGTTGCGGAGTAAAATATTAGCGAGGTAAGACGGTATGGCCCATTTGAACGACATTCAGGTCAACGTGTAGCAGGAACAGCGACGACGATCGTTGACCTTTAATAACAGCCCCAGCACCCATCGCAACAAGCCAACAATCGTTATTGTGAGGAGCCATTATTGTTCAAGTAGTAGGCGACGACGTTGATGACAGCGTCGTCGCTTGGGTCGTCACCGTCAACCAGCAAAGCAACGCGGAGTCGAAGCGGACCTTCAACACAACAATTAGACAAAATTAAAGAAGGTGCCCCGTATGATTATCATAATCATATTTATACGTAAGTAGATAATAGCCGCGCGTATTCTACCTGTGATAGTACATACAATCCGAATAAATTACTCCATATAAATATCCACCTCGCATGCCCACCATACTCAACCAAACGTCGTTAGCGTACCAGTCCTACCATTGCCATATCCTTCTCCTAGCCGAAGGATGAAGCTAATGCTCGGTCGTGTATGGGAGACTTCTCTGACTGTCCGTGGAGATCCGCCCAAAGCCCTTCAATTAAGCGCTCATACTCGGCAACTTGGCCTCTCAGCGTTTCCACCTCCTTCCTAGCGTTATTGAGCTCGTCCCGCAATTTCCGTTCGATGTCGTTGGAAATCTCTTGCTGTATGACCCTCGCACTCTCAGCAAGCCGGGATTTTTCCACTTCATCCACTACGCCTCTGTAGTCCTTCACCCACAATTCGTTGATCGTCCGTACCTCCTTGTCGTGCTCCTCCCGTAATATCTCCGTCTCCCGCTTGCTCGCCCTGACTTCATCAACAAGGTCAACAACCAGTTGCTTGGTGAGACCCTCTTTACGCTGGTGGGACGCAAGCGATTTGGCCAAGGAAACAACGGATTTGACTCGAGAACGCTTGATATTATCGCGCTCGCGCCTCAAACAATCGATCTCCTTCCGCTGTCGCCAGATGGTGTTGGAAAGTACCAGGCGATCAAGGAAGGCATTGAAAGAATTTTCCCGTTTACCATCCTCGGCGAAATGTAGAGCATGCCGAAGCTGGCAGATAATTGTGTTCTGCGCCCATAGCTTGTTCGTAAGTTGCTCAGTGAAATGGGAAAATGTGCTTCGTGATAATTTCTTTTGCAAGTCTAGCGGTGAAAGTAAATTTGTGTTTTCTTCGTGAACAGGTGAGGGATTCCGAGAAGTTCGGACGACGGTAGCAGCGCCGTGCTTCGAATCCGATATGGAGCCTTCGGGTTGTCGCTGCGGCGATTCGGATATGCGTGTGTCGGGAACGGGTACCGGCAGGTTCGACACACTCTTTGATTCTCGCTGGGTTGCTACACGCAAATCATACAGGTTACTACTGGATTTTCAATTACGATACGAAAGTGCCGCACCAGAAAACGTATCCGAACGCCACACCGTCACAACGTGTACGGCGATATCGACGATAAGAAGGACGAATAGGAAGAGAAGAAGGAAGAACTCTGAAAGATGGAAAGCCTCGAACTGGTAAAAGGGATGGCAAAACATGACAAGGATGAAGATGAAGACGGAGGATGAAGGAGGGTACCACCACGTACATCGAAACGTCTTGGGAGCAATATGTATGGACCAGGCCGCAAGGAAGCCTCGCTAATTCCATCCTGCAGGGCCGATCTTGATTAAATCTTATCACTAATGAGTGCGGCAGAACCGAAATCCACGCTTCCTCTGCGTGCTGGACACGCTTTCGGAGCGGCGAAACATAATAAACAACGACAAAACTAGGCGTCCGAGAACACTTGCAACGACGGCAAGCCCTCAGGCGTCAGGCTGTAGCGGCGGAAAATCATTATGCAAGCCTCGTAAGATAACGAGAAATTACTCTGTCCCTTTAAGTCCTAGACCACGCGGCCCGGGACCCGATGGCTGAGCAAGGGAGCCAAACTGACAGATCTCGGCGCTTGAGCAGGTACATCATGCTCAAGAATACACGGGCCGATGACCACATGATAATCGCATGTTCCCACCTATGTCGTAAATGATCTGTATGGCACAGTATGAAGATAGCTTGCATTCCATCTGTCCATACTAATGGCATACAGAGAGTCCGCGAGCCTTCTAGGTGTTTGTGGTTCTCTTCGTAGATCAGATACTTCTTCGACAAGTCAAAGCGGTTCCATGTCCAAGAAAGGCCTTAGTATAGGAAGTCTGCATGGCGAAGACATCATTGTAGATCTGGGAAAGGCTCGGTTTTGTTTGCTCGTTCAATTGTTTGTTTCATGAACCTGGTGAGCTACTCAGTCACTGGAATGAGTCATTGGAGGGAAATGACAGGATGGATGGGATGGCAGGGACCTACCGTCCATTTTTCCCGAATCCTTCAGGTTCAGTCGAATCCGCCGTTAGCAGATTCGCATACACAACCCGCTCCCAACAAACAAATGCTATGGTCTGCCGCACGAGTAAGCACGATTGAATGCGTTCAAGGTTTCTAGGCATTGGCGTCCTGGCTGTTTGACACAACCTAAAACTATACGGGGATCAATACGTATATCAGAGCATACAATCCAGCTGGATGTTGGAGGAAGAGAAGATGATGCCCACAGCTCGAGTGTGGCGGGACTTCAACCACTGCACGTGATGCAGATAGGGGCCGACCGCGTATTTTGAAGCAACGCGTATGTATCCGGTAACTACCGTGTACAGACGAATCAGTAAGTCAGACGGGTACCAGTCCAAGTTCACACAGCTTCTCATGACTTGGTCTATTTCCGTTTACTGATTACATGTCGACGGTATCCCATATCTATCCTTCTGTTTTACGGTTCCACCTGTTGAAAGGAATCAGTTGACAAGTCCGATGGGCATAGCCTGTCGTACATACAAGTCTAAGAATAACTTCCATAGAATAGAGAACATGATGCTTTGCAGGCCATTCGCGATGATTCTTGTCTTGAGTCCTCGGCCGAACAGACCTTTGAACCCATCCACAGCAATGACAGCGCGAGCGGCATCTAGATACCCGATCCGTGTCTCGTTCACTTGGCGGTAGGTCTTCAAAACTCGTAGGGAGTTGGAGACAGTGTCTGAGACGACGGCGGCACAGAAACCGATGAAGGCCTGCCGAAGAAGCTTCTCACCGAAGGTGGTAGGCGGAGGTAGAATTTCGTTAAGGTAGTTGTAAGTAGAGAACCAAGGATAGTTCCCCACGAACGTGGCTGCTGCGGTGGCTAGCGCGCCATACCATAATGATCCGATTCCGTATTGTTTGACCTGCATAAATAAATGCCATTATGATATGCTATGACGCGAGATGTCTGCGGGCTTACGCGAGTTCTCAGGATTCGCATTCCCGGTTTGCCTTGGGTCTGCATAGTTGTCTTGATGGTATCAATGGGGGTAAGTATAATCCTGAATGCAGCCGCTGCAAGGGAGACGAATATGGTTTGAATGTGGGGCGGGAGAGTCTTCATGTACGTGTTCGAGCTGAGAAGTGCGAGAATCCCGGCGTTGGCTGCGGTATCGCCAAAGCGAGATACGGGACCTTGAATGAGAGCGGCAGAGAGCCCTTGGTAGTAGCGTGTCCATCCGCCGTCATTGTACAACGTCAAGATAGCTTGGCCTGTCGTAGAACCAAATCGGTATTGGTAGTTCATGACGGTACGAATAGGCTACCGAAATGCTCGTCAATGACGCCCACTTGACACGTCAGTAAATCTTACCATTAGAGTCAGCACCTGCAGAACCATTGCTGCATAGCATATTAGACTGAAGGCTGCTACATTTCAGTGAAACGAGGGGTCCTACCAGCAGCACCGCTCAATCCCCCGCCTAGCGCTGCTTTCAGTGCCTTCTTGAAGTCAAACTAGTTCGTCGTTAGAGACGTTAAGCTACTGAGAGGTAAATACCCATACCGTTACAGTCGTCAGCATCGATGAAGCCTTTAATGAAGACGGCTAGGACGCCAACTCCCAACAGCGTGATAAGCAGATAGAACAATATGTGCTTCCAACTACGCTCTTGTTTGACTATTTCGGCGCTAGGCTCAGTTGTATCGTATGCTACTTGTGGGGAATCCAGTAATGGTTGAGCCTCCGGGTCTGCTTGTGGGGACTTCGCGATAACGTCGCTCATGGTGAGGGCTGAGTAAGAGACGCGACGGCAGGCACGGTCCGGATAAACGCGATCTTCGATCACAATACTTATTTATTTATTTATTTAGTTACACCTCAGTAATCGTATGTGTAGGCTCGCTACTAATGCTGATACTTGCGCGTCGGTCAGGAATAAAAAGAGGAAAAAGGAAAAAGAAGAAGAAAAAGAAGAAGAAAACAGAAAAAGAGAGAAAAGAGGGAAGTTTCAGATGATCTACCTGCAAATCCTAAGATAAAATTTGAGTGATCCATGGGTACCCAGTAAGTGCGCGATGATGCCTTCGAAGGACTAGTCTGGGTGGAACTTATGGTTCGAGCTTCAAGCTGTAGCGGAGAAAAACAAGAGAAGCTCCTTGAAACAAGCTATACTAATATGGTTCCCAAAAATTATCTAGCTTTGCTGCAAGGCCAACTCTTAATTCTGATAAGGGCGGACCCAATAACATTTCAACTCTTTACCCAAACTTTACTAGTATTTTCTGCTTTGGTAACGTGAAGTCATGCAACAACCTCACTTGAACTTTCGGCCCGTCATGATCTGCGGGACATGATGTCCCAAATCGGATGCATGGTCCGTGCGCAAGGATAGTGTATAAAAGCCTGACTCGAACATCGAAACTAATTCATACTTACCTTGATGGCACAAGCCCCTTCATGTAACCGGGTTTGCGGGCCGTGGAGATCCTTCATAGCACGGCGACCTGTCCCCAGAGGGTGTTTGCGGCTTGTATAGGCTCAGGCTTATGCACCGTCTCAATATTTTCCTGTCCCACTTCGGCCACTCTGGCTGGGTGGGCCTCCTTTTTCTTTGCTGTTGACTGGTGGATACCTCCTTTTGGTGGATTTCGGGTTGCAGCAAACATATCGGGAGTAAGAGGATTTCATTTACACTGTTTGGTGAATTGTCGTACTGCCAGTGTGCGCTTACGGTTCGTATGTGTGTTGGTTACAGGATCGTATATGTATGCTGTAGATGTAGGAATTGGTTTAGTTTTCCTCAGATAACCTAGTACTTCGGATATGTGCAAAGTTATTGAATGGTATCGTAGAAGTTCGGATATTCGCAGGCGTAGTCACTAGGGTTTGTGCATTTACGGTTCTGCAGGAAAACTTGTGATGCAAGTTGTAGTATCTGTGTTGTCATACTAGCGACTTGGGATATTCGATTCGCCAGTGGTGGAATAAGAGTAAGTTCCATTTTATGAAGACGCTAAAGCTGTCTGGAAACCTGTTGTAGCAGTCGACAGGAAACGCTCACGGGAGGCAACCAATGCGATGAACGACGTATAATTTGGGAGAGAAAAGATAGGCCTGAGTGAGAGAGAGAGGGAAAGGAAAGAATGAAGGATATCCAAGAACTAGCGTGTCTTTATACGAGCGAGAGATAGGTATCATACTAAAACGGAAGCAGAATTAGTCCGTAAGTGACATATAATGCGTCATAATCAGTAGTAGGTGCGTCATTATAGAGGACAGGCTCAGGTGACTGTCCTACTCTAAACTACGATATATCATATCCAGATTCCAGACAATCTTGGTTGCTCTTGCGGTTCGGACCCCCCACGATTCTTAGGTTTACCATCTGACGAAACTCTTCCACAAATGGAGACTTTCATCACAGGGTCAAGGACTTCCTGAATCTTTGCTTTAAGAACTCATTTACGGCAGACTGAATTTTAATCTGATATCTTACATTCCGGCGACAATTTAAAGCCTTCTTGAACCTTTAGTATGGCTGTCGGTTTCAATGAGTCCTATTTTTCTTCTAAAATCTTATGTATAGACATGCAAATAAAATGCTCTTTAATTTCTATATTCTCGGAGCGCATAGAGACCGGCAAGACTAAGCGAAGATGAAAAGGTTAAAATTTTATATTTCCGTAGTAGTTTAACGGCTCGTGTCTGGGGATTCAATATTCTCGATGACATGGAGAAGAGCAACTAATACATCTAACTGAGGAGTGGAAAGAAATTTTTTTCTGGTGCGCTCAGGAGAAATAAATAAATAAATTGATATTCGGCAAGCGGAAAAGTCAAGAAATTCACACGCCCCTTGCCTTTACTCCTCCATCACCGTCCCGACGCTCTTGATGGTTGCGCAACCAGCAGAGGTGACAACAGTCAACGGAACGCTGAAGACTAATGGGAAGCCCATTAAATCCAAAAATCAGCTTCGTAGGCTGAAGCAAAAGCAGAGAAAGACAACAACTGCTGTACGTCACCTGGCTGTAACTAAAAGTCGAACTTACTTTCTCTACAGGACCAACAGAATGGCGACGAAGCAGATAAAAAAGAGGAGGAACCAAAGAAATTGGTAGCAAATGTTGAGTACGTACCCGAGCCGTTGGACGATACTGCCCTCGAAGCTTTCTCCGACGTCTTTGCGCGTTTCCAGCTACCACCAGAGGAATCATCAGTGCGCCGTGTCTATCTAACTTCACTTTTGTCTCTTACATCGTGTTATTGAACAGACGAAGGATCCCGAAAATACCAAAGGAGAAATGATCTACTCCGACGACGACATGCCTTCTGAGGGCGACTCAGACGCGGAACAGAAACCGTTGTCGAAGAAGAAGCAACGAAAGATGGCGCGTTTGACGGTGGCTGAGCTTAAGCAATTAGTGAAGAAGCCTGAAGTTGTTGAATGGACCGACGTCACAGCTGCCGACCCACGATTGCTCCTCCATCTCAAAAGCTACCGAAATACCATCCCCATCCCGATACACTGGAGCGCCAAACGAGACTACCTTCAGGGAAAGCGGGGTATCGAAAAACCACCATTCCAGCTCCCCTCCTATATCGCCGACACAGGTATCGCCACGATGCGAGACGCCGTCAAGGAAAAGGAAGCCAACATGTCTCTGAAAGCCAAAACTCGAGAGCGGGTCCAGCCGAAGATGGGTAAAGTGGACATTGATTATCAGAAACTGCACGATGCTTTTTTCAAGTTTCAGACGAAGCCGTTGGTTACCGGGTTTGGAGAAATGTAGGCGTTCATGCCATTGGATATGGGCAGTGTTGACGATTTAATTAGGTACTACGAGGGCAAGGAATTCGAGACGTCATTGAAGGAGAAGCGACCCGGAGATTTGTCGCCTGAATTGGTTGAAGCCCTCTCAATTCCTCCGCTTGCCCCGCCACCATGGCTCATTAGCATGCAAAGGTTCGGGCCTCCGCCTAGTTACCCTACGTTGCGCATCCCGGGTCTCAATGCACCTATACCTGAAGGGTAAGGTCTTGCTGCATTTCTTCCGCTGTTTCTGACCTCTATTGCTAGAGCCCAATGGGGTTTCCACCCTGGTGGGTGGGGGAAGCCTCCACTCGATGAATACAATCGTCCCTTGTACGGTGATGTCTTCGGTGTACTTCCTAAGATATCGGATACCAGTGTAAGTCCTCCAACCGCTTATTGCGCCATCACGACTGGAACCACTTATGTAGGGGGAACCCATCGACAAGGAGGCTTGGGGAGAACTTGAACCTGAGGAAGGCAAGTGGTTTCAGAATTCATGCATACCTCTCATTTATAACTACGCATCTACAGAGGAAGAATCCGAAGAGAGCGAAGACGAATCCGAGGAAGAGGAAGCAGAACCCACACCTGCGGACGGTCTTCAGACACCATCTGGCACAGAAACGCCCTCAGGAATGGCCAGCGTCGTGTCTACGATTGCTGGTGGTCTGGAAACACCCGACTTCCTCGAGCTTCGCAAGAATTCGGGGAGAACAGTTTCAGAAGCTATGGAATCTGGACCAAGATCGTTGTATCAAGTCGTTCCCGAGAAGCAAACTTCTGTCCGTGGGTTGATGGGAAGCGAGCGTGGTTATGACGTCAGCGCAGTGGCCAGTGCGCCTATACCTGTTCTAGGTGATGAACGCGGAACAAAGGTGCCAATATTTTGCCTCTCATTAAAATATGATACTCAACGACACTCACTTCTAGCGCAAGGCTAATGGGGTCGACGTCTCTATCGATGCCGGTGATCTGGAGAACATGTCGGAGGAAGAACTAAGAAGGAAATACGATGCTCATTCTCGTGGAAATGCCGGTGTTCCTGGTGCTGGAAGGGAAGATTTCTCGGACATGGTTGCGAAGGAGATGGCGAAGAAAAAGCAGAAGATGGAACGGGACCGGGATCGCGACAGGGATGGAAGAAAGGGCAAAGAGTACAAGTTTTAATATGCTTTCTGCTTTGGTTCGTCTTTTTATTCCCCTGTGTATTTCTTCTGTGTATAAACGACTTGCTTTCATGCTTTATCGTGGGATTTCATGTCATTGGAAGGGCCGCAGTAGTAGTCGCCCAATCAACGCCTCCCTTCATGTTCACTACTCTCCGCCTGTTATGGCTTTCGTGATGAATAGAGAACAGGGTGGCATAGGCAGATCGTGAAGCAGTGGCTTCTCGTCGTCGTTGTCAATGCAGACTCCATTCTATTCATTCTTTGCGTGAGAAATTACGAACCTCTCTCCTGTGGCATGTAAGGTCGGAATTCACAGAGTGACGGTTATATCGTCACTCGGCTCGACCAAAAAGGACCAACAGTCACATACGCTCGCTAGAAATGGGTGCAGTTCAAACAATGCAGGTATTTTGACGAGAACTTTGTCGGTTGTCATATATTCATATCTGACATCAATTCTAGAATGCAAACAATGAACAAAATCGTTAATGTCAGGGTCTCGACTTCATTGTACCCTTATCGGAGTCTTGATAGAAGGCTGCATTACCTGGTCAATGAAAACTAAATATCTACGCCTTCAACGGTGGCACGAATCCAGGAGCATATATAAGGGACTGGCTCTCTCCGATTTTTCTATCAATCTTCTCCTTGTGTGTACCATCGAAGACCTGGTTGTCTTCCCACTGTTAATTACCGCCAACTTTATCTCTCCTTAGTTCAGCTTTCACATTATCGTCACGATGCCCGGTGCTCGCAATCCCTACAATCCCAACGGCATATACCAAGGCGACTACCCCTCCCGCCCCAGCAACAACCCGAGTACGGACCCTCCAGTCTTCACTGCAGTTAACTGGAACCAGCCCTTGGCTGACCGGCCTCGTGTGAGTACCAATTTTGGGTCTTGATCCTATCGCGAGAAACGAACGTTTAACAGGATGAACTGGTCAGCCCCAAGTCCAACCGCAATTCCCGCTCGCGAGTCAGGCCTGAGGCAGCAGGGTCTAACTATAACGAGAGCCGCGCCGCGAAGCAGGCTTCGTGTACCCGACCTGTAACACCCCCGCCTCGGGCGATGCATCTCTATGACGGCGTAAGTTCTCATCCTCCCTCGCAGTCTGGACTCCTCTTGATAATCCTTTACTAGCTTCCTGGAATGCCTTCCAGAAGTGCTTCTACTATTTCCCCCAAGCATACCGTTATGCCCCACAGGTTCCCCCGTTCGCCAGGAAAGGGAATGGGACCAGTTCTGATGGTGGGGTCCCCTCGTAGCATTGCTCGACTTCTCGTGTTGATTATTGTGATAGATCCCGGACCAGCTCGTGCAGGAGGTGGACTATGTTAGTCACAGAGGATCCCTGGTACCAAAGGACGCTGATGGAGAAGTCCGGCGACCGAAGGCGTTCGTTTACGACCACGGTCGTCTGGTCGATCCTCAAGTCTCTTGTGGCGACACGTGTGCTCACTGGCGGTTTATGCACGCAAAATCTTATGTAAGTCGCATACCATGATCTTACACAGGTCGCCATTCATGTTACTCTCTACTTTGCAGAAGCTGCGGCGGGCGTATACACCCTTGGTGGTCAAGCAGCCCTCACCGATTACAAGGGCGATAAAGTTCATTGTCTTCAAGGATCGTCGTATTGACATCGCCTTCGACGGTAAAACCACCCGCGGCTCTGGCGTTCTTCTTCGTGACGTGTTGGATCCCCCGAAAGGTTTTTCGGTGGTTGATGATGACGAGGTGGTCGACCTGAACAACCTATCCACCCTCGAGTTGAACATCAACGTGGGTGTTCATTTTTTTACCATCAACGCACGAACTAACCTGTCCTGACGTGCAGATCAATGGCTTCCCCGTGTCCATCGAGAAAATTCACCTTTCGTGTGACCATGGCCGCCTAACTCGTTTTGGGATTCTGAAGGCTGTTGCCCAGCAGTTTTACAAAACTACGCACATCAAGTGTCCAGGGAATGGGGAGTCAAAACATCGCAACCAGCTCATGCCCAGCAGAATCAAATTTGAGAATATTCGTTTGATCTCCCTGTACACTGTGTTCGGTGGCCAGTGGCACGCGGAGTTCCTGTACGTTGCCGAAAAAGAGTCCAAGCAGTAGTAGCCTTCCTGGCTCTTCACACTGGACGAGTTTCGGTCGCTCACGTCATACCTTATTTCCTCGTAATATTTCCTTAGTCATGTGTCTAATTTTCATCCTGGAATGGCAACAACGTACTGCTTGATACTACCAATCGGGACGAATTACAGTAAGGCTGGATTGACACATCCGTTCATTATGGAAAGAGAGAACGAATAGCGAAGCCCTTAGCCAATGTGTGTGCAAACAGGACCTTCGAAAGGATGACCAAAGGCTATGTATAGGATTGGGGGCAGCCTCGGTTCCCCGAGGAGAAAAGTCAGAAAACAAGTAGAAGCAAGAGGAACGATACCAGATGTTAACGAAAAGCCTATCCGGAAGTGATACCGATTGAGAACTGCGGGAAGACTAACAAAAAGGCGCGCCTGCAAGCCGCCTATCGACAACCTAGATTTAGACAGAAGAGCAACGAGACCCAAAGCATACCGGCGTTTAGATACCACTGGTTACCTTACACTGCACTCTTGTTGATCACCTCAATAAAGATGCACAAGAATGATCATGACGAGAACTGCTACAGAACAGATGCTAGTGAGTGACACAGCAAGAAGAGAAATATCACTCATTGAATCCCGCTTGAAGAAACGCCTTTGCAAGCGTATATCATCGACAGCAGACAGACCCCAACATGATCATCACCTGGCATCTAAATCTACATCGAACATAATAATACCTCTCACTGCACTGCTGGAGCAAAAGAAAACTCGATAAATAAAATTGGCAGTAAATAGTTGTAACTCAACGTTATTTCCAGGTTCTTACGCACTTTGATGTTGAGTCGCCACGCGAGACTTGTATGATATCCAGTAGCGGCAGTTGCCGGGTCCTCAATTCTTTCCCTTTGGACCACTAACTGGAATGCCTACTCATTCAGGCTAAATTAGAATAGCTTGATAAAGTGGTTGTGCAAAATGCGAGCTGGCAGCTCTCAGTATGTTCTTGCCGGCAGGTCGAAAACAACAATACGAAAACAAAAGCCGAGTAACAATTGTGGGCAGCATACAAAATCATCGAACAAACATGGAAGATGTAGTTTAAAAATCCCTTTACATACCTACTGTAGCTGTTCCTACTAGGGCTCGGCCATGAGCCAGCATAACCACGTCTCTGTATACAGAGTATGTGTTGCGGTTTGGAAACATAGAGACAAATGCATCAACGGTGGGCCAAGTAGATCAGCATATTGGTGAGCCAATAGGGAGATATTGGAACGAAAGAGGTCTCAGCCACAGCGGCAACCAAACGGCAAAGAAGTCGTTGAGTGCCGATTGATCGCCAATCATCAAAAGTTTGTAAGCAGACCCCGAGTAAAGCCCCTGTCCAGACAGTTTGGCGTACCGACCAGTTACGTTCTGATATAAACCCTCTATCGTTTCCTCATACTTCGGAAAGAATCAGGAAACATTTTTGGGCGAAAACTGGTACTACCTGCCAAATTCGAACTTAGAAAGCCAAAACCTTTTGTCGGTTTGCTTCTGGCTTGCTACATAGGAATCCCAATCAGGGATATACTTATGTGATGATTCCTATCATTGCTACTCACTCCGGTCGGTTTCATGATCATTCAGCATGAGGACATACGTTAACGTCTTCAAAGGCTCCCGCTCTTGTACAAGTATTGGAATCCTATCCGATCAAAGGAAAGATATATGTGACTTTTTCGGATACCAAAGCACGATTGCTGTGTATGTGTTCAAGTTGATATTCACAGCATGCTACCTACTACCTAGGTTCGAGTTATAATGGACTAGTCATATATGATCACTCCTTCCTTTCTACCACATACAACTAATGCCTTGTACACTAACTGCGTCTTCTCGTCTCATTTACATCCTTCTCTTAATGTCGGCCGCCATCCATGGGAGGCTCGTTAATGTTACTATCGACGATCAGAGCCCCTCATTGTTTTATTCTAACCTCTGGAAGAATGGCGATTCGTGCACAGATTGCCTCGCAGCACCTATCAGTTCGCAGACTATGTACGGAACATGGCATGATTCTACAGTGAGTTCTCTCGGTCTTTTGGCTGAGTATATCATTCGTTTTTATCTGTAAGTAGTATGATGCAGACACCAAAACTAGTCCCTATCCGATGCACAACGTATCTATTTCTTTCAACGGTGAGCAGCACTTCCTCATAAATTACTCAATGACTCTTACTGGTTTCACTAAATATCTTAGGCTCAGTCATCTACGTGATATGTATTGTTCCTAAGACACCTGGGTCGGTTATAGGAAGCTCGGATATGAGCTTCTACATCGATGGCGACCTTGTTGGCAATTTCGTGAACGATCCGAGTCCCGGAGAACGAGGTTTCGTTTATAATTACACTGTTTATTCCAATACCTCCATACCTCCTGGTCAGCACAGATTCACACTCCAGAACGGACGCGTCGGTGGCGCATCATCGACGATAACCCTTTTGGATGCTATTGTGTACTCGTATGTCAGTCGCCAGTCCTTGGGCTACAAAAATGCTCACTGGCTTCGAAAGCTACGACGATGGTCAACCTGATCACAACAGCTCGGATATTGGTACTACCACTACAGACACATCTACTGTAAGGAACATAGGCTTTATCATTGGATTCGCTCTAGCCGGGGCTCTTGCCATGTTTTTGGGTGTCATCGCCTTCATTCTATATCGGCGCCATAGGAAACATACTTCGGAGCCCAACCACTCACACCCTCCTATAATGCCTTTCTTTTTGGCTGATCCCCAAACACAAACTTCTGCAGTCAGTATTCAGCAATCCTGGCAACTGCTGCCAGTGGCGAAATGCTGACATCCTATGATAGGATCGTCGTATCAGCTTGTCTCCGCGTCCTCTAGATGTTAGCCATTCACACACCGGATCGGAAGCACCACCATCTTACGAGCTTGCGACTGACTAGACCTTCCGGCGTCGGGAACTGACAGAAAATCGTCACAGGCGGATGGAATAAACAGTACTATCTTAAAGGTCCGCAGACATTTAGTTCCAAAATGTCTCTATCTCACAGGCGCAGATCTGAACAATATATAGAATTTAGAAGCAAGTATATAGCAAGGTGATAACTTAGGCCGTCGTAGAAATACATTGTACTGTGCAGTCACAGGGTGCGCGCGCAGCCCTGCTGGTGTGGCAGCTAGAGCCTGTTGTCTCTGACCTGACTCGCGAACGATGGTTGGGGCTAATAAACTCATTCTGTCAACCGTTCATCTCCCACCGTAGGATCAAGATGCAAAAATTAGTACTCACAGAAGGCCGTAATCATGGGTTAGCTCAAAAATTGATCGAAGTGAAGACCGGAGGGCTGGTATTCGGGTTGTAGCTGGAACGGGAGGGCCCGTAACTACCTGGGTACTAGACACCGTTGGGGTTGCGAACTCTGGGCATTATTAAGATGATGTTAAAGCATATTTCCTTTTGCCTCGTTCACATCGTGCCTTGTTTCTTTGTTCCAGGACATCGTATTCTACCCTTCTTCATAATTGGTACCTCTCTTATTATTCATGTATCTCGCTTTTCAAAGTTCTGGAATCGAAAAGTAACCTGATGTTTGACATCACGAGTCTGTTGAACGACAGAAGACTCTAAATGCCGTGCACAAGAAGAAAATACATATACCCACACTGCCATAAGCCGAGCTTAGCGTCTTCTACGATTCACACCCGGCGATGATGTTTCGATTGAAGTCGGTGTTGATGATGTATTTTCGGATGCGGTTTGATCGTCACCTCTGTATCATCCGGCGATCTATGAGAGTCCGTTGGAATTTACCAGAACTTTCAAATGCGGGGATGCTCTACCTGTCATGATCGATACTAACACTACCGCAAGTGAGTTTCCCCCTTGAAAGAGGCATTATTTAAAGGATGAAGCACACATTTGAAACGATGGGCAGCGGTTCCTTGATGACACTCATCTAGGCCACACCAACGCTTTTGTATGGGCATAAACTAGATGGTGGTGGTGGTGGTAGCCTTTCAAGTGCAAGCTGAAACCGTAACACCGGTTCAAACATGTCTGCACCTTTCTTGTGACGTAGATAAGGTCAAATTGGTGGAAGCCTGCAAACATATGCGTTTATCCACTTCACAGTCAGGTCCTACTACGGTGTATAAGCCTTTATATTCTGTGTTTGTTCATAACAGTATAACTCATATTTCTGTTGCTCACTTTGATTTGCCATTCCGAGATGCCATTCAAGAAGATCCTAAGTGTAACAAGAATCGCTGTTCATCTCAACAGAGATCCTAGAGTATACTTCCATCGCATCCAGTGGTATAGCGGCCATTTCTGGCTTAATCGTCGGCCCTGATCAAGCAATAGTGCAAATTTATGCCAGCAAAGCAGGAATATGAAACAACTGATGTATATCATCTGAGTCAGTCGTTTCGGGCGGCGGATAGCTGGCAGAGCGCTTCTGTACCCATAGCTACTGGATGATAGGCTTGAATATGCTAGAGAGCACAGCAAACGAGTCTAAATAAATGAAGACCTTGAAAATGAAAAGTACTGCGGAAGCGCGACTCCGGTCCGAAAGCGACCGAAGGGGGCGCTTCGTCAAGGCACGACCCTCAGCCGCAATCATCAGACTAGGCAGTGACACCTTTCCTTCTTCCCATCGCAGGGCCATGTCCCAAGTGAAGCTGTGAGTCTACTCGACGACGACAGGCGCCATTGTTTTTCTCATTTCTACGTGTAGCACCCTTCGACAGCCCCCAAATGTCGAGTTCGTCCATGGTCGGCCGCCTTTCTCAGTGTTCGCCAACATCGTGTCTCATTGTTTTCCTAGGATACCCCGGGATTCCCTCAGGAGGTACAGACAGACCACAGGCGGCGGTAAAAGGCGTAGGTGTCCTGTGAACGCTGCTGTCGGAGCTACCGCGTTAACTTCTGGATTCAGGCTATCGAGGTCAGAGTCGGTCCTCAGGGAGTCAAGGCAAAATGGCTACGTGTAGAGCTGCGCAAAGTCGAGCACATTCCGCTGTCAGGAGAAAGTACGTTTTTCGATTATGTCGGGCCCAGTCCGGTCAACGTTTGGACGGCACCTGAGGAGTGGGAAGTATTGAAGTCGGTGTGTCAAACGAATCCAATCTTATCGTTACGTTTCTTGCTCATGGACGCATCTACTTGTAGTCGGATTTCCCATTCGATATACGTATACCCGAGTCCATTCCGCCGACAGTCACCTTGGAGGGGCGTGGTGAGCACCGGTTATACTGCGCTTCTAAGTAAGCGTCACTAACCTCGTTGCACAAGGCGGGATCAAGTACGAACTCATTGCCAGCGTGTGTACGAAAGGGAAACGGTGCGTCTGCTGTGCCGTGGCTATCCGTGTGTCTTTCTTAGCTTCCTATAGTGGCTTCCTACGGAAAAGAAAGTCAAACGTCGTATCGACACAAACTGAAATCATTATCGACAAGCATGATCTGCACTCTACGTGGCCAGTCTACTGCCAGAGTGACGTACGACGTGTTGAGCTCGATGGTGTCTCTTTGACTGTTGAGCGTCATCAAACCTGTTATGGCCCCTGGCGACTGTGTTGCAGTAGTTGCCACGGTTAGGTCCGATAACCTGCAGACTGTGATACTTCGTGGCTTCGAGCTTTCTATTCGCGAGTCGAGAACATTTCGTGCCGGGGCATTCATCGGGGGCCGAAAAACTACGCCAATAACGCGAGTTGGCAACATCCTCGAAAACAAGTTTGCCGTCAACATAACTCTTATGGGAGGAATGCAGCATAAAGCAGAACATAAAGCAGAACTCTCATCTACCATCTCCCCGAGCCATACGACGACGACGCTCAATTCGGCTAGGCATATTGACATCAATTATGTTCTGTGCGTCAAAGCCATCATGGGCACAGGACATCCTTTGGTGATGGATCTTCCCGTCATCATGTCCAACTGGCCGCGGTTCGTCAATTAATTAATTTTTTCCATTTCGGCGTAACTGATGCATTGAGTGAAGGAGTGTTTCACAGGAAGCAATACGGTATGTAGAAAGCCATCAACATTCAATTCACCTAAAAAATTCACAGACGTATCGGACCTGCACCCGGACTGTCACTTTTAGCGCCGCACTCTGTCGTCACCTCTGTGGAACCATCACCCATTGCGCGCCATCAAACCTCTCAGTCGCAGAGCTATGGTGGTCGACCATCTCAGCCCGACATAGTGGTGGGCGGTAAATCACCCTTGGCAAGTACTATTGCTTCAGCAGCCCCGCCTCGAACGAATGGATACGTGAATACAAAGACGGATGAGTTTGGCTATGGTGCTGGCTACGGGCATAAAAGTACACCGTCCAAGTCCAATAGCATTGAGGGCGAACCGAAGGAAAGGGAAACGGGATCACGACGGCCAGGGTCATCAGGTACAAGTACAAGTGGTGCAAGGTTGACTATCACCAATGCCTCACCTTTCGAGATACCGGATGCCCCCCGTACTAATGGCAGGAAACGTTCTGGTAGTGGGCGCGCCTGGCCTAGCGCTGAGGATGAGAAACAGATGTACAACCGTGCCAAAGCTAGAGTCGAACAGGTTCAAGGCAACGTCGCTAGAACGCCCTCGCCGGTGAGTATTACTATGCCCGGTATCCTTCTTCGTGTATCTAACAATTATAAATAGACGCCGACTACTTCGCGTCTCAGCCCACCGCCCATTGCCCACCCCCAACCGCAATCAGCGGCGAAGCGCGGCGGATGGCCCACTGCAGAAGAAGAGAAGTTCCTCGTCGCCCAGGCTGCTGTTCAAAGAACTCAGGGTGTCGACTTCGTTGCTTCAACTGGTGATGGGACTCGTCCTACCCGAAACCCATCAACGTCGAAATCGCCCCCGAACGGTGCCGGCTCAACTGCAAGCCCGCGCGAGAAAAAGTCCGCTTCCGGCAGTAAAGTTCCTTCGTACCCTTCCGCGGCTGATGAGAAAGCAGCATTGAGGCGATACAATGAGGCCAAGCAGGCTGTGGACCGTACCCAAAACGTTGGCCTAGTTAACGGCGTTGGGCCAGGACCGGTCGCCTATGATTCTCTCTATCCCTCCTCCTCTTTGAAGGTTTCGTCTCCTGCACACGATGAACCGCCTCCGTTTGAGGCAGCTGCAAGTTCCTCGTCTTCAGGCTTCGAATCGGCGCTGCAAGAGAAAGCTCGCATGCGCCGTGCGATAGAAGCGTCTCAGCCACACAGTCCACCCCCGCCCTCGATAGACGAAGCGCCAGCGTATGGATCCCCGCCTCCCTTCGCTTCGGGTGCGCCCTCAGCAGCAGCAGCCTTGTACGCCTCAGCCCTCTCCGAAAAAGAAATTCTCCGCCGGAAATTCGAGGCTCAGGACGCGGAAGCCATGGCCAGCGGGAGCGGGAGCGGACCAGCTCCTGACACACCCCCTCGTTCGATGTCCTCGAGCACACGACACTCCTCCACCAGGCCGACACCCACGCCGCCCTCATCGGGCTCGAGGATCATGACTGCCGCGGAGGAAAAGGCGCTGCTGAAAGCCAAGTACGCGATGGAGGATCATGCTAATGGGAGTAGCCCGAGTATCGCGTCGAGTTCGTCTTCGTCGGTGCCTGCTCCTCCCCCGCTGATGCCTAGGCCTCCGGCGGAGTATATTCAGGAAACGCAAGAAGAGGATGCACGTGTGTCCCGGATGGTCCGCGAGGACGGGACATTGGCCCTGGATAATGATGAGGATGCGCTTCCGCTTGCCAACGGGAACGGGAGTGCTGCCGAACTCGACACAAAGCCTTTCACACCCTTCTCAACTGGCTTTTCTAGCATCCCTCCACCACCATTGCCTCCCAAACCACTTTCCCCTCCGCCATCATGACTGAAATGACTGGACACGTATACGTATATGCAGCATCCACTGATTTTTTAAAGCTTTTCTGTCTTAATTTCACAACCTTTTATATTGTTTATCTGCGCAACCATTTTCTCGGATACCACTTATCAATGTTCTTCAATTTCTATGGTCCTGTCCAAAACTATATTGCTTACTATATTTATATCGTTACAATTTGATGCTGCTGTCGTTGATTAGTACAAGGGGGTGATTTAAGTATGTACAGATGATGCGTGACTGTATAAGTATGCTATATCTCTGAATCAACTACATGATACAAAATTCATCGGTTCCTCCTGCCCCGTCTTAATGCTGGGGCTGCAGGGGGTTTGGGGGTTGCTGAGGGTGGCGGGTCCAGCTCTGCCATATCAGATTTTCGTTTTCTCCCTTTAGAAGTGGTAGGGGCAGTTGCAGGGACACTCCCTTGCCCACTAGAACTACCACTAGAATCTGCAGGTGGCACTGAGGGATGACGCGGAGCTGGTGGTTGTGCGAGAACAAAGGGCGATCCCTGACGGAGGTTGTTTACAGGTGAGGCCGTACCATCGGATTGCATTTCATCCAGGAGCGGATTGGCAATGTCAGCCAGTGGGGGAGTCGAGTAATTGAGGAAGGAGCTGTAATCGATATCTGGCATCCCAGTCGTGTCCATCTGGTGGGTGCTGGGTGAAATTCCCAAGACGCTGCTCAGAGAATCGATATCGCCGTTGAGCGCCTCCACTGCTGTATCAATGTCCCCAATTTGCCGAAACTGCTTTTGCAAGGCACCGGGGCTCTGGGGGTCGAATGGTATGAGGCCGTCGCTGGGTGATTTTGGTGGTGGTGGTTGTGAGGAAGCGTAGTCGCTCCCGGTGAGGGGGAGACGCGAGGGAGAGGACTGGCCGATATCGAATATGGGGAGGTGGGAGTAGTCATTCTGCGATGGGTCTGCGACGAGCGGGCCAAGCATTGAGGAAATCAGCTCCCAATCAGATGTGGATAGATTTTCTAGATTTATGCCGCTGAGGGAGGGGGTTGACATTCGGCGATCAATTTCGGTTTGCGATGCGGGCTGGGGGTCCGGAGGTCCGATACCGTTGACAGTGTTTAGGTTGGGAGGGGAGGGGGGATATTCGGGGTCTGTTGCAGGGGTGGCAAAGGAAGAGATTTCTGAAATCAATGGCGAAACAGCTTCGGAGGCAGTTATCGATGCCTGCGTGGTGGCACTTGGTGTCTCAACGGTCGGGTCTGTCAGAAAAGAAAATCAGAGGACATATACTAACACAATTGAGAGAAAATTTACAAGCTGGAGACTTTGCCATATCCTTGTCGTCTTCATCCTCAACCTCGACTATCCCAACCTTACTCCCGTCTCTACGCTTGTCCTCAATCATGAGACGCGAAGGTTGAAGGGGCACGATGCCATGGGGAGAGTCACGGGGACGGTTCGAGTCCTTTTCTTTGCCGCTGGAGTTTGCCAGCTGCGTTAAAAGGTTGGCCAGGAACTTGACGATGCGATTTATAGTGTCTTGCTGCTGTTTATACCGGTTCCGAGCTTGCAGTAACCTCCTCCCACAGCAGTTGATCCGAGCGCTTCAGTTCGTTTAAGTCCTGTGATATCGTCGTTTGGTGCCGCCGGATAGCAGCGATGCCGTTGACAATAGCAGGTATATCGAGCGCTTGACCGGTGGGGAACGCAGGAGGAACGGAAGGGTCAGCCTGGTCGAATTCGATGGCAGCCTGATCCTTCGACTGTTTCTTCCGTTCAATGAAGATCAGTTGGTCCTCCTTCCCCCGCTGGAAATATGGATGTATGAACTGTGATTGGTCTGCTTCCGTTTCGCTTTTCAGTACGCCCTGCTGCAGGTGAGGCACCTTGTGAAACCCGTACATGTTCAGTTGACGAACGAAGGAAGCGAATTTGTTGTGTTTGAACCACTGTGGGAGGTGCTCTCTTGCTAGCCGCTCATGATCGTGCACTACAGCTTCACATTCAGCCTGCTAGAGCGATGCAATCACGACGATACGCACCAAAGAATGATTCCCCATCCTGAGACCACGATATCACGTCGTTTGTCTCGTCCTTGTCAACGATCCTGGGAATGGTAAGCGGCATTAGTTTCCGTAACGACATCGAAGACTGATACTGGACCCACATATACAGTTTCTGCAGAAACATTGGAACCTTGGAGTTGTAAGAGCGAAAGGTATTCGTGAGGGCGACTTGTTGATTATTAGAAGACATGATAAGCATATAAGTAATGGAAACGAGAAAGAATTTTGAAGGGGATGGTGGCAGATGTAGAAGAGGGGAAACAGGTAACAACACCGATCGTAATATTTGCTTCCAAAGTCCCTGACAAGCAGATAAGATCAAAAGTGAGATTTACTTCCGGCCGATTGGCGTACGGATTCCAAATTAGGTCATTCATATCGCCACTTTTCGCGAGTTCGCTTTGACTAGCTCGGAGACAGACGGGGACCATCGAAAACGAGGGACATTGTTCCCCCGTTACTAGTAGAAGTTGAGCCTCGTGTATGAACCACATACACGGGTTGGGGTATCTGGATGTTCATGCAGGCGGCAGTTATATTACGATACAGCATCCATTATACCTTTGGCTCCCACTAGCCCCGAAAGTAAACCGTTCAGTTGAACAGACATCGTTTGGAAAGTTGAACGTTACTGAACAGTAAGTAAGCATTTGGAATTGTCTACTTGGACTTAGCCAGACATCGCCGTCTAAGAGAGACATTTACAGCGAGGTCAATGGACACGGTGCTGACATTTTCTGTTACAAGGGGACACGATCCATAATACCGTCAGCATGTCAGAGCGTGTCAACTCAATACATATCATGAATTCACTCCCACTCGTCCACACAACTGCCAAGAATGACCAAATTCAATTTTCAACAGCAGACCTCATAAGTACAAAAACCGAGAAACGATAAGGATCCAAACATGTTCAGCCGCAGTTTTGTCAATAACTTTATCTGACAAGTGTTTAGGGGAACCACATTGCATTCATAACTAACTCCTACCCCAATCAAATTTGCTGCACCCCAAGGACCGCCAAACGGAAATCCCCGATGATCAACAGCAAAGAAAAAAGGGAGGCCCACCCAGCCAGAGTGGCCAAAGTGGGACAGGAAAATATTGAGACGGTGCATAAGCCTGAGCCTACACAAGCCGCAGACATCCTCTGGGGACAAGGTCGCCGTGCTATGAAGGACCCCTACGGCCCACAAACCCGGATAGGTGAAGGGGCCTGTGCCATCAAGGTAAGTATAAGTTGTTTGGATGTTTGAGTCGGGCTTTTATACAAAGTACTCGCGCACGGACCAGGTGTAATTTTAGCGCGGGACAGTCAGCCGTTTCTTTGGGCAGATTATTTACCTCCTCCGACCTCGTGCGCGAGCGAGACTCCGTTGTTGACTTTCTATGCACTTGACCACCCCCGGAATCTGTGGCGCCGCTCGTCGTGCTTGATCGTCCTCCTCAAAGCCGATCTCTCAAAGTAGCAGATAAATATCCTTGCATTATTTATACGTAACGAGAGGAGATATTGTAACTGACAAGAAGTCCACAGCACTTTAATTATGGTAGATATTCCAAGTCTGGTAAAACAATCTACATTAGCATCAGAGCAGAGCAAGAAGAGAGAGAACCCACTTTGCGCCACTCTAACCCCCAATGTTCGGTTATAGGCCCATTTATACCAAAAGCGACTCCCCTAAACCACCAGAACGTCAGGAATATCGACGAAGAGCAGATCCCAAAAGCGATCGATTTTGCTTTTGTCGTCAGACGACGCGAAGAGAACACAAAATGATCAAGGAGATGTGCGAACATCAACACGGAGAAGTAGAGCGTTGGAAGCTAGCGAAGACGTTAAACACGGGGCGATCTCTAAGAGAAGGAAGAAGACACCCACATAGTGGTGGACGTATGTAACACGACCCATAATCAAGAACGGCACTATCGTAGATTGTTAGTAAATGCCCAGACCGCATATCGCAGGCCACCCACCATAATGAAGTGCCCATCCGAGAAATGCAATCTTTCCTACATACACGAAATGATCCCATTCCTTCGGCTCCATATCAATGTATTTCCGCTGCATTCGAAGCAGGTACACCAAAAACGTCAACAGCGCCAGGATCAAGCTGATCGAGCCTCCCCACCAGATTAAAGGTGTCCCATAAGATAATACTTGACCTGGTTGTCTCCCCATCCACACATCCTCAGCCCAAGATGGAGGAACGGCCAGTCAAACGGCTTCGACGCGAGGATGTCTTCTTTATCGGGATCAGGAACCAGAGCGTTGTTGGACGTCATCATCGCAACGTTGAGGTGCCAAAAGTCGCGTAGGAAGGGGGATTTGTAGAATTTCATGTCACCAGGGGGAACTTGGGGGAACGTAGGGGTTAGCGCTTATCAGAGAGTTGAAAAGGACGAGCTTACGTCGGTCATTCCAATGGCTCTCGACGTTCCAGTGTGTATGCGTGTCCGTTGGGACATTGTCGTTGGTACAGGTAACCTCGATCTGCTTGAAGCCCCACTGCGGGAGAACGCTATTCGCTGCACGCAAGTAACATCCCAGGTTCTTGTGACGGAACCGCATTTGCGTCGTCAACGAATGGATCTTGTCTATGCTTTTACCCTGCTTGATATCGTCCCACGACTTCAACAATCCAGTAGTCCGAGGCGTCACCGATGGTAGTGTTGCCGTAGCACGATACTTCGTGCGCCAGCTTCGTCACCGGAGCGGGGACATTGTGGGAGTGTAGATTGCGAGTGGTAGGTACGTGTGAAAGCCGGATGACATCGCCATCTTGTAGGAAGCGTAACGGGTCGTTCGGGTTGTAGTTAGGTTCTTCCCAAGTCGGTAAGATGATCCAATTATTGTTATCGTCCTTATAATGATAACAGGTGACTTGCTGTTGAGTCGATCCCGTTGGATATGTTTGTACATGGGAGTGCAAAAGACCGCCGCCGTAACCGACATTTTTCAGTGTAACCTTTGAACCGAATGCGACCTCAAGTGGGCTATTCTTGAAGTCGTTCCCGACCAAGTTTGCCTGGAACAACGAACTCATCTGCGAATCTCCGGGACCTGAGTGATTGAGAATCATGAAGTGGATTTTGAAACACGTCATGAACGTGAGGATGGGAATAACGATCAGACAGGCTATGCGGGCACCCCAATGCTTCAGTTGATCACGCTGAACGAATATTAGTCCGTTGTAGGGCAATATCACGTTACAACTCACCACAGGCATTTTCAGGTCGCCAAATTTGTCCCAGAGATCCTCGATGGTATATAGACCGACCAGAGCCGTGACGAACAAACCGACCATTTTAACACTGGTAACCCAACCAATAGATAACCCCGTCATGATCAGCCACAACCACCAGTCTATGGAGAACGGTCTGCACCGGTTTCAGATACAAAACTAACAGAAAATGATTGCAAACGCACTGATATTGTTGGTTGTGAAACTTTGTCAAACAGAAGACCGTTAAGAATGTGAAGAAGAGCAACATAGAATCCAGAAGAATGAAGCGAGAGATGCATAGCCAGCCCACATCTAGATAAACTGTGAGAACTGGAAGACATCACACTCTTTGCAGGTGACTGATTCGCGCCCGTCAAAATGCAAGGGAAACGACTGGAATAGAGGAGAAATTTTGACTCATTCTTTTACCCACAGAAAAATCCGCAGGGTTTTACCCTGCGTATTGTTCTGCGGTTAAAAGCCTTTGTCAAAGATTTGTACGCTATTCACCCGTTTCCCGAGGTTTTGCCTGCACCGAAATAGCCGCTCACCAGGAGTGTCAAATATGAGCACTCACCCAAAAGAACCATCAATGCGACTAGATGGCACGCCCACTGGCTCATGCCAAGCTCGACAGCCGTATACCATCCTAACGGGACCATGGCCACACCAAAGGTCGCCAACATGACCCGCATAGCCACATACGGCACAGTGTCGGGGTACTGCAACCCACTTTTGAACTCAAAGCTGCCATCATAGCCTGCCAGCAGACCCGCCAGCCCGACGAGCATCTTCCCCAGCGGCGGGTGCACATCGAAGTAGAACTCGCGTTTCAGATAATGCGACCCGAATTTCCCAAAGTGGGCTTCGTCCCACACGACGACATCGGCGAGGCCTATCTTGTGAAAGCGGGTGTAGCAGGAGAGAAGAGAGTAGATGACCGGCGGGATGTGTTCGAGGTTTTGTTGCAGGAATTCTCGCTGCGTAACGATCAGTTTGACTGCGGGAGGAGAGAGAGAGAAACGCACAATGGACGTCGGGGGCGGCGGTGGAGCCATTCGTGGTCGACCCCCACCCATACCGCTCCTCGGTTGGCGCATTTTGTTGTAGACATCCTTGCCCTCGTCGTTGTATGCATAATCCATCTTCGGTGCGACCTCATACCCGCCGTCCTCGAAATTGGGCACTCCTCCCTTCGTCCTCCGCCGCGCCTTCTCTTCCATATGGTATAGCGGTAGCTGCTCGGTTGCTTGAGCCCAGTTGTTTGGTGGATACTGCACTTCCTCAAAGTCTGAAGAAGAAGAATCAGGATCTGACGCGCCGAAATTCACCGCAACAGACATCCGCTGCGGTTCGTGGAATAAGCGGGACTCGGCACTAAGGCCTGTCGAGAGTATGAGAAAGAAAAAAGAGCCTTGCCGGCGTCGTGACCGTCGAATTCGAAGTGTAAGTGTGAGGTACCCGCAGCAAGAAGTTTTGCCACGTTGACCTCGGGCCGGTCAAGTATAGCCTTCACACACGCTACTACAGCCATTCTTCAAGCTTCAACAGTTCGGATTTGCATATGAATTGTTCACTATACCACGAATCACAATACGGGCTGATTTTCATAATCTGACTACCCTCTAACATAATCCATTCCGAACTTGATATACAAAACTTGCTTTCCACATTGTTCAAGCTTGGATGTGGCAGGCTGACAGCTTTACACATAAAGTTACTAGCTTATTCATATTACCTAAAATCTGAGGAGAAGCAACAATAGAGCTGCATCAAGTTACAGGCACTGACAGGCAACATCCAACGGAGTGCTTGCCCGAGGATGAATGTTTTGGATGATTTATATTATTACGGTCAGGTACTTGGAAGTGATCCTAATTGGCGCATTTGGTGCGAAGGGTTCTGTATTGATGACCGTGGATAAGGGAAGGAAGACGGCATTCTAGGGAAAGAGTGGCGACCTGCTAAGGAGGGAGACAAAGAACCATCATCATGTCGAGCTGTGTTGGTGACGATGACGGTGATATCAAGAACAGACACTATTCTTGGGGAGAGGGCATTGGCCCCGGGTGGTTCCGACCCGACTCGAAAGGCAGGAAACTTTGAAGTCTGGGAACGTGTCGGTCCTTGGATGGTGTAGCATTTGAAGACAGCATATATGCTGTGTATCTATTAGCCGATAGCTTTGCAACACTTGCCAATGTATCCTTGGAATTATTGCCATCCTAGTCATCCAAACAGCTGGCAAGAGCTGGGTATATGCGCCAGAATAGTCGGATGACGGTCCTGTATCGGACCCGTGGAGCCGTGGACAAACTCCTGAGGAATAGCCAACCCAAGCGGATTGCCATCTTCTATTGACCTCGTCGTGTCACGTTGTCTACATATGCAGGGCGCGTTCATGGTCCTTGTCCGTGGTAAATAAAGCTAGCTTGGGAATGAGAAGTGACAGCGAAAAACGATCGTTGGAATATTGGCAGAATTGGCTACGAGGCGATGTTCCTGTGGGCCTTGCTGATGGACATGATGGAGAGAGGAAAAGCGTAGAGTGGGGGGCATCATTTGACGTGTTTATAAGGCCATGAATATGACGAATCACGCGTCATCATCGTCGAATGAGCCGATAGTAATGGTCGTGCTGACAAGGCTCATATCGGTGTGAACGAAGTCGTCCCCAAGCTCTATCGCATCGTCGTCGCGAACTTTGGTGAATGATCGCGTGAATGCTTGGTGACGTCATAGGTGTTTACTTATTTATCTATTATTTATATCATTTATTTCAGTAATTAGGCCAATATTGTTCACGTTGCTTCCGCCAATGGCGACCTCGAATGTCTCTGCGCCTGGTGTGAGTGTAGCACCATTTATTCGACCAACCTCACGGTGACATTGAAGTATCCTCAGTGGCGGCAATTCTCATTCTTCCAAGTCGAGAAAGTGAGGGATGTCCATGACTTCGAGAGCACGCCAGATGTATTCAAGGTGCGTCAGTCTGCGGTACAGCAGAGCAGTTTGACGGAATGGCGTTCTAGGCTACCCTCGAAATCTCCACCGTTTCGTCGTCATCGTCCGGTGTCCTTGTGGCAGATATCCATGGCAGCATACACGTCCTCAATCGTGACTTTGAATCTGTCAACAGTTGGGTCGCTCATGTTGGTGGACGAGTCACACATATGGTGGAACGGAAGCGTATTTTGGTTACTCTTGGGGTGCGTAGCTTCTACCACGATTTGCGTATGAACTCAACAGTGCCTTGTAGGAGGAGGATGCCGTCAGATCGCCTATTTTGAAGATTTGGGACTTAGAGAACAGAGACAAGCGCTCAGGCTCTCCAGTACTTCTTCGTTCGGTCAAAGTACAGCTCAGCAATCGACCCCATCCTGTAAGACACGTCTACAGTTATTCCAAAGTAGCTAATGATCGTTAGGTGTCTACCGTTGCCTTGTCTGCATCACTTTCATACCTTGCCATTGGTTTCGGAGATGGATCCGTCCTTCTATACCGGCATCTCGATCAGTCACTCACAAATTCTGCCGGCCTCACAGCACTTCCTAAACCGCGGACGGTGCACGAATCACCAACAGAGCCGATAACAGGCTTGGATTTTCGCGAAGCCATCTGAAGATAGTCCAAACTTGTACCTTTTTGTGGTCACCACGAATCGCGTCCTTTCATACCAGGCTTCGGGCCGCGGAAGCGGTGCTGCAGCCGTTGTGGTTGACGAAGTTGGTACAGGGTCTTGGTCTGGCTACTATGGACCATCGAGGGAAGGACATCATAGTCGCACGAGATGAGGCCATATATGTTTGTGGTACAGATGGACGTGGAGCCTGCTGGGCGTATGAAGGCGAGAAAGCTCAGGATTCTTATTGTGTCTCTGCTAATGCGTTGATTAGGGCACAAGTCCTCAATATATACACATCATAATTACGTCGTCATCGTCTCCCCTCCATTCCTACCGACTGCGTCTGCTGCATCCGCAACTGTCCGTAATTTCGTAGCACGGAACACAAATGCTGGAGAGAGTGACATCACGAAAGTCACCTTATTTGATCCCGAGAACAAAGTTGGTTGCGTATAGCGGTACCTTCACAGAGGGTGTCCGGGAAGGTAATATCTGCGTGGGGGCATCTTTATGTCTTATCCAATGATGGTAATGTATGTAATTTTTGTTCTCTTCGATCCACACTGAACATGCGCATAGTTCTTTGCCTTGAAAGAAAACCCCACGTCAGAAAAGCTGGACATGCTCTACACCCGTTCTTTATATCCACTGGCGCTCAATTTGGCAAAAACGCAGGGACTGGACGAATCGAGCGTCGCTGGTATTCATCAGCAGTACGGTAATTATCTATACAGTAAGGGTGAGTACGACGCAGCCATGCAACAATACATTCAAACCTATTGGACATCTGCAGCCCAGTTATGTCATTCGAAAGGTTGTTTCTCTTCTTCCTCTGAATAAATCGATCTCAGACGTTGTAATTTTAGTTCCTTGATGCACAACGAATACACAATCTGGTCAACTACCTCCAAGAACTACATACTCTTGGACTGGCGAACTCAGATCATACGACCCTTCTACTTAATACGTATACCAAACTCAAAGATGTGTCTCGACTGGACAGTTTCATCAAGACCGAATCTCGTCGAAACTCGACGGACTCGGATGAGCTCCCATTCGACCTAGAAACTGCGATTCGTGTTTGCCGACAGGCAGGTTATTTCGACCACGCTTCGTACCTTGCTAAGAAGTACGAGCGCCATGAAGACTACCTGAGAATACAAATTGAAGATGCGGAGAATTACAAGGACGCTCTGTTATATCTCCGAAAGTTGGGGGCGGATGCGGTTTGTGCTACGCTGCGTCTTTTTATGGTTGACTGACTCTGGTTCATCAGGCAGAGAGCAATCTTGCACGCTACGGCAGGGCAATGTTGGCTAACCTCCCCGTTGAAACGACGCAGTTGCTTATCGACCTTTGTACAAACTCTTCGGAAATATCTCCACCTGAAGTGGAAGAAATGTCGATTATGGCTTCGAAAACAACCGCCACTGCACCATCTTATCTTTCATATCTGGCATTGAACCGCACCTCTGTCGCCGATGTTCCTCCACCATCTCCTTCCATCAAAACTGTCAAGCCTGGAGATGTGGTTTCACAAAAAGAATCGACGCACGAAGCGTCTCGTCCATCCACGCCTCCGCCTATCACGCCTACCACCACCAAACCTACTCCTGCGCCCGTCAAACAGCTCTCTCCTCGGATGTATTTCGCACACTTTGTTGACCATATGGATCAGTTTGTCATCTTTCTCGAGACAGTGGCTTTACGTCGATGGGACCAAAGCGTCGACAACCTACCTAGGATGCCGCCACCTTCAGATCCTCCTGTGGACGAAAAGGCGGACCAGCTTGATCAGGTAGCGGTATGGAACACGCTCCTTGAGCTATACCTGACGCTGCCGAATCCGAAAAACGATGCGTCAGCCGACGCGAAGGATTTCAAGGAGAAGGCGATGCGAGTACTCAACAGCGATACTATACCTTATGACCGAACCCACGCGCTTATCTTGTGCTCGACTCGGGGGTATACGGAAGGCCTTGTACTTTTGTGGGAGCGGATGGGCATGTATGAGGACGTCTTTCGATTCTGGATGGACAGGGAGAAGGAGGGAACGGCACCTGGTGCGTCGGCGGAGGTGGTGAAACATCTGAAGCAGTATGGGCCCGCGAATCCGCAGTTGTATCCATTGGTGCTGAGGTTCTTGACATCGACGCCTGAGCTGTTGAATCGGCATCAGGAGGATGTTAAGGACGTGCTGGAGCATATTAACCAGGAGGGTATTATGCCGCCGCTGGGTGTCATACAGGTGCTGAGCCGGAATTCTGTGGCGAGTGTTGGGCTCGTAAAGGAGTGGCTGATGACTCGTATTACGGAGGCGAGGAGTGAGATCCAAACGGTAAGAGATCTTGCCCGTCTCCATTCATTCCTGAGTCTGACGTTTCTTGTAGGACCAGGAATGGACGAATTCCTACAGGATGGAGACGACGGCCAAGCTGAAGCAGGTACAAGACCTTTCTGATCCAGAACATCCTCGGGTATTCCATGTTACCCGATGTTCGAGATGCGGTGGGCAGCTCGATCTTCCGAGCGTGCACTTTATGTGTAACCATAGTTATCATCAACGGTTCGTATAGTCGCTGGAATCCTGTTTGTGTTCAATGCTCATCGCTTTTGTAGCTGTTTGATGGACAACGACACGGAATGTCCAAACTGCGCCAGGGAGTACAGTGTAATAAGGGAGATTAGGAGGAACAATGAGCGTTTGGCTGATCAGCATGAGCTGTTCTTGTCTGAAGTCAAAGAGAATGGGTTCAAGGCTGTTGCAGAAGGATTCGGCCGCGGTGCGCTCAACTTGGCGAGAGTAGACGAGGTCGCTTCGTAGTTGCTACACAATTTCTGTTTCTTTTTCGGACGGGGATCAATAATAATAATTTTTCTTATTCCCCTTTTGGGTCTCCGTCTTGACCACCTTCTTCCATGATATCCGTAAGCGTTTGCAACGGCATTCAAAGCGCTATCGTTGATTTTTGTGTCATCCGATAGGCATTCTTCGTGTTTAACCAGAAGGGCGAAGTTCTCATCTCAAGACTCTATCGTACCGACTTCAAGTGAGTCGAGGCCGTGTCGTATATAGAGGACCCACGGCTGATGATCAACTTTCTTAGGCGTTCTATTGCAGATGTTTTCAGAATACAAGTCGTGTCGAATACCGATGTCAGGTCGCCAATTATAACGCTGGGCTCAACAAGCTTCTTCCACGTTAGAATCAACAACCTGTACGTGGTAGCGGTGACAAAGTGCGTGGCTGTCATACGTCCGAAGACAGGTCATTCACGCTTCGCACAGGAATAACGCCAATGCCGCCCTCGTGTTCGAGTTCTGTTACCGGTTCATCAATATTGCCAAGTCATACTTTGGGAAGATCGACGAGGAAGCTATCAAGAACAACTTCGTGCTCATATACGAACTTATCGACGGTATAGGGACTATTTACTTCGTTTAAACGTCACTGAATATACCGGCCAGAAATTAACGACTTTGGATATCCCCAAAATAGCGAAATCGACACGTTGAAGACGTATATCACGACGGAGAGTATCGTGTCTTCTTCGGCTGTTGCTGTTGTACGCGTTGTTCTATCAGCTGAATCGTGGGCGTTCATTCTATGTGCAGGAAGAATCGTCGAAGATTACGGCGCAAGCGACTGGAGCGACGAGTTGGCGGCGCGGAGACGTCAAGTACAAGAAGAACGAGGCTTTCGTGGATGTTGTGGAGACTGTGAATCTAAGTATGAGTGCCAAAGGTGTGTGAAAGTGCTCTCTCCTCAAGTTCGCGCAATGCAGACCGGCATTTTGGCGAACAACTCTCAGTCTCTGGGGCCGGTGATGGGGGGTTCTACATGATTTCTTATTTCCACCGGTTCCTACAGACAGTCACTCATGTTGTCGCATAGGTACTATCCTCCGTGCGGATGTCGACGGACATATACAGATGCGTGCATATCTTTCTGGAACGCCAGAATGCAAATTCGGATTGAACGACAAGCTCGTTATCGACAAGAGCGAACGAGGAACCAGCGATGCTGTTGAACTCGACGATTGTCGCTTCCATCAGTGTGTGCGGTTAAACGACTTCGATGCTGACCGGAGTATCAGTTTCGTCCCTCCAGACGGCGAATTTGAGTTAATGAGGTATGCGCATGGGTTCTTCGTGATACAGCTGTTCTGGATTGGTTGACAGATACCGGGCGACATCCAATGTCAAGTTACCTCTACGAATCATTCCTACGGTCACAGAAATAGGTACCACCCGCGTATCGTACGACGTTACAGTGAAAACGAACTTCAACAACAAGCTGTCTGCGACTAACATTGTCTTACGAATACCTACCCCACTCAACACAGTGAATGTGGAATGCTCAGTGGCGAACGGAAAAGCAAAATATGTGCCCGCAGAGAATGTCGTTATTTGGAAGTATGTCTCGTTCCCCTCATTCGGTGTCCAATCCTGACCATCTCGGCAGAATTCCAAGGCTTCAGGGAGGACAGGAATGTGCCTTTTCTGCTGTCGCTGAACTGACGAGTACTACGACTCGTCAAGTATGGGCTCGGCCGCCTATCGATGTTGACTTCCAAGTCCTCATGTTTACGTCGTCGGGTCTCATTGTCAGATTCTTGAAGGTGTTCGAGAAGAGTAACTATAATAGTATTAAATGGGTGCGATACCTTACGAAGGCTAGTGGTTCTTATCAGATTCGGGTACGTGTGTTTCCCTGTTTCTCGCCACGGACGCTTAATGATAAATATCCAGTTCTGACATCTCGTCGTTGACGGACAGTATTATCTATGTGTTGTATTATAGTGGTATTTATCATCTAGACAATTCTGTTTGACATCCCGCATAGGAGCTACGCAAGCCCTACCCTTCGAGCATAGACATAGTCGTGAAGGCGCTATTTCGACGTCACCGCACCGTTTTCATCTACAGTGTAGGCAAAGCGCTTATCACCGTGATGATAATGACGTTCTCTCTCCTTTGAAAATAAACTTTGGCATCAGACGGTGAACGACTGCGGTTTGTCTTTCCGTTCCCATCAAGATACTATTGGTATTGGCTCTGAACCTCTCGTTCTGATAGTAATAAGTAGTCATATCATTGGTATAAGAAGCAAATCACTCTTGATTAGTAGATAAGCAGCCTTCTAGACCTATTGCTTATTGTGTTCCCTCACGTTTTGAGTCCACTGAATAAATGCCCTTGACCAAATTCATGTAGGGATTTGCCGACTAGGATCAAATTTGGCACCGGTTAGAACGCCCTTGGTCACAGTGCCCGGGCCCTGCAGGCAATTCCTGGCCCTGGTGCTTCTGGGAGAGCCAAATATGTACTTGTAATATATTGCGCCTTATTATGCACATCGCAGTACTTTGGCGTGGCACCTAGCATGTAGCATGGGGTAGCATGGCACCACATGAGTAGCCGTGTCACACCTTTCCGAGACGCGTCGACGACCTTACTCTCTCACGCCTCTCATCTCTGTCCTTCACCTTTATGTTCTGGAGGTGCTTTTTATCGTTCTCGTGCCCGTTATTCGTGCTCAACTTGGCGGCGTTGCCAACAGATTCGGCTTCAGCGCTGCCTCGGGTATCGATAGCCTTCTCGACAAGGAGGATGTGTCTCTCGAGGCTATATTAGATGAAGACGAGCTCCTGCAGGAGTGTAAATCACAAAATACGAGGTTGATTGATTACTTCCAACGGGTGGATGTCCTTCAGCGGTTGCTGGGTTACGTGACGGATCAGATAGAGTGTGAGGAGAGGGGGCAGTTCAAGTGCGTCTGGTCGTTTCCGTATTCCAGCCCTGTTCCAGCTGACCGTTACTTGGTAAATTCCGTAGGTACCCATATGTGGCGACGGAGGTCTTGTGCAGCGAAATATGGTCCATCGTTGAGACCTGCATCAACGAGCAGACGCAGCTGCTGGCGCCCTTCTGGGATTCCCTTCTCGACAGATCTCCCGAAGACATGAAGACGCAGATGGTGATGGCCTCTCACTTTGCCAAGATAAATGCCATCTTCCTGAGCAAGAAACCAGCAGAGGTGAATCCTCTCCAATCTTTACCAAATGCACTTGTCAACGCGTTCAGATGCTTGCATTCATCCAATCACAACCCGACGTTGTCGAAAGGATACTACATCATATCGAAAATCCATCGTTTGTCGATCTCTTGGTTCGCATCATTCAGCTCGATGAATATCAGGGAGGCGCTGGCGTTTTAGAGGTGCGTACTTGGGTTGTCTCGGTGGCGTTATACTGATGAGCAACAGTGGCTCTCTTCACAAAATCTCATGGCCCAGTTAATCGAGCGTTTATCCCCCGAACATACTCCTGAACTGCACGTAGTGGTGGCAGAATTAATCAAGGGCATAATCTCCTTAGCCACACCATCTCCGGGTTCCAGCGTAAGCGAGGGACTACAAAACGGAACGTCATCCAATCTCTTCGCCCGTGAACTAGCACGCCGTGACAGTGTGTCAAAGCTTGTGGGATACGCACTGCAAGATTTCGGGCCAGGTCATAACGTGGCTTCTGAAGACGACCAAGATGAGAAAACCCAACCTCCGCTTCCTACCTTCGAATCTGCTACTTCATCCGTTATCCAATCCATAGGCGTTGTCATCGAGCTCATACGGAAAAACAACTCTGACTACTTCGAACCATATCTATTCCACACTTTACGCAACCGGTTGATGCAGATACAACATCAGTACAGCTCACAGCCCGAAAATGTCACTAGAGAAGCACTCGAACGCGCCATGGGTGAAATGGTGGATCGCATGGGAGTCGTGCATCTAGGGCCTGTCTTGGAGATTATGAATGATAATCTCCATACGTTCCTCGACTATTTGAAGTCGCCCCGAAGTTCGGTCAGTCTGCCTGTCCCTTGCATATATTGAGCTCATGCGTCCATGTAGACCGGGCCCGTTGGAACGACCGTGGGGATGGTAGTTCCACTCACCTTTGAACGGTTCAGGATTTGCGAAATGATCGCCGAGTTGCTGCATTGTTCAAACATGTCTCTGCTTAATCGTCCTCCAGAGCAGAACAAAATCTATGATACTCAGGGTCGTCTGACAGGGGGGCTTGCTGGACTGGAAGAGCTCGCTAAATTGGTTGATGTACCTGACGGGCCGAACAACGACTCTATGGATGATATAGTTGACTCGATGGAGCCTTCTCTGGACCTTCCCGTGACGCATTCATCACATTCCCCGTCGTCTCTGGATTCGGACGAGGATATGAGTGACGACGACGCCATGGAGGAAATAATAATGCACGATGAACCTCCTGCCACCACCCCACCCGGTCTTAGTCCTTCGGAGCCACCGCCTTTGAACGCAATATCATCACCATTCGGGTCCAATACTCAAGGAGCTGCATTGTCCAGGATAGACTCGAGAGACAATGGCTCAGATTCTGATGCATCATCGACAGTTGGACAGCGATCGCAGAGTTCGCGGAGAAATATCAAGCGGTTTATAATACAAGAACCGCCCCTCAGCAAACCCGTATTTGTTGGTGAAAAGATAAAAGCGCGTCTTCTCGAGCTGCGCGTCCTCCCTACCCTATTGGTACGCCCTTTCTCTGGCTTTTGACCCTTTTTGAGATGCTTTTCAGGACTTGTTTTTCGAGTATCCATGGAACAATTTTCTACACAGTGCTGTTTATGATATCATACATCAGATACTCACAGGCAATCTAGACAGTGGATATAACAGAGAGCTCGCAATTTCACTCTTCAGAGATGCGCGTCTGATGTATCGTATCGTGGAGGGACAGAAACACAACGATACCGAGAGGTGTGTTCCTTTCCGCCTAATCCATCTCCGACATTTAAGAGATACTCCTAGTGCTAAGCCCAAAGGTGTACGTTTAGGATATATGGGCCATCTGCAACTAATATCCGAAGATGTACTCATCGCACTCGAGGTCTTCCCTCCCGAAGTACGTCTGCTTATCATACAATACGCACCCGACCCAGATTGGGACGAATATGTTACTGGGAGATACCTTGAGACCAAGAGGCGAGATAACATCCTTCTTGGTGGGGGCAAGCCTGTCATTGGACCCGGTATGGGCCGTCAGGCGGGGCGCTGGAAAGTTGACGAGGAGGACCCGACTGGTTTCGTCGGATCATCGTCGACATCAACCGAAACGAACGGAGTGAATCACGGACAGGAGACGCGAGGGGAGTTCAAACGAGCAGCTAGAGCAAGGCCGACGCGCGAGAGCAGTGCCGACTTTGGCCCATCAATGGATGATGACGAAGACGATGAAGATGACACGGCGCCTCGGGTCAGTTCATTTGGTTTTCCCTGATATGCGCGTTTGACATTGTTCGTGGGCAGTTTGCTAGGTATCTAGCGCATGAGATGAACGCGGATAACTTTGGCTCTGACGATGAGGACGAGGATGGGGGATGGTTATCACGATCTACGTTTACACTTGGCAACCCACCTGCCGCAGCTAGGCACCAACAAAGCGAACGGAGGCCACTGAGCGTAAATGGGTTTGATGTAAGCCGGTCGTTATACCTAGTGCTGCCTCTGATCTGAAAGATTCTACAGGATGCATTTGACCCTGGACACAGATCGAATCCGGTAGCAGCTGAGGATCCGTTCAGTTCAGGAGACGACGTACGTCTCTATCTGTCCCACCTATCAGCATCTCACAATGTGCTATCAGGATACATTCGGGCCATTCTCTGACTCGGCAGCTGTCTCCAACAGTGACGCCTTCTTTTCGTCATTGTCCGATGAGATGGAGGATAGCACCTTTGATAACTTTGGCGACTTTGGGGATTTCCAGAGTGCGAGCCCGACGCAGGATGGTGAGCTTACGCCTACGGCGGGGAGCTGGTCGTTTGCTAGTGATTCGAGTGCTTCAGATGATTCTCCCAAGCCCCGGGGTACGAATTTGCGGGAAGGTTCGGAAAGGAGTCCTTGACTGTTATAGACTAATGAGTATTTATTGTGCTCGTTGTATACACCTGTGCCAGTAGTGCCGATTTACTTGAGGTTAGAACTCTGGTCTCCATGCATCCAGGGACTTGGCCAATAGTTCTTGGCTCAATAGAGATTGATTTCCTCGATGTACGCACTGTCAGCAATTGGAAGGAACCTAGGATGCTCCCTGTTCTCGTAGATATCCTTCACTGATTTCCTTCGCACCGCGCAGTGTGAGGTACTAATCTTGTTTCGGCAATTAACTGGATGCGAAACCAGGTCTTTAAAGATGGAACCCCAAAAGCAACACTGATATTCGTATGTACTCTGCGCATGGACTTCGACTAAGTACTAATACAACGACCAGGAAACAAGGGAGTTGGAGGATTGGAGGGAAGTATTAGACATGGCGATGTACTAAGTAGATACGCATCAGGATCGACAAAGGCTGGTCCTCAACAGAGAGAATCTCACCTGAACACAACGATCAAAGTCTCATACGGTCTCCTCAGTACTACGGCACATTTACTCGCTGCAAAAAACAACCAATAAGCATGGGGCACTCAAGACAGCGACAATCAGGCTATTCACAGGAGGGAAAGAGTGATGTCGCCATTGACCTTGGCCTGGATGGCAATCTCAACCTCGAGGTTAAGGTCAAGGCGGAGCTTCAAAGCAGCTGGGGGAGCAGCCTGGCGCTCGGAGCGACCGACGATTTGTCCACCGAGGACAGAGGGTTGAGTAGGAGCGAATTTGGTAGCGGTTTCTGGGGCAGACATTGTTGGGAGGATATGCTGGCCAGTCAGGCCTCTTTTATACGCGACTGGTGAATTTGTAGGGTGAGGGAGGAGAATTTTTTTTTGCAGTCCAGAGCCCTCGTAGAATGTAGGGCGTGTTCCATTGTCAAATTACCATGGAAGTTCTGAGCTGCAACGCCTGGATTTGAGCTGTCGTAAGCTTACGGTGGACCCAGCATATTCAGAAGCATTGCGCTTGTCCTTTTCTCCATGACGAAGGCTACCTGGGTCGGATACAGAGAGGCAAAGAAGGGCATCGAAATTCGGACTAATTTGTTGCAAGGGACGATGAGCTTCGAACAACACCTAGGCAGGCCGACCCACGACCATCGAAGGCGCCTTTCTCGTGATAACGGATTTTCGATGCAGCATAAAAATGCAGCGTTTTGATGCAATAACGAGATAGGATACATCGAGACCCAAGGTTGCGGTGATATTTTCCAGAACTCTGGTCTGAGAAACGAAGACGTGTCTCGGAAACAGTCTCGTGTACTTGATGGCGTAAGAGTAGCAAAGTCGCGTGCTAGATGATGCATTGATGGTTGCAAATCAAAATGAACCGTGCTAGGTTTCCACGATGTAAGGCGTGGAAGAATTTTGGACCCACAAGCACCCATATGCATGTATGCTCTTCTCGATCACAAGCGTTAGCAAAACGCTTCGCTGTGTCTCTCCTCTGCTATGTTCTACTGCTTTGATCTATTTTCAAAGGCCCCAGGCGCAAGCCGGGGTATCTTCTACTGCGTGTTCCTTATGAAATAAGAACCGTTACGTAGTGAGTACCTTCATAATTTCAACTTCATTGCTCCTTTGCAGCTTCGAGACGAAAACAGTTAAGTTACTTGGACGAGGCACCCGACTTGCTGAGCTGAATTATGGCGTGAAAATATCCTCATGTATACCCCGGGTCGGTCGATTCTTAGATAAAAGTGAGGGCCAGGGCTTTTCATTCAGTATCAGTACAACATGTCTGCCCAAGAAACATCCGTCGCCACCCGCTCTACCGGAACCGTCGCTCCCAAGGAAGCTTTGAAGCTCCGTCTTGACCTCAATCTCGAGGTAGAGATCGCCATCCAGGCCAAGGTCAACGGTGACATCACCTTGTCGCTCCTGTGAGTGTATCCCGTGGTATTCATTCACTAAAGTTGGCTAACTTTCGACGTGCCTATGTAGTGAGTGAAAATTTTCTCATGCTTGAATTTCCTGGGGAGATTGGTCACGAATCGTTATTGGGTTAGTCCTTTTGTTCCTTTGTCGGGTCTTGCTTTATTGAGAGTGACTGTGAACGTGTAGCTACGCTCGACGTTTTGATGGAGGCTAGGAGATGCAAACGGGTGTACCATTCTTATTCGTAGCGTTACTTTTCAATCCATTTTTGACATTGAACCACCCCTTCGTGCAACTAAAAGCGAAACCAATCTATTGAAAAGTGACACACGCGCAGCTGTCAGTTATAGGTGTTAGGCGATCGAAGACTTGGCTCTTCTTGACTCCATGTCACTAGAATTCCATAGTTATGGTTAGGTCTCAGCAAGTTTGCATAGAGGTAGACGAAGTGTACTAGCTGCCTGGAGGCTAGTATAATCACCCCAGAACAAGTGCGATCCTGCGAGACGTACTATTTGTTGATGTTAAGAGTTGGCTCCATGTTGCCTACGTTGCTGTTGAGGACTACGTTCTCTGAGTGACTAGTGAGGAACTACATTTTTCTGACAAATTTGCTTCTCCGCGACTAGTTCTCGGAACGGAGAAACTCGAGCATGATTTAATACTACATGAGTAGTAGAAGAACAGTCTCGATATACCATAACGTCAAGGCTTTGAGGACATCGTAAGATATTGTACCAGACGCACAGCTGGACTAGATGTTTGCTTCGCAATCTACTCGGGCTTGAATTCGTAACCGCCGTCTCGAGCGATGGCGAGGAAATCCAAAGTAGAGAGAGCTTTCCCTGATGGGTCAGCCAAAAGACATTCCACCTTGTCCCCGGGCGACACCGGACCAACGCCAGAAGGTGTACCCGTTAGTACCAAATCACCTTCCTATTATTGGTCATATTGAATGTTGCATTAAATAGAGAGCAAGGACCTTACCTCAAGAGTCATTATTGACGAGATATGTTCGATGAGACGAGGAATACGGAAGATCATATCGGCAGTCGTCCCGTTTTGTTTGATGCCTCCATTAATCTGATAGAGTAGTCAAGGTATGGAAGAGGGTATACCGTTACTAGGCGTTGCACCAACCTTTAAGGAGAGTCGGAGGTCGTGGGGATCGAGTACTTTGTCTTTAGGAATGAAAGATCTATGATGTAACACTTAACAGCTTTGATTAATTACAGCATTAATGGCGCATACCCGATGGGTGTGAATGTGTCAAAGCCCTTCGCAGCGGACCAAGGGAGACCGCGCTTCTTGACCTGATCCTGGAGGTTTCGGGCGGTCATGTCCACGGCCAAGGCTGTAACCGGCGTTTGACGTGGATATTCTCACGAGATTCAACCGCGCTCACCATAGCCGGCTATGTGCGAGTGGGCATTTGCTTGAGAAATATCACGGCCACGATTCCCAATGACGATCCCCAGCTCAACTGGTCGAACGGCTTGATACAATGAGAGGCCTTAAGAAATGCGAAGGACGCACCCTCATGGTGAGCGATAATCCCTCTGGGCAGCTCCAATTTTCCGCCAGATGGGAGATAGCTCGTCGTGGGCTTGATGAAGAAGAATGGTTCCTTTGGAGCGGTGTTGGCAAGCTCCTTGATGTGTTCGGAATAGTTTCTTCCGATAGCGACAATCTGATTAAGTTTTTCGTGAGTGCGCAGACTTTATAAAGAGAAGCATCCGTACTTTTTTACCGTGTCGAATGAACGCAGACGCCATGGATGTAACAATGAAGGATCGTGCGGAGATTACTGGAAAGGCTATATTTGGAACGGATTCAACTCATCGGATCATGTGCTATGAAGTTACATAATTGATGAGGTCCGCATCGCGACGCGTTGGCCTTAAAGCGAGATGTTCAGGGCCGTATTATTTACCCCGACCTTCTTTGCCTCAAATCGCAGTAGAGAACATAAGAAGCATCCGTACTTTTTCGCCGTGTCGAACGAATATAGACGCCATGAATGAATGATCGTGTGGAGATGAGTGAAAAGGCTATATTTGGAACGGATTCAACTCATAGGATCATGTGGTCGGTGCTGTGAGATTACATAATTTGATGGGGTCCATTGTCGCGACGCGTCGGCCTCAAAACGAGATACTCATCGGGACGTATTGAATACATATCCATCCTCAGATATCTTATGTGGGTCAGAAAGCCTAGGACTAAAAGCGTCATATTTCGTGTATGATCTGGATTTATCTAGATGGACACCCTTCCAAAACTGAATTTGAGTGCAAAACTTAAAATTACTAGCACAGCCTGTGCCGAGCATCGGCAAAGGACGGCCCGAACCGTCTCTTGACCCCGGACACTCCATTTTCTATGCTCACGCAATCGCTCGTCAGGACTATATCATTGACTTTCTGTATTCAAATATTCAGGTTCAATATACTTATCCCAGCATCAAGTATCAATGAATAGCGTTGATCTACTAGTATGCTTCCAAGGCTGGCAAAGCTGCCAGGTTGTCCGTGCGGTGCCGCACGGGGACTGCCGAGGACTCAAGTCATCGATATTTTTTCGAAGATTCCCCTTACGGACCACCACAACGCAGCCTCAGCCTCTTCTCTTCTCCCCCACTCCATACAGCTTCTCTGTCGTCGTCACCTTGCTGCACGACCACAGGGCACACCGTGTGCCACCATTTTTGACCAGCAAAGAAACAGCGATCTTCGTCTGTTGACCCTAGAGTACGCTTGTTTCAATCTTTGCTGCGTTGACTGACACTTGCGCCATTTTTGCTAGGTGGGTTTCTGTAAGAGGTCTGTAGCTTACAGTTTTAAAGTGACTCCTCGCTGATTCGGTTGGTCTCCAGGTGAACCTCCCTGACAGGACCAACCCTCACCGTCTGCACTACTCTCCGTCGAAATACGTTCCCCCTTCATCTTTCTTTTCGGAAAAACATTCCGCGCCCTTAAAGCTATTTCCTCGCTGCACAGGGAGCGAGGAACCCGCCTTTGACTGACCGGAACTTAACATTACCGTCCTCGAGTCCGCTCGGCTCACGACCGTGGCGGGACAGGTCTGGTAATTCGAGTTCGAATTCACAACAAAGAACCGTCTCCTTGCCATTCTCATCGTTCCACTGGGCTACCCACACGACTGCTCACAATCTCTAGACCACATCTGTAAAAACCGTTGCGACCATACCACTGCACCCGTACATTTTTCAACAGCACGAACCATGTCCCAAGTAGAAATTCTTCGCCCGATAAACCCCGTAGATTACGACCTTTCACGTTCCATTACCCACTCTAGCGCTTCTTCGAGATGGGTTACGACAAGCGCTATCGTCAACGACATTTTATCCTCTAGTCCCCTTCATCTGACCACTGAGGGTGGAACTCTGGATGATCATCTGTTCCCAGACCTTCCACCGCTCCTTCACGGGCACCCTGAAATTCATCTTCGTAATGGGGTCATCAACGCCTCTCAGTTGGCTGCTCAAAATGTGCCTGATGCTGAAAGAGCCTTCTTCGTTGGTGACCTAAGTCAAGTTTACAGACAACACCAAAGGTGGCGAGCTTGCCTCCCCGAAGTTCAGCCATTCTACGGTTTGTTCTTGTTTCATTTGCAACCATCACATCACATACTGAACACTTCTTCTCCCAGCAATCAAGTGCAACCCAGATCCATACGTTCTGCGTCTTCTGGCTGCTTTGGGCACAGGATTTGATTGCGCCTCTAATGGGGAAATCAATCAAGTGCTCGCCATCGGAGGGATTGATCCGTCCCGTATTGTTTTCGCGAATCCTTGCAAGGCAGTTTCGTTCGTACGAAACGCAGGAAAAGTCGGCGTCGATATGATGACATTCGACAACGCCGACGAGCTGTACAAAGTGTCGCGCGCTCATCCTCGCGCCAAGCTCATCATCCGTATCCTCGCAGATGATTCGAAGAGTATCTGTGCCTTTGGTGTCAAATTCGGAGCGCCGCTTGCTAACGTGCCTGGGCTCTTGGCGAAGGCTAAGGAGCTCAACCTCAATGTTGTGGGAGTGAGCTTCCATGTCGGAAGTGGTTGCTATGACCCTTCGGCTTACACTGACGCTATCATGCGGTCGCGTATGGTCTTCGATATGGGCAAGGAGGCTGGGTATACCTTCAACCTCCTCGACGTGGGTGGAGGTTTCGAAGACGCTCTTTTCGAGCAAGCGGCCCAGTATCTGACCGAGGCCATTGACCAGTACTTCCCTGATCGTAGGGACCTTAAAATCATCGCAGAACCCGGAAGGTTCTATGTGTCCAGGGCATTCAGTCTTGCGACAAATGTCATTGCTCGGCGCGCACCTTTCCCTGTGGATGGTGGTGCGGCCGCGGTGGGAGGTGATTCGTCCCAGCAACCCTCCGTAATGTGTGAGTTTCCAGCCTTGCATCCGAATAGTGGAGCACTCTCTTACTGATGTCCCTGTGGCAGATTACATCAATGATGGTGTATACGGTGCTTTTAACTGTATCATGTTCGACCACCAGACGGTCAGCCCATATGTACTATCTATGGGTGGGTCATTCCATGTTCCGCCAAACGAGCCACAGTCGACGAGCAGCGTATGGGGCCCGACGTGCGATTCCATTGATCTCATCTGCGCGTCGACCACGCTCCCCGATGCCCTCCAAGTTGGGGACTGGCTTGCGTTTGACAACATGGGCGCTTACACTATCTGTGCGGCGAGCCAGTTTAATGGCTTCGAGACTAGTCACGTCGTGTATACGACGGGTGGTCCGGGCGGTATGGAGGTGCGGCGGGCCCTTGCCGCGTTCGCTATGAGCTTAGAATAAGAAGACACAGACAGACGATTGCACTTTTTATATTGATATACCAATATCCCTCTTACTTTGTTGAGACCCCTTTTAGACTCGATCGATTTATTCCAATGATACGCGAACGATTGTCCACACTTGTACTGAAAATCGGCAAACGAGGTCTCCTGCTAACCCTTTCTGGAGACGTTCAGTCAGCCGTTGCTGTTTGAGCCACCGTTCAAGAATAACATCAGGTATAGCAGAGGGAAAGCTGTTACTAGGATACAGTTGTACCTATCCATTCTTCTGGTCCATCGCACAGGAAGTACTTATCCTAGCGGATAGTCGGTGATAACGCTAACGGTGTCCCACACATGCCATGATAAACTCCCTTGTCATGCTTAGCTGAATGCTTCTGCCCAGTTTTCTCTCTCTTGGGTGGGTCGAGACTCACACGACCTGAAAATAAGGCGAACAAGTATATGACAAGCGTCCACTCAGGTTCAGCTTTGTCTTGGTTCCTTCGCCCAGCCCGCCAAGGCTTGGCGAGGTTATCGCGTTTTGTAACCAAGTAAAACCCCCAAGTTTGATCGTAATGACAACTGATTCAGGAGAGTTCTGAAACTTACTGCTTTCCTTTCTGCATACTATTCTATGTCATAGGGCAATATCTTCTACGAGGCTTGACCGCCAAGTCCCCCTTGGTGAAAATTGGAATGGACGATAGGATTAGCCTTAAGCCTCTTCGTCGCCATATAAGTGTCACGGAGAGTGAAACATGTTACCTACACATGCCTTCGAAGACCATCAAGAAGGATGTTGGGAAGATCTAGGAAGATTTTTACAGCACCATCACATCTGGGCTTCGCCGTGCAACGCCGATATAGTATGTGGCGTCAAAGGAAGGATTGTCGTCCTTGCCCTCGTGGCCAAGCACAGTTCCGCGCATTAGGCACGACCGAGAACATAAAATTTCTTGGATCCGATGATGAACAAGGCCAAGAAAGTTAAGGATTGTGACATATGTGACAGGAGCCAACAACAATCATTCTCGTCTTTCCTCTCCTTGTTCCAGTCGTTATATCGGGCCTGAAAGTGGATTATATGAGCCCTCTTATCTACCCCGTTATTCGAGTGCTATGCTGTTGATGGGAGGGTGAGGCATTTTAGGAGCACGGCACCGTTTGTTTGCCGCTAAGGCAAAATGGGCTTGGCTGACTTCTGTGTCTTGGCACGACGGGTAACGGCACCTTTGCCCAGAGACTTGGAGATAGAGTAGGGTGATATAAGGCGCTGAGTTGTAGGCGTGTCTTTGTCCCCACCCTCATCCGATATCCCGACATACAATCTTTCCCCTCCATTTTCTCCCTACTCATGTCTTCGGAATCAGAGTGAGCACCACCGTTCCGTGTTTCCCGAATTACCGGCTTACCGACCATTTTCACGTTCCCATAGGCCAGCTTCCAATTCGTCGCACAGCTCACATCTGGGAACATCGTGGGAGATTGCCGTGGTTTCTGTCTGCAGTGAGTAGGTTCCGTTCTGCTGGTGTGGACGTTTCGAACTCATGACCCTTAATAGTCGTGGTCGTCATCGCTTTGGTCGCCACAACAGTATTTCATTTCCGTCGGAAGGCACGGCGAGAACGGCAGATGCAGCTCGATGCAGAGCAAGGGCAAGCAGGGCATGAAATGGATCTGGAGACGTCGTCCAAGCTCAGGCTCGACTCTGATTTAGCAAAAGTATGTTGCCTGCGTGCGCCACTTGAAGATTATCTGACCCCAGAATTTTTTTTAGCCACTACCAACAGCCTCGAAGAGATCTTCGAGACACTCCAGTTATGACAATCATTGTCAAAAACCTACACGCTATTATTGGGATTATCAGTAAATCAGGTCGGGATTGGTATATATATTTACTGGTAAGTGCCATCATTCAATTAAAGCTTCCCGCCTTACCAAAACCTCGGCCCTAGGACTTGTAAATGCACTATTGTATCACCATCATGATGTACCACGTACCCTCCTCTATTAATTCTAACGCGCTCTACCCATGCGATACTACGCTTTGACCCTCTTTCTCGAAATATATCCTACCTTGATCTTATTCTACGACCGACATTATGAATACTTCTTCTTTTGCCATTTGAAGTCAAGAATTTGAAGAACCCTGGTTCTGTCCTTGATGCCCCGGTAATGATTTACTCCAGCGTAACTCTCGACGCCGGGTTACGACTCATCAGCAATAACTGGAGTCTGGTTGGATTATGATTAGATATCCTGTCGGAGTTTAAATACATTGATCCCATCAATGATCGACTCTCGGCATCAGCCAGATTTTCGCACAAATTTAGTTGCAATTTAGAGACCGAAAATAAAAGACTATGCCGAGCTGAACAATTTTACAGTGCTTCTAAAAAAATAACGAGAATCGCATGAAATGGTGTCATCAGCTACATACATCACTCAATAATCAAGTATATTTACCTAATTTGGTCATAATCCTTCGACACGATTTGGCGGCATCTCTCATTTACCGACCACCACGAACATCCTTTACTTGTCCCGTACTGTCGGATTATCAAGTCTCGCGCATGACTCGAGATCTACGGTTGTCCATTGTTAAAGGAAGACTGTGCTCCTCGGACTTCACTTCATTTACTTTGGCACGATGTTAATTCTATTACCATTGATTAGTGTACAAAAAGTAGATAACTTGAGGCCGTTCTAATTTGATGACCCTCGCTCATTTTCGAGGGTTCCCTGCTAAAAATCTGAGTGAGCGGCTGGAGTATAACCACTCATTTCAACACGTACTACGCTGAAAAAGTGTTGGTTGTTGTCAACTAACCAGCAGCGTATAGCATATACTAAAAATAGTATTTATCCCCACGATTCTTGTTATTTTCCGCAAGCGCTGTAAAACCACAGATTCGAGTAAAAGTACATGAGATAGTTTAGGAAATGCTTTCGTTGAGAAATTGTCAAGCAAATTTTGGCCAATAAGTTGGAGTTCTTCCCATTTTACTCTCCATACTAGTGTCTCTTCGCTGGCATACTATATTCGTTGCTGATAAGTTCCCGAGCGCATTTCGCGATCGTAGATCATCGTACATACCTAGCTGGAGCAGACTGGACTCTGGCAAAGCTGGTGAAATATTACGCCGATCCGGTCAGCTGGTGAATGAAGTCCCATGGAGTTTTCGGCTTTACTCGGCCGGCCGATGAAATTCTATTCGAGTCAGAAAAGAGGAGTTCTCTTCATACCACCACCATTCCAAGGCTCTTGGAGTCCACTACAGAGTCCCCCACTCTCTAATCTTCCCTCGTTGCCCACGAAGAGTGCCCCATTCTTTTTCTATCCGCCATGTCTCTACCTGCAACGATGCGCGTAAAGGGCGTACCGACAACCCCACGATTCGTTCGGTGTCGGTCAACAGCTGCGTCAGGATACTCGATGCTTGAGGCAAAATCAAGAGTGCGCGAGCGTGCTAGGAATATTAGTCGATCAACCACCCAAAAAGCAGAGGCAGCACCCGCCGTGTACGTCTCACTATTTTTTTTTGGTTCTCAAAATAAATGTCTCATTATTGCGCAGACGACCTGCACCCTCACCGGGATTCCAACAGATTCCTACAAAAAATACTAATGTCAACCTACCTATGCACGGTCCCGGTCCCCATCCAAATGCACCTCTGGACCATACGTTTGTCGGTCTGTCAGGTGGACAAATATTCCACGAGATGATGCTTCGCCATGATGTTAAGCACATCTTCGGATATCCTGGAGGCGCCATTCTTCCTGTCTTCGATGCCATTCACAATTCTCCTCACTTTGATTTTGTCCTACCCCGGCACGAGCAAGGCGCCGGACATATGGCTGAAGGATACGCACGCGTGTCAGGAAAGCCGGGCGTCGTTCTTGTCACCTCAGGACCCGGAGCAACAAATGTGATCACTCCGATGCAGGACGCTTTGAGTGATGGGATACCCTTGATCGTATTCTCAGGGCAGGTTGCAACATCATCGATCGGATCCGATGCGTTCCAAGAAGCCGATATCCTTGGGATATCTCGCAGCTGTACGAAATGGAATGTCATGATCAAGGATATCTCAGAGCTACCACGGAGAATAAACGAAGCATTCAAGATTGCTACATCCGGGCGACCTGGTCCTGTCCTCGTTGATTTGCCCAAGGACATAACCGCCGGTATTCTTCACACACCTCTGCCATACAAGGCCACGACGCCTGGTACCAACCTCGGCCTGCCTGCGAACCCCCTGCAAATGCTCGACCCACCTGCCGACGTCGCTCTCATCCGCCAAGCCGCCGCTCTCATCAATCAAGCGCAACGGCCCATCGTCTACGCCGGTAACGGCGTTCTTTCATCACCCAAGGGCCCCGAGCTCCTCCGCCAGCTGTCCGAGCAGGGTAACATCCCTGTAACGACAACTCTGCAAGGCTTGGGTGCGTTCGACGAGTCCAACGAACGGAGTCTGCACATGCTTGGTATGCACGGAAGCGCATACGCCAACCTTGCGATGCAACAAGCAGATGTCATCATTGCCCTCGGTGCTCGATTCGACGATCGTGTGACAGGCAAAGTCGACACATTTGCACCGGCTGCGCGTGCGGCTGCTGCTGAAGGCCGTGGCGGTATCATCCACTTTGAGATCATGCCGAAGAATATCAACAAGGTCGTAGAGGCTTCCATTCCCATCCTCGGAGACGTCATCTCCAATCTTGGTACTCTTGTTCCCCTGATCAAAACGTCGCCAAGGACGCCGTGGTTCTCGGACATCAAGCAGTGGAAGGAGAAATACCCCTTCACGTATGTGAAGAGCAAGGCTGGTGCGAGGATGAAGCCGCAGGAAGTTGTGGAGGAGCTGGATAGACAGACGTCGAGTTACAAGGAGAACGTCGTTGTGTCTACTGGTGTCGGACAGCATCAGATGTGGGCCGCTCAACACTACCGCTGGAAGTATCCCCGTCAATTGGTCACTTCTGGAGGTCTAGGAGTAAGTTAATACCCTTGTGTTGGACTGCCTTGGCTGACTCTCTCTAAAGACCATGGGTTTCGGTCTTCCTGCCGCCATCGGTGCCAAAGTTGCCGCTCCCGAAAAAACCGTCGTTGACATCGATGGCGATGCTTCCTTCAGCATGACCGCTATGGAACTCGCAACGGCATCACAGTACAATATTGGTGTCAAAGTTCTTGTCCTGAACAACGAGTTCCAGGGAATGGTCCTTCAATGGCAAGGTATATATTCTCCCTAGCACCGGCTGTGCTTTGTCCTGACGAGTTGTTCAGATCTGTTCTACGACGCCCGGTATTCGCATACAAGAATGACGAACCCCGACTTCGTCATGCTGGGCAAGGCAATGGGCGTGCATTCGATACGCTGTCATACCGCCGCAGAACTACCTGCGAAGATGAAGGAGTTCCTAGAGTACGATGGTTCAAAACCCGTACTAATGGAATGCTTGGTAGAGAGGAATGAGCATGTATTCCCTATGGTGTGTTTTTACCTCTTCGACCGCACTTCTCGTTGACTGACTCCTTCTGGTAGGTCCCCGCCGGCAAGGCCCTGCACGAACAGTTCCTACACCCCATCCTGAGGGGAAAAACAAAAGCATGATTTTCTTCGGCATCGTGCGTTGTGGCATCTGCATTCATTTATTGGCATTGTATCACGATCTTAATGCGGAAGGAGGGGATGAAGTGAAGCCCCGTCGTACTTACTAACCACATACCTACATTGGTGAGGCGAGGGAAGATTTGCATTGTATGTTTAAAAGGACCGTAGGTGGTCCAAGTCACGATCTTTTCTGACGGAATAAACGAGTGTATTGAAGTGAAAGACAAGCGAATCCTAAAGCGATTCCAACAAAAAGGAAATGAAGTTCAACGGTACATGTAGGTGGAATAACATAGGAACGACATGAAACGTTCAGTACACTGCACCCCAAATACCAGCCAGTCTGTCTGCCTCGTCTCCAGTTCTTCCCCAGAATCCTACTAAACCCCATTCCCCACCACTACCAGCGTCCGTAGGCACCGTAGTGGTCAGACAATCATCTGTGGTCACTCCACCCTCCAAGACGCTACCAGAATGGGTGGTGAGTTTGAGATAGAAAACACGTGTAGTGTCATCATGTTTAGCGCTGCATGCAGTGATCTGCGTGATATAGTCCCCATTGCTCAGAGAGAGCGTGTTATCACTCCCACCTGAACCGCCATGGTAGACAGTGCTGGTGCTTCCTCCGGGGTACAACAGGTCATAGGAGACTGCGTCGACACGACTGCCGGAACGAATGGTGATGGACGTGATGGTGGGCACGTCGCCTGTGAGAGAAGTGGCAATATCGTTGAATACGTCGCCGTGGGGACCACCCGTGGGATCCGAAAGACGAAGGGAAGAGGACAGAGACCAAGCTGCAGTGGCCGACATGGGATAGTGGTCGCTGAGCGGCGCTCCATCGTCATCAACGAAATTTTCGTCCTCGTTGGTAAACGACGTCGTAGAGAGGGTGATGATAGAGCTCGAGCGGGTGAATATCTTGTCGACGACTTCACAGGCCACCATCTCGGCCTGGGTGGTACCTGTAGCGAAGGGGAAGTCGCACACAAGAGCGGTGGCGCCTTCCTCGGGGTATGAGCCGCCGCGAATGTTGGAGATCCAAGCATCAGGTGACGTCCGCGGTATCAATCAGCCCATGTAGGGCATCTGAGTCTCGGGTGTACCGAGAGTTGGTATCCCCCATGATGATAACAGCCATTCCGGCAGACCAGGTCTCCATGAACTCGGCAACTTGGGCCAAATTCGACGCGCGAGCCTCAATGTCTCCGTCTTCGTCCCCGGCGTCGGTGTGGAGATTGTACAGATCAATCCAGACACCGTCCGATACGCGGATACGCACTAGGGTGAAGCCTTTGGGTGTCAGGCAGTCCCCGGAATTCAAGTAGCAGTCATCCCAAGTTGTGCGTTCCAAATCGATGTATTCGAAGTCCGAGAGCGTATTGAGACCAGAACCAATGCCCGCACCGCCTAGACGCGCATTTTAGCGACAGATTCTGCCTAGTGAAACAGAAAATAAATACCTGAGGTTGGGGTGCGATACGCGTGACTGTCGCTGGCATAAAGTGCAGCATGGTAGTTAAAATCTTCTTCGACGTTGATGACATTGTACGGGCCCAGTCGCTCTGATATCAATGGTGTGTTCGTTTCGGGATTACCAGATGAGAGTAACTCTGGATAAATGAAAGTCAAATTTTGGTCAAAAGGTGAGAGGAACCAAGAGTGACCAACCAGGCAAACCGGCCACATTGTATGTCAACAAGGAGAAGGTCCCTGAAGTAGTATCTGCGACAACATATTGGACCAATAGAGACGAGACAATGACGACACTCCAGACACTGGGGGAAAACATGGCCGACCAACTGAACACTATGTCCTCTCATCACGTAGTTATAGCATTTTCCTAGCCTTCTCGGGCGTGTCGGACTTTTTCCGGACGAAAAAGTTCCACATCGCACGTTCAAGACATCCAGCACAAGGAGACTATGATGAATTCGCAGATCGGCAGGAAAAAGCATATATCAACCTCTCAAACGAACTTCCAGAAGTCGTAAATGGGAACGACAAGACAAGGTACGAACAAGGGTGATTAACGCACGTGCCAGAGATGCGACCGTTCCGCGCGGTTGTTGCGAACAACGGAAGTGCGTCAGAAATTCTGAAGAACGTCGAAGAACGAAGAAAAGCAAGAAAAGCGACTGAGTATGCTTGACCACGCGCGTTCGCGAACCATTGCATCGCTGAAGTATGAAAACCGATATACATTCCGAGTTAGATTAGAAACCGTTGTAAAAATAATACAATTAAATGCGAGCTAAGGGATGAAGATTCTTGAATAACCTTCCACGCTATAAAGAATGGGCAGTCAGAAGACATGGCAATCACGAGGAAACAGAACTGCGCACCTTCGTCGACAACAGGGACAGCGGTGTTTAGAGGAAGAGGAACGCGATGCCAGACTCTCTCGGCAGTTATCGCACATCGAGAGACACCTGAAATTGTCGGAATAAGTCGGTAAGTTTTATGGGCGCCGGAAAAAAAGTAAACAGACCTGCATGGCCAGCAAATAATTTCGCGGGCTTCAGTAGTGCAGATGACGCAGTTCTGTCTATGATCATCGTCGGTCGAGAAATCGTCGCTCTTCGCAGTGCTAGCGGCTAAGAGAGATGTATAAGCATTTGATTACGCAACAAGGGAGGCCGACATACCGCTCGGACTGAGGTTACCTGGTACTACCCCTCTGCACATTTCTCCGTCAAGCATTGCATCGTATCTTCGTCGCGTCAGAGGAGATCCTCCGGTATGTATCATGTGTGCCAAGAGCGTCGAAGACGAAACCCCCGGCGTTGACTCCCTTGAGCGTAAATCAGCGTATAGCACAAGGGCCTCTCTATCTTTCTCCTCGTCCCCTTCGTCCTCATCCTCGTCCTCGTCCTCTTCATCAGAAGACGACGAACTAGCGTCATCATTATCCCATTCGTCGTCGTCGTCATCACTAAGTTCGTCACCTTGCACAAACTGATCATACGCGTCTTCCTCGTATTCCTCGTATTCCTCTTCTTCAATCATAGGGCGGTCAACTCTCACTTCGAGACGTCGGCGGCGAGGTGCTACCCAGCTATGGGGATGGGTTACTACTTTCTTCGTCCGGAAATGTTCCCAAAGCATTGCAAAGGCGGTCCGGCACACCTTGCAGATACCTTTCACATATCTCCACGCTTCTCTCAACCACAGCCGGCTCACGCCAATTACGCCAGGGATACCCACGCTTCCCCCTGTTGATGTATCACCCTCTCGAACGTGCACAGCTCTAATCTCATTCTTCCACCCCCACATGGTCCGCCTCTTGTTCCTATTCCTTCCCGAAGATGGGACCGCAACTGATCCAGGGATCACTGTTACCGCGCCGGATCTGGTCATCTCTACAGACCCATACTCGATTTCGAGGACGTGAATGTTTCGTCTCGGAGCTACGACAGTCCCCATCTCATTTCCCCACCCACGTAACCCGGTGGCTTCCAAACTCGCAGTACCGACGCGTAGAATGAGCACGCCAAAGTCTTCGTCCCAGTTGGGAGACCAAGACCAGGCACTGGTGCTTCGTCCGGCAAGACCGAGGCCTAATAATGGCCTGGAAACGCTCCCCGTGAGCATGACCTGGGTGAGGCAATTCAAGGATATCGTGAGGACTATGGTGATCAGAAGCATAGTCTCAAACAGATTGGGAATGTAGTTGAGTAGGGGGTAGTTGGCGGTGCCATTTGGGGTGGAGTATGAAGAGAGCGTGTCTTTTTCGGGATGGAAGGGCACAGAAGAGTAAGAATGCATCAATAGTGTAGTATGGAAATGGATCAGTGATAGGATAGATGAAAGGGCAGTAGGGATGAGGCGGTGGGTCGACCATCGCTTTCGGATTGAAAGGACGTGAAAGACCGTGAGCTGAAGAAGAGGAATCGCGATGGTGAATATCACATGCTTGTCAGGTCTTGAAGGTAGACCTTCTGGTTTGTTGACGTGCGTGATCGGCGATGAATAAATGTGGAGAAGAAAGGCGTAGCCGACCTACGGAAGGTTAGCTCAGAAAAGACACGTCAGGACAAGAGATCGCTACCAGATTGAACGGCGAACTGTTCGCTTGCATATGTGCGCCAATGCCTACTCCGACTCCGTCGAGGCCCTTGACGAAACCCTCGACACAGAACGCAGCACACACAGCGCAAAAGGTGGACCAGGCAATCTGGTTCATCTCCTTTTGTTGGCTCCAATCAAGTAGGTCATGTATGGTCCCGGACTCGTATTCGGGACAGAGATCGGCACTTTTGAGGAGAAGGAGAGACCACATTAATAACATCTTGCACATATAGTACAAGGAAGGAATATGGAGGGCGAGGCGTGTACTCGTCCGAGATACGTCTAGTGGTAGAAGGGCATTGTAAAATCTTCGTATTAGAGATGAATGTCGCCTCTGAGAGTTAAGCTGAGAAGCATTGGGAATCGGGTGGGGACGACAATGTTCTGGATGCGATGCATCAGGACAGCCTGCAACAACGATGATCAACAGCTCGACAAACTATGTTCGATACGACATACCATAGCAAACAGACCCAACATATAAGCCGACGTGAAGAACGCCCAAGGGCCAGGGAATGACTGTGTTGTCAGGGATGCTATACTCGGCTTGCTCGCCGCCGCCGCGGTCGACTGTCCAAGTAACGGCTTCCGCAATAGGTGTATCTTCAGGAAGCATATCGTCTGCCTTTCGTATTCTTGCTAGCAGCCAAGTAGGAATCGATAATAAGGTGGAACCGATGGCGCTCAAGTTCAAGGAGATGTTGTAGGTCCCGCTGACAACGTCGTGGTGGGTGGGAATGGGAAGGGAATGTTCCGACGGTCCTCCCGTTGACATCTTACCACCGTGGCCTGACAAAAGAGTTTGCCCTCAAGGATGCCGAGTACAAGGAACAAGGCCCTAACGTAGTGATGTTGTCATGCCTGTTGCCATACCACGTGGATGTGGCGGGGTCTAATTTGCACGCGACCTTGTATTTATTGAATTTCATCTAAATTTCGCCTTTGTTCCCTTCGGTGATAAGTACTCTTGTTCAAAGGTGACTTTTTAATGACCAGCGCTCTTGTGATCCATCTAGTCCTAGAAGATAAGCCAGCTATGTGTTACTTGCAATGACTGCTAAGCCAATAGTGCTATGCCCATCTCAGGTATTCTCAGGCAAAAGCAAATCTAAGAACTGCGGGAATCGTGTATGTCGGGACTAGAATCAATCAAAGTAAACCAGCTAACGGTAGCGTTTGGAAACTAATGAAAGGCACTAACCATATGATACTTCTTTACAACGTCATTTACTGTGATTCTCGTTATTTTCCGGAAGCGCTGTAAATCATTTGCCATGACGACCTTTTGTTCACCCAAACTGGTTACAAACACGCTAAATAACTTTGAAGTGTATTGCGGTTTAGGTACACGGCGGATATGCTCGTACCTAGGAGGTTTTAGCCCCCAACAGGCATCTTGCCGCATTGAGCAAGATATTAGGTTTTTGACATGCAATTCAAGGTACTCAGCTCGATCTAGCTGGTGTACAACTACTGGGAGTGATCACCAATTCGTGATACAACTTCTTCATCGCTTGAGTGAAAATAGATATTGGATAGGCACGTCGGATTCGTTGAGTTCGCTTCGTGTCTGTGAAGTTAGCTTGACTTTCCCAGTTTTACGGGGAAGAATTTGTGATACCGGTAACACTAGCATGTTCCTAAGTTTTGGCTTCATACTCCACAAAGCATTCGGTTCAAGCATGTGAAATATTTTGAATATCGACTTGCGTTTCATGAAATAACCTGCTGTAAGTCTCGGCATTTGCGTTTATGACAGAGGAAGCAAGGAAGATTGGTGTGTATACGAGGAGCTGTGTGCGGAAAAGCCAATTCGTGGTAAGAGGCTGCCAAGATGCAATCAATGCCACATTCATATGCATAGTAGATCCATGGCCACGATATGATGCTAGCCCGATGAGTCCGGATGTGTTAGTTACGAACTCGTATCTTATTACGAGTCGGAGTGAAGCCTGTACAGTGCATTCGTCCACGCGATGGACTGCGGCGTAAGGAGAACGGGTAGGGGTTACTCCAAACAAGAGAGGTGGCATTATGCTCAGGAAAGATGAGTTGTTGACGAGGCTTAGTATCTACTTATACCCACAGAGTGTTTATTCAGCGCGACACGACGTATGCAGATATTACTTAGCATAGACACCACATGTCTTCCGGGAGACACATTCGGTCACCTTACTGAGGTGGTCGGATTAACTAGCATCGTGTAGCGAAGGCAAGGGAAGTATCGCGTGCACGTGTTAACAAAATGAATAGAACTGTTCCAGCAGGGAGTTTGAATGTACGACTGACACACAAGAGACAAGAGACAAGCGGTCGAGAGACAAGTCGTCTCGCGAGACGCGTTCATTCGCGAGATGAACTCAGACCCAATGAAGAGAGCAGAGTTGGGACAAGAGGAGATGAGGGAGGAAAGGAAGGAAAGAAGTGACTGGGGAAGGAGCGAAGGTTCGCGCCCTTTTATACTCGTCGGGGTGCGCCTTTGAGGGTGCACATGAGTGATGGCCGGAACGCGTCATAAAAACGTCACTCAGGAGAATTTATATTTTGACCACGTTTCAACGCGTATTTTGTTTCGGCCCGGCTTTGGCCTTCTCAAGTTAGCCGCTTTCTCCCGGTGCTTCACTAGCTCTTACTACTAGCGGTCGTCAGTTGACGACTTCGCTACCTTGCTTTGCGGTTATCGTCGCGGTTGAATGTGCACATGAAGAGATCAGGCAGGGAGGTATCATGTGTACAAAGTGATTTATATTAAATATGGAGGTGCGTGGACTGTGTACCTGCGGCGCCGACGTCGATGAAATAGGTTTTCCTATGCTCGAAGTTCGTAAGTCTACTTACTTCTTCGTTTGATTTCCACTGACAGCGTATCAGCGAACACCTTTAGTGTAATGAATTCGATTCTTGTAGTCCTTTTTGAGTTCCACGAGGAAAGGATCAGACACGTTCAGTGGAAGGATCGTGCAAAATTGTATAAAAACCTCTTTTCGATTCGTCATCTCTGTCGGAACGTCATACAGAGACTAGTATTTCGCATGCACGACGCAATGGTAAGGGATTCAAAATGTCACCAACTGCCGAGTCAGGACGGAATATGGGGACTCTCAAATTCAAACGGTGGTCCTTCACCAGCATTCGCACCTCTTCGAACTCACGGGATCTCAGGCAATGATAGCAATCTGCCAGAGTCATCCTGGATGGAAGAGGAAAGTCTTGTTCAAATTCATCAATTATACTATTCCTATACTTTCAAAATTCTTAAAGCTTACCTTTGCAATATTGACGACATAACCATTGTAGTATTGGCATAGCCACGGATTCATATTCGTCACTAACCAGAGTACCGTCCCAGAACATTATAGGAAAAAGTTGTTGCTGTAGATGCTGTTGAAAGTCATTTAAAGCGATTGGATCGAAAGGTGAACAAAACTGGTATATGGTCGCCTTTATCTCTCGTAAAAGCTCATACAGAATGGTTTCTGCTGGAGAAACGGACCGAAGAGCCTCTACAATACCATCTTTATGATGTCCTCGTACCGTCGCTTCGACTGAAGAACCATCGATAAATCGAGGGTTGCCTGTGTTCCATTCCCGTTCACGTATGATCTTTTCGAGATCTACCATATCCAAATGGCTTAACAACTCTTGCCGTGTGTAATGAGTTTCCATTGAGGCATCTAAATGGATTTATATTAGTTAGCAGCACATATCTAACCAAGATCACTGTGTCATGTCGCCATATTTTCAGAATGTATGCTAACAGTGAAGTAGATAACTTCAAGCACACATGGTTGACTCTGTGGAATCGTTGTACGATATCATTTCGAAAGGCATCTTGTTGAATGTCATTGCAGTTTCCAATAAAACAGTATAAATATTCCCGGTTGTTCACTATAGAGGGTCCGACGAAAATCTACCCAAAGATGTAAGCTAGATGTATATAATGGAATTGGAACATATCCGATGGTCCTTTGATACCATGATTATACTTTTTAGATCGATATCATCAAGTATAGATGCCATCGGAACGCCATCATGAAAGGACATCGTCTCACTGGGTGACGGTTCCAAAAAGAGGTCCGATTTTCACCGTCTATTACACCTGTGACGTTAGGTTTCAGTTGTCCATCTTACATAACGAAAATGCAAGATATCGACTCGAATCAGTAAATCAAATTGAATAGTTTAATAATTAGCGATATGAGAAGCCATATCACAATGCTAGATTTGTCTGTCTTTACAGTTCGATTGACGCGAAACCCAGTGTTGTATGTCCTAAATGATATTTCACCGTGGCGCATCATGCTGTGGGAAAAATCACGCGACACGATGGGCTAACGTAATCTCAAAAGTCGACCCTGAGTTCTCCCGGTGCTTCACTAGCTCTTACTATACCATTATACAGGTACTCGATCAGAGAGAACGTTAATCTGTACATAAGTTTCAGAACCTGGCGAGAGAACGAAGCTGAACACCCAAGGTATCTTTAGTGCTCAGTGGATACTCTTTTCTGGAACGCGCACCGGTCTCATTTGATTATTCGACGCTTAGCTCAGAAAACATTCGCATGTTCATGATTGACGATCTCTTTTTATTCAAGTCAAGTGAATGTGTTGGATTTGGGAATTAGTGTCTCTACCTATGTGAAGATGCTAGCAATTGATACAGATAGTGTTTGATACAACGAAAGCTATAAATACGTCAGATAAACAAAAATGTCGCATCCCGGTTACCCGCTCTGCCTCAGTGAGAACTTCTTGATACTGCGTCGGAATGGATTCGGGAATGATGACTGCTTTCCCTTTCGTGATGGAGACGGCTCGGCGGAGGGCACTGCAAGGTGGTTTTGCCTTCGTTCGGATAAATTAGTCTGAATCCTCCGCATCGCCACTCCATTTTCCTCGGTCGCAAAGTCGAATCCGCGGTCCACAGACACGAGGCCCGTAGCCATATCCGTTCTGCTAGCTGCACGGACGTCGATGGATCCTCCCCGATAGGGATCATTGATGGTCATTAGGCTACTTGCGCGGGATGACCGACGAGACATGATGATGGACGTGGGTCGTCCTCGGTTTTCTCTCATAATTCTCATGCCGATACCAAGGTGAGTCTCCGAATCATGAGTAAGATCTCGGTAGGGATCTTTCTTTCGCACCCAGCGAATAATGTCAAGGTCGTCAGGATGGAACCCGAATTTCCACGCTTTCGCGATATACCGAGGAGCCAACGACAGAAGCATTGTCAGAGGGATGGAGAGCCAGAAGTATGCAGATGCGCAGAGGAAGTAGTAGTTCCCGAACAGGTTAGTGACAGCGTAACCTAAAACACGACAAGGTCAAATAGTGGTCTGACAGGACGTGGAGGACGGCTTACCGGGCGAAATGAGGGAGTAGATTATCTAAAAGAGGAACATGTTCGTCAGGATACACTATTCCAAACGCAATCACGATGCTTTGACTCACTGTGAAGCCCCAGACAAGGGCGATTCCAAAAGAGACAGCAAATGCAAGCCACCAAGTCCACGCGGATGCCGCCATTCCTGTGAAGATGTTCGCGACCATGACGCCCGAAACAGCCATAGTCTGAAGAGCAACGTTAAGCTAACGGCAATGCCCGTCGAGTGGCAGGAACATACCGTAGAGTATTCGTATAAATGCAGATCATAGCCATCGCTACGCGACGTCGGTGAGAGATAGCCGTATGTGATAAGGAAGTAAATAATGACGGACTTGTAAGCAAGGAAAAATTAGCCAGATGTAGACACGAGGGCACATCTTACTCACTTGATACAACCCATCGAGGATGTAGATCCAGAAATCCCGCATGGAAAACCAATAACTTTCACGCCCATAACGATAAAGCTCCGGCAGATCCATGAGGACCTGAGAATCTGTGGACGACAATATGAGAGACCCATATGACTCTGCGGGACTTCTCGGCGTACCTATGATGCGGTCAAAAAGACCGATACCAACAACGGCAAGTAACGTCCACAGCGAGTTCCAGAACAGGATATACACATAGTCGAACACGCTGCATCGCATATTAGTGGGGGAAAACGCCAGTAGGCCAGGTAGCTCACAATGTCCCGCTCCATCCGCAGTATATCTGGAACCAGAATTTGATACCCGTAGGTACAATGTTTTTGTAGAAGAAGACTAGAATCCTGGTGACCCACACGATTAGTCCGAGTTGTAAGCACAGAGATGTAATATGCACTTACAGCGTCCCGTTCCGAGCGAACGACCAATGTCCGTGTACTAATAGGAGCTTTCTTGAGGAACCGGAACTATTCCAAGGTCAATTAGTCGACCGAATGACCAGGAGAAGAAGCGGCATGGCATACCTGTCCGATGGCGTAGTCCGATGAGTTGACGGCCTGTACACCTTCTTCGCCAGAGATACCAACGCCGACGTCAGCAGCCTGTCAAGTCTCATTGAGCCATAGCATACTCGAACACTACAGCGAAGCTTACCTGAATCATGCTAACATCATTAGCGCCATCACCAATGGCGAGCGTCATAACCTTCAAGTTGTCCTTCACCAGACGGACAATAAGAGCCTTCTGCAAAGGCGACACACGACAGCAGATGACACCTTCACAAAGCGTTCCCAGCCGAAGTAGCAGTTGTTTACTGCTCTCATGGTCAAAGGCCTTCAAAGTTGCGTCCATAAGTCATCACGATCATCGGGAGCAAGTTCACACGGTACCTGAGTCAACGCAGCTCCATCTACAACCAGTACGAAACCACCCGGAAGTTCACCAATATCCTCTCCAGCGATGGAATTGCGTCTCTCATCACGATCAAGTTGGAAAGACTTCGACTCCCGCGGTATTGGGTCGACCTGAGGAGTCATATCCGTGACTTCAGGGAAAAACCTTTTCATCGCGTTCCTCATCTGTTCTTCAACGGGCTTGGCGCTTCCACCGCGTACAATAATAATATTCGAGTCCACTGCGACGAGGTTCGTGCTTCGGCCGATAGCTGTGAGAAGTGGATGAATAACATTATACGGCCTGTGATAGCCGCACATTACACACCTATGGCAGTTTCGAGTTTGTCCCCCGTAGCCACCCATATCTTGATTCCGGCGCGTTTGAGGTCAGCGATCGTCTCGGGTACGCCGTCTTGTAGACGGTCTTCAATGGCGGTGGCACCCAGAAGTCGGAGGTCCCTTTCTAGTTCTTCAGAGACTTTCTCTATCCTTTCTTCACGGTCGTCCATAGAAACAGACGCTTCATGGTATCGTTCACTCCAGGATATATATTCATCAGCTGGACACCCGTTAGAGGTCAAATTCGTCAGTAATGAAAGGTTTGACTCACTAGAAATGACCTTATACGCCAACGTAAGAGTCCTCAGTCCCTCGTTTGCAAACTCGTTCAAGTGACGCTCCGTCTCCGCTTAAGGCTCGTCCCCTCCTGGTTTTAAGCGCTCAAAAATAACGTTATCCGCGCCTTTGGTCATTAAAAATATCCGGTCATCATCGCCTTCCAATTTCCTCAATACAACACTCATCCTCTTCCTCGCGCTATTGAATTCCAAGATGTTCAGAAGTTCGTAGCGCTCAGGTTCATCCGATCCTGGGCTTCGCATCGATAGGGTCTCCTTGTCACGCCCCAAGAAGACGTATCCCATATCAGCCGCAGATTGGACGAGAGCGGCTTCATCTGGGGACTGAGCCTTGTACGCAATTCGGCCGGTTTCCGGGTCTACGGAGGTAAGCACTGTATGGCATAGCGCCAATACGCTGAAAAAGCCGTTCAGTGCGCGGGCATGGGCCTGGCTTTCCGGTGGAGCGTCTTCGGAGATCGCGGCTTCGATATCAGCTTGGAGAATGACATCTTTAAAATGATATCCGTCGTCAGCAGATGTCCTGAGATCAGAGGTGGAAGCGGATGCGAAAGCAGCCGTCTGTGCTTTCTGTTTGAGTTCGAGTATAGAATCTTCTTCTTCGCCTTCGTGTCCTTCGGGATCTCCTCTGTATGCTTTCCCTCCAATTGAGCATTGACGGAAGACCATCGAATTCTAAGAATAGCGATCAGTATGCGTATCAGAGTTAATTATCAGACGAACATACCTGTGTCAGAGTCCCGGTCTTGTCGGAGAAGATGTATTGTATTTGGCCAAGGTCATCTGATAGATTCCAGCTGCGAGCCAACGTTGCTTGATTGGTCTTCTCGTACCATATGTCCTTATCAAAGTAGATGAAAGCGGATTGTAGAGTCCGCACTACTTCAATAGAGATGTACAATGATATGGGAACGATATCCTGGAAACTGAAACGTGTGGCAGGTCAGTGTACCGTTGCCAAAGTGGAAATAGCCACCCACGTCAGTAAAGCATAGGCCCAGGTAATCAGACCATTAATAGACGGGTTGTCGTCGCTTTGATCGTCAGCGAATAGCCATGGTGCACCCATCGGATAATAGTGCTTCTCCAGAGCAGAATCAACGATGGCGCAGATAGTGGAGAGACCAGCGAGAATGGCGAGATTGATGAGTCTGTTTGAAAGTGAGTAAAGATCTAGATAGATGCAAAAGGGACGTACACCTGAGGATTCATCTTCCTTTCAACCCTGCTTCGCTTACTGGGCGCACTACCGGAGTTCATGACAATCTTTGAATCCTCCCCGGTGAACAAGACGAGACCGATGACCCAGTCTGTATTCCGCAATACAGTTCCACGTAACAGAGTCATCTGGATATCCACCGGCGCCTTCTGGTCGCCCAAAGAAACCATGGCGTTGAGTCGATACATGTTATTTTCGGGGCGATCGCACTGTACTTCGAAAGGAGCCGTCCGTGAACATGAATAGGCATCACGAAGGTGGGTCAGGGCAGGAACGGCGTTCCGGGACTTGAGGTTGGTTTCCCCATCTAAGTTTTTCGTTTCCACGAACGCCTCGTTTTCGTCATCCGAAGTCGCACAGATGAGAATGTCCGCAGGAAAGGGGTGGTTGCCCGATAGCTTGACAAAGTCTCCAACACGAACATCCTCCCACGTAGTATTCCTCCAGCATGGACCACCGGCTTGCGGGTTATCGTAGTCGAATTCAACATCAAAGTCATCGTTCGACGAATGCTTCTTGTTTCCCGCGTATCCGGCAGCAATCTGAGCCGGAGTCGGTTGCCGACTGTTACGGAGGAGACCTCGGACGAAGGTCTTGCTTTTGGTCTTCACTGCATTCGGATTGTGCCAGCCCCCACCGGACAGAACCTTGACAATGCTCTGATTGACGGCCTTGTCTGACTGGTGGCGTTTGATATCCTCGTACCCATCCTTCGCTGCGGTCAGAGCGAGGATGATGATCAAGGGCAGAATGACGACGCCGGGGGCTATTGTGGAGAACTTTGGAAAGAATTGGAGTATAGCGAGACCAAGAAAGAACCTGCGTCATCGTGCATCATCACCAAGGGTCACCCTATCACTGCAGGCACACTCACAGATTCGCAATTCGCCTGAACTGCTCCATTAGATTTCGTGGCACGAAAGTCAGAATCGTGTATTTCGACGTGATGACCTGGTTGCTGTTATACACATGGTCGGCCTTGATCCTGCCTTTGTGGTCGATGTAGTCTGCAGAGAGCGCCTGGTTGACAAAAATCGTTCTTGGCGGGCCCGGTGGTCGCTTCTGGGAGAAAAGATCCTCGATGCTGAAGGAGGAGAGCTTGCCAAGCCACGAGCCAGCAGAGGCGGCAGCGTCGACCATAGCTGAGACGGAGTCAGCGCTGGGAATAAAGAAAGGACGTATTTAGAGCCGGGTCAGATACGTGGTCCCTGCGAAAGTTCCATCATGATTGTTCGGAGGCGCGCGTTGACGATACAGCTGTCTTGGGCCCGAGACCGGCATATGGATGACGAAAATCAAACTTGTAAAGACTCCGTCCGAGAAGCCGACTGACTCCGAAGTCCGTTTCAGGTCCATGACAGATGCAGCACCCCGTCAGATGCGCAATTGCCAACACGACAATATATTATTCAACAGCGAGCAGCAAGTCCCAGTGGTACAGCGCTGAGTGGGGTAGTGATCGATGACACTCAGGAGGAGATATTTTTGTAGCAATACATTTCTACGCGGCGGAATGAATAAATGCAGAATACATAAACGCGTCCGACTCGGCAATAACCCAAGCGAACGATCCACGGAAGCTCCGAGAAAAATACGGATACATACTACGCGTATAGCTCCGGAAACACGCAGGGAGTTTCCAAGTTTCAAAGTTCAGCGCCAATGATAGTTACACTTGGTTACAGGGGAGTAAGATGCATAGGCTTCAGGTACCGTCAATTCATAAAACGGTTATCGCGACCAAGCGTATATATTTAAGTCAGTGAGATGGTGCTCCTCGTGTTTGAGCGAGCTTACTCCGTTTTCCCAAGCACAGCCACGTGTATCAACCTACTCCCCGTGAGAATTCATGACCAAACCTGATTTACGTCAAATGGACCTAAATTCCGACACTTAACGCGGTACATAGTATGTTCGAGACCTGCTCAGAGTAATCGTTTAACGCGCATACAAGATGGGAAAACGAAGCCGAATCAGCTCTTATCAGGAAGCGAAGATTTGATAGACCCTCAAAGTTCTTTTTACCTCGTACCACAAGAATCCGCACTGCTACTAATCTGTAGATGATTACTCAGTGATTGAATTCTGATAACTGAAGCGTGTTCGAAACGGGGTTTTTATTCTGAGAATCAACAATTCATATCAAGCCCGGCGCCGGATCCCACGCCGAGATTTTTGATTAAATTTTGGTTGTGTTTGGCTATCATAGATGTCACTCGTGTCGCATTTCTAAGCTTTGTAAGTGCCCAGTTATTCGAGTCCCACGCAGGGCGGCCTTTCTGGACTTATGACAAACAAAGCTTTACATAATTTGATGGCCTTGCATCGGCATCGCGAATTCTGAGCTTACCGGCGGCAAGTTTGGCATGCCGAATTCAAACCGGGTACTTAGTGCATTTCGGCAGAAAATATTGCTTGCTTAGCTTTTTCCCCATGTAATAACCGAGTTGAACGGTGGGTGACCTAACTAGGCACTTCCACCGTAGCGTCTATCTACAAGAGACTGCCATCATCTCGCAGAATTCTGCATGGAGCGTTCACCTCCTGACATCCAGAAAGCAGTCTGCGACAGCTGCTGGCGTACAGTCTTTTCCATCAAGTCATTTGATATCGCCTGGTCAGCTAAGGATGCTCCACGTGGTTCAAAAAGCGCTGGATTTTCATACACATCGCCTACGTGGGCGGAGATGCAACACTCGATTGACTCTATGCAGTGCAGGTGGTGTGGCATTGTCAGTCGGATGATCATGGACCGTCACTTCTCGCCACCTCCAAACAGCAGAACGTTTCAGTTAAGGATTCGATTTGGTCAAAGATCAAAAATTGCAGATGAGCCTCTGATGGGTGGAGATAATGGCCCATCCGCCAACTTGGATCCGGCCACAAGCCTCTATCTTTCTATAGACGCCGATAGATCAGATTATAGGTATTATGTCCATTCTGCGGAAGGTATGTGCAATTAGACGTATTCCAAGTCAGGACCACATTCTTATGACCCATCAGGTGACCCAGCGGCCAGATGTATCCCCCAGCGCGAGGTTCTCTTAGACATCAATTCACCCATGGCATACAATTTGGTCCAAAGATGTATCGACAGATGTTCGAACCACAAATTTTGTCCTTCACCCTATTGTACCCCCTTACCAACTCGGGTGATAGACTGCAAATATAATCCGCCTCGACTTTTCGTCAACCCACAAGGCATTGAAGACAAATATGTCGCACTTAGCTACGTATGGGGTTGCAAGGATCAACCACACTGTACAAAGCGACAAAATTTGGACTCGTACATTGTTGAAGGTATCCCATATATCCCGAGAACTATCATGGATGCGCTCATGGTTACTAGAACTCTTGGCTTGCGTTATCTGTGGGTGGACGCCTTCTGTATCATACAGGATTCAAAAGATGATAAAGCACGAGAAATCAAGCAGATTCACCAGATATTCCATAACGCTTATCTGACAATTGTCGCGGCATCTGCAGACACCGTCTACGATGGATTCTTACATGAACGCCGCCCACCAGAACCTCCGGCTATTACCCTTCCATTTCGCTGTCCAGAGGGTGTCTTAGGGACGATGCAAGTGCGACTACGACAGTATGCTCCTGCAAACCCTACCGAAGAACGGGCGTGGTGCCTCGAGGAACATATGCTTTCACCGCGCAGATTAATCTACAGCTCACACACCCTGCAATACGAGTGTCAGACTATGCACGTTAACGTGGATGGCGCACCTAACTTTGTCCGCCCAGATAACGGCACCCCTTTCCTGCCTTACCATATCTTCCTCTCCGAGATTCCCCCAGGTAGCAATCCGCCAAAGGACATTGACACGATCTGGGATACAACCCTGCTGCTTTATACCAGACGTACCGTCACATGGACGAGAGACCGGCTCAACGCTTTGGCAGGTATTGTTGAGCAGTTCAAGCGTGTATGGCCGAACAGCAGGTACATCGCAGGTCTGTGGGAGCACCACCTTCCTGGGTGCTTACTGTGGTACAACCGCGGTGGTTCCCAGTGTCGCGACAGACCGGCCCTTAACCTTGCTCCCTCATGGAGCTGGGCTTCTACCAGCGGTCAGGTTCTCACAAGCCACCTCGATGAAGTCAACGAAGGCATCATCTTCAACTCTAACACTATTGAGTGTAACGTAGTGCCGGCCCACCCAGATAACCCCCACGGAAGTGTCAAAGGAGGGTCTCTGGCCCTGGACATAATTCTTCTCTCTGCTTTGTGGGATCCAAAGTCGGGTGCGTTGTCCAACGTTGCGGATGTTCCCACCAAGCGGGCACTGTGGATACCCTCTGAAAAAGATAAGGTAGCGGAGATGTTACCTGATACCCTAGAAACTAAGTCATGGAACACATGCGAGGTTCAACTCGCTCTTATGAGAAACACTGGTGATGCATTACAAGGCCTGGTTCTCATTCCAGCGGGTGGCCAGAATACGAGTGCAGAACATAACCTTATCCCCACACACCGTCGTATTGGTTTTTTCAACGCTCGAACAGTCGACAAGCCAGAAATCAATGCATGGCTGAGCTTCACGCCCCAGCGCGTCGAGATCGTTTAACTGACTTGACTTGGCGATATATAGACTTGCAGGTCTTGTGGGACGGAGAGGTGTACCTTTGAAATGGACGGAAGATAAAGTAGGATTCTTAGTGTCATACCTGAAGTTTGAACCCGCTGCTGTTTATGAAGCGCGCAGCTTTTGCACTACCCTCTGATATTTTGTCCAATGTTGCGGTGTTTCTTCGGTGCTCGATATACTACACCTACGAGCGAAAGATTCGATAGAGTAGTGCCGGTGCGAATAAGATGAGAAATAGATGCCAAAGATTCTGTATTCTACAGCTCATGATTATGATAACCAGGGGAGCTGGGTAGATCGAGCACTTTACAGCGGCATGGTACGCTCCGACCTTGTCCGCGATGCCACTAAGCGCGCGTCACATACTTTACATAAATACTTAACTTTGGATTAGACGGTCATCATATGGAAAAAGGAGGATTACACGCACAATTACCCGGCTTCAAGCATCATGACCCCGCCGAGACAACATCTAATTTCCGTCTTTTCTTCGTCGGGCTTGGAGAGGTGATAACCACCTCAACTTTCGTGGTTGGCCATTCCGTCGGAGTCGTTCTGGGCTGCGACATCGCCAAGGGAAAGTGTTCTTCCTCCTCTGCATCCTCGTCGGCAGGACGTTTCCGCGGCGGTGGCGGCGGCTGATATTCAGCCTCCTCATCAATATTCTCATCTTCGTCATCTTCAGGCCCAGAGAATGATTCTTCCTCAAGCTTCTTGCGTTTCTTGTTGATGCGCTTGGCTTTGCCGTACACGTCCACGACATGGCACAGCTGGACCTCAACTCCAGCGCGCTGGAGCGCGTCGCACCATAGCTACGGACAGCAGTCAACAATGGGCACATCGGGCGAGCAACCAATATAAATACCTTCTGGTTCTCCTGAAGTCGGTCACCAGGACCTTTGACCTCGACGAATTTACATTCGCGATCTTCGGGTATCCAAACGATGAGATCTGGCGCGCCACTGCTTCTGCCTCCGTAATCTTCGCAGAAGAGATGGCAGATTGTAGCAAGGGAATCGCCCTTGAAACACTAAGAAGTCGAAGAAGGTCAGCGAGGTATTCGCATCACCAACTTCAGTGATGTACCTGAACAATTTCCAGCAGATCATCCTTAGGGTATTCCCATTTCACTCCAACGCACCAAGTCTTGCTCGGCCTATAGGTGCGATCATGGCGCTCCAGAATCTCTGCTGCCTTTCCGCCCTCGATTTCTCTCAATCGGAGCTTGTATCAGCTCCTTGCGAGCGTAATAGAACGAATCCTCTGCAATATCCAATGGCGCAGTTTGAAACTTGGTTTCAAAGGCGCCCGGAATGTCCTGCAAAGATAATATCCCAAAACAGCAGGCCGAAGATTGTCGTTAGTATCCTTGTCTCGGAGTGGAAACTAGTTGAGACATCAGTCGTGTTGAAGAGCTTTCCAAGTGAAGTATACACACCCTTTATAGCCTTGCTCTGCGTAGGCTTGGAGGGTTCGGGTTTCAACGTTGACCTCCTCATTCCGCTCCCCTCGCCATAGAGACTTCCCAGTCCAAGAGGGGGTCTTGCCACCGTCTTTAGTCTTGGAGGAACCGGGTGCACCATTCTCCTTCCCCTTTGGACGGCCAAATTGATCAAGCTGGAGGCTGCTACTGCTACGTTTGACGCGCTCAGCATGTACTGTGACCTCTTCAGGCTTCTCAAGAACCCCCTCGCACTGCGATCTCTGCTCTTCAGGGACCCTCAGCGTCTTCTCCACCTTCTGCAATCGTCTGAAGAGACCTGGGCGACAGACTATCGAAGTCATGGTCAGCTATAATTGCTCGATGAGGACCAAGAAGAGGCTCACTGAGATGTGTGTCCTTCGTCCCGCAGCGCGTCTTTCAAGTGTTCCATTGCTACCTTTAACTTGGGCCTACTCTTGGACTTCTTGCCCTCCACCTTGGAAAGATACGTGATTTCAACCAATGCGCGCCTGTCGTACCACGATCCGCGTTTTCCTCGACGCCAGAACCGTTGGACCGAGTAGCTCGTCAAGGGTTTCAACTTCAACTTCGTACTCTTTCAAGTGGCCAAGCGCTCGAGCATACTTCTCCACCATTCGGGTGTAGATATACCCTAGTCCCACTGATGAGCCGAAACGAGACATCAACACACAGTATCACTTTACCTGGCTCAAAGCGGTCTAGTCCCGGCCTTGGATCCTCACCGTGAACCTCCTTTTTGACCTGCTCGCTTGACAGCAACGCAAAGCCGCCAACGTGGAAGAATGGTGTTCATCACCTTTTCTCTCACAGCCTTGGCTACCATTTGCTGGGGACTCAACCAATCTTCGTCGTCCACGTCGTCCATGGCCTCGTCATCGTCAGCTTTAACGGGATGCGGTGCCTTCCCCAGGGTTGCCGTTCCATGTTTAGGCGTCATTGACGCCCGTAACACCTTCTCTTCACTTTCGAGTATTGCCTCAAGCTCTGCCTCAAAGTACAAGCTTCTTCGTATTGCAGGAAAGCCTCACGGGACTCCCATATTTGTCCAGTGCGAGTGGCATTATATTTAGGATAGATGCGCTTCTTGAACTCGCTAAGAAGTGAAGGCAGGAATATATCGGTTGGCAGATGCATACTAGACAGATTCGTCAGACCAGAGGCTTCAGCAAAACGAAGAGGCTGCTCACGATCGATAAAAAATAATACTAAATCGCCGAACGAGTCGATAGAAATCATAGTTGAGTCGGACGCATCTGCCTAGATGGGACGTAAGTCAAGGAGCGAACGAAGAGAAGAGTACCATATACCCAATCGATTCAGTGCCATTTCCTTCAGCCTATGCTCTTGTGTTTCCTTGCATGGTACAGGCAAAACATAAAACAGTCTGCCTATAGCCATCATCGTACCGTTCAGCCGGCCTAGGTTTCTTCTTCTTGGGAGACTGAAAGGGAAGAGAAGCCTGCGTAGAAGAGTATTTCATGAGGGCGTTTACAAAGTGCTCCTTCTGAGTTGCTGGGTCAGTCACTGATAATGTATGAGATCAGCATCTATACTTGCCTTGGTACCGTTCGGAGAGACTCTAGCTTCCTTCGCAAGTGCTCTAACTTGATCAGCGGGGAGTGTTTCGAGAATTTCACGAAGTGTCATAGTCGATTCATCCTTGCAAAAATAGCTAAGATCAAAGTCCTCCATCACGGCTTCAAAAATGGCGTCCTTGCTTTGCGTATGAGAGGCGGCTGGCAGTCGAGAGGGTCCAGCCACAGGTTTACGGTCCTCTTCCTCCTCTTCGTCGAGAGTCAAGTCCATGATTTCTGGTTCTTCGACTTTGACCTATAGCCTCCTCTAAGGGCTCTAGTGCAGCCGCAAGGTCGGTGATAGCCTGACGGATGCCGTCTTCACCGATCTCTGATGTATAGCGGTGCAAGGCATTAAAGGAGTGCCACCGATTCTGTTTACGACACAGAAGCCGTGCAAGAAGATATCTGGCATGGTCTAGTAGGAGGTTGTTCAAACCTGGGCAGTGGAGATTGGTAGACGAATAGCATACACTTCATTCCCTTCCCACAACGTTGGATTAAAGACCATTCGTCTTCACTCAATAGGTGACTTTCGTAGCTATCCACTTCGTTGATCATGTCTAGACAGGAAAATCAACCACGGTCCGAAACAGTCAGTGCTAGTGCACGTACCCTCCATTACCCGCACATAAGTCGACGGACGCTTCCGATTTCTCTTTCCTCTGCGTTGCATCGAGTTCCTCAATCTCGTCCTCGATATCGGACAATTCCTCCTCGACTTCAAGACCTCCGCCAAATACAAGGTTAAAGGCGTCATTTTCGTTTACGGGTCTCATCTTCGATGCAAAAGTGGCGATAAATAGTGGTCAGGTTCAGCGCATACAGGACTTCTATGCCGTCGTGGTCATGGGAGGCGTGGAACGTAGTTAAATCGGTAGGATTGATGGAGACCGAGGCGGAGGGCCCAAGCGGTCATGTGACTGACGATTCGACGCGTCTGTCACAACTGTCACGGCCGTTGTTCGGCAACTTGAACTTGACTTCGACCACGATGCTTGCCGTTGCGGTTACCGACTCTCTTGCTATTATCGATGCAGCAACACTGAAGCGAGCGCCTTCGTCTTTTTCTCCCTGCTTGAGCCTTCCTTTGCCTCCAACTGCGTGCTCTTGGTCAACAGACAACACTTTTCTATTCCTGTCCTCATCACGAACCATTCACAAATACGACCCAACGTCCAACTCTCTCGAAGACCTATACACCTCTCAGAGACTGCCGATATATCACACATTTCAGTCAAGGACAAGGCTACAGTTGCATACAGTGTTGGAGACAAGGTCCATGTGCTGGAATGTGGCTCAACGCCGAAGATTAACCAAACTTTCAAGTCGCACAAAACGGCAATTACTTCACTCGCGATATCAAGTGACGATACCCTTCTTGCGTCTACCTCCGCCGGCGGAGCCCACATTTACAATCTCTCTCATGGATCGCACACTGTGCTCCGTGGACTGCCACTGGCAGGCCAATCAATCCGAACCTGTAGCTTTCACATTCATACGCGCGCGCGCCTTTTACTCGGTATCGGAAAGCAGCTTGTTGTTTTCGATACTACGCGACCCTCGGGCCTTATGAAGACAATTCCAATGAGCGCATCATCTTCAGGTGACATTGTCTCTGTGGCATGCAGCCCATTCAGTAAGACGTTGGTTGTCATTGCAACATCAGGAGGCAATGTTGGGCTTGTGGATCTTGAGAAGGAGAAGAGGTGCGTTTGGATTGCTACTGCCGCTCGTTTTAATTTAACCCGTACCTTAGTCTTTTCCGAACTCTAAATCTCAAAGTTCCCCTAACATCCATCTCTTTTTCTCTCGAAGGAGCCTTCATCTATGTTGGGACAGAAACAGGGAAGTTTCTTATCTTGGACTTGCGCGCTCTAGATAAAGCGCCAAAGAGCATCGCAATTAGTGAGAGTGGTTGCCGAGTTGAGGCATTCTGCGTGCAGGTAAGCTGATATGTTTTAGGTGTCATAAACAGATATGCTCATTGCTGTCAAACAGAGAAAGGTCAAAGGATCACCAGAAACCAAAACTAATCCATCAGTGGCTAAAGTCACTAATGAGGCAGTCACCAACGCTGGCGTTCGACCCTGCATCTACCGCAAAGTCTGTGGCTGTGTCTTCTCCTGCTCCTAGGAAAGTGGCAACAGTATCGAGCGGACGCCGGGAACCCTCCGCTGTGCGAAAATCGTCAGGTACTTCTTCGCCAAGGAAGCAAAGCAATGCTGGTTCAACAACGAAGAAAGTGTTCTCTCCAGTGCGAGATCCACTTGGAAATAGCACTAGTATCAACGAGGATATTTCAAGTTAGTTGATTTACTATGCTTCGCATCTGTTTTCTGACGTCTCCGCAGTGCAGATTGAATCTCTTAGTGCGATGCGCGCCGCTACCAAGAGGCCTGTCAAAGAAGAGAAGGACAAAGCTTCTTCTGTTTCGAGACAGCTGCTGAGGAAGAGCTCGATGATTAGCGCTTCAACATCGGGCTCTCCCGTGAAGCTCACTAAAACGTCGTCAATCTCTTCCTCCAAGGTAGCAGGAAGTCCTATCCCGAGCACGCACCGCCTCTTCCACGTCTCTCAAGGCATCAGCAGCATTGCTGGTACCGTCAACATCGCCCAAAGAAAACGAACCCCCACGTCGAACGCGCACCATCTCAGCGACTTCACGTACCCGTCGACTATCAAACACGGAGTCGATATCAACGGTGTCAACACAGTCACGCCCAGCCAAAACACTCTCCTCGATATCACGGGCTGGATCTGACAAGCTATCTGCTCGCTCGTCCCGTGCACCGAAGACGTCTGTCGGTTCCTCCGCATCACGCAATCCATCTCCGATCCCGCACGCACTACCTCTGCCTGCTCAAGTCGTAGAGCAACAGCGGCGGCCTTCACCCCAGCTCTCAGCTAGGCAAAGCCGCACTCCTTCGCCAGACCTTCCTGATATCCGTGATGACCCAGTAACGCCTTTACATGCGAAGAAGGGGATGGCCGTATTGGGTCTCGGAACACCCGAAGTGGAGCGCTGGATCCAGGCTGGTGAAGTGGAAGAGCTTCCTGCCAAGAATCGGAAGGGGAAGGGTCGCAGCGTTGGTTTCATGGACCCGGGGGAAGAGAGGAAGGAAACTAGTATGGAGATACAGATATCTCCTCGTCGAGCAACACCCATGCAGTCAGCTTCGTGGGTGCCCTCGCCACTAAAATCTAACTCTCCTGGGAATAGCACCTCCGCGCACGATTTTCTCCGCAGTATTGTTGGAGATGTCATGTTCGATTATCAGAAAGAGACCAAGGCGCAGATTACGGGGTTACACCTGGAGATGGTGAGGATGAGGCGTGGCTGGCGGCAAGAGCTCGGGGATATAATGGAGCAGTATGTGGGCGATTTGAAGGATCTGAGAGAAGAGAATCAACGACTCCGAGACGAGAATGACCGGCTACGACGAGGGTATTAAAGACTACCTTATGATTTGTTTTCGTTTCGACTAATGCTCCCTATGGAGTATCCGCCTGCCCTGCTGGGGATTCAGGGCACCAAGTACGCCTTCCACAACAATTACATTTTCCTCTGCTGAAGATGGACTTTGTACCACGGTAAAGGGCCATCCTATTGAAAGTGGCCTGACGAGCCAATGATGACAGCCCGCGAAGCAAGACATACAGACCGTCGCTCCCCCATCATTAGGTCTGTATTGTCGTCTGTATACGGAGGGACTACGTGTGAGCCTTCTTCCGAGGATCGAAATCTGAGTACACGTCGATAACATAGGTATACCTTTAACACGGACAACAAGACTTATATGGAATAACAGATTTTTCCTTAAAAGTTCTTCGTACCTACACCACGAACAATGACCATCAGACCATCATCAGTGAAAAACATTTGATGTTATGCTGCTGTTTCACGATGTTTATGTCGGACATTTCCCAAAAACAGACCTCAGTCATCACTAGTGCCGTCTGACAGGACAATCAAAAAGCACACTTATACTCATGGAAATCTATAGAGAAAGTGGCTAGTGCAATACAGATGATACGCGCAGCAACGGCATATCAAATGACGGAGCTTGAGCCTAGCTTGAACCTGCTACTTGGTTCGAAATAACGGCTATATCCTTGCCTAAAAGGACGGCAAACTTCGTGAAAGTGATATGTTTTCTTAAAAGATCAGAAGTTTGGTAAATACAGGTATAGTACAAAAATACAGTCAGTCTAAGGGCTAAATAGTAGTCATGAATACGGCATAATCCTCTACCTAGGGTGCGTATTACTATGAGTCGCGTATGAACTGGATGTTGACGCGTGGCGGGGTCAAACTTGACTTGCCAGGGAAAGGCACGCTCCGCAGCAAAAGTCCGAGGATGAAGAAGAGCGCATACGCTCTTCCACCATGCATATGTTGGTGAAACATAAAGCGCGCTCGCTTCGACCATATCAGCAGCAGCTTTCGGTAGATCGCAAACCGTTTCAAAAAGCGCTCAAAGAGCCACCCCAGCAATATAAATGCCTTGGATGTGGTCAATTCATGCGGGAGGCGAGATTTACGATCCAGCCTCATTGGGTCCTCGCCGTCAGATGCTACGGCCGACTCGCGAGCCTGGGTGAAGACTAGCTTGGACGGTTTGTCGGACACATTTTCGATGGAATACGTGTTTCCTAATATGATGAGTCATATCTGCTCAGCACGGCGAAGTGAGGTACCTTACCTCGAGGCACCATAAACATCCCGCCAGCGCTCACGGTATGGTATGTCTGGTGTATTCTGACGTTAACAACACCCTCAATAACATAAAATATCTACAGAATTTTCAATTGCGAGCCGGCAGAAATAGATGGAGATAGGACGTACATAAGCGTTGTCCTTGGCACTCTTCATGGGCTTCTGACTGGAAACTTGAAGATGCCCAGCGGCGATGAAGTCTCCCTCACCAAACGTCTTTTGAAAGGAGAAACCCCCGTCGACGGATTTGTTCAGCGACATGTCGACCATCTCAGCGGGAAATACGACACCTTGTGAAGTAAAGGATGAGAAGACAGAAATTCAGAAGAAATCACGGACTGACGTCGTTTTGCCTCGTTTTTTCCACCGAAGACCAGAACATCCGAGGCAAATGAGACCCCTTCCTCTTCGTATAAAGACGGCTTGATGCCCTTCCGTGCACTTTTCTTCCTCCTTGTACTGTGAGAATTGCCGGGATCGAGACGCGCAGATGAGCCTGCAACATCTTGGGGAGTGACAGTAATGTCGCTATCACAAACAGAGGGCGACGAGCTCTTGAGTGATCTAGTATCGTCCTCAAGTGTTTCGCTTGGCTCTGCTTCTGCTCTTCCTACAGCACTGTGCTCGTAGTCGTCCACGATTATAGTCATACTCGGCGAGGCTGTTCCTTCGACGGTGGAGCCGCAACATCCGACCCATTTTCTGAGCCGCTAATGTCGACAAAATCTGATACTGACGCGGGGGGCGAACGGTCGGGAGAGGTAGCCATGACGGGCGAAGACAAGGGTCCGATGTGGCGGGGTAGTAAGCACGTGTGAGTGGTAATCAATCAAGTGGCCGAAATGTTTACTACGGTGGTCACGATTTGCGATGTGCAAATTTCGTTTTCTAGCATGTTCTAGCAAGTCATCGGTTTTTTTAAATTGATACTTCAATGAATGTATACAACCGAGTATGCTCATTAATTTAATTTGTAGGCATAGAGGAAGCCTTGCGAGCCAGTAAGAGCTAACAGAAAATCATGGCCCTTGTAGGGACCAGCTGCCTCCGGCTTCACATTTGTGGCGTTGAACAGCCCAGGAGTAACTTGAGAGCATGATTAAAGGACATTGTGAGTGTTCAAAACCAAAAAAACTCCGGACCTATTGCTTGAGGGATGCACGAACAATGAGAGATACACATTAAGTTGGATTCGGCGTTACCGTAACAGTTTCGATATCCGGTATGCCGTTTTCTCGGACTTACAATTTGACCGTAACATCTTGGTAACATCTGCTGTGACGCAATTTTGTACATCGCGATTTTTTGACACTTCAACACCTCGGCCACCGCCCAAGGATTACTCTACTCTATGAAATTTCGTATCAGAAAAATATTTTATAAACTCTTTGAGGACACGGACCACAGGTGAGAGCTACAGAAAATCATTTATCAAAAGTTTGCATTGCCGGGTTCCCGACCACACGTAGTAGAGGTTTCGGGAATGATCACAATGCCTTGCACTATAGAGAACGAACGACAGGATCTACAATCTTGATGACTGGAACTGCACACCACACCACTGTACTCATAGTCAACTGACTCTGTCTCTCGAACTCTAAGTATACATTTGTACGCTGGTGACAGTACCAAGCAGTCACTGTCCACTGTCAATCCTCGTCGGGATTGTGGATTTCTGTGGATACGACTGGGGCACGGCCGCTCACTGGCTTCTTGAAACTGCACATGACCACAAATTGAACATAGCACTACGGCGAAAAAGGTTTTACCTTCTCCGCCTCTCGTGTTGATTATGTGCAACGATCTTACCGGCATCCGGGTACGTATGTGTCCTGTTGCCGTGCACTGTACTAGTTGGGCTGCTAATCTATTATCCGAGCGCCTACAACACCGCAAAAGCTGTCTTTTACGTCCAAAAGGATCAGGCGCTTGTAGATCCTTGTTACTCAGGCAAGCGCAGGATGACGAATACATTCGCAGATCAAGGATCTCAGTTGGAGGGCAGTACAGCAGTTGCTTCAGAGTATATTGACAGTATTTTTGACAGGCTCGCACATGTATATATATTGAAGGCTCATCGTCCTATATTGCCTTATTCTCTCACGTCCCATTGAGTGTATGGTGAATGATCAGCCTCAAGCTAACTGACGTTGAACCAGCACTCTCAGTGTTCCAATTCACTCTTTCCGGTCCCTTGTCCATTATCGCCGTGATCTTCTTCTTATTTCGCTCAGTCGTTCCATCCCAGATGCCGTTTGCATGGGCGCTCAGAAAAATCAGAATGAGCATCGAGGAGACTCATAAACTGTTCCATGAACAGAATAGGACGTTATCTCTACCAGAAGAATTCATCGTCCAGCTTGTAAAGTAAGTCTGCCTCTATTTAGACGTTTTGTTAGACTGTGTCTGACTATCACTAGCTTGGAAGAAAGGATGGGCGAGTTAGAAGTGCAATGGATCAATGCCTAGACATGCGTTCTTGTACGCTGATCCCCGTTCATGGATACCCTTTGTCTCCAGGGCGAAGCAAATCTGGGAGGATGTGTGCATACTGCGATTCAGAGTAGACTTGCTGAATATCAGGTTGAGGGTACGTATCACCATATCAGCTCTCAAGATGAAGTCTGCTCATCACTCATGCAGATGTCGATCGCAGGGAGGAGGAGACGTTCTGTCGCTGTCCGGCGGGGAAGCTTGGGTTATTGAGTTAACATTAGTAGCTTAAGAAGCTGGATGTTGCGCTTTTCACACTCCTTACACGGACGGACATTACACCGGACTTTGTATTTTTGTGGTATGCTATGTACTTCGAGATAACATAGACGAAAATTACGTTGGATTCTGTATTTTTGTGGTATGCAGTGTACTTCGAAATAGTATCATTGATCAACCTGCTAAATCTGTTCGATGACGACGGCTCCGACGGGTACACTTAGAGACAACAGTTTGATCAATCCATAGGGTGGTATTCTCCGCTATCGATATCGATATGGCAAATTCCAGCTAGTCTGCAAGGACGACTATCAGGCCATAGTAAAATCATCTAATCGGCTTCAACAATAGTAATTTAGAAGCATAGCAGCGCCGGAAGACTGACTGTCGTCTTAGTGGAGCCAACACGTTGCAGGCCATGGTCGTACAGCTTGAACCATGAAGGCCGCGGGGCACGGAAAGGGTGAGGAAGATAAGAACCAGTGTACATGATTCTGCGATTCATTACGCCGTTTCCGTTCAGTTGTTACAGATACTAAGCAACAACTGTATTGTAGCCTCTCGGTGACTTCATACCTGCCCGCTTCCATAGATGATATCGGGACAAACAATGCAGATTCTCGAGTCATAGTGACGTATAATTTTTCATTAATGGAGGGAACATTAGATCTGACAGAAAGATGACTACCGTCTGTAAGTAAAATTAAAAGGCTACCGTAGAGCAGGCTGGAGATCCGGCAAACTTACAGACGATGAGCTTCCCGCTCGATGGTTTGAGTACTAATTCGTATTCTTCTGGAATGGGAGGACTGTCTGTAGATGAGCTCGCTTACTATCTGCAAGAGAACTCACCCGCATCCGCAGTCAGAACTGGTCACTGTTCGACTTACCATGTCCTACAGTGAGGATGAAGTCCCGATGTCGCACTCCCGTGACTGGACTTAAATCACTGACCAAGTCTTGGTGAACGTTGATTATTGGGCCGATAGTGAAAACGTACTCTAGGGCTCCGGCATAGAGACCTGAGTACTGTGGCTGTAGATGCAGGCACTCAGAGACCGGGTCGCAGTGTCATTAAACAGTCGTGATCCTTACATATCTCCATTCTATAGATCATCTTATATGTGACCTTTTTCAAGGCATGTGGATCGGTGTAAAAATAGACTGATCACTGCAGATACCTATTCCGTTGGCTGTGTAACGATGCTTCATCGAGGGAAAAGTTGATATGCTGTGAGAGGTTCGTCAGGATACGAATCGATAACCGCGAGTAGAAAAGAAACGACAGGATGATAACAAACACGCTGAGGCAAATTCATCGAATGAAACGATTGAGCGTACCCGTAGGTGATATGGAGCTGCCCGAACCCTGGTGTTTTATTTTCGACGCCGACAACCTACCTCAATGGGTGAGTCAAATCACCGGTACCCCTTGTAGATTTCCAACCTAGGTATACCTTTTGTTGGGCTGCTGTACAGAATACAGCAAAGGAGTCTAGACCATTGAGTGACTCAATCTTAATGGAGATGCAGTAGACGACGTTCCTTCAGTGGTAAGCCCACTGCATGATAGGTTCTTGCGACGCTATCTGCCGATACGGTGGGCGACAAAATCGGCGTGAGGTTGTTACCTCTGACAGCTCGTAGAGTTTGTGCGCCTGGCCATAGATGTGTGGATGGAGTAGCGGAACGTCCGAGGACAATGGATCAGCATCTCATGAAGTATGCTCCACTGTTGTGTGGACTCATGAGTATCCCTGCGGACAAATGTTTGCTCCGAATATGGTAGTATTGGCACAACTATATTATACAGAATGGAGAAACGACGAAAGCACTGTGCCTGCATTAGCAAAGCAGTGGCTCTAAGGTACCATGGAACAAACCTGATGATGGCGAAAACAAGTTGATTTATTTTAGAAGCGCAGTATCAAATGGGTCTCCAATTTCTGTCAATTCGAATGATATTGGTGATCAGCGCACATCAAGGTAATACTAGGAAGGTGACATACCCTTTCGCAACATTTCTACGGTCTGGACGTCAGTCATGTCTTCCTTCTTGGATGGCTCCTTCGAATCCCAAGCTAGCCGAACCTCCAACCATCAGTCTCTGAGCACCTTCACGTCTCCTCGACTTCGTATCGCGGCTAGATCCACTACCGAACTGAACCACTACCAGGAAGGCGGCGCTTTGAGGAACCGGGGCTCAGCGTCGAGGTCACCATGTTCAGGAGATTCGAAGGTAGTGCTAGACTGAGCATTGGGACTGAAATTGACGTCTTCAGGAGAAGGAGAAACAGTGGATGGCGTTGACAATGTCGGCGAGCTTGGTTCTGGCGGGGAGTTCATCGTGGTAAAGTCAAGAATGAGCACTTGCCGAATTGGATCACTTTCCTTTCTCCGTCGTCATCGATCTCGTTGTCGTCGTCGAGGTTGCTCTTCTTGCCATTGGTTTGACTAGGTCTTATTCACGCAGGCTTTAAGAAATTATCAGCTTTGTTTTCAATATGTTACACTACATGACAAGGAGGACAATGATGGTTGGGATTTCAGGAAGGTAAACGTCGTCTCGGATGATATCTATGCCTTCAATGTTCATTATATTCGATAGGGCGATAGGGATATATACCTTTCCGTCGCTGTAGGAGGTCCTGACTGTTGGTGGTGGAATGGCCGACGAGCTGTACCATCTGATATCGATGAGCGATAACCAGGCAAGGATGGCGCAGAATTGCGGCGCTATTAAGCTTTACCAGAAGCCCTCCGAAAATGCGAATGACATTACACGCAATGGTATGGTTTTTTTTTCGATCAATTCAGACGCTGTCGCTAATGTGAAGCCCGTAGTCACCAGCGGAGAGATGTTCTGGAAGCGATTTGGTTTCTTTGCCGCGTAAACCATCCATTACTTGGATATTCTCCCATTTGAGGAGCCCAGATGTTGGCCTCGTTGTGTCCTTGGAGGAATAGTCCGCCAGACACCGGGCGTTGTCTAGAGATCCTATTCTCGGATTGCCAGATCATACGATGATCTTCGACACCCCGAGACACCGAAGAAGGCTGCTGCGAAACTCCTTGCGTGCTGGAAAATTGGGTCTCCAATCGCATGTTTCGTTCAATAGCCACCTTCACGCCAGCAATGACATCCTGTTCGTTCCAAATTCCATGGCGCTTCACAGAGACGCTCAGCAAATGTGCCCCAACTTGCCTCCTGTCACGCCCCACCATGGAGTCGTTCGGCACATTCCGAGCTGCCGCTTTCGAGATAAATTGTGGACTGTACATTGTGCCAGTAAAGATTCCCGACATGTCGGTCAGTGATGGTGGCTTAGTGCTACCCTGCCCGTTAACGCCTGTTCTAGCTCTTAGGGGGATCCCGGGAGGTGCATCAATCTTGAGCCCCTCGAGGATACCGTTGACGACCATCCTCGCGTAGCTGCTTGTAGTGGGGAAGGAGCAGGTTGCCGCAAACCGGTGCAAATCCTCTAACGATGCCTTCCAGTCGTTGGGTGATATATCGAGTCTATAATCAAGACCCTGTAATGCGTGGCGGCAAATTTTATCCACAGTACGACGGTCAATTCCCATAGTTGAAACCCTGAAAGAACTGTGAGCCTCTCTCACCATGGGATAAATATTTGTTGCTTACCAGGACCTCACCGAATAGTCGTCCTGACAATACTTGAAACCTAGCAGACAACCAGCAAAGAATACTCGTGCGATGATAGTGGGAGTGTTCCGCAAGTAAGCCTCGTCCTCGTGTATGCAGTGACCTGCGAATAATCTTTTGATGTACACCAAGGCATGGAATATCGTGATGTAGTCCAATGTCAGTGTCTCCACGATTGCCTGGATGACAATGACGGTCTCGCTAAATGTTGACCACGCTTTCCCGGTGCTATCATTCCTCGTGAGTTCATATTGCTTGTTGAGTAATTATGTGCTCACCTTGCCGAATCTGCAGTTGGTTGAATCCTGGATTCATTTGTGATCGTTGAATGCAACCAGATCGCGATGAATATTGATAAGGTGTTGAGCTCTTTTCTGCCCTTGTCTTTGCTGGAAGACAAAGGCTGTGAAGACCTCGCTGCCTCTTCTGTATTCATCGAAGGTTCATCGCAAGCTCTGGTTCGTGTCTCTGGTAGACTGGGAGTTGGATGATACAATACCGCTTGAGGTTCGAAGAGACTTGGAGTTTCACTTGGTCGTTTAAATGAGGCCTCTAGGTCCGCGAGAGTCATGCCTCAAGATTGTATCCCTGATGAGCGCGGCTTGGTCGACGTTGCCAGCTCGTTTCATCACTTCCTCCCAAGGTAGGTGGGGTTCCATGCGGGCAATGTCATCGAATGATGGCGGAAGACGATCCCTGGGATGAACGGCTTCAGTGACATAGCCATTAGGGTCGATCGCACGCGCGCGCCTCATCGCTTCGGCGAGCGGTAAGTCGTCGTCTATTTCCATAGATTCGGCGTACGTTGGAGGCAGAGGGAAGACACACGAGTCAGTCGAAGGTAGGGGACGAGAGGGGACGGGGACGGTGGCATGAATGATGACGAGCGACTGCCTTTGGATATTGAACGACGCAAGTGCCGTTGAACACTGGGACGGGGAGCATCGACGCGTCTGGCGCCATGAGCCAGCTAGGCTTGTTGAATCGATACGCTGACATGCGACGCTGCGTGTAGGAGGCCATCGAGGTGATGGATTGAGGCGTGGTGGCAATAAGGAAGGGAGGAAGATGAACAAGCGAGACTGGAAGTGAGAAGTCAGGTGGTGTTTGGGCACGGTGGTTGCAGAACACAGGCTGCACGTTCGATAGATTCTTTGTGTACTTTGTTAATGCTATGCCACTTGGATACCGTTGTTCACTTATGGGAGAAGACAATGTTAATGCCGACTGGCGACAAAAGACAAAGGGTATGATTCCGTAAATGGAAGGAGGAGCAGGATAGCGCCTTTGTTATGTGGACCTGGAAAGCCAGCAAAAGATAGCGAGTTTCAATGACGATATTCTCTTACTGACTTTGTTACACTGGCAGTGAAAATTCTCGCAATGGTTGACTGTGTCGTGCGTGGAACTAAGCCAAGCCTACTATATGTAAAATAATCCCGCGGAATCCCATGGCTACGTTCCGAGTCATCGATCTTAAGTTACTACTCGTAGGGTAAGACCCCAAGCCTAGCTTCTTTTTGAAGGAAAGAAAACCTTTCGTAGAAAGAAATAGTAGTGAATGGTCTCCCATGTTCATACCATTAATAAAGAAACTGAAATATCAGTCAGACTGCGCGCCTTTGTGAGTAGGGTGACTTTGTAAACTCTACAGTCGACAGCAATAACTCTGAGCATGCATGAGAACTCGGCCGTCGTTGCATGCCACTGGGTTGGGAGTAATACAGTGAATCCTGATACAATTAATGTCATCATGATGGAAAAGAACGATGAATAAAAAATGTGGGACATCCTATGGTACCAATGGCATATATATATGCGATAATCACGTCAGGTAAAGCTGGTATTTAGATCGGGAAGAAGCGAACTGAGGCGTATGTTAGAATGAGTCTCGAAGATGAAGGTTCTTGACTATTTTTCATGTAAAAGCTGATATAAACGGAAGATATTGAGGCGTGAACTTATAATTAACGATTTGGCAGACCACGGCAATATCGACGAATTTGGATCGACGTTAGTCAGTCGCGAGTCTTTTCAGGGACCAACCAGTGATCGCCACTGCAAGACCACAATCCTGGTCTATAAAACTTGGAAAAAGTACACGAAGGCGATCATTATTGTGATACTGAAACAATAAATCGGGCCGCCCGACGAGGTACGGCGACAGATAACTTTTAGGGGAATGCGGACCAAGCATAAAGCCATAGAGAGTTCGACTGTGGTAATAAACACAACTGTTTCCTGCGGACAGTATGGATAGCATCATTAGAGCATTGACCAGATGGACCCATCACCGAACGCCCAAATTCTTCATAGCGATAATTTAAGGCGAGGTAGCTGCACTAGTAGGCTTCCCAGACGAGACTAATACTAAGTTCGTATTTTTGTAGAGAACAACCGTAACTACGGTGAAAGCACCAACGATGAAGTACATCCCGAATTGGCAGAACACAGTGTTGAAAGAGCCTGGTGCTGGCGGGGAGTTGATCGTGGTAAAGTACCGAAATGAGTACTTGCCGAATTTGGTCACTTTTCTCTCCTACATCATCATCGATCTCCTCTCGGTCGTCATTGTGGAGGTTTCTCTTTTTGCCGTTGCATTGGATAGCTCTCATTCACGCAGGATTTAAGAAATCATCAGCTTTGTTTTCAATATGTTACACTATATGACAAGGTGGACACAATGATGGATGGGGATTTCAGGAAGGTAAGCGTCGTCTCGGATGATACCAATGCCTTCAATGTTCATGATATTCGATAGCACGATAAGGATTTATGTCTTTGCTTCACTGTAAGAAGTGCTGGCTGTTGGCGGTGGAATGGTCGGCGAGCTGTACCGGATACTGATGATGAGCGATGACAAGGCGAGAATGACGCAGAATTGAAGCGCTATCAAGCTTTACCAGAAGCCCCTCGAAAATGCGAATAAAATTACATACAATCGTATGGTTTTTTTCTGTCAATTCGAGTCCTGTCGCTAATGTGAAGCCTGTAATCACACTAGCGGAGAGATGTCCTGGAAGCGATTTGGTCTCCTTGCCGTGCAAACCATCTATCGCGTAGGTATTCTCCCCTTTGGGGAGCCCAGATATTGGACTCGTTGAGCCCTCCGAAGAACAGTCCGCCGGACACTAGGCGTTGTCCAGAGATCCTGTGATCGGAGCGCCAGATTATAGCGTGATCTTGGACACTCGGAGACACCAGTGGAGGTGGATACGTCTCGAGGAACCGTACGTTGGGTCTTACACCTCGTCCGACCATCATCGCAGCGCCATGCCTGACCGGTTGGCCATTACGTGTATCCTTTTGCCCGCTGAACGAAACGTCGTCAGGCTGTATGCGCTGTGCATGCCGGAATGTTTGCCCATTCCTCGCTGAAGCTCCTTGCGTGCTGGAGAATTGTGTCTCCGACCGCACGCTGTGTTCGATCGCCACGCTATCACTGGCATTATCGCCCTGCCCGGTCCACATTCCCGGATGCTGGACAGACAGGCTGGGAAGTTGCTCCTCGATGCGACTCGTATCAATCCCTGCCATGGAGCCGTTGGGCGCGTTCCATGGTACCGCAGAATGCACTTCCGCCGTTTTCATAATAATATGTGGACTGTACTGCGCCCCGGTGAAAATGCCCGAAATGTCGGTGAGCGATGGTGGCCTGGTACTTCCCTGTCCGCTAATACTTGTTCTAGCTCTTAGGGGAATGCCGGGAGGTGCATCAATCTTGAGCCCGTCGAGGATGTCCTTGACCACCGTCCTCGTGTGGCTGCTCGCAGTAGGGAAGGAGCAGGTCGCCGCAAACCGGTGCAAATCCTGTAAGGATCCTTTCCAGTCATTGGGTGATATATCGAGTCTGTAATCAAGTACCTTGTAATGCGTGGCGGCTGATTTTATCCACAGTACGACGGTTAATGTTCATGGTTGAAGCCCTGAAAGAATTGTGAGCCTCTCTCGTCATGGGATAAATACTGGATACTTACCAGGACCTTACTGAATAGTCGTCCTGGCAGTATTTGACACCTAGGAGACAGGCGGCAAAGAATACTCGTGTGATGATGGTGGGAGTATTCTGAAAATAAGCCTCGTCCTCACGTATGTAATGACCCGCGAATAGTCTTTTGATGTACACCAAGGCGTGGAATACCGTGATGTAGTCCAACTTCAGTGTCTCCATGATTGCCTGGATGACAATGACGGTCTCGCTAAATGTTGACCACGCTTTCCAGGCGCTATTATTCTCGTGAGTTCATATTCCTTGTCGAGTGACTGCGGTGCTCACCTTGCTGAATCCGTAGTTAGTCGAGCGCCGGATCGATTTGTAATCGTTGCATGCAACCAGATCGCGATGAAAATGGAATAGGTTTTGAGCTCTTGTCCGATTTTGTTTTTGCTTGAAGACAAAATCAGTAAAGACCTCGCTGCCTCTTCCGTTTTCATCAATGAATGGCTATCATCAAATTTCGGCTCTGGCAAACTGGCGGTTGGACGGCGCGATACCATCTGAGGTCCAAGGGGACTCGAAACTTCACTCAGTCGTTCGAACGAGATTTCCAGTCCGTAAGAACCCTGTCTCGAGATTGTATCCCTGATGAGCGCGGCTTGATCGACATTGCCAGCTCGTTTCATCACTTCCTCCCAAGGTAGGTGGGGTTCCATGCGGGCAATGTCGTCGAATGATGGCGGAAGGACGATCCCTAGGGATGAACGGCTTCAGTGACGTAGCCATTAGGGTCGATCGCACGCGCGCGCCTCATCGCTTCGGCGAGCGGTAAGTCGTCGTCCATTTCCATAGATTCGGCGTACGTTGGAGGCAGGAGGGAAGACACACGAGTCAGTCGAAGGTAGGGAACGAGAGGGGACGGGGACGGTGGCATGAACGGTGATCAGCGACTGCCTTTGAATACTCAGCGACGCAGTGCCGTTGAACACTGGGACGGGGAGCATCGACGCGTCTGGCGCCATGAGCCAGCTAGGCTTGTTGAATCGATACGCTGACATGCGACGCTGCGTGTAAGAGGCCATCGAGGTGATGGATCGAGTCATGGTGGCAATAGGTAAGGGAGGAAGATGAACAAGGTAAACTGGAAGCGAGAAGTCAGGTGGTGTTTGGGCACGGTGGTTGCAGAACACAGGCTGCACGGCTGATAGCTTCTTTGTGTACTTTGTTAATGCTATGCTACTTGGATACCGTTGTTCACTCCTATGAGAAACTAATGTTAACACCGACACAAAGGACAAAGGGATGATTCCGGAAATGGAAGGAGGCGCATGATAGCATCTCTATTGTGCGGGCATGCGAAGCCAACAAGAGGTAGCTACTAAATATGAGCACCCTCCTACTGGCTTTGCCACATTATCAGTAACAATTCTCGTAATAGTGGACTGTGTGGTATCGAACCAGGTCTGATAACATATTCTAAGATACCTAGCGTCCCGTGGACGGTGGAAACCTCGGTGTTTTGTTAGATCTCAGGTTATTACTTGCTGGGTACCTGGCACAATAAACATGGCCAATTTCCTGCAGAAAAATGGACAGTATTATCAGGGCATTGACCACATAATCCCATCCCCAAACGCCCAAATTCTCCATAGCAATAATATACGATGAAGCCGCGGCGCCAGTGTGTTTCCCAGACCAGACGAAAGTCCAACTTTGGATCTGTTGCGATGTACAATTATTTTTACGATGCAAACACCAACGATGAAGAACATCCCGAGTCGGTAGAACAGTGTCGAAAGAGCGAGGTAATACCTTCCGAGGGTTCTCCGCCTCGCCAGAAGTCATCGCCACCTACTCGGGTCCTGAACATAGGCAACTCAGAAGGTGGTGATCGGGAGTGACGTTTCCAGGAGACGTGCTGCCTGCTGCGACTGACGGCTTGGATTAGGCAACAGAGGAAGTGTCCGAGCAATCCAGAGTGAACATAAGTTGCAAATGGAGCTTCCTGTGGGACGATGAGGGCCGGAGAATCCAACTCCGACTCGGAACTCAAAGATACTCTGGAAGCTAGTACGTCGATATCAGTATCTGGAAATAACGGTTTCTAGCTGGAGCACATACGGTCCCAGTTGCGAAAGCCGTAGTGAGGGTTCGCCTCAGCCGTTGCGACGAACGTGAACGTAAAGAGACCGAAGATTGGGATGACTTATTCTATAGTCAGTCAATATTCCGCTTCTACAACCATAAATTAACTCAGTTGTCACGAGGTTCTTTAAGATGTGGTACTCACCTCCGTAGTACTTGACAGCGAAAATGTTGAGCAGGCTAAACAGATTCAGCATTGAATCGTGGTGTTATATACGAAGATTTAAATCTCACGTGTAAACGACTAGGGCGCAGACAATGACTACGGCTGAGGGAATCTTGTCCGTCCAATATTTTATCATCAAACTGAAGGGCTGCGATTCGAATGGAGCACTCATGGCCGTCTGAAAGCGGAAATTTGACTCCGACACAGACCCCGAGTGCCGAATCTACCGAGCGATCTGCGTATTGCGCCTCGAACAATAACTTTTGTTTTTATGCGCGCTGATAGACTCTTCAGACATGTAGAAACTTGCCGTCCACGGGGGCAAGTCATATCGTCACTGTTGGGGCACTTAGAGTTCCAGCAGTCAAACCGTCGTATCAACTGAAAAGCCTCGTAAATTGTGCCCGAGGGGAACGGACGTGGGGTGCACGATGCTTGAAGAACTCGGCGATCAGAGCTTAAAATTGAGATGTGCGTCAGAGTATTTATATTCCTGAAGTTGATGGTGATCTAGATTTTGGACCAGAAGAACGAGGCGGGGTACGGGGACAGATTTCAATGCGTGCTATGGGGGTATACGACGTACCTCAACTGGCGTTCTGAGGCATTTCAGATGTAGAAGAGGCGCGAAGACTCGCAAATCGACTGGCGTTCAACAAAAGACCTGGGACCGGAGTTGATGACATGTCTACAGCAGCATAAATTGGAGCTGCAGGTCTTCTCATCCTTCGAAGAGATCAGTACACGCTTTGATCGGACATTGGAAGTGGAAGAAAAATAGGATATTGAGCTCTTCTATCTCGTTCAGATGCGGACCGCAACGATTGTAACCATCGTGGCACCACAGTATTGAAATCCGTTGGCACTAAAGTTCTTGATGTCCAAATCGGGCTTGCTATATGCGCGTGCGGGTCTAATCAAGGTTCACAAGAAATTTACAATAGTGCCCAAACTCAAAGACAATAGTACAGATGCAAGGACACTTACATTGAAAACCATAGTGGTTCGGTATATAGCCACGAGGCTTGGAAGCAAGCGAAAATTAAGCACGAAATTAAGGTCCCCTGCGAAAATTGGGTGGGAACGCCGGATCGCTCCGTATCACCGTTGAGACCGTATGTTGGATCTGGATCTGGGCGTATCTGGGCATGGACATGATGACTAATGCGGTCAGCCCGAGACGAGTACTACTTACCGAGTTTTGGTTTAGACTACGATCGAAGCATCGGTCAGCGAGTCAAATGGTCAGCCGAGGTTCCCGGGTTCCGAACAGGAGAACGATAATGCGGACAAGTTCAATAAGCGCGGAAGGAATGCCGAAAAAAAACACCTTTTTGACAACAATTCGATTGCAGCGGGCGCAAGCTATCCACCCGCGAACACTGATACGCGACGGTACCCCGAGTGAAAATGGCGCTGTAAATGAAATGCGTAGCATGCTAAAGGGGTGTGAGCCCGAAGTACACAAAAGAGGTAGGCGGCCGCTTGCACCTTTCCTCGCACTCTCCCTTCTGCTGAACAGTCGTCTGCTCGTCGTGAACTTGAACGACTCGTACCCACATCGGTTCCACGAACTTCCGATCTCGGGAGTGTTTGTCCTTGTGGTGTTCAGGGCGGATGACGACCTCATTACGTGGGCAAGAAGGCATCAGCACGGTCAGCACCGCCGGTACCGTTCGCTCTTACTCTTTCCAGTCCATCATCTGCATCTGTCATGACTTTCTGACTGCCGTCTTTACCGCCATCCTCACCTTTCTTCGACCACGACCACAGTTACGACCTACCCAACACTACCTTAAAGCCCCAATGTCCAAGCCCGGCAAGTTTAGCCGTGTTGCGGCTTGGTACGACAAAATTGCGGCCTTCAACATCGAGACCCTTTTCGTGAAGAAAAGGTCGCCTGGACCAAGACGGACGGTGTATATCAACGAAACTCTACCGGAAGACTACTATGACAAGAAGGGGCGGATAAAGAAGGAGCATGTGTTTACTTCGAACCAGGTCATCACTTCGAAGTATAACGTTGTTACCTTCCTACCGCGGAATCTGCTTGAGCAGTTCAGGCGGGTGGCGAACGTGTATGTCCCCTTTTATTTTAGCTTCTTCGAATTTGCTAAGCGGTCTTCAGCTTCTTCCTTGGAATCGCTATCCTACAATTCTTCCCCAAGTTCTCCACCATTTCCCCCGGTCTCGTTATTCTTCCTCTTCTTATTGTTCTCGGAATTACCGCCATAAAGGATGCTTACGAGGATATCAAACGCCATCAGTCTGATAGCCGTGTTAATCATGGCACTGTACGCGTTCTCGCCGGCGGAGACTGGAGTAATACCAACATTACTGGAGACAAGAGTCGGGACCTCACGCATCATGTAAATCGCTACCTTATTCCTGAGAGGTTTAGAAAACGAAACCGCCTGCTCCGCTTGCGGAAAAGGTTGAAGGGAAGGAATCGGCTCCAGTTTCGCCAGTCTTACCGCCTCCTGATATCGAATTCGACGACGGCACAGAACAGCCCCACCACCGTCTCCATCTCTTCGGCCATCACACTCCCACCAGTCCGCACTGGAAGAAGGCGCTTTGGGAAGATGTTCGTGTTGGCGACTTCGTGAAAATCTTGGACAATGAGTCTCTTCCCGCTGATATTCTCATATGCGCAACGTCCGAGGACGAGAATGTCGCGTTCGTTGAGACGAAGAACTTGGATGGAGAAACTAACCTCAAATCCCGGAACGCTGTTCCTACGTTGACGCATCTGGCGACAGCCAAAGCATGTGCCGAGAGCAAGTTCAGCGTCGATTTGGATCGTCCGGATAACAACATGTTCCGTTTAAATGCCACGATAAGGGCAGACGGAGAACAGGCTCCTGCGGATATCCAGATGACGTTATTGCGGGGAACGGTACTGAGGAATACTGGCTGGGTTATTGGGCTCGTCCTGTTCACGGGCGAGGACACAAAGATCGTGCAGAACTCAGGTGGCACGCCTAGCAAGAGGAGCAAAGTGGAGAGGCAAATGAATCCTCAAGTGTAAGTCGACCAGATCTTTCTTCGCATCCGATACTACTTACAATGATTGAAAGGTTCATCAATTTGTTAATCCTTGCGTGCATGGCGGTTGCCTGTGCCATCGCTGATTCTGTCTTGGAGCATCAAAAGTATCCTCAGGGCGCGCCATGGCTCTACGGGGACACCCAACATGACGATAATCCTTCCATAAACGGTCTCGTCACTTGGGCATTCGCTCTTATCACGTTCCAAAACATCGTTCCCATTTCACTGTACATTTCCATTGAATTTGTTAGGACATGTCAAGCTGCCTTCATATACTTCGACTACGAGATCTGGTACCCAAAGACAAATCAAGCAACTCTCGCTCGTTCATGGAACTTATCTGACTGATCTTGGACAAATCGAATACATATTTTCAGACAAGACAGGTACTTTGACTCAGGTACGCCATTCTAATTAATGTCGCCTATCCGCTTCTTATGATGCTTTCAGAACGCTATGATATTTCGACAGTGTTCGATCGGCGGTAAAGTGTACATTGGCGATGTCGAGGAAGCGCCTCCAGCGGCATCACAGGCTGCCGTCTCGGCAGACGATCAGGCCGCCAGCGCCAGTGTTGAAGGATCCTCAGCGACTGCTACCGAACCGACTCCCGTTCCGGGGAAGGCCGTAGAAACTCATTTCCACTGTGATCCACTCGAACAAGACATTGCTGCCGCTCTGCAGTCTAGCTCGACATCAGGGAATGCTGCTCATGCGCGGGCTTTGAATGGCTTTTTCTCTGTCCTGGCCTTATGTCATACTGTTCTTACCTCCATCGATCGCGACACGGGGAAGATCGAATACAAGGCACAAAGTCCGGATGAAGCGGCACTGGTCCGTGCTGCTGCGGATGTAGGTTATGTCTTCCGTGGCCGTGATAGGGAGGTTTTGACCTTGCAAACACCTTTGTCCACTGGTCCCGATGACGTGGAACGCTATGAGCTCCTCAACATCTTGGAGTTCACTAGTGCTAGGAAAAGGATGAGCGTGGTGCTGAGGAAGCTGGATGATGCATGACGGCAGACTTTTCCTGTTAACGAAGGGTGCCGACAACGTCATTTTTGAGCGATTACGGAAGACTGGAGATGAGGGATTACGAGAGGTGACCGAGATGCATTTGAGTGAATTTGCCAACGGAGGATTAAGGACGTTGACCCTGGCATACAAAGTCATTAACGGTGAGAGTTTTTTCTTCAGATGTATCAGTGCACTAATTTAAGCTTATAGAGGACGAATATGCTGCTTGGAGCGAACGATACCATGAAGCCACCGTGGCGCTCGACAACCGAGAGGCACGCATAGAAATCGTTTCCGACGAGCTCGAACATGATTTACGGTTATTGGGTGCCACAGCTATCGAAGATAGTCTTCAGGACGGAGTACCGGAAACTATTGCTGATCTTAAGCGCGCCGGTATCAAGGTATGGGTAGCCACTGGCGACAAATTGGAAACGGCTATTGGTCAGTTTTGTCGCCATTTCCCTTGATTTCTGCTGACATTGGACAACAGCCATCGGACACAGTACTAATCTGATCGGTCGAGAGTCCAACATCATCGTTATCAGGGGCGGAAACAATCATTCTCGGCCAGTTTATCAGCAAATGCTTCACGCGGTCGAGGAGTTCTTCCCTGAAAGTGGAATTCTTGATGAGAACGAACCCTTCGTGAAGGAGGTCGCGTTGGCATCTGTGTCTTCTAGGGACGATAATGCACTGCGGAGGATCGAGACAGGAATCTCCTCGATTGTAGGTCCTAATAACGGCGATCGACCTGGTGGATTCGTTCTAGTCATTGATGGCACGGCGCTAGACTATGTAAGTACAGTCTTTGTTTCTATCCGAGTATCCTTACTAACCTTTGTCTCAGGCTTTGGGTGATGAAGAGCACAAAAGCTTACTTCTGAGACTCGCGATGCTTTGCGAAGGTGTTATCTGCTGTCGTGTATCCCCTCTGCAGAAAGCTTTGGTCGTCAGGCTGGTTAAGGACGGTCTTGGTGCTATGACTTTAGCTATCGGAGATGGGGCCAACGACGTTAGCATGATCCAGGTTCGTGCCCAACTGTGAATAATATGTACCGCGTCCACTGACGTTCCCTTCACAGGCCGCGGACGTTGGTGTCGGAATCTCTGGTGAAGAAGGACTGCAGGCAGTGAACTCGTCGGACTATGCTATAGCACAGGTACATTTAAGCTCGGTCAATATAATCGGACGCTAATCAGTTGACAGTTCCGATTCCTTAAACGGTTACTTTTTGTCCATGGGCATTGGTCGTATGCTCGCAATGGAAACATGTACGCTATGCATATCCTCTAATGGTGATCATTATCTGATGTCTAGCAAAGGATTTTAAATTTCTTCTACAAGAACATCGTTTGTATCGGCGTGCTTTGGTGGTTCCAAATTTATTGCGGTTGGAGTTCGAACTAGTAAGAGTTCCTTCTCCCCATTATCCAGCACGGAGCTAACTTGCTGCTTCGTTCAGTGTATTCGAATATACATATCTCCTGTTCTGGAATTCCTTCTGGACTATTGCCCCTGTTATTGCCATCGGTCTTTTTGATAGATTAATAGGTATTTGGTTGCTCTTATATTCCAGATCAGTCTCTCTAATGCGATATTATAGACGCGGACGTCTTGATGGCTATCCCCGAGTTGTATCGTTACGGCCGAGAAGGCAAATGGTTCGGCCTTAAGTGGTTTACCGTCTATATGTTCGACGGTGTATACCAAGTAGGTTGCCTACTACCTTCGCTTGCTTACGTCGCTAACATGTCTCAAGTCTGCCATTATATTTTTCCTCATTCTCTATGGTTATTTCTCTCCTACATCACGAGCTGATGGTTATGACCAATATTTACTCGAATTCTCAACCGTAAGTCAACATTCCTGTGACTCCTATGACTTGTCCGACTGACAACATCCAGACAATGGTGTTCTCCGCCGTCATTGTTGCGAACCTTTATAACGGTCTGAACACCAATGTTTGGACCGGTTGGGTATTCTTCGCTGTCTTTATTGGTATTATTCTCTTATGGTTGTACACGGTACGTGGATATTCTTCCTTGTATGCCAACCTCCTGCTTACCTGCTCATAGGTCGTCTATAACGCCATCTCCCCTGGGTGGTTCGTTACCCTTGTCTATGGCAACAACATCTACCTGTTCAGATCCGCACTCTTTTGGCTCTCCCTTCCAATTACTGTATGCGTTTCATTGGCGCCACGATACATCGCCAAAGCATGGAAGTTCGGATTTGCACCTGACGACGTTGACATCCTACGATACATACGCAAGGTGGATCCTGAGCGAGATCTGCGTAGCACACATTATGAGGAAGGCATTGGCCTGAAAGCCATGAAGAGACCTGTCGATGGGGATGATGCGCTTTCAAGGCGGACGTCACGCTCGAGTTACGCCTCCATGGCTGCTGGTCCATCGAGACCTGGATTCCATTCATCCGTGGACATTCGGTCTGCCAGTCGAACAGATATGTCGACTGGTATACGGTCGGTGCACCGTGGATTTGATTTTGCTACCGAGGAAGGAGGAGTGGCTATGAGCAGGATGCAGAGCCATCTGTCGGAGAGGAGGACAAGCAGCCGCAACCTTACCGATTTTACACGGACGGCTGGTCGACCCAAGTCAGGCAAGAAGAGCGCCGACGGGAAGAGGAGTTCTGATGGACCACATCATGGCTTCTCGATACGGAGGGGGCTACGAAAGCTCAGGCCTACATCTGGTAATAATGAAAACCCGTCATAGTATTCGTTCAGTTCCATGATTTTACGACAATATTCTATCATTTTCTCATGATTGCATTTTCCGATCCATCTAATCGTATACTTTTATTGCGTACATCTGTATCCCTCACTTTCACCATGACACCTAGCTATTTAACTATCACCACACCGACACGATGACAACGTGTTCATAATAATGAACATTCATTATACATGTTTAGAAACTTCCGAATCGACTTCGCCGAAAGGAATCGTGGCTGAATGTGGGAGATTCTTCTTGCTTTATTCTGCGCCTAGCCGAAGGTTCATTCTCGGCACATGTTTGTCCAGCGGAGGCCCTCAAAAATTTGAGACGCGCCTAGAAAATGAAAGACATTAATACTCTGGCGGGGTTTGGGACGGTAGCATACCTCCAAATGTCGAATTTCTGCTTGCATCTCTTCCTGTCTTAACATCCTCTGTTCCGTTCGACCAGGAGCAATCCCTTTAGCGATGAGCATATCTTAAAGAAAGAAAGAGGGCAAGCATCAGCAGTAGCTCATCATTGTGGAGTGCCTAAAAGATCATACCTATAGATCTATAATTGAACGTAAACTTGACAAAGGGACGTTCATCGATCCGCGTCCCGGTGACAAGGTCGACTGTTGACGGACGAGAAATGTATTCGTCGCCGAATCTGAGAACAAAGGAAGGACGCTGAGTACCGGGCCCCGCACCAAGTGAAGTAGAAGCTTACTTGACATGGTGCGAACCGCCTTTTAGCGATCGCTCATGTAACATCTGAGGTTCGAGCGACGGTTTGCCATACTGGTGTCGGAATGGTTGACTGGCAGCGACATCGGATACCGCCAGGCGCCAGAGCTCTAGTTCTATGACACCAAAAGTATACCGATTATCGACAGTGTGCAGATACTCGTCCTCGTCTGTACTGACGCGGTGAGAAAGAAATTGAACTACAACAACGATGACAAACCCGTCACTTGGATAGTCGAAAAGACGAAATCTCTCCGCGTAAAATCCGATGACCTGGCGTAGGATATGGAGATCTCGTCTGGAGCGAGTGGGCGTGTTGACTTGTCTAGCATGACGTGGGTACTGCATACAACGCCATCGATGGACACCACTCCTTCCAGTGGTATATCTCGCAAAGCGTTGTGCCAGTTGACTGAGAATTTCTTTGAAGAGATGAGATGAGTGTCATCAAGTCGAACGACAGGCAATACCATACCTTCTCTCGTTCCGATGCTATCCAACCCGATATGCAATGACCACATTGCGATGCTTCGGTGGCGTATGTTCGTCGGTCGCAGCCGTCAAAGGCAACCCAGGCGGAGTATGGTCCAAGCTGAAGCATAAAAAAGAACCGACAGACTAGAAACCAACGGAGTGCTTCTCAGGAATTTTGGGGCTTTTTCCCTTCGATGCCCGCGCCTATCTTAAATAACTGTGCATTCTCCTTCCTTTTGTCCAGCCAAATCGTCCAAAAGACGCCGAATTCGGTTTGATCCCTTGTTGCGGTCACATCAGTCTCCATCAAACACGGTGGAAACACGATCAGTACCCAGTATCTTCACGTAGTCACATTGTATTTCAGGGACGTCCCGACCCCGGCGCCTGCCAGACACACAAAGCAATGAACATGGATTATCGTCTTCACGATTTCAAACGGAAATGAAATCTCAATCTCATATCGCACCTAGTGCGCCATGTACAGCAGTGCTGGAGATGTTGCCTGCTTACAGGTATGGCCTTCGGTGAGCGAAGAACAAAGGATTAGCCGATATGACACGCCAGCCTCTGCCAACCTTGATGAAAATACATCGTGTGTCGCTGTATTAGGCTTATTATGAAAGCTGAGATGACAAAACGAAAGTGATCTATACTCTTCAAAAGATAAATAAGGACTTTGCGCTGAAAGAAAATTGGAAATAACTTACAATACTACATACAACGCGAAACCAAATGATACATATACAAAACCGTGAAGGCATCCAAGTCGTGGGTATCATGAACAGCAAGTGGTCGATCTACTCGGCCCTTGCTCTAGGGTGAGACTGTTGTTGGGTTGCGACAGTTTAACGCCCGGTGACTGCACAAAGGAAGGTGAGAGACCCTGAGGGAACAATGGGGCGCGTTTTGACTTACCCGATCATCATCGAAAACACCCTTCTTGATCTTGTCTAGAATATTCTTCGCTGCTTGTTCAAAAGCAATTTCCACATTCTCACCCGACTTGGCGCTAGCCTCGACGAAGAGTAAGCCTTCCTCCTTCGCCCACTGTTCAGCCTCGGCCGTAGGTACTTGTCGTCGAGGCCCAGTAGATGATGACCTAATAGTCTCTGTATCGTTTGATGGCCCATCCGCCTCACAAAGGTCTACTTTATTGCCGACGAGTATGCATGTCAGATGAGGATCAGCATGCTCCCGGACGTCGGCAAGCCATGACCGTGCGTTTTTGAAGCCTGCAGAGCGCCGTAAGCTCCGAACAAAGCAAAGAATAAAGCAACACACTTTTCCGAGATGTCACGTCATAAACCAAGAGACATCCAGCGGCGCCCCGATAATATGAACGCGTAATTGACCGAAATGACTCCGTGCCTGCGGTGTCCCAGCCTGATTACGCCGCAAAGTCGTAAGCGAAATAAGTGTCTTCGAACAAGGGTTCACCGACATTGAAGTTTAATCACTTTATTCTCTTCTGGTAAGGTAATGAGCTTTGATCCAAATTCAACTCCTAGCTAAGATTGTAACCAAATTCGAACGTGTGATGAGCGCCAGGACATGTACAAAATTGCCGCGGCGTACTGTTGGATCCGGATTCGCCAAAAATCTCTGGTCAGTGAGCCGGACGAGCAGCGAAGACTTGCCCACGGCAGCGTCGCCTGTCTCGCCATGCGTCAGACGATGAGAAGGCGATACGGGAAATGCAGCTCGCCGGTAATGATGAATTTGAGAACATAGTGCCATGATATTCCGGCCATGGCTGGGTAGATCGTAGAAAGAGAGCAACGGTATGATGCTCAAAACTGCAACTCGTAACTGAGCTGGTCCTGGCAAAGCCCGACGGGAATCACGTGGATCCCTCCCAAAGAATACATCCGGATATGTCCGAATCCTTCCTTCCCCAACACCGTTCACGATGAGCAACGCCTGGCGTAGCGTATTTTCGTGAGTCTTGCACCGGGGTTTCGTCTTCTCATTCTTTAATGCCACGGCTATCTTAGATTCAACAAGTACAGCGAAATTGCTGCTCGCGCCGTCCGCGCTTCCTTGAAGGAAGATCAACGTGTGCTCGCCGAAAAACGGGGGCTTACAGCCTTGAGATACCAGAAGTGGGAGAACGGTCAGGGCGGTCAGCAGGTATGTGTGTTGCCCCTACGATATGGACATAAGTTGATGTATGTACAGGTGCTCTTGAAACCCGAAGCTGAGACGAAGTAAGCTCGGGTAGAAATTGGATGTACCGCAGGAACTCACAAATGTGACAAAATCTGAATTCCCATACGCTCAATGGATTTCGTAACATAACCTTAAGCCTGCATGAATTACTATGGTAAGCGGTCGGCCACAAAAACATCATCTAGTGCGTATCTTCAATGCCTAGCCCTCGTTATGATACTTCTGTAGGAAAGATTGTGGGAGAGCGGACCCCTTCCCTAGCCCAAAGGACGTCGTAAGGACCTGTTCATATCTCACAGGAAGCCCTAGCTAACACCAATTCCATAGTGGGCACAGACTGATCAGCCAGGGTGCATTTTCACTGTCGTCATTTTCCGTTCCAGATTTCTGTGTGGCGACTGTTCTGCAAGGCTAAATTGACTTCCTTTGTGCGGGAAACGCTGTAGTTGCTTTGCTTCAATCCATCGGTGTAAGAAATTAATTACAAGGCATGGCCAGCAGAACACCCTGTGTAATGTTCGGCCTTCCATCGTTGTAGGATGACTCGCCGCGTCATTCACCAAGGTCTTGTATCACAATAGCTCGGCTGATCGTATCGCCTCTGTCACCATCCGACTCCTCATCGCCACTAGACATCTTTAATATCTTATGTCAGTTCGAACCCGGTTGGTATTATCCTTAGTCCTGTCGCAGGTTCCTGGACACTTGTGTGCCGGGAGATTCATGCATGCAATATTCAACATAGAAATGAATCTCCATTGATATGTCCGTGTAATATCGTCCAACATTGTTCGATTGTTCGGCATACTATGGACTTAAAAGAATACAATGTAAATCACAACGACCAGCGCTAATACATGCGCCAAATTAACGAGTGCTGCGCCGATTTTTGACTACGCGGTCGTGGTCAGAGCTAGCAACCGTCAACCAAGGAATTCTTGGGGAAAGATTGCTGAAAATCGTCCCTCCAGGTAGTAAGGTTTGGATTCGAGTAAGCTTCGATATACCTGGACACAAGCGAGCGATTAATGTGATATAAGCTTAGGGCACCGAACTACTTACGTATTTATATACGCCTGCGTCGGAAAGTCAGGCGGATCACAGCCAATGTTAATGTTATTCGGGTCCCTGTAACAGCGGTCAGAGGCAGTTCAAAAGAGAACAATCGCTAGTCATTACTGGTAAACTCTGTGTCCAACGTATCAGAAATGCTAACAGTTATACACGTATGACGGACCTGATATAGTCTATGAGCATGACCGCAGGGAACTGTAGATGCTCCAAGTCTACCGTCCCGAAATTTGTAGACATTCCAAGGTTGGCCATGATATACTATTTCCGACACATCAGAGGTGTACCATGACAATAAATCCACTTGAGATACCATTGGTTCCGGTGGTACTTGCCGAGCAGAGATTTGTGTAGCACTGTCAGCGCCGACGGCACCAGCGTTCATTGTCCAAGCAACCTTATCGTCAGAAACCCAAGTAATGTACTGGGGAGAACATCAGTGGGTGTTCGCAATGTATCAGAAGGAAGGCACTGACCGCTCCATCATAACCTGGACAGAAAGTCACCACAGGTCAGTAACAGAAGATTGGTCGGACGAGGGCAAATGTATATGCTAACCGGGTTTGTACTAGTTAACAGAGGGAGAGGAAGGAAATGAGTAAACAATAACAGTCAAGAATGGTAGATTATGAACCTCAAATCCATATACCGAAAAACACCCAGACTCGAGCTGGTAGCAGGCTTGATCCGTGTTCGTAACGATCGACGTTGCTTGCTGCGTCACCCCTCCCAAGTAAGTGTTCTGAACAGAGATGGAAGGGTCTGGAATAATCAAGTTGTCCGAGCTGTTATCCCAGATGTACGCTTTGTTAAACGGCTACCATAGTAAGACTAAGTAAAGATTCCACAAACAGGAAACCAGTCATAACGTACGGCCCACTGTCCAGACTGGGAGACCTGGGCCGACAAGGGATCTCCAGTGATCTAAGTCGAGCAGTTCATCATTATTTGAAGATTGGATATTAGCAATTAAGAATACCTGGCCTTCGAAAATATCAATCTCAGGCGCCGAACGGCCAACGAACGAGCCATCAGAGTGCATGGGCCCAGGATGACTCTCCCCTGAGCACGTACACCGGGACAGCCGTTGTCCAGGAAGATAGGACAGCTCGAATCCTGCGTTTTCGAGGCCGCTTGTCATCGCGGCCACCGGCTGCCCACCAATGGTTTGGTTGGGAGCAGTACCCACATCACAGGCATCGTAACTGTATGGCCACTGAAAGACGATCAAAATCGGACGCGAGCCAAGACTTGTACTAGCATACACACCATTCCTTCGAGACTTGCCCCATAACCAGCGCGCCCTAGGTTCCCCATCGTCCAGACGGCCGGCCACAGGCCAACAACATTGTTGGCGCCAGGAAGTTGGACAGAGGCTTCGATGTACCCGCCCGTAAAGCAAAATTTGTTCCTGAAGAATGACTCAGCTCATATTTTCTCTCAGTGAATCTAGTTTCTGCACCAGGTTGATACCAGTCCTAAGAGTGTGAGTATGAGTGTGAAGCGGAAACGAAAGGTTCATAATCAAATCCAGCTCACCTCCTTGATAGTCCAAATCGTGCGTTTCTTGTTGGGATAGCGTGATAGCCAAGTGGCCACCGGTCGTCGTCACTGCCGCCGGATCATACCACTCCATGTTATTCGTGGCCTACGCAACATGAGCCGCAGATCACGAGAAACCCAGGTAACGAGACTGACCCAGTAGTGAAGGTCCACCGCTTCCCAATAGGGATCATCGCCAGGGTAGAAGGTACGACCGTCTGTGTTGAACTCATCCGAGAAGACGAGACGCCATTCCGACTGATCTTGCCGTGACTGCTTTGTGTGTGCTGATGCTGGAGTATCAACGTCGATGAGACCTCGGTTCCCAGGCATTACAGGTACCTTTTATGGAAGTCAATAAAGCCCAAATCTGTCTCAGTCCAGCTATAACGCACCTGACCCGAACCGTTGACACCCAGCGCATCAAAAGCGTTCAGTCTTGTTATGGACTGTGAGCGATAATTTACAACAGGATAACCAATACTTCGATGAAATCATTGGTGAGAATCTCGAATAGCATCATTTTCGTGGGAGACGTTTACAATAGCGCAAGAATGCCCATACAAAGAAGGGATAGGCAGCCGAGGTTGGCTACGCCTCTAGAAGAGAATGAGAGTTCGGAATCGTCAACGATTCTACCGCCCTTCACTGTGGGGTTGTGCAAGGAGTCATCTGGCTCATTGACGTATGGATTCAGATTGCTCCCCCATGAATAAGGATCTGGTGCCAAAGAGTACTGCAAAAGGAAGTCCTTCATCAATTTCTCGAGCGCTCACGAGTCACGCTACGCACGCACCTTGCTCGATATTGACAACGACGACTTTGAGTGAAGGGAAGAAGCGGCGTCGTATCGCGTTTCAGCTTCTTTTCGCGTCTAAGCAAAGAAAAGTTGTGAAGGATGCCACTTCAAGAGAACATCCTTTGACGCTTACTTTTCCTAGACTCGGTGGTGCACTAGCGGGAACCAAAGCCGCCGTGGATAAATATGGAGGGTTCATGGATGAGGTAGAGACCGTGGTTGCGTGTGAGTCGTTGGGCGGTGTAGAGTAATCAATACCCACGCATTACGAAGAACAATCAGGATCACTTCTCCTCGACGTTGATTTTAAAACCCAACCGGTGATTTCGGCACACCGTTGTTGTTCATGGACTAAAAATACCGGGATACCAATTTAGCTCTGGTTGTCGCTGCTCGGATCATGATTGGGTGGTTCAGGTCCACAACCTCTGTCGTGTACATCCGGGTGTTGATCAGAGGATCTTTTCGACGGTTACAAGGACCATGCTCCTAGTCCTGAACACCAGGGAAAGGGGGACTCAGTTGTCTTGGAAACTCACCAATATAATGTGCGAACAATTCATCGGATGTAAGCCAATAATAGAGCATCGGAGTTTATGACGCCCTAGATTTTCTTTGCCAATGTTTGGTATCCTGGCAAACACGCTGGTACGATCCGATCCTCCCGTTCAGCGAAATCTCACCGGAGACGACGTTAACGTGAGCGCAGCCTCAGCAGTACCGACACCAGTAATGGAACAAAGGCTATTCCAAGATGAAAATCTGCCGTATCCCGTGCCTCTCTTCATGGCAGTGTCACGATAAATACTAGATCATGAATTCAGTCATCGTTCGAGACATACAAAATCCATAGTGATGTCCTGTATACACGTCAGCGCCGCTCATTTTCAAAACGGGACATTTTCTCACCTACAAAACCCGCGCCATTACCAGCCACCGCCAGGAGGACTACCTGGTGCGGGACTAGGTATGGGCTGGGGCAAAGTCTTGGGCCCAGTGTCCGTTTCCTTCCTCCACTCCACCTTCTCGACGCGCACCTCTCCATCGATAAGTTGATACACGTAGGTAACGACAACAGGTCCTTGGATATCCATCAAGGCAAATGAAGGTATAGGGTCGCTGAACAAAGGTCAACACCACATCCGTATGTATCACATAGAAACCTACCCGTTGAAAAGCCCCGTCCATGCGCCGGTAGCTGAACCAGGATTCACGAAGAATCTATTGTCGTGTTCTATCGCTTGTATTCTGCGTGTTCGTTCGATTTGAGTATTGATAGAGTCATCAACAGAATAGGGACGTACGAGTGCGTATGCCCGCTGACCAGCACATCTACATCCATTTGCCTCGCAATCGCGCTAAGAGCGTCCAAGTCGCCAGTTGGAACGCTTTGATGTCCATGAATGACACCAATCTTTATTGGGTTGTGCACTACAGTTACGGAAAGTGGAAATGTTGAGATCTAATGCTACCCATACATCAGCTACGCAAAACAAAAAGCAGAACTTATCGTGCGAACCTCGTCGTAGTCCCCTCGGACCACATTCACGTCAGGAGAAATCGTCTTCAGATACTCGTACGTTTCTTTGTCGCAAACATTTCCCGTACACAGAATTTGCTGGATTTTTCCGGGAACAAGAAGCTTTTTGAACTTGACGGGTAGGTCGTGTATACGGTGGGGAATATGCAGGTCACCAATTATTAAGACCAAGACCATCGTCGAGGGTTGAGCTGAAGTTGCTGCTCAGTGACGTCAGGAACGAGCCTGGTTGTCGGAGTTCAGAGCTGCTGGGCGGCCGGCATTATCGATTCAATATCCGACCTCCCAGGGTACTATCCAGAAATAGAAGATAGTTCTCACACAGCTAGACAACGCTGAGCGGTCTGACCCGACGCACTCTTCCAACTTCCGCTGTCATCATCGTGTAGTGCGTCGTCCGTTCCTTCGTTTGTCAAAGAAATACTGACGAAATATCCAGATAATGGCATTCCTTGGTCTCCGCAAATGGCCCACTCCTGCAAGTACTAACAATTCGACGTTGGATATGTTTTGACGGAAGCGACAGGTCTTCAAGCCCTTGTGGCCATTCCTCGCCGCAGGAGTGCTCACCATCTATGGCGTATCCCAAATCCAGGATTTGGCGGTTAGATGTGCGTGCTCTATCTATTTCTGCATGACTCTGAGCTGAAGCCCTTCGTTTCAGCACCGTCATACGCTGAGGACCCCAAAAACCCATACGCGGCCAGGATAGCAAAAGAGAAGGCCATTGCCCACCACTAGAAGGCACCCTGCAGATACACAAGCTGATTTTCGGTTGACTTATTATCTGTCGTTGTCAAGCAAATATGAAGTCCTGCAATCAACCAATGTCGCGTAATTTTTAATGAGTTGGTGTGGCTTGAACAATGAAGTAAACGATTTCCCAAGCACAATCTTCGCCTCTGCACATATATGCGGGAGGAGCGGCTATTAGAGCCCGACTGCTCTACCGCGAAACGGATGCCAACCTTTCACTCAATAATCGATTTCGCGTGAGAATAAAGATTGGCATATAATCTACGGACGGTGGATATAGTAGGTTGGTACAAATGATACAATGAATAGAGCGCTAATAATCCGACTCAGTAGACGATAGTGACACGCTTGTTTACGAAGTCATTCCACCTGTTAGAAATAGCATCCGCCACAAAATGAGCGACATCCTTCCTCGAAACCGTATATCCCTTGATTTCCTTATCACTCACCCGATACGCGGGCTTGTCTGAACTGTCCGCGAGGCATGCCCCGTCGGTGAGAAGAGCAGGTCTGATCACCAGGATGTTCTTCATTGATCCAGCCGCTGGTAAACCTTCCCTCTCCCTCCATGCAGGGCCCATGATTTTCTCGTCAGGTTCCCCGTCATCCTTGGTGTTCCAGTCCCAACCAGCGCAATGAGCAATCGCCCGCTCCACCCCCATTTTGTCCTTGTGAGGACCGGCAAGCAGGTACCCATACAAGGGCTTCCAGAGGAGAGGTAGGCGTTTGTGAGATTCGCGTGTAAGTCCCATGGAGGATATTACCACAAATTTCGGGGTTGCGGTATGAGGGATGGTGCAAAGGAGATTCAACAAGCACTGTGTAACAAGATTTTCTGGAGTAATCACGGCGCCTTTGAGTGGATGGAACTTGGGTGTACCGCCTAGATTGATAGAGGTGAGAAATGCTACAGGCTTCGGGGTCAAATGGGCGGCTTACCGACTGTGAACAAAACCACATCGACGTCCCCATGCTTGGACGTCTCAGCCCAAACGTTTTGTACATCAGATTGTTTGAGTGCATCTCCCTGAACGAGAAAAGCCTTTCCAGATTTGACGTATTCTTGCACTTGGGCGTCGTCATTAAAGACGCTGGTCGAACGTAACAGGAAAGTTACTGTGGATCCGGCAGCTATGAAGCGTCGGATTAGGTTCTAGTACTAAGTTGGTTGGCGTTGCACGTACCCAATAATCGCAAGGCAGTGTAATACCCGATATTACGGGAACCTCCAATGGCGAGTACGTTTGACATCGTTATAATTTGTACGAGGTTGGTGCTGGTAGACAGGATTCACTTCAGCGAGGGGGGATGTCTCATGTTTTCCTTTTCAGCATCCGTTTTATACGGAGTCACGAGGCTATACACTTCAAGATTGCCGGCGGCAGACGTATTGCTTACTGCGCAGACAACGGAGCCACGTACTACAATCATTCCCCGGCCAATGAGACGCTGAAATTGGTTTGGCCTCGGAATAACCAAAGACATCCCAAATAAATTTGTTTGAATAGATGAAAATTATGTTTTGTGTATAAAATAGTACATACATGATAAATATATGCATATTGGGCACGGGAAAGGTGCTATCGAGTCTTATCAGTGCGAAAATGCAAGATCAGTGCAATACGGGCCAATGAGACACGTCACGTCACACAAGATATACCAAATACGGAATAAGATCAGATTCTAATCATCACCATCAGACACATCGTAATCACTCCGAGAGCCCCCTGACTTGTTCTCACTGCATTCTGAACTCCCCCCATTGTCACTATTGCCCTCCATGGCATCTAATCCTTGCTGTAGAGTGGCAGCATTCACAAAATATTTCAAGGTTGGCTTCGTTCTCTGCTTCTCAAGCTCAAAATCAGCCAATCTAGGCTTCTTCCACCCCATCTTTCTTCCCTCAGTCTTCGCTTGGCTTCGCTCTGCTTCCCACGCGGCCACACGGTGCTGATACTTCTCCTTCTTTCTCTCGTTGATGGCCATGCGGTCTTCCTCCCCTTTCTTCCATTCATCCATGGCAGCCTTGTATTTCTTCATTGCATTCCCTCTCACAGCCTTGGCCTCCTCCTTGTCATTAGCCTCCTTTTCATGAGCTTGAGCATGCTCTGTAAACTCATCAGAAGTGAACAATTTGGGCTTTCCATCCCCATTCAATCTGCCCCTCTTCTTTGGCCGCTTTTTCCTCTCCTCATATTCCTGTAAGCAAGCATGTGTCTGGTGAACATATGAATTTTGGATAACTGTCATGGCCTGCATTCCTCGCAGCTGGGCTTTCTGAGCAATGATTATCTCCTGTGATGCTTGCAGGGCTTTCTGCAGGGCTTTTTCATGCTCAGTTTGAGGTTCTGTAGCAAGAAGCTCTGTGTATTGTCGTTTAGCAGGTGAGACTGTTTGAGTTGGATACATCGGTGGTGGTTTGTGTTACGATTTCTCGCACTTATTCATTTTCTTTCCTAATTATCAGAAGACCGAGTTATCCCCGACCCCACGTGATCATATGAACCATAATCGGACGGCTTAAGCCAAGTAGCCAGTAACTACGGCTCGTGCATACCGCACAACAACCGTATTGTCTACATACGTTGTGACTATTATTAGTACTGTAGTTTTCATATATAAGTAGGTAGCCCTTCGCTGTAGTACCCCAGCTTCGAGCTAAAGTTTATTAATACTGAACTTCTCTCTTAACTTGCTCGACTAAGAACTTAGTCCGACTCCTTCACTTTTATCCGAACTCCACGAGACTCTTGGGTGACTGTCTGAACACGAGACAGCCCGAGTTTACTCTTGTTTGGATCACGTGAGGTTCGGGTCTAACAATTAGCTCGAAGCTTCCCTTCTTTCCTCACGCACGACGCAAGCAAAGACCTATGCAAGTAGCCAGAGACCTGACACCCGCTGAGTTCCACACCGCCCTAGTGGCCATCTTGGTCCCATTCACCATCGTCATCATAGGAATTGGACTACGAGTCCTAATCCCATGGATCTATAAACCACAACATGTCGACCCACAGACGTACGAACTCGAGACCATCGAGCAGGAACAGCCCATACCCCAGCCAGAGACCGAAGAGTACCTGGCAGAGAGTGACAGGGAAGCTGAAAGACAGTGTGGGCGCACTCGCCCTTGGAGCTTCCCGCATTTCCCTAACCACCCCTACCGAGCCCGCACCCCCGCCCCATTCTATGATGAAGGCGCCTCAGAATACACCGCCTCAGTCGCCCAGGTCATCAGGGTCGACACAGAGAGCACTGAAGAATTCCCCGCCCGTCCCTCCTCCGAAGAGCCCCGTCCCCCCAGTCCAATCCATGTCTCTGAAAGCCGCGCCGCCATCGAACTCAGGAGGATCTACCAACGCTCCTTCAGCCCCCTCACTGACCCTTGGCCGCAGCCACCGAGTTATACCCCCATCAGAATGGAGCAGTCTGAGCCCCGAACAGAGGGAGAAACTCCCAGCGACTGGTGGCATCGTACCCATAACGTACCGCCCCTCCACCACGCCACCATCAGAATCCCAGCCGGAGTCGTCTACCCCCCTACCCTCTGAATCAGCCAAAACCGCATCCCCCTCAACCTCGTCCCTAGGGAACCTACGTATACTGGAAGAGGAAGAGGACGACGAGACTCAGGAGACGGAGTCGACAGCGGAGCCGAGTGGCTCAGCCAGAGAACCGGAATGGCCGGAGGTTGACGACGACTATCTGGAGATCAAGACGTTTCTAACTGAGGAGGAGGTAGAAGAAGAATACGACTCCAGAGTCGACGAAAGATACATGCACATAGTAGAGGAAATATCGTGGTTGACAAGTGCGTTGGGAGTGCGATATATGAAAGCAGAGCGAGAAAGGAACGAAGAAGAGATGAAAAGGTTATGGGTACATGCCGCCCATGAACAGGCCGTCTTTATGTTCAATACAGATTTTCCACTCTACACAAAGGCACCAATAACCAGCTACGAAGAGCTATACCTGCCATCTCCCAAACCAATGCCCGACTCGCCCCCAAAACCGAAACGATCCATCCGGCAACAAGGCGGACCCCCAATTCCGGGGAAATCCCGACTATTCACCAGAGCACCGGAAGAAACTGCGGAAGAACGAGAAGCCATGGCCCAGGCCCACCGAAATCTTTACCACGACATTCTAGCCAAAGAAGCAAAGCTAGAAACTGCCAGGGAAGACATGGCACAGAAGCTAAACGACCTGGACGCATTACGGAAAGAACACGGATTTCCCCCAAACCCCGACAATGAGCCGCCAGATATCCCAGACCCCGGACCACCCGGAGGAGCCCCAGACCCAGACTCACCCGGAGGAAGAGGAGACCTATGGTCACTACCCAGACCGCCGCCAAACCGCATGCCCCCAGCCCCAAGACCTGGACATCATCGAGGAAACGCCGATGCCGACGCCCCGTTCCTCGGAGTCAAACCCATGATGATGCGAATGCCCGAAATGTTCTACGGGAAGCACGATGACATACAGAGGTTCTTCCTCCAGTGTGCCCTGTACTTTGAAGTACACCAAGGCTACTATGAAGAATCCCAACAGATCACCTTCGCCACGTCTCATTTCGGCGGTAAAGCCCTAACCTGGTGGGTACACCATGCGGAGCGATACTTCAGCAAAACCAACGGAAGGTACCGACTCCCCTCATGGAGGGACTTCGTCGATGAAGTCCGAAGAGAGTTCGCCGACCCGGCAGTAGAAGAAGTGCACAAGCAACGCATGTATGGACTGTGGATGCAGGACGGCAACGCCAACCGATACTTCCAGGAACTGGAACAACAAGCACAACTCGCCGGCAGATGGGAGGATCAGGGGGAGAAGAGTCATATCGTCGCAGCAGTACGAGCCGGGGTACCAGATGAGTACACCATGGCTGTCGCTTCCAGAGAAAACATACCCCGCACTTACTCCCAGTGGAAGCGTCGCATTATACAGATAAACGATCAACGAGCAGTAAAGCGGGCCTTCAACAGGACTCATAAAGGCTATCGCCCCCAAGACCCCCGAAATCGACAAAACCCCCCTCGCAACGATAACCACGCCCCGCCCTGAAACGACAACAGAACCCCGCGGTACCAGAATGCGCCACCACCACCACCCAAGGAACCTGGACCCTCCAGTACCAACACTGGAACCGGACCAGTCTATGGCGGCCAAGGACAGCCTATGGACATAGACCGAATCCGACGGGAGCGGAGGTGCTTCAACTGCCATCAGAAGGGGCACTTCACCGCTGACTGCAGACAGCTGAGGAAGCCCAGGGACGGGGGTGGAAGATTCACCCTGCGCAATAATAACAATCGCCGCGACAATCGAGTAGTAGAGCAGGAAGTGGAATCAGACAAGGAGAAGACACCCTCATCCTCAGGAGTCGAGGAGGTAAAAGACGGGGCCGACGAGTAAGTGATTCTACTCAATCGGCCGGACTTTCTAAAGGTGCTTTACATACTGCTGGACGGACTTACTATACATCTTCTGTAGGACATTTATACGCGCATTCAAATATACCAATTTCTACCGTTCCCAGCAAAGCACCCAAAGAATCGCAAAACTGGTATAGTATTTTAACTAATATGATGGATCAAGAGGACGAGGAGTACCTCGCCAAGATGGAACGAACCCCGACAGGAAGTGGGACGATACTTCCCCCTACGGCCGAGTCCCATTCGGGATCTTTGCCTGGGATCTCTCAGGATAAGTCGCACCGCGCACCGAAGGAGGTTCTCCCAGGACGGTCGAAGGTTTACAGATCCCAGAACGACAACAAGCGGAAGCGTGCGGCTTCCCCCAAAAGAAGAATCTCTGACCGCAACCAGCTGCAGCAGAGGGAGCACAGAGAGGCAATAGCCCCGGGCGGCAAGACCAAAGGAGCGATCCCTCGAGGAAAACTAACTGCAACTCCTGTAGATATGCACCCAAATGCCGGGGACAACCTGACTAAGGGCGGACGGGACAGAGCGGAAAAGTACCCTCCTGGATCAGAACAGTTCTCAACCGACGGGGCACAAGCGCCTCGTCCGCCACGCGAGACGGGTGGTAGGCGCGCCCAAAACCCGATAAGTCCCCCTCCATTATCTCCACACTCACGCAAGGTTTCTCTAGAGGAAATACCGGATGACGAGGACGACACATCGTACTGAATGGCTGCTGCAGCCAAAAATGCAGATGCATGCGGGCCATCCCCGACGCGAAAAAGTCCTCCTTCAGAGGCAAGACGCCCAACCCACGGAGCCAAAAGAACGGCTACCAATGGCGGCAATGTCCTGGTGGAAACACCCATGAGCCCTAGCGGTTCTAGACGGACAAAGAAGAAGGCCGAGGAAGAATACAACGAAGATGATGACCCTGAGTGGCAAGCGTATCTCAAGGGACATCGCTATCGCAAAGAAGGGGATCCTGATGCCACCGACATAAAGGCGTACAACAGATGGTGGACACAGGTAAAAAAGGACCAGGATTGGACGGAGCTGAAGACCATCGAGAAGGAGGAGTCTGGATATATGATCCCATTTGAAACAGAATGGACATGGCACGCAATCAGACAAGCAACGGGCAGTTACGAAGCCCATGCCATATTAGCGCACTGGACCCACAAAATGCGACAAGCAGAAGCAGATCGAGAAATGCTAATGCGCATCGTCACCCTTCCCTGCACCAAAGCGCTCGAACAGTTAGAGGAACTCTGCAAACTGGTCCGATACATCCGAAGAAGTGCCCGGGCCGGAGCAAAGGATTTGACCACTGAAATCCGCCTCGAAACCCTCACCAACCGCCAAACCCTCAAGACCACCGCTCTGATAGACAGCGGGTGCACTGGAAGCTCTATTGACCACAAATACGTAGAAGAACATGATCTACCAACCCGAGCAACCAGCGCCCCAATCCCAGTCTACAATGCTGACGGCACGCGAAACAAAGCCAGCAAAGTCACTCACTTTGTGAAACTCCAAATGACCATCGGAGGGCACTCAGAACGAATCGACCTGGCAGTCACAGATCTAGGCACGAGAAGAGTATTCCTGGGGCACGACTGGCTAATACGCCACAACCCAGTCATCAACTGGAAAACGCAGAAAATCATATTTGGACGGTGCCAATGCCAGAAACAGCCGTTCACCCTACCAGACACAGACCCGGAAGACAAATGGGATGAAGAGTTAGAGGAAGGAGACACTATATTAGCAGTAGATATGATGGAAGAAATAGAAATCAGAGCGATTCATCACGCCAACGATTTAGCCGTGAAAGCAAGTGAAGGAAAACCAAAAAGGAGTTTTGAAGAAATGATACCCCCCGATTACCGGGATTTCAAGGATTTGTTCTCAAAAGACAACTTCGACGAACTTCCCGACCGAAAGCCCTGGGACCATGCTATCGAACTCATCCCCAACGCCAGCAATACCCTTGACTGCAAGGTATACCCGCTGAATCGAAACGAACAGGAAGAACTTGACAAGTTCTTGGACGAAAACCTGTCCACTGGGTGGATCAGACCATCCAAATCCCCCTTCACATCACCATTCTTCTTCGTCAAAAAGAAAGATGGCGCTCTCCGACCCGTCCAAGACTATCGGAAGCTCAATGAAATGACCATCAAAAACCGATACCCACTACCGCTCATCTCGGAGCTCATAGACAAACTTTGAGGAGCCAAATACTTCACCAAGCTAGACGTACGCTGGGGATATAACAATGTACGCATAAAAGAGGGTGATGAATACAAGGCCGCCTTCCGCACCAATCGAGGACTGTTCGAGCCAACAGTCATGTTCTTTGGACTCACAAATTCCCCAGCCACATTCCAATGGATGATGAACGACATCTTCCATGACTTGATCGCCGAAGGAAAAGTAACCATATACCTCGACGACATCCTTATATTCTCCAAGAATCTCCAAGAACATCGACAGATAGTCCGACGAGTGCTTCGACGCCTAAGGGAACACAAGCTGTTCCTCAAAGCTGAGAAGTGCGAGTTTGAAGTCCTAGAAACCGAATACTTAGGAGTGATCATCAGTGAAGGATCGGTCAGAATGGACCCAATCAAAGTCAAAGGAATCACGGAATGGCCCACTCCCACCAAGAAGAAGGAGTTACAGAGTTTTCTGGGCTTTACGAATTTCTACCGAAAATTCATAAAGAACTACTCCAAGATCGTACGACCAATGACCCAACTCACCGGGAACGCTCCTTGGAACTGGGGCACAGCCCAAAATCAAGCGTTCCAACAGTTGAAGAAACAAATGGCAGAAGACGTTATCCTAGCCCTGCCAAAAGAAGACGGAAAGTTCAGAGTAGAAGCAGACTCCAGTGAAGGAGCCATTGGCACAGTACTAAGCCAACAACAGGACAGTAAATGGAGACCCGTAGCCTTCCTTTCAAAGTCGTTGACGATGACAGAAAGGAACTACGAGATATATGACAAGGAGCTCCTCGCCATAATGCTTGCCCTCGCCGAATGGAGACATTACCTGATGGGAGCTGCAGTCGACTTCGAAGTATGGACCGACCATCAGAACCTTCAGTATTTCCGAAAGCCCCAAAAGCTCAACCGCTGACAAGCCCATTGGGTTACCGAACTCGCCGAATATCATTTCTCCCTACACCACAAACCCAGCACCACAAACCGAAAAGCCGACCTCCTATCCCGACGGGATGACCACAATCAGGGGAAGGAAGACAACGATGAAATCGTAGTCCTCAAACCTGAACACTTCCGAGCAATGATCATGCCCACATCATCCAGCATCCACTCGAAAATCAAGCGTGCTACTGAGAGCACCGACAAATGGGACCGAGGAATCTCTGATTCCTTAAACCATGAAAGAGGCATCACAATGGAGAAAGGACTCCTGATGCTCACCGGAAGAATCTACGTACCCCGAGATGAGAAACTCAGAGGGGAAATCATCGCCATGTCCCATGACCACCTCACTGCTGGACACCCAGGCATTGACAAGACCAACGAACTCGTCCAAAGAGAATACTGGTGGCCAAAGATCAAGCAAACCGTTGAAAGATATGTAAAAGGGTGCGAAACATGTCAGCGAGTCAAATCCAATACCCAAGCGCAAAAAGCACCCCTTCATCCCAACACGATACCCTCCGAACCATGGACTCATATCTCTGTCGACCTGATCACCGGTCTCAAAGAATCTGGCGGATACGACGCCATTCTAGTTATAGTAGATAGATTTTCAAAAGAAATCATCCCAGTAGCATGCAACGGAACTCTCACATCAGAAGGAACCGCCAAAATATTCCGCGACAAAGTCTTCGCCATTCACGGCATGCCAAGAACCGTGATCTCAGACCGAGGTCCTCAATTCGTTTCCAAATTCATGACGGACCTCTACCGAATCCTCCAAATCACCCCTAATGCCTCCACCGCTTTCCACCCTCAGACAGACAGACAAACCGAAAGGGTTAACCAGGAAATTGAGAAGTACCTAAGGATATTCACCAGGTACCAACAGGATGACTGGCATGAATGGCTCGCCTTAGCAGCATTCGCCCACAACAATCGAAAACACTCCGCTACGGGCCAAAGCCCCTTCTTCACCGTCTATGGACTCAACCCCCGAGTCGTCCCCGAAACCGAACGCCGAAGTCCCTTCACCAATCCTGCAGCCGGAAACTTTGCGTCGCAAATGCAGAACATCCACAAGAAATGCGAACGAGCCCTCCAGGAAGCTGCCACCAAAATGAAGACCCAGTACGACAAGCGAAAGGGCAAGGCAATAGCATACAAGAAGGACGACTTGGTATGGCTCGACACCACAAATCTCCATCTACCACGACCAAAGAAGAAACTCGATGACAAATGAGTAGGTCCATTCCGAATCCTTGAAAAGGCAGGCGCCTCTGCCTATAAACTCAAGCTTCCCCCTCATTGGCGCATCCACCCCCGCTTTGCCAAGTGGAACACGGAAGAGTCATAACAGCCAAGGCCATAGTAAACCCGAAAGCAATAAAAGAAATTGTGGGACATGAATACAAGGAAATTGGAGACGGAACATGGAATTACTTCTACACAGTCGAACGAAACGATGGAAAAAGGATTCAAGTTCAAAACCCAGACGGAGAAGCATGGATAGAATATATTCAAGACTATTGGAGAGCACTGAAAGAAGAACTAGAGGAGATGGAAGAGCCCTAATGGCAGTCGGGACGACTGCCTTAACAAGAGGGTAATGTTACGATTTCTCGCACTTATTCATTTTCTTTCCTAATTATCAGAAGACCGAGTTATCCCCGACCCCACGTGATCATATGAACCATAATCGGACGGCTTAAGCCAAGTAGCCAGTAACTACGGCTCGCACATACCGCACGACAACCGTATTGTCTACATACGTTGTGACTATTATTAGTACTGTAGTTTTCGTATATAAGTAGGTAGCCCTTCGCTGTAGTACCCCAGCTTCGAGCTAAAGTTTATTAATACCGAACTTCTCTCTTAACTTGCTCGACTAAGAACTTAGTCCGACTCCTTCACTTTTATCCGAACTCCACGAGACTCTCGGGTGACTGTCCGAACACGAGACAGCCCGAGTTTACTCTTGTTTGGATCACATGAGGTTCGGGTCTAACAGTTTGCCTGACATCAATGGGCTAGATGACAAGATAAAGGATGCCGATGATGCAGCAAGTGACTGTAGTGCATTCTGTGTTGGAGTTGAGTGACAGATGGATGATTCTGGTGAGTCCGTTTGTGAGCATCCACTCCTAGGCTGACACTGACGTATCTGATAGTCATCGATAAGGTGAGATACAGCACGAACGGGGCTGCTAAGATCCACAGGCAGGCCCGACTCTATTGAAGTCTCAAGGCTTGGGGCCATCTTCTCGGCTGTAACAATATCTGGGTTAAAGGGAATGACACCTGTAGTTTGGAATGCCGAAATGATATTTTCCTTTGTGAGTGCCTGTAAATGAGCTTTTGCGTAAAGTGCAAGAAAATTTAACTTCTTGACATGATGCCCACAGCTCCTTTCATATTCGTCATGTACACCTGACCATCGACGCTTCAATACGCTGAAGATAATGACATCCAGGCCCTGGTAAATGTGAGTAGAATGTGCCGGATAGCATAACACTTCAATCTGATGTTCATGGGCATAATCTAGGAACCTGAGTGTATAATGGGATGCATGGCCATCGACAAGGAGGAGTCTTTGTTGTCCGTTAGCTTTAGCTTTTGTCTGTTGATCAAAATGCTTTATCCATTCAACACCGATCTCCCCATCGATGTATCCTTTCTTTTGATATCCCAGTCTGAGTCATATTTAATGTCAAGCAAAATTAAAAGGGGAGTCATACTCACAATGCTTTCCGAGGGTTATCCTGCTGCCACGATGACTGGAATGATTCTCCCTTGAAGATAACTGCAGGGGCAATGGATGTTCCATCAGCACAAATAGTGACCAGAACGGTAATGTTTTCTCAGTCACCACTTCGCTGTTGATGCTGAATACTCGTGCCAGCCACACCTATAACTCGCTCTGAGGTCCCGTTTCCATTCTGTATGCCTGTCTCATCTGCGCCGTAAATGCAATCAGCTTCGATGCCATTATCACCACCTTCTCCATCAATAACTTCCTTCAGCAACGTAAAGAACTCTTCTTTGGTGGCTGGATTAACAGCACATGCTCGTGAGTGATCCAGAGGGTGGGACCAGTACATCTTGAGCCAATTGCTATGCTTCTCCACAAATCGGCCAGACCAATTCTTCCCAACTGGTTTGTAATTGTTGCCATCTCTGGCTCGTAAGATCTGGTTTGCAACCTCTGAGATGCGCCGCGGACTGAGGGGAAAGCCTCTTTGTGCAACGTTTATTGCATATGCAATGATGGCCTCTTGTTCTTCGCTGTCAAACCTTGATGTCCATTCAGCATTAGTCTCTGCTAGGCTGCAACCACCCTTGAGCCGGTGAGAGAGTGTTTGCTTGTCAAGGGTGATTTTTTCCTTGTCCTCCTGCCAACACCTTGTCTCCATCTCGGTGCATATGCTACGCAGTCCTCTCTGCTTTTCTCCTGGTCCTTTTTTCTTCTCTTTTTCATATGCCATGACAGCTCTCTTCATCCATTTCTCCTTTGTCTGCATGTAAATCTGTCGCTTTTTGGTTCCTGATAAAGCCCTTCCAACCATAGGACCCAAGTGTGATTGAGTTTAGCAATAAGAGGAAAAACGTGCGAGCAGGTGTTGCTAATTTGTGAGACGCGTTGAGGTGGAAAATATGTTTCCTAATATGGCAATTCGTGATGTGACATGATAAGCTCATTGATTTTGCGGCACGGTTTCTTTTGCTATTTCCTGCTGTCTTGACTCTCCGAAAAATATAAGAGAAGGTGGGTATGATGTGTTTCTACCTCTAGTATAAAATCTGAGACCTCGGAATAATTTTTGTTCACAAAAATCACATATTAAGGCCTTTTTTGGTCAAATCAGCAACATATTGCTGTCTCATTATTCCATCGCAGATGAGGGTGGCTTCGGAAGAAGTGTAATAAGTATAAATACACTAACAAATGATAGATATATCAACTCCGAGGCAGCTAGGTGCATATTGATCTATTCCGAGCCACCTGTCTCATTGGCTGGTCCTGTCTCATTGGCCGGGGAATGACTGTAATTGCTTTAAATTTTATGGGGGAGCAGGGAGGTAGCTGTGCAATCTGAATCAGTACTAATCTCAAATGCATCAATGGAACTGTTTCAAGGCACTTGTTATACAAAAAACACAGCAACTATCTCCATTGACTATCTCGCACATGCGTAGATGTCAACAACAGTATATCATACAAGGAAAGAGCAGGTGTAAATTAATTGAACATCGTCCTGAAGTTCATCAGCATCTCTATTTCATTTTCCGGAACCGGCCGACGACCATCCCGCGTCTTTGTCGGCTGCGATTTTACCCGAACAGTGTTCAGGGTCTTTTGCAAGACAAAAGAAAGATGAATGGGCAGGGCGCCTGAAGCCGTTCTATATTAATGGTAAGAAAGAGCACGTTGCATGCCAATACCAGTTTAACACTTACCGAGCGGAAAAACTTGACGATAAGGTCCCCCTTCGTCTGCCAGGCATCCCGATCCTCGTTCGCCCATAGTACATAGGGGATCGTACGAATGCAACGCGGCGGTTCGTGCCTGCACAAGACGGTAGGCCATGCGAACAAATAGGACGAGCCTATGGCTTCGATTCTGGCCGTTTCAAAGAGCTGAATAACAGCCCAAGACCCGATGCCTATACCACACCAACCCTCATTGACTTGGATCTCGTGTATGTACACGATGGGACTTTCGTATATTTTTCTGGCGTCTTCGGCATCCCAAAGGCAGAGGCCCTTCTCTCTGACCTCTGTATTAAGATGACCATTAGAATTGAAGACGTTAAAAGCAAGAGTTGAGAGGTCCTGTAAAATAATTAAGGGCGAGAAATCTAAGAGAGGTTCAAAGACGAATCATACATGCGACACGGCATCCATTTACACGATAAAATTGTTCCCCGAGAGTTGCTTAGCATCGATAAACTGACAAATGATGTGGCCAAGTTGTTCGTCTGTGTCCTTGTTCTTGATAGTGTAGAGCAATTGCTCGCGACGGAAAATCAGCATCGTCAAGGTGAGGACACAGTGCGACATTTCTTACCTCTAACCACGGCCAGTCAACGGTATGAGTTGGCACGTCGACGTGGGGCTTATCATATTCGGTCAATTTCCTGGTTTTGAGAACAAGATCACTCGCAGGCGTAAACGTAGACATCGTCACAGTATGGTTGAAGAGACGATTTGTTCTCTATTAAATACTAGCAGCGGACCTTGAAGTTTGTATTTCAGAAGCTCCAGAAGAGAGGGATAACTTACTTTGTCGCGCGCAGCTCTGATCCTCCATTTTTCCGTGTAACCGAGTCGAGCTTGAGCCTAATGGTCGATTGACTCACGTTCGTCCTGACCGGCTGGTATCCAGCAATCTTCTTCAAAAAACATGAAGCAATATGCCATAGGGTCGCATTTCGGAGAGCTGCGACATCGCTTAAGGCCCAAGGTCTCAAGACGGTGCCAACTATTTTGTTCTTGAATGTGCGAAATGGGAGCATTGTACATTATTCGGGCGTCTAAAGGCACATTGCGCCTGCGTCGGATTCTTGTCTTTGAAGATAGTTGCGGGAGTCGATGATCTTCGAAATCTAATTCTTATAGTAGTCTAAAAAATTGGTAAGACGTTCGAGGGTCAAGAAAATCGTCCAGTCCGCGTCTCCCGCCTCTGCGGTGTTGATGAACTGATTTGTCCGTGTTCTTTATGGGTAAGCTTCAGCTGAATACTGACTTTACGCTTCCGTATTACGCATGTTCAGCGGGGAACTAGGGGGATTGAATTAAAGGTAAACTGACTTGTAACGAAAGCATTCACCAATCTAACGGGGCGAAAATCTAGTGAAACACCTTGTCAATATAAAGGAGCTAGAGATCGTCGGCAGGTGGAAAGATAGCCACCGTCGATTCCTACCCAAGGCGTGACCGAATCTTGGGATCTGAGGCCTACAGACTGAGTAGCAAAGCCGATGGAGACATGCAGATTCTGATCTCTACTCCTCTCCTGAGTTTCTGTCTGAACGGGGTTTTTCATATCTTGGGATGAAAATTTGAAGCGTTGCTATGAGAGAACGGATACTGTCCGTTGCCATTCCTCCTGTGGTACGAGAAGTTTACTATATGATGCAGGCCGTTTACTATAACCAAGAATGAAGTTGAGGGAGAAGATATTCAATGAGTATACCCCAAGGTATAGAATACGGTGACGTACCCGTCCAGTATATCAGCTCGGAAAGGATGTTATGTTGGCTCGAACTCACGAGCGCCGTCCAAGCGCGATCTGCACCGTAAAGAATCACAGCTAGTCAACAAATGCCATGAAATACATGTCCACCGATTGGGCAGAAAAGACTCGCATACGTAAAGGTCCCGAATGGATGTGATATTTATCAAGATTTCTGTCGGAACTTGTCCGGCTATAAAAGGAAAGCATCTGCTGGCATCCAGTATTCAGTGCGGGCTCGGGTAAAGTCAATCAAACTATTCATTCCTTCTGTCGTAATTTAATGATAGTATGGGGACGCGTTAATTGAATGAGTGCACTCATATGAGAATGAAAATAGTACTTGCGATTGCCTGCGATCGTACACCACCGGATATCGATAACAATCTAGACTCCATAGATTCGGAATGTTAGCGAGTGCCTAGTACATATGCGGAGACGGTGGAATAAAAAAATCAGATGATGATGGATGTTGATGGACCTTACTTAGTACAGATGGTCGACTGAATTCGAAGACCTTGTCAAAGCGTGGTTACCATGCTCGCCATATTCACTCAACGTTAAAACAAGCTTTAGATTGCAGGAAAGAGCGTTAACAGTGTTGACGTCGGAGACGACTGTGTCTTTACTACACAGAAGTTTAATTGTTCTGGACAAAACCCGCGCCCTTGTATCCTTTCGACGAGATACCTGAGGTAGACGTGCATCAGCAAACCATCTGCCGACGGAGAGCAACGATTCAGCCACTCACCTGTAATAGGATTCATCTTCTGATCAATCGCGCGTTCACTCGAGGCCTCCTGCCATTCCTTCGTGATCGTCTTCGGGGGAGCAGGGGCTAACCGACGAATATCCTTCAGATATCAATCTAACAACGCGAAGCAAAAATAGCTTACCCATTGCCTTCACGCCCAACATCAAGATGTACGACACTCCCAGAAGACCCGCGACGGAAGCAGCAATCTTCAGGTTGTCCCCGGGTTTACCAGCGGGTGCACGGTGTCCATGAGGACCAAAGGACACAAAGTACGCTGCAGCGTTATTGAACACCCGGGAACAACCGCACGCTTACGTCGAGATGGAAACGATACTCACCGGCCTTTTTCTCTTCGATAGAGAGTTGCTTCCAGTCCTTCTTCTGAACTTCTGCAAGCTGTGAGCGGAGGGCAGCTTTCTCTTCGAGGGAGATGGTGTCCCAGAGTGCTTCGACCCGCCCCAGGGGTATCGTAGCAGGCGCCGACGAGCTCGAGGCTGAGATATCAGCTGCGTTGGCAGTGGTCGCTACACATCGAGCGGCTGAATATCGGAGGGGACGAAGAGTACGGGGAGCAAGTCGCAGAACCTGCATGTTGGCAGAACTAGGAGATGATATAGAATAGAGAAAATTATATGTCGGATTCCGCACATTAGTCCCTGCACGCAATGATTGAACTAATGTGGAACAGGCCTATCAATGTTCTGGCATTGTGCTCCATTTTGGCCGGATGCTCTAGACTTGAGTCCAGATGCCGGTAGCTATCAGGTGAGGCAGTGCCAGCGGATCACTATAAAAGCCGGTTTCATTACACGAAATGACGCAGTTGGAGAGATAAAGCAGACAGGATACTTCAAAAACGATGCTACAGAAAGGAGTTATGGACCTAGCTACAATTACAAAAGCGGACAATCAGGCAGCGGCGCTGTTCGTGGGGCAATCCCTGGAGATATGTCTACAAAGATAGGCGTCGGTGATAATCTTACTTGGCAGGGAGGGAGCTTACCCTTCGGATCCACACGCATAGCAGGCCCGCTTCTGAGGTTGAGTACAGTCCCTGCTAATGTGACCCTGAGGAAAAATAAAATGAGAACAAAAGCCACATCGAAGGTAGATGACACGCACTACACCACTGCAGTTGTAACACTTGGAACCTTGAACACAGTCCCGCGACATATGGCCTACGCCACCACAGGTGTAGCTGTAACGGATTAACAGCCGTGAGATAACGAAGAAGCCCGGCAAAGCAAATTTAAGTACCAAGTCTTTGCGCTACCACCAAAGGCACCTCCATAACCCGAGGATCCTCCGGCATCCGGGCAAGCGCGAGCGATATGGCCAGTCTTGCCGCAGCGGTAGCACTCAGTTCCGGTGGCACCGGAGCCAGAGCCGGCGTTGGCTGTGGTGCCGGTTGGGCAGTCGCGAGACTATGCTACAATGAATAGGTGGACGCGCGCCACAGCGAGACACGCACGATATGGCCCTCTAAACCGCATTTGTAACAACTCTTCGCCTTCGTCTCGCCAGTACAATCCCTTGAGACATGACCTTCCAACCCACCTATTGACAACGCAGGTCAGTAGAGAGTAAGGGAAGGAGAAAAATGAACTTGCAGTTGTAGCTAAACGCGATCGAGAAGGAAAGAGGTAAATGACGGCCTCCCCGCAACGCAAGAAGGGCAGGTTACCAGGTAGGGGTGCCTGCCTTTGGGCAAGACGCAGCTTGATGTCCGACTATACATTTGGGTACCGGCGCATTGATGAAGGAGATAGTATATTGCAAAAGTATTGAGTGATATGCCAAGTCAAAAGTCAGTACGAGGCGAACGAAAAAAAACGATTTTGGGGTAAGGAAAAGTAGCTAATCGGTGCATACATGGAGAACCTCCCCAAGTAAAGAGCACGAAACAGAAAGAGAGAACCAAACGGCACCACGCACATCCTCCGCAATTGAAGCAACCTCGAGCACCAGACATATTTGACTGTTGATTATTGGATTTTTGAGCTGTCCAGAAGAGATGCTGTCAGAGCGGCGACAGAAAGAGGATAGAAAGCCTCTGCAACAGGTGAAGCAAAGGCAACATACCGAAGATGGTGGTTTAAAAGAGAAATGAGGCAGTTCGCTTTTCGGACGCAGCCAGAAAAATAACTGTGATGAGTCAGACGGTACTTCCCCTTTTGGATATAAGCATTCTTCGTTTTGCGCCACACACTCATGATTAAATATAAGGTTACCTATTGATTAGTACAGAGTTAGGCCTAAAGGAGTGAGGATAGTCTGCAAATATCCCTCCATATGTCCAAGAATAATATAGATCACAGAAAAACGCATAAACTCCGAGCAAATATACTATTTTCTCTGTTTGCAATTTTTGGTGCTATTGAACTCGCAGCTCGCCATGAGGCGTCTATGCTCACACGTTCATCCAAAAAAGCCAACTAAAGCGACAAAATTGAACAGAGAATGAATACATTTACAGACCCTTCTGATCCCCGTCAGTTTTGCTCGTCTCCTTGGTCTTTACGTCCTCCTTCTCGCCCTTTTCACCCTTCTCGCCCTTCTTGCCATCTCCTTTTGTCGGTTTCTTCTCATCAGGAGTGCCCTCTTCGAATTCTGCTCTGCCAATAGTCGATTTATTGTCCACCAGGGCATGTAACGCGATCACCGCCCGAAGCAAACTGCTCATGTACACCACGAGCAGTTCATCATTCGTACTCGAAGCGAAGCTTTGTGTCGTTATTGGATCTGAGAGATTGGGTAGAAGGTTTAGAGCGTCCTGGAGGTGATATACTATCTGATGGTTCACGGGCATCTTCCCGGCAGCAACCTCCACAAGATACTTTTGGACATCACTCATTCGCGATTGTAAACCCCGTAATGATGCCAGCTGTTCTGTCACCCTTGTTGCTAGTGTTGTCGTTGTCGAATCCTTGATATCTCGCAAGTAAGTGTTCGACACCGATCTCCTCTGCCTCTTCAGCCTCAATCGCCGATGGAACATGTTGGAACGTTTTCCGTGTCTCTGTACCATCCTATCAAATGATCAACGCCAATTCATTAAGAGTAAATGAGAGTCGACGCACGTCTTTAATCTCCTCAACTGCAAAATAAGCATCCGTAGGTATCCCCACGGTTGTCGGTCGTACATCTACAATAACCATGACAGGACGGGCGATGAATTTCTTGAACAAGTCATTTATCTCCTGGTCTGATGCCCTTAGCTTGGGACCTGAATGATACCAGCCAATCAACCGCTCCTTTGCTACAAAGAAGCCCGATTTCAGTGATGTACGTCGTAGATGAACCTAAACATTGTGTACCGTTAACTTTCTTAAACATCTCATACATCCCCTGTATGTAGTTGTGATCCAAAAACCACGTCTTGCTGTCTTTCTCGTCCTCCTCGAATGGTATACCGAATGAGTTGGCAACGTTGATGGTCTTGCCGTTGTCCTGTCCTAGTAGGACACCGACGACGCGCTTGTGAGAGTTCCGGGAGACAGCCCGAGCATGATGGTCGGCAACGGAGAGGAGAACAAGAGGGTGGACGACTACGAAGCCAGACGCTCGTCAGCTTCTTCCATTACAGTGGTGCATGACCCAACGTACTGACGGTGGTATTGGCTAGGGCAGACAGCTAGGGAAGGTTGTGAGTAGATTTTGGCTTGTTTGACAGGAAGAAATAAGGACCTGTTCTGTCGTACTGGCAACCATGATGGAAAAGGGTGTGAAGAGGACTAACGAGAATAACTGACGCGCACGACGCGCGTACCTCTGAAGTTTATAGTTGTTGTTCAAAATCTTCTTCGGGCCGTTATCCCGCCGAAAGAGTCGCCAGCCAAAAAATTATTTTTCATGTTTCGTGTGACATTGGGACTGCTACCAAAGTACGTTTGGATGAGTCCAACCTGGAACATAGCAATAAATCGTAGCCCGAAAATGATTGGTCCGAGGAGGGCTGATGTCGCGACACGATCCTTGGTCTACGAAGTGACGACGTCTCCTGGATACTCCGCCCAATCAATAACCTACCTGCCTATGGATGTAAGTACCACTAATATTACTAAAGTACAGTCTCGTCTCTTCGCGAAATGTCCTTGTTTAATTCCTTCAAACTCTCTTGGATGATAAAACACGTAATCAGGTCTCGCAGGTCTCCAATGTTGGCCGGTAAGCCTCCTACACTGGCAGTCAATCATCCTTGCCTACTGAACATTTACTTTTACTAGTCAGGAAAAAATCCAAAGAGTCCGAACCTATAGTTTGTTCTTGTGATAAGCACCTGTCTCTATTGGAATGAAATCAGGACGAAGCTTCAAAAGCACCAACTCTGGATTCGCAGGTCCTATTCTTGACAAATTTCTATATAGCGACGCTCCGGACATGCAGTCCCTCGGCTTTGAAAGATGACCAATGGCTTATCTAGTACGTATCGCGGGAATATGAGGAGAAGTCGCAGAAGGTCGCGTCATCTTTCGTCGGTAATGCGCGAGAGCAACATATGCGAGGATGATATATATATTAACTCCATGTTTCACCCCAACTCCCACGAACATGCGCTTTCTCGTATCGCTTCTTTCCGCCTCCTTGGCCGTCGCCCAAGTCATCTCACAAGAGCCCCTTCTTTCAGACATCTCTCATCACGATTTTCTTCAGCATGACTTTTACGAGTTCAAGTGGCCTATTCGCAAGGTTGCAATTATCGGAGCGGGACCTGGGTACTATTTGCTTTCCCCTCTCGTTGATTGGCTACTCAGTTCAGCACAGAGGTCTCATAAGCTATAGAGAGTTCACCCAAGCGGGATTTGAGGTTCGGCTATTCGAGCGGGACGATTTACCGGGAGGGAACTGGCATTACAGCGAGGAAGTTCCACCCGACGCCCCTGTTCCCAATGCAGACCCCGCTGTGGGGGACTTCGTCCCCTCTTTGCCTCCAAAGGGAGCGATACTTCCGTACACGGAGGAATACGTGGACGAAGATGTTACTGTTCTACTTGATAGACGGCGGAACCACAGGGAACCGAAACCTGTTTGGGCATCCTTAAAGTCCAATGCGCCCTCAGTGAGTTCAGCTTTATATCTCTTTCGGAAGGCTACCTTATGCTCACGAGACCAAAGGTGCATCAACAGATACGGGAAACGCCCTGGCCTGCAGGCACACCCTGGTGTTCGTCCCTGTCATCATATCATTTACTATGGAGTTTGAAGTGCTAACTTAATTCTGTAGCCTTACCCCATCAGACCTTACAAAGATATCTGCGAGCATTTGCATCGTGGCACGGCATTAACACCAACGATGACAGTCCTAACGTATCGTACGCCACAAGAGTCGAGCAAGTCGAGAAACGTTTCCGGGATAACCAGCACGTAGGCTGGACGCTCACCTTGAAAAAGTTCGTTCAGACGGGGGACCGAACGTCACAGGCAACTTGGTGGACCGAGGTACGTCTCTGTTTTGTATAACTCTGCACAAGTTCACCTATTTCGATAGGATTTCGATGCCGTCGTCGTAGCTACTGGGAGGTACAATGCTCCGAATATACCTAACATCGAGGGGCTGGCAGCTTGGGCCGCGCAGTTTCCTGGAAGCGTCCAGCACTCGCGTCAGTATAGACGCCCGGAACCTTTTTTGAACAAGACAGTTCTAGTCGTTGGCGCTGGAGTAAGGATCCATAAACTCTTCAGTTTGAGTGTTTTCTGACATTTAGATAGACAAGTGGTGGAGAAGTGGCGAGAGATCTCAATTTCCATGCTCAGAAAGTTTACCTGTCTACCAGGGTACGTCAAATCAAGTCTCTATCTAGCTTTGCTTGCTCAACTGTTCCTGCCTAGCCTGATAAAAGTGCGTTTGTCGTGTTCTGTACCTCTCGCTATCGCCTTTGAACTTGCTCGACAAGGTACTGTGCCTCATTTCCCTCGAGAGGCTCAACTCGGTCGGGTACCCGAAAATACCACCTTCATCGGGGAAATTAGACGCTTTCAACCCACATCAGACATATCTGCCGGCGAAGTAGAATTAATCAACGGAACTGTAGGTTTTTTCATCTGTAGTATTCTAGTCACTGACTGCTAGGTTATACAGGTCATCACTGGTATAGATCACATAATATTCTCGACGGGATTCAAGTATTCCTTCCCCTTCTTGGGTCAATATCACAACTCATCGCTGGGTCCGAATGACCGTGCACAGCCTGGCACACCTCAGCCTATCGTGACGGATGGTACGCACCTTCGCTCCCTCCATCTGGACGTGTTCTATATCGAAGAACCCACCATCGGATTCATAAATAGTAGGGATCTCGTTATCATAGCAGCTCTGTGGCTTTGCTGACGGCGATGCTTCAGTCAATGTGGGCATGCAGTCGTTTTCCTATGCGGAATTCACTTCGTTGGCTCTGGCAAAAGTGTGGTCAAACAAAGCTAAAATTCCGAGTACCCCGACCTTGTGGCGCCTGCACGAAGAACGGACTCGGGAACAGGGAGGATATGGTAGACATTTCCAATTTTTGGGCGCGAAGAGGAACAGAGGTATTAATTGTGTTCAAATTTGCACCCTGTGCTGAATTCCAGTTCTCCAGAGAAAATCAGGTTCTTTGTTGCCTGGTTGAATGACGCCGCCGTGAGATACGGAGGTAGACAAGTGTGTAATTTCTTGCAACCGCTTTGTAAAGTTGCTAACGCGATCCATTAAACAGATAGACGCTGCACCCAGGCAAGTGAATTTAATTGTTTCTCCTTCTCATTCACCTGAATATCGTGGCAAACAGTAATACAGAAGTATTAGCAATCTGGGCAGCTGCGAGGTATGGGAATGCTAATATCTCCGAGCTGTCGGATTCCTCTTTCGCTCCTCTGACCGCAGAGGAGAAGGCAGATAGAATCATTGACATCATTTTTAGCGATGACTGGTAAATATATCTCTGTAGGTCAAAATAGTGCTGGTATGTACCGATATAGGTCCAATTGCAGTGGCTATGCCGAATTTTGTACATTGTCGCCTTTATAAACAACTCTGCCGTTAATCAGAAAACTCTGGAAGGTAGGTAAATCCCCTGAGAGAGCTAACAGTGTCAACAGTTATGTCGGGTTCGTCAGAGGACACGATGAAGATTTTGTAGGAGAAAATATATAGAACACGATTAAAAAAAGGTCAGTCGTAATAGATCAAGGGCCCGGACTCTCCAAGAACAGAGACGGAGATCAGCCCACTCCTTGAATTCCGTCCATAGGCGTGTATCATCCATCTGCTTAGGAGAGACCAGAGATCAGCATACTAGGTGTCGTACACCAGTATCGCCGCTGATCAGTTTTGACACCGACAATGATTGCAAGTGCGGTTGCGCAACCGAAGGGAAAACCGCCGACCATCAATGGATCTTCCTCTGAAAAACAAGTTATATAAGTTGGGATGAGCGTGCCCCGGAATCGGGAGTACTGGGTGTGAGGCACACAAGAGGAAATCGGCTCGGGAGATCATGCATTATCACCTTAATCGGCTCCACAATCAATTTCCTTCCGCTACACCTTCCGCCCTCCTTAAATAACACTTGTCCAGATTACACGTTCGGGCTAGTCTGGGGCTAAACTTTGAACCTGAGACGGGAGGTGGGTCGTAGCAGACAGCCAGTCTGACACTTTCGCTCGGGGAAACGCATAAGCAATAGCCGAAGCTCTGGAAGCATAGCCTGAATGGTTTGGGCCTGGAGACCTTAAAAACTAATGCTCGAGAGCGATCTTGGTCCAAATTTCCAAACTTAAGTAACCCGTACCCCGACGTTTTCAAGGCCTTGAAAGATGTTTTGTATCAGAGTTCGTTACACATAATTATAAGGAATGTCATCTCTCTTACCCCGAATTTATCCCTGTGAGTCTATACCTTCTATGACGCTAATTGCGCTGACTATACAACAAAGCGGCTTAGAGATGATGCCTTCGCAGCTTGCAAGGCTTTCTCGGTGATGCTCCCTCCCATTGATAATATATTATCGTGGCTGGCTTTGCTCATATAGTGACATCTGGTTCACTTCATCTGTGTATCAGTATCAGAATTACTTGAACACCGGTACACCAATTGCATTATAGCTTACGAACAGCATCCGGAAACCGATACCATCCCGTGGATCGAAACATCTCGGCGGAACAGACATTTGTATAGGCAACTGCTATGCGCTCGGCTCTCAGCCCGAAGGATTGACATTCGCTGCTTTCGAGGATTACCGGAAGAAAACCTGATAGAAAAGGAGCTCAACAGCCCCCAGCGTCCCGACATCTTGCCTTCTACATGCCCTTGACCGAATTCATAACGCTCCAACATGTACCCCCTAACAACTTCGAATCTTTATCCAGGATCTACACGTTCTGGTGTAGCCTCCAGCCATCGTATTCTTCATACCCTTTGACGTTCTACGCCGACGTCAGGCTTCCAGGTGTCATGTACATGCTAACTGGATGGCACAGTGCGCAAGAACGAGATATGTGGCTCCAGAGCGATGAATATCGAGAAATACGGGCCGACATGATGGCACGGGTTGAAGTGAAACGTAGTCTAGTGCTCAATATGGATTTCGACACCATCCCGAGAGCTGCTAGAGGGTTGATGTGCGTTCATACCACTCGGATAGGGAAAGACGAGGAAGACGAGGATGACAGTATGCTGTGGGTGCCCAGCAATGACTCGTTTTTGGAGGTTATATGGACAGGGTGTGGAGAAGATTGTGACGACGCGTCTCTATTTTGCCGTCTCACGCTCTACAGCCCTAGAACATCAGCTGAGACGGTGAGAAGAAAGTATCGAGTTGGATTTGATTATTTCACAGCGATGAGACGAATTGCTGTTCCCGTTGAGCAAGATTAGCAATGTTGCATACCTGTAAGAAAGTCTTTCTCCTACATCATTAGCCATTTTTTGATGAGGTTCGTTCAAGGCGTACGTCAAAGATGGTTCCGCAACAAACATTCCTTGTGTCCGTCGACGGCGTAGAAGACCCGCGTAACAGTATTAATGAGAATTATGCATTAGACCGAGTGTCTCCATATTCGGTACACAGCCCTTCTGACGCAAGTAATCCACAATGTCCCTCGCGTCACAGTTTCACTGCGGCTTTCAAAAGCTCGGGGTATCGCTCGCACTGTATCCTGTCGGAAACCCTGCGCTTTTTTGAACTATTGACCATTTCCCCATAGCCTGGTTCCACAAGCAATCGGACAAGAGGGAGGTTCTTGTTTCGAATGGCAATCAAAACAGATAGACCTTTTTTCCTCCGGGGATCTGCCCCAAATGAAAGGAGGCATTGTATGAGTTGCATAAATCCTCCATGTACAGCCATCGCCAGAGCATAACCGCCATGCGCATTCAGATTTAGATTAGGCACCTTTTCGTGCAGGTGTCGGAGGTAGGGCAGCGGGTGGTCTGCTTCGGACCACTGGCTCGGAGGCTTTTTTTGCCTAAGTAAATGTTGGAAAAGATGTCGAGGGATTTCTGTGGTTTGGGAGAGACCGGTGGCATCGGCGCAGCGATTGCAGATTATATCCAGGACTTGTGACGAGCATAGCCGGAATCGTATAACTTTGGAATAGAGTTCTGGAGGCCAGGAAGGTGAGGAGCGTAAGACACGACCTAGTATGTATTGGACACGAAATGAATTCGGAGAGGCATTGAAGGTATCATAAAGAAGGCGAGAGGAGTATGGCAGATGCTCCGAAAGAGCGAACAATTGTATCTCATATAGAAGCTTCCTTTTATTAGCCTAAGCAAAAGTCAAAACCAGCGAATTGCGCACCTCTACAGGTAATTGCTCCAATTTAGAACCAGATCGATAATTCATGGTGATGGTCTACGGCTTCTCCCAATCCAATTATTTCGCCACAGAATTTGGCTCGCACGTTTGGGAGCAACCCCGGTGGTCTTACGGTGTTTGTTAACGAAGAAATTCCTGTATAGACATTGAGTTGAGAGACGTTGTTATTGACGGTATGATCGAGTTCCTACAACGCTTTATTTTCAGCACGATCTTGGTCTTTCAAGTTCTCGGATCCTTCGCTTGAAAAAGAGATCACGAACTGCTTTGGAGGAACTAGCAACAGCTGAATCAGATGATTATTTACAGAAAGAAGCGCTTACAAGACTTGCTTGTACCTCTGGCGTATCTGTATTGCGACACGAAGAAGGGAATACGAATCATCTCATGGATGTTCGACGCCAGGTTACATCTACTTCCGAAATCTGCCCATTTCAAATTTTCTATTGTCTTTGTTTGTCACTTACCTCTTCGAGTAGAAACCCTAACCTAGCGATCACATGATCTAAGGCTTTCGGGCCGATATCCGCACAACTCACGTTCCCACTTGCTTCGTCTGGACAACACTCAATACCAACTTTCTTCCAGTTCAATACGACCATGGAAGAACAGGGTCCTCTAGTCCAGCCTTCATCCGCATTGAAGCGCAAGAAAAAAAGTTCTGGAACCAGCACGCCCACCGCTGCGTCACCGGCACCTGCACCCCCTACCATTAAAAGTCGCCCAAAAATCAAACGCGACAGAGTTCCTTATCCAAGTCGCCCGCCACGCAATGACAATGCTTTGACTGCCGAGAAAGTCGCCTCATCCTCCTCTAAACCACCCCCAGACGCCCCACGAGCGATGCGTAAAAAGAAGGGAAATATCAAATCGAAGGCGAACTAGTAATATAGAAGCGGCCCGAGAAGTCATTGTCATCGATGACGAAGACGACGCGCAAACCGTGTCCAAGGAACTCGGTGCTGGTGCAGATTTTGTTGCCTTTGACGACTCGGATTTGGATAATAGCGATGAAAAGAAGAGCGAAAAGAAGGGAAAGGAGCGTGACAATAGATTAACGTCTCGTTCAGATGAAAGAGACGGTCGCAGAGAGGATAACGACCGTGGCAATAAACGAAGGCGGGACGATGATATGGGCGACGACGAGCGAGAGAAGAAGAGTAAAAGTAAGTCTCCTCATTTTTCATCTCGTTATTCATCTCAAATTCGAGTGACAGAAAGAGATCATTCTCCACACGAACGGGAGTGGGACCGCGGCAAGGAGCGGCGGCGCAGTCGAGAAAGAGAAACGTACACGGACCGTAGACGTCGAGAAAAGGCAAAATACGAACCGGATTATAGAACCAGGAAGGTAGACAGGGTTCCATGGCTCGAGGACCTAGAACTGCATACTTGCATCAATGTTGCTGAAGTGTATGTCTATCCTCTGTTTTCCAGCACGTTCTCACTCCCGATCAGTTTACACCGAGAAGTAGAGGCATTCACCAAATGGATATCACCGACACCAGTAGAAGACGAGATCCGTGGTCTTGTGGTGGCACATATAAAACAAGCGGTTGCTGCATCGTTTGCAGACGCCAAAGTACTTCCTTTCGGAAGTTACGCCACTAAACTATATCTGCCAACTGGGTTCGTCTTCTTTTCTTTACACTACAGGCATTGCTGTTGACGTTTTCTTAGTGACATCGACCTCGTTATTATCTCCGATTCCATGGCATATAGCAACAAAGTTACTGTCCTTCACTCTCTCGCTGCAACTCTGAAACGAGCCGGTATAACTGACCGGGTTAGCATCATCGCCAAGGCGCGTGTCCCCATTGTCAAGTTCGTCACAAGACTTGGCATGTTCCATGTCGACATCAGCATTAATCAGGGGAACGGTCTGATGGGCGTAGATATCATCAACGGCTTCCTAGCGTGGCATGCACGGTCGAGATTGCATGGCGCTGCGTAGTCTCGTACTCATCACGAAGATGTTTCTTGCTCAGCGAGGCATGAACGAAGTATATACTGGCGGACTGGGCAGCTATGCGATCGTCTGTTTAGTTGTCAGCTTCTTGCAGATGCACCCGAAGATTCGAAGAGGAGAAATCGACGTCGATGCCAACATGGGCGTTCTGGTAATGGAATTTTTCGAGCTGTATGGCTGTTATTTCAATTTCAACGATGTCGGGATCTCTGTGAGGGACGGTGGGACCTATTACAACAAACGGCAAAGGGGATGGTATAACGATTCGAAGGATTGCTTCTATCTATTGAAGATCCTGCAGACCCTTGTACGTGAAAGAACATTGATTGAGTATGGCCGTTCGAACTCACCATCGTCACAGCAAATGATATATCAGCCTGGTTCGTTCGCATTCAACAAGGTCAAGACCACCTTTGCCGGTGCTTTCAACATCCTAGCTTCTTCTGCATATCTGAAGGCTGGTATCATCAACTCTCGACGATCAGGAACTGCACTGCACTTGCGGGATAGATTCGACCCCGCAGATCTTAGCGTCTTATCAGCTATCGTGGGCGTAACGCAGGAGGTACTTCATATTCTTTGTCCATAAGATAACCCGTGATTCATCACCTTCACAGACAATAAATCACCGAAAAGTAGTACAGGAAGTATATGATTCCGGGGATTTGCATAGAATAGTTGGCCAGAAACCACTTCCCCAAGTGTTCGATGGGCGTTCAAATGGAGCCAAGAACGGCAGTGACTCGTCGAAGAATATGTATGAAATGAACATGGATCTGGCCACTGATTCAGAGCAGGAGAAGGAGAGCAAGAAACGTCGGCGAGAAGATGATGACGAGTCTGATGGAGGGAGGTATGCCATTGGGAAGGAGCCGCCGAAGAAACGCAGGCGCAAGGGAGCATCGGCTGATTACAGGGGGCTTCACTGCTTCACTACTGACGAGGATAGCGTTGCAGAAGGAGAGAAGGAGGGGACGTCAAAGAAACACAGACACAATGGGACGCGAGATAGGGTTTTTACGGCAGACGAGGACAGTCTTTCTGAAGAAGAGGCCGCGTACGCTAGTGACTCCTCAAACCGCCCTGCAGATAAGAGTCCGATACGCAAGCCCGATATCCAGGATCGCGAGCGCAAGCAGTCGTATTGGCTATCGAAAGCCATTGGGCCCGGCGATGTCCAAGACGATGATCATTGAAATACCTTTTATTACCTTCATTAGAATACTGGATCCATGATACTCTTTGTCTGTTTTGTTGCTCATTCCAAGCTCGTTCGCCCTTTTTTCTTTTGCTTTGTTGTCGACTTGCTTTCTATAAATATCATTCTGGTTCTTCATCCAGTCCGACAGTACAGTGGCAATCGATTTCGAGTGACTGCAGATCTTTCGTAGTACTCGGCATTAGGAAATATCAGTGCTCCTTTCCCCAAGACGTACTATGCCCATCTGCTACGGCAGCTCTCTTGCACCAGCAAGGTAGTCTGTTGACTCCCACAAGCCCGTCCCCACCGTATTCATTGAATGCCGGTAACTGTGAACCGGAAATCAACCCGTTAACATTCTCGGATCTGATTCATTCCGATCCTCATTACATTGACTTCCAAAGTGAATATGTTACAGTGGTAAATTATAATCGAGAGCAACCGGAAATAGCACGAAGATGTGAGAAATGCGACTAAATGATGATATCATGGAGAGGGTAACTAGATTCGTCCAATCCCAAGGCTAAGGTACCGTAGATGCCTGCCTGCAAGTCTCTGTTGACGTTCGAGGTCTACGAACCGTATTTGACCGATCGATAGAGCCTGCACTCTGTTCTGGGATTGGACAAGGATTAATTTGGGTAGGCGTTTTCCAGCCGCCTCCCGATTCTGACGCCGCTGAGTAACCTGGGGGTAAATGAGAGGGTAGGTTCTGAGGTACCGAAGGGAATGCGTCGAACAGTTCCCGATCAAGAAGAGTGGATGGTGACGAAACATTCGAAGATACCGTCGCCCATGAAATAGGGCGCGGAGAGGTATTAGTGGAACTATGACCGGCCTGTTGTGAGCCCAAGTTGTGATCAAATTTTGATTGTTGAGATGAGTTGAGGAGATCTAGGTATGCGTGAGGTAATGGAGGCATGGTGCCCGGCGGGGGCAGAGGTGGTCTTTGAGAGGCCTGATGAAGCGAGCGTAGAGATTGAGACCTCACAGGAGGTATTATGATGTTATCTTGGGAGGACGCAGATTGTGCGACACCTGTGTATGTTTTTGAGATTGCGGGTGCAGATGGTTTGCGATTTAGTCGAGGAAGCACACTCCTGATGGTACCCAAAGTGCTATGATCTAGAATTGGAATGTTAGGACCAAGGAGCGGATATCGCAATACCTAAAAACTTACCGTCACCGTCAGTCCGTACTTACGATACTGATGGTTGACTTGGTTCTCCCTCGACGCCACATCTTCTCTGCAAAAGATGAGGCCCTATTGACACTACCGTTTTTCTTCGAAGATAACGAAGGCCATGCAATACCGCTCGGTACAGACGCCCTGAATCCTATGCCAGTCCAGTCCAGTCCAGTCCCAGTCCCAGATCGTATAGTCCCCGAGTCAATTAAGTCCGGGCTATTATCGGGAGGAGTGACGACCGGAAGAGAATCGTCGGATGAAATCTCAGAAGAGACGCTGTGACGCGACGCACCATGAAAGGTGGAGGAACGAGATGCATTAGCTAGTCTCCTGAAACTGGCGAGGTATTTGGAACGAGGAGATTTTGGCGGCGGCGTTGGGGGACGATCATCCTCTGGCGTTGCCTCTAAAACGCTATCAGATCCTTGTCGGGTGTGACCCGACGTCGAATTAGTCTGATCAGACTCGGGACCTGACGCTGTTCGCCCATTAGAAGGGGCGGCCTCACCGCTACTCTTTTCCATATCAAAGTCCTGGGAGACCTTGCTAGATTCATCTCGAGGCTTGGATTTGTTTCGAGTAAGAGCCTGCGGCATGCGAAAGCTTCGTTTTCGCCTTACTGGGTCGTCCTTGTTGAGAACACGGGATATCCGGACTTCGGCCGCCTTCATCTCCTGTAGATGACGGTGTGGGTTTTCGGGGGTGGAGACAGACCTGCTCTTTTCCGCGTAGCCGACTTTCACTTGGTAACTCCCCATTCATCAGTGAGCGTTCCAGAAGAGCAGCATCCTTAAGCAGTAGCGCCAACTCGTTTGATCCAGGAGTGGGAGGCGTTTCTACGTTCATGTCGCGGTTGACCCTGCTCATTTGAGGTGTGGAAGGAGGATGAAGGGACCTTGAAGGTAACGTCGCTACCTCCCTCACTCTGCCGTGCACAACGGCCGAGAACGATGGATCTCCAGATGTTACCAGCTCCGATTCGGCGTAGTGCGAAACGAAAGTGTGAGGACGTGCAAACGGGCGCGAAGTTGTATGCAGTCTTAGCTCGCCAAATTCGCTTTCAGTGAGGTAAGGAGGGGATTCCAGAAGTTGGACTGGCGGGGCTTGGCTGCCGCTACTGGTCTTACGATGAGTGGTAGTGACGTGACTGGGGCTGGTCTCTATCATGCTCACAGGGCGAGGCAAAGGGGTGATGGGCATGGGAGGTAAGGAAGTTTCACGAGCTGGAGACGACGGCTGAGACGGAACCGGTGTGGTAGACTCAGCTTCATATGAATTTATAACAAATGGAGAATCTGGTATTGGGGTCAGGTCCGTATGGTCTGTCTCCACATAACTGTTGTCAGCTTCCAAGAATTCAACCGAGGCTAGAATGGACTCGGCTGAGCGATTGTTGAAAGTAACACTGCTCGGACGCGACGATTCCGGTGAGGGACGGACTCCGTGCTGCTCAGCCGCAACGTTATCATCTGGCGTCCGTAAAAGCTGGTACTGAGGTAGATTTGACACCTCCATGGACACTCGTTCATAGAGCATCAAGTCTGTAGTGCCTGGATGATCAAGCTCGGACGCTGCAATCGAGGTGACATCGGACGCTGCATTGCTATTCTCATCAATGAACGCGTCTTCTTCGTCTTCTTCATTTGTAGCAGTTGCTAGACCGGATACCACTTCAGCATGATCTCCGACATCATCAGTGACACATATGACGGGTGGTGGCGGTGGTGACGGCGAAGAGGGTAAGGGCACCAAAGATTCCAGCTCAGCGAGTGCTGCAGAAGGAGTTGGAGTATTAAGCTTGTCCATCGGCGCGGCGTCACTTTGGAAAGAGATGTCCGCCAAATCCGAGGAGTCCATATTGACAGGAGGGGTATTTATGGCCTGTAATACACCGTTAATGAAATTCTCATTCACAGATGGCTCATAAACTTACGACATCTGTCTCGGACTTGTCCAAAGTCAGATCCAACAAGGCTGCGGAATCCTCAACGATGTCTGAGGTGAAAACCACGACACAAGGTTCATCCTCCGGTGCTGCCGACGGCGGGTACTCTTGAGACTCGGGTTTTGGAGATGAAGACCCGTCGGACTTCTCGTCAGGCTCGATCACCGGTGTGTCATGCACCTTGTCTATGTCTATACTGGAGAAAAACGATGTCCCCGATACGGGAGACACGGGTGGCGAAAGAGAATATTCGTGGGAGGGCGTGTCACCTCTGCCATTGAGATCCGACGAAGCTTCTGCTCGACGGGCTATATCGAGGGCTGCCGCAAATGATGTGCTCCGCGATTTGGACCCAAAAACTCGCGGGTTTTCAGGTGTATCGTCTGGAGTAGGCGAAGGGGATAAAGAACGAAATGCCTGGCTGTCCCTGGGAGAATCTGCAGTATCCGAGAAATCATCGTAATCTAGTCCTGACAGCGAAAAATTTCTGCCTCCAGAAAAGAAGAGCGGCGATGTGGAACGACTCATAGGAGGCGCGCTACTCCCACTGGCTACTCGCACCGCGGAAGGAATGCGGTTCCCATACAGCTCACCCCTCTTTCTTGTCTGCCCATTCTCTGCAGTTGGGGGCGCACCCAAACCGAAACTTCCTCGGGGCACAGGAACTCCTCCCTTCTGCTCGAATTTCGCGATTTTGTCCCGGAGACCACTCGAGGGTATCAAAGGCTGGTTTGTTGATAAGGAAGGCACTGACGGCCTCTGCGTTTGAGACACATTCCGCTGTTGAAGAGCGGCAATACGCTCCTTCAAGTTCACTTGAGGCTGCTGCCCACGAAAGGTGCTCCTGTAAACATTCAAAATCAAGTCTGTAAGCGCTTGCCGTAACGACGAAAAAAGACGAGTCAACGTACATCGAGGAAATGGGAATAGTAAAGGTTACAGAACGACCAGCGACTGCAACATGAGCAGGCCCGGACACGAAAGTTGAGATGGAAGAAGAAAAATGGACAAAGGGAATATAAGAAGGGATCGAAGGCAATCGAGAAAGCTTTCTTACCCAAACATAGTAATACTTTCCCAGGAAATCAATTTATATAAGCCACCGGGCAGGAACCGAAGTTTCATTTCTTGTGATGTCTCAATAAAATCTTCACATTGCAACCAGAATCACTCCTGCATTCTCTCAATTCTCCTGCCACAACTCGGGAGGGTCTTCCAATTGTCATATCTGACAGTCGGACGACGTCACGGATATATGAATTATTAGCACTAGTCGCTATTACTCTATTATTCTAATTTCTATCTACTATATTATTTCTACAGTTCTGGTATCTAGTACCCAGGTCCAAACCTGGGGTTTTCATGACTCCCTCAACCTCCAAAGGCGTTATGTTGCGCTGCAAGTAATTAAGACAGTCCTCATGCTCTCTCGCCTTAGAACGGTCTCGGTACCCGTGCCGGACGCGGGCCAGGAACTCTCCCAAAGGGCCGATATTGACGTACTGCCGCCGTCTTCTGCTCAATCCACACATTGGCTTTCCTCGTGAGGCAGTCAATGTCAATAGGAGCAGCATGCCTTGGCTTAGGATGGTGAACTTCCCAAGGAATGCAAACTTCAACTCTAGTATCCAGACCGTTTCCAACCCTTTTCGGCGCGGTAGACAAGCCCTCGAATTTTCTAATAAGGTCTTTAACGGTCGGGGACACTTTGAGGAATGTGGATGATGTGACTCGATGTCGTCTAGGGAAGGGGACTATCGGATCTTCACGGGGATCCCATTTCGAGGGAGGAGGTACTTCAAGCGACCTTTACAAGATCAGCCGCGCTGCTAGGGCGTGCTATTGGGGAGAACGTCTGCATGGTGATCGATGGTACAAGCCACGACAACGGGACTTGGCGCAAGGGTAAGGAACCGGCTGATGAAGTGAAATTGGACAAAGTGAGGAAGGCGTTGACGATGGCAGGTGTATCGTGGTCGGTGTGTACCGCGATCCAGGACTGGGCGCATAACACCTTGAAATGATTGGTGTATATATTCCAGACGTCTCGGGACATCTGGATATACGACCCTACTGTCTCCAACACATCTCGCTGCATCGTAAGGACCTGGTCAATAGTGAGTCCTGTAAGAGCAGCTCTACCCGACGATTATTAGCAACGACTAAAATCCGTGAAGCTGATTATTCACCTAGTCTCCATAGGAAGCGGATCAACCTTAAATTGATCCAACGCCACGAAGAAGAGGGTCAACATTAGTCGGCGGAATGTCTCGACGTTCTTTGGATTCTCTTCCAATTCCCGTAGTGTGAAATGTTTCTGTTTTTTGAAGTACAAGGTGGCGTAGGCAACAGTGTGGAATAACGTGAACGGCGTTTGATGATGTGATATGATCAAGTCATACACGAAGCCATGCAGTTCGTCGTAGGTTGCCGAGAACGCTAATTCACTACGTCCACGATTAGGCACAGCGAGATATGTTAGGAAGTCCACTCACTTTATGGTCTGCTGGGCCGTCGGAGTCTGCCCCATAGCAGAACAAACTAGAACCGCAGCGACCCAGTCTGCGAGCGCGATGAGATGAGGCATAACCCCGCCATTCAATTTATCCTTGCAGGAACCTCGTTCATGAGAGTCGTCACTGCCAACCAAGGTAGATGCAGGAGATAGAGGACCATCGGTGCCGTCAGTGAGGTGGTAGTCTGCGGAACTCCCGTACTCAGGAGTTGACGATGCGCTACGAATGGGACGGGGTCAATGAAAAACTGTGCAAGACGGGGGCCGAAGGTAGCTTGGTGTAAGCTACGCGTCTGGCGCCCGTCATTACAGTGGTGGTGAAGTGGGGTGTCGCGAGAGCCATTGCCATTCGTACTATTACGAGGAACGGTGGTTGCAGATACCAGAGAACCCACCATGTTATATATGTAGAGCAGAGCTCATTTTGCGTACCTTTCGAGTTGTTTTTACACAAAGGACATTACGTTCACGCCTTTCTCCGAAATCAGTGGCATGTCCGACAATGGGGACTTCGAGCAAGCTATACCTGTTATGGCATTAGGACACCAAGAACGTCCAGACTCTCAGTCAAAAGAATGCGGTGGGATTTGGGCGGGCGTGGAATGCAAATTCGCGGGAACAGACTGGCGAGAACAATGCTGCTATTGGTCAACAATGTGGTGTACGTGATAGAGGGATGTGTGCTAAGCAGCAAACTTGCGGCCCGAGAAAGAGAGAGAAAGAGCTCGTCAAGTCACATCACTCGATCGAAGTCATTGACGCGTCACAAAGGTAAAGTACTGCTCAAACCTGCTCAAATATTGTGATACACGTCGTAAGTTGGGCATATGAAGCCAGATATGATAGGATGAAACGAACGTGTCCGAAAGGTCCTGCTTTAACACCCGCCCCCTTGTAATTCAACACTTAATTTTGCCAAGTATTCTATCCTGAAGATTCCATTAACCGATGGAAAAAGTGAAGACCTCGATACAGATGACTACATACTAAAGCACACATCCAAACCCTCTTCGGAGAATCTCCTCAAGCTCAAAAGCGATGACATATCATAGATGGGATAACCCGAAAGCTTGACCGACTGGAGTCGTTTGTCATTACCGGGACTCCAACGGCATCGTATCATGTCTACGACGTCATAAACGGCGGTCGTGAGGTCGCTCTGCAAGCGGAGGGTTTGTAAGTCTGGTAGGATACTACAGTCCTCTGCCAGGGCCCTACATAGCTTCGACAGCTCTGAAGATGACCAGTATCGTATGCCAAGAGTCATCAGATGAGGAGTGCATTGGAATAAACACAAGAGATGCGAGGCATCACGCGGCGCAAGGTAATCGATATTAAGCGTCATCAAACGCGTCCTGGAGCGCGTGAGAAGGTTTTGGAGAATCTGGGTGACGCATTTTGTCTCGTAACGGAAGCACATATCATCCAACGTGATCTCCTGAACGGAAGGCGTCGACACACTATCAAGGAAGACATTCAGGTGATACCCTGATAGAATGCGGATCCTCTTTAACTGAGGCAGAACACACGCTTCGGATGTCGCCAGGATGTACTTCGCAGTTGGCCGATAAATCAACTCCTCGAGACGGGACATGGAAAGTAACATGTCGAGGGGTGGGGTACATTGTCCGCTTTCATCGCAAAAATAGCTCAATTGATGCCAAGGAAATGAATCCTGGATGACGTTCCAAGATCCGCAAAGAGTCAGCTCCTGCAATCTCGGAGCGAACTGGAATGAGCTCAGGTCGGTGCGTATGCTTTCATTTTGGAGTGCAGGAGTATCTTTGAGAGATAGAGAATGCAGGAGAGGAAGATGACTGTGAATCGGCGTAAGGGACTGGTACAGACATGATGGCATGTCAAAGGCAACATTCATCCAACGGTCCGAATGTGACGCAAGCAGGTCGAGTAGAAGACGAGAGCTGCTGGACCGGCTTGCGAAAGTGAACGAGAGCGGACAACTCGCCGAGCGAGAGAGATAGGTTTGCAGAGCGCTGACTCTTAGCATGTAGTCACCACCACTATCCTGCCCTGCAACGATGCTGAAGGAGGACCACACACGAGGAGAAGATATAACGATATCTCTCCACCAAGCGCAAACCATCTCCAACAGTCTGGGGCCCTCCGCATCACATATGTCATGAAGCCGAGACCGGGAATAGGCAACGAATATCTCTGATAAAATTTCGTTCGGTACTTTCGACATGGCTGATATTGCCTTCTGGTCAGTATGCATGGATATAGTCAAGGGTAAAAGAGCCAACCTGGCACCTCAGCTGGAGTACAGATCTGTTGCGTGACACGTCTGTCCGGCAACTTGCAGCAGTGTTCATATGCTTCGCCAAGCACCGTGTCTTTTGAAGCCGACATGGCGTCTGAGCTCTACTTGAATGCTAGTTGGAAAATCTGAGGAATGATGGATAAAACCTCCACGGACCAGATACAAAGACGAACGAAGACGGCAGAAACAAGGTTGATTCGGTTTCGTGAAAATGAAACATGTTACTTATGCGTCGAAGCAGCGGCTAATCGCAAGCGAACTCTGGGTACGACATAATACGTCAACGAATTCCACCCTGGTCGCAAGAAAAATTCCTGACGAGGAACACGTTCATTCTTACATCGCGCGCCCATGAAGCGTGTCACTGTCTGCATAACATATGTACCGGACTGTAGGACCTCGAAAAAATGGGCGACTGAGGTATTTCCGAACTGTTCGGTAGTAGATGCTGCGATTGAAACAGCCCGCAGACCGCTACCTGTGATTCGGAGGTTTTGTTGGGAGGGAAGCCAAGAAGGTCGTTGTCAAAGCCACGTGCCACCCAATACCGGGGGCCCACTACTATATTTGGACCACTTCGGGTTTGACGGATTGGCAAAATAAAAATACCCGATGCCGTAAACTCAGTTTCCAAGCTCGTACACGTACATTGCTTGTCTGTACAGGGGTTATATGCCACTCATGTCAGTGGGCAGTAGCTGAACTTTGAACGTCGAATTCACATCCAGTACTTCGGAGGACTACAGAAAAACAGTCCGAGCCAGCTCAATCAACACTTTAGTATAAGTAACATATATTTCTACTGATCATATATCTTGATCATTGACTACAATACTAGTAAGTTGTCGGAATAGTTAGTGTAAGATGAACGGTAATTTAAGGATTAATGCATAATGTACAAGAAGATTGATGGCCACGCAGCAATGGGCGGCGCCACCTCAGTACTGTGTATGGCTGTGTTTTCGACTTCGCCGTTTGAATAGGGCCACGACTTTCTGCAAGGGTCGTTAGGAGTTTCCAGGATTAAAAGGGTCCGCCATACCTCAAAGACCTGGAAGTGGTTTCGTTTGTAACGATCATCAGTGTCGCTTCCAGACCCAAATTCTCCGTCGTCGAAGTCAGGCTAATCGAATAATCAGACAAAAGAGAGTATACCATTGAAGTGTGGACTCACCAAAAGAAAGCTGCATCTGTCTTCCTGACTCTCTCGTTTCATAGCACCAGAGCGAGTCTGAAAACTTGGTGTAAGGAACACAAACTTGAGATAGAGAAGACAACAAACATATAAATCAGGACTTGACTGTACAGTCCTTAAGTAAGGACCATAATCCTCCACGCGAGTGGTGCGATAGTAGTCAGGCATGGTTAGAGAATCCCGACTGCGAGAAAAACATAAAGAAAACAATGGGAACGCAGGCATTATCAATGGGATTCTCCGGCAGGTATGGGCTAGAAGGGTAGCTGAGCAGCGAGGAAGGTCAATTCTTTATAAGGAGACGCAGCGAGTCAGAAACACAATACCTCGTGGGATTGTGAGAGCGGCCACGAGGTAAAACCTTGTAGGATCTGCCTCATATAAAAAGGACGATCTGACCCGATACAAATACTCAGCTTACCAGTTATGGGAATACCGTGGGGAACGCTACCGATGCGGCAACCGCGAAAGATGCAACTAAACGCCTATTGTACGGGGTGTACCATTTCATGTTCGCCGACACTACGTCCGATAGATGCAAAAAGTGTCATGAATACACACGTAGCTTTTAACGAGTTCTGAGGACCTTGCAGCCCGAGCCAGAGTCATATGTGTTCGGGATTCGTGGACTTGTGTGAGCTTGTCAGGCTGCGTAGATCTGACAGTCTCGCACCATCAGTTCCGGCCAAGCGGCAAAAAAGGGAAGCCTACTCGTTGCAGCAGACAATGGTTTCATCTCAGATTGCAACAGCAATTCCAAATGCGTAATTTCCTAAAGCAAAACAGTGGTCATCACTTCGCACTGGCAGGAGGAACGAGACCGGTGTAGAAGCCCGCTTAGTGAGAGATATGTATCAAGGAAGCTGACGGAAGCGTCCCAATAATGTGCTTCCCAGCTGCATCGCATGCAGGATACTTTGATTTTTACGTCAGTGAAACACTGATGACGAGGCGTCAAGTCCCTGCGAATCCGAGCCCGAAAAGATGAGTGGCAGTTCAGGATAAGATAATCAGACCGACAAACCCGGCATAGGCAAAAAATGATGCGCATAGCATCGGAAATCTGCAATTGAAATTCGGCCATTCGGAAAATTGCTGTTTAATGAATTCTTGATTGGCGTGGGACTTGAGCTTGAGTTTGAACACAGGTGGCTGAGTCCCACAAACCACATCACGCCGCCCGGGATGGACCCAAGTACAAATTCTCCGCAGTTTAGTAGCTCTGCCGGTGTTGTCGTAGGCCTCAGAAGGATGTGGATCAGCTTGACATGATCAATGTATTGCATTAGGAGTGGGTACTAAGGGTCAAGATAAATGATGCCTGAAATTACGTGCGGCGGGCGGCAGTGCAAGATTTGAGGCGTAGCCATCAAAGAAACCAGTGATGTCACAGGAAGTCAAATTTCCTTACAACATATTAAAGGAAGTGCGACGATCAGCATCTTCAAATAGTATGCTGTCGGAGTTGTGAGATGGCACAGGCGCATCGATGTCGATGGTCTCCGCTAGGTAGAATAGCCCTGGAAACCGAGTTGTGTGAACTAAACGGCCTCGCTATTCCGGCGCCATAAGAAGCGGAAAATGATCTAAAGAAGCCAGTCTCCATATACAGACGGATACTCCCAGAATTTTACTCCAGGCTCGCAAAGCCTGTCTGTGGAGAATACCAAATTCAAGCTGACTGTATAGGAAATGTAGAGGGGACATACCGATATAGGATTATGGAAGTGCCAGTGGGTCTATTAAGGCCGCCAATTATAAGGAATAAAGGCAGCAGTATGTCCTTAATCCGGAGCACGACTAGGATTCTGCCAAGTCAGCTTTCGACTGCCAGAAAATCATCGCGCGGTTTGGAGCAGATATTGAACTTGAAGGGAAATCAGTTTTCACACTAGCCAGGACAAGAACCGAACGTATACTATACAATATGTGCATACTTCTTTCTGGATTCTGAGCGTCGGGCGCATCGTTATCTTGCAATAAAACTTCGATAACCTTAAGACTGGCAAGATACGTCCACGACGTTTTCTCGAAGATATCCTACAAGTACATGTACGTCATCATCATGGAAAACACTTGCTTATGTCAGAAGTAGAAAATGATGGCCGAGAACGGCATGATGTGCGCCCACTCCCTGCTTCTGCCTGCGTATGATTATCATATCGGACGTTCTTTTGCTCCGACTGAGGAAATAATAGGTCCAAATAACACCCAATATCTGGGCGCGCGCAGCATGGAGCAATACATGTGATGTCTCTAGAAACATTGGTTCTTGGTATTAGGTTCAGTCAAGAGAGCACTTCTCCCTAAGTTTGTGCTTTGATGTGATCTGCCCCTTTCAAAGAGCGCCTCAAGGAACCGGAGACTCGAACAAAGGCGTGCGGTCCACAGCCCACATCGTGCCCTTAAACTTTATCGTTATATAAGAATTTTAGCCAGTTGGATATTGAGGACAGGCCTTAGTGTATGATTCTGTATGACTAGATGTTGTTGAGCTCAGATAATAGGCTACTTCTTCCTCACTTCAACTTGTAGCAGCCTGACGCTATTATAAAACGTCAACTAGATTTAAAGACAGCGCTCTAAGTAATATGTATATCCGAAAGCTAAAGTGACCCTACTAGGCTCATACTGAGTCATGCAGTGTGTTTCATTGTCACCGATCTACAGGGAGCGCTTCCTGTAAATACCCAACAGTCTAATAGAGCTACACGTAGCAGATTCCCGGAAAGTGTACACCGTTTATATATCCTGGTTCGTGATGCTTTTATGCTGCAGTTTATACGCCTTAGTCAGGCACTCTTCTCTGTCCACCACTTGCAGAATTGCTACGGTAAGATTGTGAGCTTTCTAGCACAACGCTGGAGCTCAAAAGACGACGAATAGAGATACAACAATGCGTTTGAACATAGCTGCCATACAGATCGAGACGCAGAAGGAAGTATAATGATACGTGGCGCGATAGGGTGATATGAATACAATCCAAATGAAGAGAATCAAAGAATAGCGTCCCTCAGTCGAACATCAAATCTTCGACGATGCAGCCCTCTTCGGAGCAAGGTTCTCAACATTCGTCGCTCCCTCAGGTCGCGCCCCAGCGCTCGAGGACCTTCCGCCAGCCGAGACAGGTCGGGGGGCTTCAGATGAGGTGTCTTCACGGGCCTGGCTGAAAAATAGTTTGGCATCTCGTTCGGCGATATTTTCAATGAAATACGCATTGCCTGAAGGAGATATTTAATATATGCAGCCCTGTGCGAGGGGAAACTCTATTTACCTCGAGGGACCATGAACATGGCACCGGAGCAAAGAATCATGCTAGTTTCGTGGATTCTCAAGTTGATGGCGCCCTCCATGATATAAAAGATCTGCCGATGAGATAAATATCAAACGAGGACTGAGAAATTTTCGTCGAGCATACATAAGTATTGTCCTTTGAACGTTTAGATTGCTTTCGGCTTCGTGGTGGAATAAGCATCTGCCCAGCAGCCATGAAATTCCCATCACCGAAGATCTTTTCGAAGAACCAGTTGCTATTTGCAGCCTGCTGGACATTCACCATCCGCGACGTACATGCGATGCCTGTAAAAGTGCGTTAGCCACGCATGAGAGCCAAAGGTACAAAACTCACGTCGCATGCGGGGTTGGCCGTCAGGGTACCCAAGTACTTCACAGTGCGTGTTGGTCTCGTCATCCCAGCCTTTCTCTGGGTTAGGATCTGGATACTCCGCAGGTGCTTTACTCTTGCTTCGAGTTGATCTCTTTCTCTTCTTCGCGCCGAGTGGTTCGACAGGCTCTGGGGCTAACCGCCGAATTTCCTTCACTTCAGGAACGAGGATACGCCCTTCCGTTATGCGTCCATACACTCGCTTCTCTAAACGCCACCACTGCAAGGGTTTACAGGGCATTCTCTTACTTCGACGCACGCCTTCTGGTGACACACCTGACGATCTATTAACTGTGGAACATGAGGCAAGGGATGATACGCACTACGATTTTCCTTCAATCGACGGCTACTAGTACTGATAGCCTTCTTCTTCGCTTTCTCTACCCGCACCTTTTTCTGATAAGGTTCTTCATCTTCATCTGATGGAGGCTCCCGATCCAGCTGCTCGAGTTCGTGAGCAATACCAGCCTCAATATCCTCGTCGGGCTCTTCCACTGTGACCCGCTGTTTACCCTTCTTAGACTTCTTGGCTGACGTGACAGTAGGAAGGACATCGTCGGCAGTCACTCTGCTGTTCGTCGTCATCGTCACGGTCCATCTCCATGAAACTAGTTTGTTGCGGCGATGCTTCATCATCTTGGCCAAAATCATCATAGTCTCCATTATCCATCGCGTCACCATCTTGATGTTCAGACTGTTCGAGTTCTTCATCTTCAAGGTCATGAGCTGTGACTGTTTCTGATAATCGAGACCTCCCCCGGCCGTTGGAACGACTGGATTGGAGGCGAGGTGACGGGACTCGATCAAAGTCAACATCAGATACTCTGGAAACCGGCCGGGAAGAGGATCCTATACGTCTGGAGGATGAAGGTGTAGCTGGTTTTCGGGTATTCGCGATATAATGAATGGGACCTGTGGAACATGTTTAGTAACTATAATTCTAGTACTATTCTGGACTTACTATCATCCAACTCCATATCCTGTTCACCATCTTCATCCACAATGTCTTCTTCCGGCTCAGAATCTCCTCGTCTTTTGCTCTTCTTTGCCGGTGGTGTTCGCTGGTCGGCTTGTTGCAGGAGCTGCTCGAATGGCTCGAAACCGTCGCCTCGAGTATTCACTCTTTTCACCATAACGCCTGTCTTCTTCCCAACGTCCGGGTTGTCGCCCCGGTAGGGTACATGAGGCTTATCGCGTCTTGAGGTGCCTACGCTGCTGCGTCGTGGTGTCGAAGGCATGTGGTCAAAAGACAAACGGAGGGGCGTGGGACAATTGCGACGCGTGTGGTTGTGTTTGGTTTCAGTCAGGGTGGTGTCATTGTCCTCGGGACTCGTCCGGAAATTCCCGCACCATAAAACCCTTCCATGCCCAACACAAATATATGTGGTGACGGATTTAAATTCGAAGATCATTGTCAATCCGATGGAGTTGAATCACTGGTTCATTCAGTATTCGAGACATTCTCGTCTCAAGAGGACCTCCATGTTACTGTCTGCTATCAGCCTTCACTGTATAGTATAACACTTTTCCGGCTGAAGGTACCATTGCGGTCTACTAGCTGTATCAAACAGGCAAGTTAAAGAGCCCATTTAAACGGGAAGGTGAAGTGTGTCGAATTATACAGTTTCTATATCCGAAATGTACGTCCGATGCATCTTGTTTTATAAAACCTTGAAACTGCCTTCATGGTATGAGCGGTATTGGTTCCCTTGCTTCCAAGAGGGTGTGGACTGGGACCTGAAATCATCCTGCTTGAGTGCCCTATACGATACTCTTACTGATGCCTTACATTACATGCATGAGTTGAGAATAACTACATGGTCCCAATGGTGTGAACTTAGATAGACCCTTCCCCATCGTCATCGGAAACTGGAGGATCTTCATCATCACTTTCACAATGTTGATGGTTCGGATTTTTGAACAAGAGATCTTCGTCATCCCCGGCATTATCTGGTGATGGGATGAGACATTATCCAGCCACAGACGTAAGGCTCACCCTTTTCCCGACGAGATTCCTCCCAGCTTTGCTCCAAGTCTTTGATTATCTTCTCCTGCGTTTCGCTGATCTCGGCGGACGAAGTACATGCCCTGTATTGTTCCAAATACGACCTGCGAGACGGATTATAAGCAGGGTTGGAGGATAACATAGAAAGAAAAATTACTTGTTGACGTTCCAAAATGAACCGCCCCATCCAAAACCCGACAACAGTTTCTCGGCGTATGAATCGAAGCCGGTGATGTAAAAAGCAGCAGCCAACGCTTCGACACAGTTGAGCCGCCATGGTTTCCCATAATTTGTGGGATTGGTAGCAATCAGGTAGGGTACTTTGAGGAGACGCGAGTGAGCGCGCGTTTCGAAAAAGTAGTATGACCCACAGAGACGTTCATGAGGACTGGCAATTTTGGAGAAAGGAACGTCGTCAAGACGCGCCCAGGAGCATTCAACAACAGCAAGTCCGCATTGTTCAACAATCTCCTTGTCTGCAGGGGATATGACTGATGTTCCTTTAGGGCTATTTTGTCGTATTAACGTTGGCGTCATGTAACGAAGTGTATAAGACTGACGAAACAACAATGCCTCGAAAGCGCGAACCCACCCTCAGCTCTTGTATCAGACCAAGTCGTGCAAGTTTCTTCCCTGAACATCGTCGTGGATCGCAATGGTCAAAATCCTGGTCTGGAGTCAAGCATGAACATCTGGTCGTGCTGATGAACTAACCCACATGGCGACCGGTACTTTGATAATGGTTTCATCGTCTGCAGGTATCATTAGTTACTATATGAAAAATTGAATAGAAATATCAACCTTCTTCACCATTTTCACCATCACCGGTGCTGCTCTCATCCACGTTGTCGATTGCACTTTCCGGGCGTTCATCAGAGCCGACAACATTCCTCCCGCCACGCTTGAATCCTGATCCACGGGAGCGACCACGACCGGCAGACTTACCACGTTTTCCACGACTAGACGAAGCTGAAGAGAAATCTGAATTCTTCTTTCCCATTGAGGTGTAAGTAGGGAACAGAAAGAGGAAAGTGATCGGACACTGATCGTGAGAAACTTTTTCTGCTTTCTCTCACGCCTTGAAATTTCTCTCTTCCCATGTTCCCGACATTGGCGCGGCTCTCAAAGGCGTCGCGGCGGCCTCTCACCTCGAAACGTGCCGGAAAGGACTTCTACAAAGGTCGGTACCCACTATCAAGACTTTGAAATTTTGAAACTGAGGATGCGTCGTGCTATAGGGACTAGACAAACGGCGTTACCTGGTGGTCCTCGAACCGGTGCACCTGGTAAACATGTAATCCGTGGCAAAGCAAAATACCGTTTGCTGGATGAGAAAGTCCGTATATTCATTGCACCTCCCATTGAAGCAATAGAATCATCTCCTGTGCGTGGACCTTTTGACTCTTCCTCACCATGTCCTGACCGGCCTTAGCTCAAAGCCTATGTCGCGCGCAATGTGCATCTGACCAAAGAAGAGGAACGGGCCGCGTTTGGAAAATTTGCAACAAACGGAGGCCTTACACCGGAGCATTTTCTCAGGGTCATGAGGCGAGCAGCTGGTCAACGGCAAGGACAGGGTAAAAACAAGACGCCTGCGAACGAGCTGGCTGTCGCTGACTCATCGGCCGTCCCTACCTCAGTGGAGACGCCATCTGGGAAGAAGCCTAGGGAACTGAGCGTGCTATAACCGCCTCGGTACGTTTAACACTCTTCTGCTTCTGGTGTCCTTAGTTCTCATCTTTCCCATTTTAGTTTTGTATCATACAGCTGTAATATAATTCCATTTGCTTTCCGGCATACTCGTGCCCAGGGTCAGTCTCCTTCAGTCTCGCCGCTCAAGTCAAACGGTATCCCGTCCCACATTTCATATACTGAGATCGGTGTTCAAAGTCGCCCACAAGGGCTTTACTGGTCGGCGCTGTTGGTGAAACAGGTCAGTGATGGTCAAAATCAGTGTCAGGGCGGAAAGATGTCCTGGCGATAAGCTAATATCAATCGGAACAGAACTTCGGCCTGCTGATGATCTTTCAACGTAATCATAAAAGCCTGACGATGATCTAGAAATCGCTGCTTGCTTACCCCCCACTTCATGTATCAGCTTTCCGGCATCTCTTTACCTCGTGTTTTAGTCGTCTTAACGCTCTGTCTCGCACAAGTGGCGGCGCAAGAGCTTTCAGTGACAGACTATGCACCCTCCACTGGGGTAACATGTCCACAGACTGCCCTCCTCCGCGTTTTCTCCGCTCAAAACCAAAGCCTGAATCCAAGCGAGATCGACTTCATCCAAGGCCGAGAACGCGTCACACTAGAGGCTTGGAATACGTGGATAGGTAATGGCTCCGCGCTGGGATACAATATGTCCTTTTCTGCAGACAATGCTCCCAGGCTCGGTATAGCATTGAGTGGGGGAGGATTCCGAGCGAGTTTATACGGAGCCGGCGTTCTCAACTCTTTGGACGCGCGCAACGCCTCCGCGAAGCAAGTAGGAACGGGAGGTCTGCTCCAGGTCGCATCATACTTGGCTGGGTTATCAGGTGAGCGCTATGCGTATCGGTGGCGACGTCAGCTTACAGGTTACAACGGGTGGATCTTGGCTCACTACTTCGCTGTACTCAAACGATTTCCCCGCCATACAGGATATGGTTTTTGGGGACGGAAATGATCGGGCAGGGTGGCTTCTCGACTTGGACCTCTTCCTCCCAGACGGCGTCAATATTTTTAATGACGACAATCAAGCATATTACGGGAGCATTATGTGGAGCGTCATCGCGAAAGCCAGTAAGGGGCTGTGAGTCCACTTGTACGCGTTTCGTGGCGCACGCTAACGGTATCCTTGGCATGTATAGCGACACCAGCTTGACGGATCCTTGGTCCCGGTAAAATTCCTTTTCCTTTTATGCTTATATCTGGCAATTTAACGCGATTTTCTCTGTCCAGAGCGCTGTCGTACCATTTTTTAAATCAAACCACTAGGGCAAACTTCTTTACGAACGATTCTGCCCATGGAGCCGGACAACTCTGGTCTAATATACCTGCGTCTCAGGTGTACCAGCAACAGGGTGTTCCATTTCCTATCATTCTAGCAAACTCCCGACCAAATGGATCGAATTATACTGGTGTCTTGCCACCCGAGGCTACGGTCTTCGAGGTACGATGCGTCATCGTAGTGATCGAGTAACTTCTTCTGATAAGGCGTTCTATGACAGTTCTCTCCGCTGGAGCTAGCTTCGTATGACCCTAGTCTTTCTGCCGCGATAGATCTTAAATTCGCTGGGTCTAATCTGACAGATGGAAAGCCGGTGAATGACCAGGCCTGCCTCGAAGGGCTTGATGAGACTGGGTTTGTGATGGGAACTAGTTCGAGTCTATTCAATGTAAGATTCATATTAGCCTGGATGAAAGCGTGGTTTATGCAATGTTTGAATACAGCAAATTCTCGACGAGCACAGGGAGGATTTGATGGACAGCGAATATTTCAAGGTGGTGACCCATTTATTGGCGCGGTTATTAGAGGACGTTCGAACCCGAGATGATGACGTCGCCAACTGGCCCAAGTGGGTGAATTTCGGATGTAGCTTCTCGTTATGTTCTAAAATCGAGAACAGCTCCTTCAGGAATGTCGCACCTTCCACATTCGCGGATACGAACAGTGACTGGCTGGAGCTTATCGATGGAGGATCCAATGGCGAGGTCGTGCCTTTCAGTCCTCTACTGGTCAAGGCTAGAGGGCTCGACGTCATTGTAGGTGTAGATTCAAGCGCCGATGACGACAATAACTGGCCAACGTGAGTGGCTTTTTTCTCTTCGAACATTACATTACTTCAACTGGCTGCAGCGGCAACGCTCCTCTCTTCGCGTCGAACAGAACGTCGAAATTCCTTAATGACACGGTCGGTTAGACCTATTCTTAACACTCCTCTCTCTTGATTGGCTATTCTTCTTAGCATCAACAATTCCCTCCGATTCCTTCCACCAGCCAGGGATTCACCGACGCCGGTGTCAATCAAAGGCCCACTTTCTTCGGTTGTGATCCACAGCAATCACCACCGGAATATCCACTCGTCATCTACTTACCAAATTCTCCGCCTCTGACAGGGGATAATCCGGTCACCAAGTAAGATTTATGCATGTGTCAGCTTCATACATATGTACTGATGGTGCTCACAGCACGGCCACCTTCAAATTGTCATACACGCAGAAGCATAGCCAGCTCTTCATCGACCAAGTCTTCTCCAATACGATTGGAGGATTTGTACCCAACTCCAACTCGCCTGATTCCAACTTCGCGGAATGCCTCCAGTGCGCAGCTATCGATCGAGCGCGACTCAAGTCGACACCCTCAATACCGCGATCAGATGTGTGCTCAAAGTGTTTTCAACAATACTGTTTCGACCCGACAAACCCGCCAACAGAGTCTGAACTGCCCAACAGAAAATACGTGTTCGTCGATCCGGATTCACAGAGCTATTTCCAACGGCACAAAGCAGCCATTATCGGCGGTGTAGTTGGGGGTGTCGTAGCACTGATTATCATCATTGCTGGCTTGTACGTTCCGTATTTTCATCCTTACCTGGTCAGGTGCTCATCGAATTGCAGAGTTTATCTATGTCGAAGGAGGAAAGTAACTAAAAAGCCCGTACAGTATGACACGCTGGCCCAGTCGGCGTCACGAACATCCGACGCACAAGAGTGATTTAGTAATGTACGTATTGATAGTCCTAACTTCTCGCGAGCTCCTCCTTGTATTAGCAAAGAGTACGTATAATAATGAAGTTCCCGTCCATTGCTCAGAAAGTCGCGCTCCAAGACGAAGTGAGGCACGTTTTCCATTATGTTTTCTGCCTTCTCTCCTTCTCCTTCTATCTCTCGGTGATTTAAATAAGCACTGTACGATTTGCAAATGTGCACAAGACGGCAACTGATGGCAATCGGACCGCTTACCACGGCAACTCCCAGCGGAGGCTAGACAAATTTATCTGCCATTTTAGGTAGGGGTGCCCTGAACATAACATATCACGGCACATGTGTGCACCTGTTCAAGTGTCTACGACGACGTTGACGAGGACAGTCAATTGTTTGGCATAGACGCATACATACCCCAGTCTTCTTTTTTTCCCATTTACCTCCTCAAGAGCGACGTTCGCCAGCCATTCTTTTACTCCATCGATCGGGCTTCCTTTCCGGCCCCTAGCGGCTATAGGATTGCATTGCATTTCGTTCTTTCCCTCCACATTCATCTCGCAGTGGGCAGCGTATATACCACGACTCGTAACCATTAATCCAGGTGTTGGAGGGGGCTGCATTTGCATTGCCCGAGACGACCGTTTCTTGTGAGTGGCTTCCAACCCGCTCGGGCGCTCATGAAATACTATCTGGGACACTAGGCTTCATTCTACGCTTTCACCCATTTTACGGCGCATCCAACGACAACCTAGCTGACTGTCCAGACAGTAAGTGCTTTTTTCATTCCAGGGTGTCATTTAACAATCGGTTCCTGCTAGTTCATCCACACACTATCATTCACTACCGTATACATTACCCAGTCTGCACTTATCTTCACGCATGTCGTTTGATTCAACTTCTTCCGGATCACTGGCGTCAGATCCGCTCACAGTTGACACACCTGCGCAATACCCCTCTGAAAGCAATTCTTCCTCCGTCAATTCCTCGCTCAGCTCTTCCCCCACCGCTACAGGGGGAATGACAATACCAAGTCCCTCCCCCAAAGGAATCCTTGATATACGAAGTCGGTCGGCATCTTTGCCTTCATCTACGACTTCCTTACCAACGACAGCAATGAATGTAAAATTTGCCCCCTTGCCTGAATTGGCTCCTCGGCGAAGACGTTCCACGGCACCTCTGGGTGTGGCAGCACGCAGCCAGTTGATGCGCCGGCGCCGGGGCATGCACGGAGAAGACCCCCCTCCCGTTCCGTCGGGGAATGGCATGTGGACAGAATCTGAGCTGGAAGATCACGCGCGGCGGATCGCTAGCGAGGCTCAAGACCGTAGGGACCAAGAGGATTTCGAAGATCCCTTCCTGGCCCTCGGTAAAATGATGAAAGGAGCGTGGAGGAAGATGTCGAACAGCAGTGGGAGCACCCGAGCCAAAACCAGCAGGGCTGTTGTGGTGTCGGGCGTGACAGATTCAATGCCACAGCAGGAGCCGCGGACAAGTAACCTTATCGTTCGCGAAGAGTCAGAAGCCGAGCAGGGTGGGGTCTGGGAAGAAGAAATCGGACATGCCATACCAAGGAACATCGGTCAGACCGAAACGATACGCGAGGTCGAACGCCAACAAAAGGATTCCCGATCATCATCATCATCTTAACTTTATATCTTCTATGCTATCGTACCATCATTTAGGATACTCATTTTTTAGTTCTTCACATCAGGGTGTACCTATTTCACCGGAACCCATAGATATTGGGCTTAAATTATTGTGCGAGCTTCTTGTTATGTGCTTACTAACATCTACAAGTACTCGATGGGTTCTTATTTCAGGAGAACCTCAGGCCTCATGTCTGGCAGATTTCGAACAATCAGTGCACAATGGCATATCAATGATGCGTGTCCAACTGCCGCTAGTGCGATGATACTACTATCTGTTCTAGTGCCGGCGGACTCGCAAATGCGCGACCCTTTTATCTACCGATAAGGGGGGTTGTGATGTCCACACTTGGAGTCCTGCTTGAAGAGAGCGGCTCCTAGCGGTGCTATTTCTTTGAGAAGGGTGCCGAATCATCTAAAGATGGCTTCGAGACCTAGCTATAGTAGAGCAGAGCTCGGACCTTCACAAATTGATACGCAGTATGAGAAAGGAAAGTCCAATGGTCCTTTGCGAATCATATACGTAATGAGGGGAGGACGAACAGTGAATCCTAAGATGTGGGTCTTTATTCGCAGCCCCAGACTCGGATCTAACTTATTCCTTTCGTCGTATGATGAGAGATCACTAAAAAGACCACATTAGGAACCGTGTAGCTAAAGCTCTGGAATGGAAGTGTTGCAACACAATCATTAGACTGCGCAGGCACTGAAGTGTGCCCCACTATAATAATAGCCCAGCCAGTCATCGACGAGAAATCGTCTCCGGAAACATCGTTGGAAGACGTAAAATGCAGCGAATAGCCGCTACATGCAAGCGGATACTCTATTTTCTTCGTTTCTATCCGTTGGAACCTCGTGATATATGTCATGGTGGACCACCTGGACGCGAAGAGTAAAGAGTACATAAGTAGGTCACATGATCAAAACTTCCCAAACTGGTCATTCCTTGCCGAAGCCCAGCCATCTACCTCCATCTATGTTTTTCCAAGCTTGTTCTCTACGTCGTATACCACATACCCTATGCCAGATTCGGCGCTATTCAGAACCTGCTGCTACTGTTAAGAAGCCTGCACAGTCAGGTAAGCCCCCGTACTTCGGTTAAATTCTTTTCGTTCACTTTTCTAGCAGCACCAAAATCTTCCTGTCCGGCCGACACGGTTCTAACGGGACTGAATTACCTCAAAGGTCAAGAGCCCGTTCTCGCGAAGCCAGATGAAGAATATCCTGACTGGCTGTGGACGTTGCTGGAGCCACGAGTGATACCGGATGATGGACCTGGAGGGAGGGCCGAGCGGTATAAACGAAGGCTGGAGAATAAGCAAAAGATACGGGAGAGGAACTTTATGTTGACGCAATAAAGCATGAGGTGAGTACACTTGACACTGTTGAGGAATCCTGAATAATGTAATTGCCAGGCATGTACTTGGGAAAACACATTGCTACATATCGGGACTGAGCTCAGAAATGTTTTGCATATTCTATCTTACGCTCCGAGTCCTAGTTTATGCTACCACGATGCTGCTACATGAACTGTGTTGTATTCATGGATATTGTTGTTCCAACCGACATCAATACCAGCTAACGTTGACGCTTGTCAAAACGTCCTCGGCTATCTCGAATGGTACAGTACATCATATCAACTATGATACCGGTATCTTGTCTTTGCGCTGATAAAACTGCACATAGTGCACATGGAATCAGTGTCGAATCGCCAGCTTCAGAAAGCGCTTACGTCTTTTTGCTCCTGAGTTAAAGAGTTCCAATGCGCTTGAAAAGCGCCTACAGTCCCGTTGGGATTCGTCCGAATCCACTCTTTCCCGCAGCGCGTTCTACAAAGTAATGAGTCACAGAACAGGCGAAGAGAACGGGAGCTCATACTTGGGACTACTTCGTTTAGGTGGTACGTATCGAGACTCCATTTTCGCGCCATAATTTCCGCTCTTCTCCACTGAGAATGCAGCCTCGTTGTCGTCTGCGGACGTCTGAAAGTGGAGTTCCCCTACATAAGATGCAGAGTCGACAAGCCCGCAACCTAAGCACCAATCGCCGTCCCAAACAGCAATCACCTGGCCGGTAGCGACGCCTTTCTGAGGGGTATCTGTCGTAATTGAGAGTCCATGCTCGTCACTATGGAGGATTAGTCGGGATTGTCGACGAAGCGTAACTGCGCTCTTACTAAGATACAGTACAAGGAACCAATGGTTGACGATGTCGAATTTTCGCCATCCCGCGAAAAGTCTCCCCCTTCTCAATCCCAGGTATTGATGAATCCGCCCAGATCATCTTCCATTCTACTGGGCGATACGTATTTCTTAATAATAGAGGATGATCCCTAATCTGGAAGTAAAATAGCAGTCAAACCCGACGTGAGCAAAACTCACCCCCCAGGGACGACGAAAATAGTGTTGCTATCTTCATTTTTCCCGGACACATATAACCTTTCAGACATTCCCGGTATCTTGGCTTTCTGACCAATAGTGTAGGACCAAAGGCCTTGATGCGTGCCTACCTGTTGTTGGGTAACATGGTCACAGATAGGGCCGGGGTTGGGAGGCAAGTACGACGAGAGGAAATCCCGAAATCTTGTTTTCTCGCCAATGAAACAGAGCCCCATGCTCTCAGGTCGTTCTGCAGTCGGCAGATCGTACTTCTTAGCCAGATGGCGCACTTCTGCCTTTGTGAAATCGCCGATTGGAAAAAGAGTTCGAGCGAGGCTCCGCTCAGAGATAGACGACAAGTAGTACGACTGATCCTTGATGGGATCCTTGGCGCAGCGAAGTTGGGGCCGTGGTCGGGGATGATTGGACCATGTTTTACGTGCATAATGACCTTCACGTATGAAAAAATCAATAAAGATGTATAGGAAACAGCAGGGAAGACATTACCAGTAGCAAACCAAGCCTTTTCATTCTCTATAGGCAATCTCTCTAATAGTGCACCAAATTTGATTTCCCTTTACAAGAAGTCATAAAACAAAAACACAAAGCCATGAGAAGGCACCAACCTGTTGCACCATACATCCGGGTTGGGCGTCAGGCCAGCTTCCCAGACGTTCAATGAGGGTTCGAACACCCGATTCCAATATTCGCGCGACAGATCAATCTACATGGCGTGAGCAACGTCGTTGGGACGAACAGGAAGGTATACCATCCGACAGGGAATATCTAGGACTTTACACACGCGCTGCACGTCTTCCCAGTCCTTTTTCCACTCACAACCTTCGTCCGTTCCGTTTTCATCGCGAGTGTCCCAATTACGCATGAATACAGCGGAAAGATCAAAATCCTATGATGCTGGATTATTCTTTGTTCGAGTGATGCAAAATGGAGCAGAGGACTTGTTCTGCTAATAATCTGGCTGCAACTGACGAGTCGACACCGCCGGACATACCGACAACGACTATTCAAAGGACATTAGTCACCGGTTTTCCGTAGGTAGGAAAAAGACCTTTATTTCCAGGCTGAGGTAAGGTACGCATCGCAGCCGTGCCATAATTGCGAGATATGTATCGTTTGAAAGCCGCATTCAGACAAGGAAAAAAAGACATGAACGTTTGTGATTGAAACTTCGATTTCCATTTTTGGACTTGTGCCAAGTCGCCGACGTTCAAGGATTAGGTACTTAGGTAATGCATGCGTAGTACGGACTGGTTAGTTTCCTTCTTAGGGACAGCGATCAGAATAAAAACTTTCCTCCTCCTCCTCCTCCGCTGGCTGTGCTCTTGTGCAGTGGCGACGTGCCGGTTACCCGTGCCCATCTCGAGTCTTCTTCCCATCACTCTCTTTCCCCTTCGACCTTCGGCTCTGGGGCCTGCCTCTCCCTTCGTTTCTCCCCTGATTGTGTGAATGCTCCAGTGCTTTCTATGAACTCGCTAAGTGCTTCGACCCCTTCTTTGGTGCCTAATAGGTCTGGCAGGTACAGGGACCTTGATGTAGCCCGGAGTATTTCCTGTTGGTCCTCGTATCAAGGACTCTCTCGGATGATGTGCTCCCGTGTCTGAAATTGTTCACCGCGGGGACAGTCAACGTTCTGGCCTGGCACAAACTGCGCACAGTACTCGCCTATGTGCCCATGTCCTGTTCTGCATTGTAGCAGCCTGCTAAAGACCTCCCTCTTTCCTGCCAGTTCCAAGAAGTGCTTTGTTGGTTTCAGTGATGGAGGGAGCCTGTTTGCCGTTGCGAAGTGTCCATTTTTCGGGCTGGCCTGCCATCTTTTCTTCCATTCCTCAGCTGACCTTGCCTTCGCTTCCCTCCTTGCGTTGGCTCTCGTCCTTCATGTACCTTCCGCAAACTTTTCTGCCCTTTGTTTTGCTAGGTAGTCTGCCCTTTCGTTCCCTGCGATATCTTTGTGCCCTGGGCTCCAGGAGATTTCGACTGTGTGCGACGGGTCGCTGTCCAGGAATTGCTGTATTCACCTGTTGAAGACTATTGCAAAAGTCTGTCTCGGCTTCGGACGGGGATCAAATATAGTGTCAATTGCTGAGGTGTTGTCTGCCAAGAAATGTATGTGTTTCACTTCTTCATCTCCTTTGGCGTGGTTCATCGCTTTTGTCGCTCCCATAGCGAGAGCTGCCATTTCACCGTCATAGACTCCTGCTTTCTTCCCCAGGCCCATGCTCAGCTTGAAGGCTTCGGTTCCATCTCTGAACCTCACTATCCCTGCGCCTACTCGTCTCTCTCCTCGGATGTCCCTCTGCAAGCCATCGGTGTACACCAATAAGTGTTCACGGGTTTGTAGCCGTCTCAAGTGGCTAATGTGTTGGTGAGCTGCTTCGTCTTTTGACCACCCATTCATTCTGCTTATCATTAGATGTTCCCTGTAGTTCCGGTTGGTGCATCTCCATGGCACTGTGAGCTCAAAGGATGCGTAAAGCCTTTCGTCCTTTGGGTCTGTCATTGCTGTGATTTGCTGTAGTTGTGTTGTCTTTTTCAATTTGTTTGCTGCCCTAGACGCTCTATGTGTTGGGAGTGGAGGAAGGTTGGAGGGGTTTCTGCCTGCTCTCCACCTGTTGTTAAGACATTGGATCACTGGGTTGCGGGTACTCAGCTTGTTCAATCTCATTGCTGCCCGCCTTGCACATTGGTCAAGATGCAGACGGATCGGGGGTACTGGGGCTTCAATCTCGATGGCTTCAATTGGTGTCGTGCAGAACGCCGCTACTACTTCTCGCAGGGCTCGTCTTTGTACTCGCTCCAGTTTTTTCTCTTGGGTTTTCTTCCCAGTCCACCATGCCATCGAAGCGTATGTCAGTATTGGGCGGACGCACGCAATGTATAGTTGCCGGTAGTGTTTCTGTGACAGACCCCGGATAGTATTTGCTGGCATGGACATTCCACTCACTGCTTTGTCCGCTTTCGCTGCCATGTTCTTTACGTGTTCATTGAATAGCAGTTTCCTGTCAAAGTAAACACCTAGCCATTTGACTGTAGCTTCGGCAAGGACCTTCCTTGTGACTCCATCGTCGTTCGGTAATTCAATGTGAGATGATGTCTTGTCCTTCTTCCTCCTTGTATAGTGCATCAGCTCCCTCTTGTTCACTCCTGTAATTTGTTGAAATCTTTTCTTTTAGTCGGGGGCGAGGCGTACTCTCTTCATCCAAAGGTTCGCCTCCTCCTCGTATGCTGCCTTCAAGATTTCGACGTTTTTCTCTAGGCTCTCAGATGATACATATAGCTTCCCATCGTCAACATACATGAATAAGCCTGTTGGCATTGCTTCCGGGTCGACGTGGTTTTCCTGCCTTCGTTGTACCTGTTTGATGAGTTCAGCCGAGTAGAATGCTGCGCGTATGGGTGATACCGGTGATCCCTGTGGGATTCCGTTCTCCACTGGAACCATCCTCGTTCTCCATCTAGACATACCACGACTTCTCTTTCTGATAGAAAGTTTGCTGTCCATTTGATGTACTGTAGCGGAACTCGTTTTCGTCGCATTTCTGATAGCAGCCGGTTGTGGTTTACGAAGTCGAAGTATCCTTTTATATCAAAGGTTAGTGCTGATGTCGGTCAATGACTATCGACTGTCGAGAACTAATTAGTGTTAGTGCCTCTAGTTGCAGCCTTGCAAGTGCAATGCCTGTCCTTGAAGCGCGCCTGCCTACCCGATCAGATTAGTGTCAAATAAGCTGGCACTGCCGCCTGCCTGCCAGTGATACTGATCATGATGTCGGAATAATACAATTACTTTCCCTACAGACATCCCTCAACATGTAGTAATAACCAGAACCTGGAAGATAGCCAGCCTCGCACATGCATATCTTCAGCGCCTCAAAGATTTTGCAAGTAGTCAGTTCGCAATCCTGCCAGTAACGTTAATCAATTGCTGGATAAAACAAGGCACGGTACAAGCTAGTGCGGGACGCCCAGATGTATACAATTCATGGAATCTACCGCCACTGATTGTCTTCTATGACAGCCTGTCTTGTTGGGTCCGAGTCGGAGCATCAAACGTAAAGCTCGTGGTATGTAACTTGAGCTGGTCTCTCAGATCCACCCGGCACGACTCATCACTGACCGGCGTTTGTATCTCGCTGCACTCTCTCTTTCGAGCCAGAGCAGATGTAAGTATAGTGGTCAGCTTTTTTGATTTTTAAATATTACTAACGGTTTGGTGCACAGAAATTCTCGGAGCCCTGCCATTAGGTTCATAACCTGTGCGATATTCTCACGGGGTGAGGTCAACAGACCACGGCAATTGTCTTTTTCGCGGTGGCTAGCTCACTTACGTCGGGACCAACTCCAACTCCAGATCTCTTGATTCTGAAGTCTAGTAGTCATGCGGCTATCCGCCGTTTTTTTGATTATTTGCTTCGCATGTCCGATTCATGTTCGCTCTGCCTTCTTCCCGGCTGCCCTTCCTTTGGCCGTTCGCTCCCCATATCTCCAATGCTACGCCAACACTCGTGCTGGTATGAATGTCAATAACCAATGGTTCCAGTTCTGGACCGAGAGTAGGGTATGCTGTTATGCTATCTCCGTCCATATCGTCTGATTGCTTCTAGATATTGGGCTGGACTGGATGGATTCGCATCGACGGCTCGACCTTCGAACTGTGGGGAGCTTCTCCGATAGGAAAACGTACGAACTTGACTAGTTTCGAAATTACTCCTACTCGCACCATTCTTTCCATACAAGCCAACACAATGAATGTTAATGTGACATTTTTAAGTCCAATAGAGGTAGGCTATTCGTGGCTGATACCTCCCTGTGTCTACTGAGTTATAGATCTAGCCATCGAATTTGGTGCTTCAATCACTCCCCTTTTCATACGTTTATATCGACGTAGAGTCAAATGATGGACAAGAGCACTCAGTACAGCTCTATTCGGATATCAGTGCCGGTGCGTATACTGTACATTCACGCCTGCTGTCTTTGCTGACCCCAAACTGTGCAGAATGGATATCTGGTGATTCCAATTCTGTGACCAGCTGGAGCATGGAAACAGGAAATTCTTCCAGGAGCCATAAGGCTTCTAGGAGCTCACCTTTATCTATGCAAGAGAATGAGAGCTTAGCTGAAGACGCAACGGTGTACTATGCATTTCCTTTTGTACGCCTGTTCACATAATCTTCTGGCTAAAATCTTTGACGGAGATATTTGCAGAATGATGACACAAGTTATGGGGCCGACAATGACACCGTGCTCAGGACACATTTCAAAACAAACGGTAACTTGCCCTACGACGTATCGACTCAACCCCGTGTGATTCGCGAGTGAGTTGCTGCGTTTCCTACGCGTATACATTCATTGATATCTTTGGTCAGTCACTGGGTCGTGTTCGGTCACGCCATCAATCTCCATAACATTACCAGTACACCTTCGTCAATCGTCTGGGCAATAGGCCTTGTTCGTGATCCAGTAATTAATATTGATACGACGAATAACCGCAGCCCATACTTTTTGACTACATACAATACAGTCAAAGAAGCGGTAAAATCTTTTCTACTGAGATCGATACTGTAGGCTCACGTACTATCTAGATCGATTTCTTCCTCAGCGACTTCTCCGAGGCTAAGCAAAGAGCTATTGCACTCGATAATAGTACCATATCTAATGCCAGCCAGATTTCTGACGATTACGCGGATCTTGTTGGACTCGCTGCCCGCCAAGCCTTGGCCGTGGATATCACGGTGTCCAAAGATCATGACAATCGATGGAACATGTCGGATGTCATGACCTTCATGAAGGGCGTTGGTGACTCAGGGTGAGCATTTGGAATCTCTCGTGTGCCGTCAGTAAGCTTATTTATGCCTTTAGTCGTGTCAATCCCGTTGAAATACTATATGCATCCTTCCCCGCCTACCTCTATTTCAACGCTACATGGGCCGGATATCTTCTGGAGCCTCTGCTACGGTATCAACAGCCGTCGCAGTATGCGGCCCAAGATCTCGGTATGTTCATTTTTACAGAGATATGGCCCATATTCTGATACCAGTCCCAAGGCTCGTCTTATCCGAAAGTCTCGGGAAACAATGGTCAAACACCTGCCAGGGCAGTAGAGGGTGAGCCATGCCACCTTTTCAAGCTGTCGAATTCAACCGATGGAACCGATCCTACAGATTCTGGAAGCATGCTCATCATGGGATGGGCTCATGCCAGATTTTCTGGCGACCATTCGATGATATCACGATATGTACGTTGCACTTGAATACTTGATTGCCAAGGCTAACACGATCCAAAGTACAATACGTATAAGAACTGGGCAGACTTCCTGGTTTCTGTGGGTTTGAACCAGGATGGCTAGTAAGCTTTGTCAACCCTAAACACTCCACTCTTATCGACATCATATTTTTAGCAAGGACGCAGACCTGGAACAAGCCTTCGCGAACACAACCAACGTAGCCATCAAGGGCATCATTGGTATCAAGGCTATGTCAGAAATCAGTCAAGCGTTAGGGAAGAGTAAAGATGCTGAAAATTACTCGGTACGCCGCTTTGAGGCTGCCAGTGGCTATGATTCCGTTAATCATGTACTGATTTATGATAGTCCATAGCCGAATCCTATGTTGAGCGATGGCAGACCTTAGCTGTCTCAAACGGTCGCCTCCTCTCTTCTTATGGAGTGATATCCGACTCGGACCAGTCATCGTGGTCGCTTATATACAACCTTTATGCGGACAAGTTGTTAAATACGACACTTGTCGACTCTAATGTCAGTACTAACGAGAATTATACAGTATATCGCTAATTAGTAATATCCTTGTTAGATCTACATCAATCAAGATGACTTCTACTTCCGACAGGTCGATGCATGTAAGTTCAGCGTTTTTGATAAGTTCGTCACATCTCATTTGGGGTTAAGCCGGTGTATATGGTATACAGTATGACAGTAGGGCTCCTGAAAGACTTGCCAAATCTCGTATGTTCTGTTATTTTCTTCCTTTTTTCGAAATCTCACTACTCAGATTGGACCCTGTTTGCTGCTGGAGCTTCAGACAATGCCACCCTACGGGACAGCCTTATATCACGAGTTCACACGAAAGCTGGCTCAAACTTCTCTGCTGGTGTCTTTCCTCTGACCTATGATCCCGATAATGGGACCACAACAAGTGGCTGGGCTAGGTATGCTACAGCTAGCCTTTGCAATATAGAAACTGATGAACTGTCCATCAGCCCTGGCCAAGGGGCTATGTTTTCACTGATGGCGCTGGGGTGCATTTCGTTGTCGCAGTCTACTCATCATCCGTACTTATGTTGCCTCGTTTGTAGACTTCAACCTAAGGCCGTCTCCGACGTCAGGGACGGCCCACACGGTCAAGCTTCAAAAGCTGGTGCAATTGCGGGTGGCATAGTCGGCGGCCTTGCTGCTCTCACCCTTCTCGTCTTCAGCTTCTTCATGTATCGAAGATGGCGACGTCGAAAGCAGGACACCCATAGACTTGCCTGGTCTTCTACCAGCGATAGTCCCTGTTTTCCTCCCCAATCATCTGACCTCTACGGTTCTAATGAGTTACAGCCGTTGCGTCTAGGACAATCCCATTCTCAAACTGGGCGGCGATCAGGCAAGAGAACACAGCCCACTGTATCGTCGAATCCGACTTCTGGGCCGACAGCAGTAGCGTCTACGACAGCCAATGAATCATTCCGTGGGAACCAAAGAGAGGGATCTGACTCCAATAACAACCCAAATATTGATACTTCAGTCCAGCTTCGGAGTGAGATGGAGAACTTACGGAGAGAGGTGGATGAAATGCGAGCGAGGGTAGTATACGAGTCTCCGCCAGAATATGACGCGTGAGATCCTTTGTATCTAGCATTAGCATTGTTCATGCAAGATACATGTAAGGAACCAGGAGTCTCATTCTTATATACAATTCGATGTAATTCGGTGTAAGCTGCGTCGCAAGACTTAGAACCCTTACAGTAACCCTCAGGCTTGTATATCCAGTGCAGTTATAGTATGTGTCGTCACGCCAGTTCAATCGTGTCACATCGGTTCGTAGTAGTTCTACAGGGAATGCAGACTTCGGACGCTTTGAACGAGACCCCCCCCCTCCTCGGCGGCTCTTCTAGTAGTGCATAGTGCATATAATGGCGTGGCCTCATAATTTTTGTGTGCTTCGAACCATTGTGTACTGCCAACCGTCAGCTGTCTAAACCGGCGAGTGGGTATCACAGGTGGAATATGGTGTCCTTATCTGTGTAACGAGGGGGCTCATTCTATTCTCGTATTATAAACCCAGACTGTACGGTACCATGTTCTGCATCGGGCCTTACTGAGGATATCTTACGTCTTCCCTGGCGGGTCCGAAGGACACCTGAACTTTCGATCCTCTCGGAGTATAGTAGGTTTGTAAACCTCCCGCTTTGTAACGGAAGTGCGACAGGCCCGAACAGTTCCGTCACGCGAGGTCCTTAGCCGAGCGAAGAAAGACCAGGTAAGTGAGACTTCAATTCGATAAATGTCAAGGATATCTACCACAAATGAGAGGTTTATACACTGTTTGTCGAGCAATATCGAATAGAAACAGGGAGATTTAGAGTAAGAAAGGAGCGAGGGTTGAGATAATGATAAGAGGATGATCTGTAGAATGTAATGTAAGTAGATAAGAGAGACGAAAGTTAGGTAATGAGCGTAATATGGTTGGTTGAGTAAGCTGGTATGCATAACGTCGATGGCGAATGTCGGGGGTGTTATTAACACGCTTCCACGGCTCCGTTTACCTCATTCACTGCACAAGTACCATCTGTTTCACCAATATCCAATGCAGGATTGGAAGTCATATTCATGATGTATTGCACTCGTACCAAAACATATTTACGTAGTGTCGCTGGTCGGGCCATAGATATTGTCCACCTCAGGTCGTCTTCTCGCTAAAAGTTTTATACTCAACATCATAACCTCCAATGTACCGGCCAATCCACCGTCCCAGAACCAGATTAGCAAGACGGCCAGACTGGAAAGGGAAATCAACCAGCACAACGTCCGCATGGTCCATGAAGGCGAGCATCTGGAAGATACTTGGCTTGAGTCCTTGCATAGTTACCGAGGATAGGTAGCCATAGAAATTATGCACGAATATTTCATCAAACCTGAGGAAATGTAATTATGAGAGCCGAGACAAGGAGATGGAAGACACACTTACCCGGCATTGGGACCTCCACTGACAGTAATGTGTACATCTAGGTCTTTGCCTGCCTCTGGGTCCGACCAGAACTGAAAGCGTACATGCAATAAGGTTTGGGTGTCTTTGCCAATACCGGAGATAGCAACGCACAGTATGGTACCGCCCAGGAGTGATGGTAACAGACTCTCCGGGTTGAAGTTTGCCTTGTTTACCGTCAAGGTCGTAGCAAAGTACGCCAGATTTCTATCATCTGCTCAGTCCGTAACCACAAAGTGGCGTGTACTAGCACTAGCACGCACGACATCAAATGTCTCGGTTTGATAGAGATGCCAGTGGTACGGAGCTGCGAAGAAGTAAGACACAAGGAATGAGGTATCAACGAGACACGCACGGGTTGCCGTAGACTTTCTCCCAGCTCCTGTATGAGGGTTCGAATGCTTGAATACTTGACGCGACGTAAAATTTCCAGTCCCGTCTGCGCTGACAAAGTACGTTTTCAACGCCCCGTCGAAGAAGTTCCATGCTCCGTCTTCATCAACTTTGATAGGTTGCAACTCATGCTATTACGGGACCGTTCAATATTCGATATCCAATATTCAGACTCGCTTGGCGTACCTTGGGGAACAGGTTCATGGTCAACGTGTCGTGAGAGGAAGTGTCATTTGTTGTCACTTGACCTGTGTGGATTCTGGAAAGTGATTTGGTTGTTAGAGCGTAGTTTTCCTGTTGCTCACGTTCGACACCGTACAAGATCTGGTCAAGCACATGTCTCCCACCAATGCCTCTGGAGACACGGTCCTCGTACTTACGTGCATTGGTGAATTACGGTACTTACAGACAGAATTGTGAGGGCCGACTAAGACTTAAGTGTATACTAATCACGTGGGTGACAATGCGAACTCCGGCAGGCAAAGTCATTGGTCTGTGCGTCGCCGCTCAAATTTGCCGTTCTGGGTCTTCCACCACCACTGTTGACTCTACGACTTTCCAACATGGACCGTTGTACGCGCGTGTTCACCCACTCTTTCCGGATATCCTCTGCAAAGATACAAACGACGGCGCGACCAATGTTTTCGCGATGTCAGACAACTTTGAGCGAAGCGAAAGCACTTAATTGGGCAGAATACCTTGCGCTGCGAGGTAGCAGGCATAAATGGCAGACGGTGAGTATTTTTCTCTGGCACAAACTTTTTCTGAACATCAAGACACAGGCTATGACCATTCCTTCTTGTGCTCTGGGTCTTTTCGGTGGGGCAGCTTACTTTGGATCGTTGGACACGGATCCTTTGAAGCCAATCTGGGTGCGTAGTGGATGCAAGTCCCATCATCTTTCTGAACCTCATGTAGTTTTAGGGCATAGATCCTTTTATATTCTATGGCGCCTGCACCGCCGCGTGCATGGGTACGGTGTCCGTCTTGTTGTATATGTAAAGATCGCTCACGTTAATTAGGTGTGGGGTACATCGTGGGTCCCACTCTAGGGTCTTCACTGTGGCGAATTGTCTATCGTCGTAGCGCCAAGCTTATGGATGCTCGGGACCGCGAATTTTACCAACGGATAGCCAAAAACAGAGTTGACGCCAGTCTTCAAAGCCCAACTAGCCCGGTACCAGATTATTATGGTAATCCTTCTTTGCATTGCTGTCTTCTATAATGTTGATGTTCACTGTTCTCTAGGTGAACGCGTCGGATCTCTTCGTCAGTACAGAAGAGTAAGTGATTTCGACATATACTTCTGTCACTGTCATCTCATAGTTATTTTCAGTGGCTCAGAGATCAGGGCAAGTACAAACGAAAGGTTTTGCTACCCGAAGAATAAGGGCCGCTTATGTCCAGCATAAACAATTGTAGGGACTAACGTTGTCTCAGACGAAGGATGTTCGGAGGAGTAGACGTTGGCGTTGTGATAATTAGGGATACTTCGATGTAGCTACAGCTCGAATTCAAATCTGTACCTGCATCCACAAAATTGAGGTACCGTGGGGATAGGTTACCCACGACCATGCTTTCCTCTTTAGGAACGTAGATTCCAAGCCGACGGCCTGCCCTTGGCCAATAACTCTTAGACGTTGCTTTTTTAAAGCTTATTACACATTCCAGGATCATAGCGTTGAAGACTTATTCGTTGCCCATATGATTTAAAAACTAAGTTGTGAGGCGGGCAGCCTACTTGAGCCTACAACCCCTCCACCCCGTTCACCGTATGTAGCCTGACTGCAACAGTGGAATAGCTTATCTCTATACTAGTACTTAGCTACGTGATTACAATAGCAAGAAATACCATCATATTCAGGTAGTATTATAGACATAACGATCTGGATCAGTGCTGTGGCTTCGTGACAAAGATACCTCCACTGGCTCCGATATGTTGTACGACAATGCAGGAACGCAGGATCCCAGTGTTGTATCCTGCCGACACAACCTTCAACCAGTCCTCCAGTGACGAGTGAAGGCTTGTTGTATTACCATGAGCAGAAGTGATAGGATCTGTTACTTGCTGGGCTTCTCTCTAGCTCATGAACGAAGATAGAAACGGCAGACTTCAAATCCATCACGGGTCTTTATCCTGGCGTCTAATCAGACAAGTCCATGTCAACCTCGTCACATCCATCGTAAGGAGTTGAAGACGGCGGTTGAAGATGGGGTGAATCGAGGGGAGGTGGGGAAATAGCAGGAGGCAATGGTGGTGGACTGGGAGGCGGCGGCGGAGGCGGAGGAAGAGAATACGAAGGTGCTGGTGGGTTGATGATACGTTCCCAAAGGGCACGACGCTCATCCGTGTACGTAGAACTGCCTTCGAATTCAACGGGGGGAAATGCAATTCCAGTGTAAACAGGCAGGAGCTGGGACGAAAAATGGGTATTTGGGTACTCAGCCCACCGTCGTCGCTCAGAAGGCAAAGAAGTAACAGCATCTGAGGATGCTAATGCATGACCACTGTCAAGCAACTGCACAGAGTCTAAATCATCAAAGCTTAAATATTGCGAACGGTCGCCCAAGATACCCTCGCCCAGTTCGACCGACAGGTCTCGTTCACCACGACTGCCGGCGTACTCGTCCATTATTCTCTGTCGGACCATAGCTTGAGGATCTGTAACACTGACCCAGCCTCTGGGATAGCCCCAGATTGCGATGTTCTCCAACCAATCACCATCCCTGGGTCCAACAGCTTCCCTCAACAGCTGCCCCCTCACTTCTCCCGGTTTGAAAAGTCCCAGCCAGTCTAGTCTCTGCTGGCGCCATGCTTCTGTTTGGTGCAGCCGTCGAAAGTCAGCCGGTCCGGTTGGTTCTTGGAGCAACTCAAATAGCTGGCGGGATAATGATATCAGCTCGCGATCTTTAGGTTCAGGACACGACGAGACAGAATGGTCTGGGGAACCACAGTTGAAACACCGGTGTTTATTCGAATTCGGGGGAACGTCGTCGGCCTCCTCGTGTCCTAAAATCTCCTGACTATGTCGTATGTAGATGCCGCTAGGCTCCCATCCGTATGGAGTCGCTGTCGCAAAGACATCGCTGAAGAACAGGTGCGACGATGGAGCCAGACTCAAGTCTCCGGCTCCTCCGCTTTCAGCTTGTCCCAGACTTCCAGAGCCTGAGTGACCGTGCTCGAATCCCATCGACCCTTTGCTATCTCCTTCCCGTCCAGATGTAGCGCTGGGATCCAATAGACATATTTGCGCTTCCACCTCTCCTGCCCAGGTTCCTGGATATTGACAATGTCCAGCTGAAATTGACGCTACGGGACGCAAATTTAACAAAATCAGGTGAACAGTACGACAATAACATACCGACTGCCTGACTTTCCCCAACTCGAATTTCGCCGTCTGTGATAGATGCCGTTAAGTTCATCATTTACTAACAATGAAATAAATGGCGAACATCACACAGAGAGCAATTAGGACCAGAGAAGAGCGTGAATCGTGGAATGCGAGGGAGTCGACTTGGCATGGAAGCAAAGGCAGATTTTGAACTCAGCTGAGAGGAAGGTCGGCCGAGCCCCAGCCCCAATCGATTTTACGCGGTGCCGATCTGCGGCCATCAAATTACATAGGCTTTGTCATTGCCTTTGGACGGCAACCCACGTTTAACGATGAACTGAAGGAGTGGCAGTGCCCGGATTTTGATCACAGGTACACCGTCTCCACTACGCGCCATCACTGCAGCGACTGCATTCCACTGCCCCACCACGCCTACTGGTATCTGTATTTATGGCGTACAGCTATGATATTCCGGATGGGTGATTTTCGGAAAATGACGTATTCGGAGCCAGCAACAATCACCGCAAACACATGACAGGCCGATGCAGCATGGCCATTAAAGTGACGCTATTGTACTTCTCTTCTTGGTTTTTCTCCTTATCTCCATACTATGTCTGTTACTGCAGAGCAGGCTAGCAGCAATAGCACTACTAAGACGTTTGTCACGGCGCTGGTCGTCAACGGTGGCCTTCTCGCGGTTGAAGTCGGGGCTTTTCTTATCTTGAAGCAGAAATTAGGAAGGATATACAGCCCGCGGACGTATCTGCCACCTCCAGAGTTCGTCGAGAAAGGCCTCACTTGTTTCCCTATTGCTGATGTCGTGAATCCAGTAAACGAGCAGAGGAATTACCGAAAGGCTTTTGGCGATGGGTCCCTGCCCTACTACTGTCGCCATCTGAGGATATCGTAAGTTGTGGCGTCTCTTTCCAGCGTCATTGAAGCTCATCTTCATTCCCAGATTCATAAGAACGGATTGGACTCGTGCGTGTACTGTTGGAATGTGGCCATCGATGACCCTCATGTCCCTGCAGATATATGTTTCTTCGATTCGTCAAGATGCTTATATGGATATTCGCCGTTTTCACATTCGTCACTATGGTTATCATTGTTCCGGTCAACGTTGTTGGTGTGCAGTCGAGCAACCCCGGGTTGGAGCGCATGAGTTGGTCGAAGTGCGTTAGCGTCGTCTGTTATATAATATATACTGATTCTTCTTCTTAGTATCGTCAATAAGGAGGATCAAAAACGCTTTGCCGCGCATATAGTCGTCGTCTATCTTCTGACTTGTAAGACTTTCGGCCATTTGCTCGCCGCGTTTGCGATTGACGGATATTTCTGTAGTCTTTATCTTTTACCTCATCCGACGCGAGATGCTTCACTTTGTGCACATGCGACATCAATTTCTCATCAGCAAGTCACATTCTCGCCTTGCTCAGGCGCGCACGGTCCTCATTACCTCCGTTCCGAACGAATTGGCAAACGAACATGACATGCGCGAATTCGCGAGTTTCATCCCTGGTGGAGTGGATAGAGTGTGGTTCTATCGTGACAAGAAGCTTTTGAACGAAATATTTGAGGAACGTCAGGAACTCTGTCAGAAACTTGAGTCCGCCGAAGCCGACATACTCAAACAGGCGACGAAAGCATGGCGTGCCAAACAGGCTGCCCATAAGAAGGCTTTGAAGAGGAAATCGAAAGACGAGGAGAGTAAAGAAGAACCAGAGCTGGTCCTATCCCCAGCTTCTCATGAGCTATTGGACGAGCTCGTTCCTGTTAAGAAAAGGCCAACCCATAGGACTGGTTTTCTGGGGATTTTTGGTCGCAAAGTTGATACCTTGGATTGGTGTAGAGTTTGTCCTGCCTAGTTTTGGGTCTATGCTTGAGGTTCTGACTAGAATTTCAGGAAGAAATTTCACGGCTAAACTCTGCTATCGAAGAAGAACGGGGAAAGGGTGAAGGGAATTTTCTCGGAAGCGCATTCGTGCGGTGCAACTTGCAAATCGGAGCTCATGTGCTTGCACAGTGCGTCAGCTACCATGAGGCAAGTCGGCCTTTTGTTTTTAGACACGTTGTTTCCTAACGGGAACCACAGCCACTCACCATGATCGACAAATGGATGGAAGCGCATCCTAAAGATGTTGTGTGGCGAAACCTTGATGATGGCGCCCTTGAAATGCGTGGCCGGTATCTCACCTCTTGGCTTGCTACCATTGGACTCATCATCGGTTGGGCGTTCCCTGTAACATTTATCGGAACGTTGAGTAACGTGGACGATCTTTGTGTCAAAGTGCAGTAAGTGTCCTCCTCGTGCCTGTCAAATTTCTATTGAAAAGTATGTCATGTTCAGCTGGTTAAAATGGGTGTGCACGGGTACGAGTCTGCTACAGATTGAAGGTCGGAATACATCTGATACACTATTGCAGCGCCGGATCCTGTCCCGGCTCTCATACAAGGCGTTCTTCCTCCGGCTCTTCTCGCCGGACTCTTCGCATTACTCCCTTTCATTCTACGCGGTGCGTCTCACAACTTCACTGATTAACCCCACTCATATCTGATCCAGCTCTCGCTTGGTATGAATGCATTCCGCGGTATTCGCTGATATCTGTTAGCGTTTATCGTCGATTTTTCTTATTCCTTTTGATGTAAGGATGCGCGCGCGCCGTCGATTTCAGTGCTTATGGTGTTCTTCTCATAGTCATGGTTTCCTCATCGTAACTCTGAGTTCCGGAATTACAAGAGGTTCGTCCTTCTCGTCAACTGTGCCTCCAACTCTCACCTTGTTTTTTTCTCTATAGCTATCCAAGATGCGAGTCAAGACTTGTTGTCCTGTGTATGCGACTGGACTGATTTATGAGTACAGATTATTGAACAGCCTACACAAACAGTCCAGAAGCTCGCTCAACAGCTTCCTGGCGCCTCTATATTCTTCTTGACTTACATGTGTTCGTTTTCCTCTCGCCTTTTGCTTTTTTGTGGACGCTGAGGGTCTATGGTGTTCAGTGACGCAAGGATTTGCTGGTGCAGGAGGCGCGTTGGCACAGCTGATGCCTCTTGTCCTACACTTCATTAGGAAGTGGTTTTTGGGGCGTACACCAAGACAAGCATATTCAGTGCGTCAGCGTGATACTATCTTATACTCGCGATGCTAACTTCCGTTTCTTCATAGGTTACCTATATGATGCCCTCGGTTCGTCGCTCTCATGCACAGGCTTAATTCATGAACTAATACTTGATGCAGGCTGACTTCGGTATCATCCTTCCGAGACTATCTCTACTAGCGACTATCGCGTTCGCTTATAGTGTGTTGAACCCACTTATTAACGCAATGGCACTGATCAGTTCGTCTATGACCTTACTTCATGTCTTCATACGTCTAAGGGATTACCCAGGCTTTGTCATGTTCTATCTTGCGTTCAAGTTCCGTGAGTAAATCTTTTTCACTAGAATGACTGCAGCCTTTGATATTCCTTCCTTCAGTCTGTACGCAGGTGTTTGACCAGCCTGATCAATCCGAAACAGGGGGTTTGTATTTCCCTATGGCAGTATCAAATCTTTGTGAGTTACGTTTTCCACGTGAATGTAATGCATATGCCAATGAATTGCAAATCCTAGTTGTTGGTCTATATATCCAACAAATCTGTCTCGCATGTCTGTTCTTCTTGAAGGTCTCGGTCACTAAAACATCTTCTATAATTGAGGGCGCGTTCATGATCATCCTCGTGGCGATCACTACTTGTGTTCAGATATACATAAATCACAGCTTTGATCGTAAGTTCCTTGAGTTTCAACGTTACGTAGCGTTCTAACTCTCTATAGCTATTACCACATATCTTCCTATGTCTCTGGCAACCAAGAAAATGGTTAAGCGGTATGAACAAAGACGACAACAGAAAGCTGGAATGTCCCCCGTGGATATTGAACTGGATCTGTTCAGCCGACAGCGTGAGCCTTCCTCCTCTCTGTTTTTGTATGCTGTTGGCTCAATACTTTATAGATATGAAAAAGATTAGGAAGCAAATAAAGCAGCTTCCCAAGACGCTGGATAACACGTTTGATAACTTGAAATCCAAGGTTACGTTTGAGGATGAGGTGACAAGAAAGCGCTCAAAAGAATGGAATGGAAGTGCTTCGAATGAGGCCGAAGAAGAAGACGTATACCTTCACGAGGCAGTTGATTCTGCCGAGGCCAGCGGTATTGATCGTCCAGACGTTCCCTCCGCGCTGATCCGGCAGGGCTCCGATGCATCCAGGAAGTCGTCTGCATCTCAACATTCCAGTAGGAGTAGCATTTCCGAAAAGTCGGCTCGAACGAAGTCGATGGACAGCAGACGTCCCATATTGGAGCCTCTGGAGCCTTCTGAGGAAGGGTTGTGCGACGAAGAAAGTGATGACGAAGCTGACCAGGATGAACACGCGTTCGACCATCCTTCGACGTATGTGGAGCAGCCATGGATATGGATTCCGCATGACGTGCTAGGGTTGAGCCGAGTGCTGGTGGATGACCTGAAGAAGGCGGGCGTGGAGGCGAGTGATCAAGGGGCCATGATGGATAGGAAGGGCGTGGTTGAGGTGACTAGAAATCCTCCCGATGAAGATTGGGCCGGCGGTCATGACCGATAGTGGTAGCTGCGATGTTTGTCTTTCCAAGAATCGGGGGATACCATACTACATTGACATACTCCACCAATATCATTGTACTATACACGCGAAACACGCGGCAAGTCTATTTGGAGCATGGCGGAGGCTGCGCTTGACATCTACGTCGTTCGGCTTTCAATTCACCGATGCCGAGCAGGTAGCTTTGGATCGACGGTTTCCTACGCGTAGAAGGATTTATATGGTCCACATTTCGACGTCGATTGTCCGTTCCGTATCCTTCTGATTTTTCCTTGACAGCCAAATCATTCTTAGGACCAACATGTCCGAATGAGTTCATATAATACTAGGTATGGGGTACGCACTACAAAGCTTAGTCTGTTGCTCGATTCAAGGTGATCGATTGACCTGGACTAGGGTGGTCGACACGTCTATACAGTAGATTATACTTGGCTTGTAATAAAGAACCTCCTTGATATAGAATCTGTCGACCATTATGCTGTCGACGCAGCTGGATACCTATCCAGAAATATACTTGCATGTTTTACCTGATGCTTAGTAAATCGGCGATTCGGAACGATGTAAGGAGTAGTATTGACGCTGATTGTTATGAGTCCATGACACTATGACAGACATCTAAGAAACTGAGTGTAATAATTTAGACAGTATAAAATGAAGTATTGCTTATTCTCTATATTCTCCCCAAAGGTCTCCCAAGAAGGAGATATCGTGTAACAGTCATCAGGATAACACCCAGTAGTATCGTGCTGCCTGCGAAGTATTGTTAGGTATGCTTGCAAGCAGGCACATTGACCTCACCTGCGAAGAAACCAACGGCCTGGAACCCTTTTGTGGTGGAATTGATATCCCCAGATATCGGAGGGCCAACTAGTGCCCCGATGGAAAGAATACTCATACACATGCCAAGTCGACGACCAACATCGCTCGGGTCACCCATTGCCATCAAGGGACTAGGCAGTAAAGACATATAAGCACCAGAAGAAAGGCTGAATAAATTATTAATAAATGCATTAGCGATGGGGAGTTTGAGCATACCCATATAGAATAGCAACGCATATCAGGGATTCTTGATTTGGGGCAAAGGGCCAGGAATATGTGAATATGGCTGCAAATGAGGTTAAAGGAATCATGATATTGAGCGGGCCTAGGACATAGTTAAGCGAATAGATTTGGGTTGACGTGTGTAAGCTTACCGAAACGGTCAGAAAGGCCTCCCGCAATGTATCGCCCGACACCGCTAGAGCAGTTCACGATGGCGACCAAATAGAACGAAATATCAGCCGAGATGCCTAGCGAGACAGCGCTGACATCGATGTATGTTAACACTTATCATTAGAACACTATGTTAGTTTCGAACAAGCACTTAGGCAAAGATAAACCCAGCACACTGACTTGTGTAGATTCCGAGGAAAACGAAAAAAGCAGAGACACAATAGCAAGAGAAAGGAGCGGATCTAAAAGAGCGGAAGTTGAAGAGGCCCCCAACGACATTGGCGGGTGGTAAACGCCGTTTCAAAGTCTGCTTGAAGTGAGAAAAGGCGCCACACGACTTCGTAATGATCACATACAGCATTTGCCAAACAGAGTGTAGCCAAAAGAACGAAACCAATGACCCGCATCGTCCACGAGAATCTTTCAGAATTCAGATACACGTAAATTCCTTAGCGAGAATGTCCAAGGAGCAAACACATACCCAATACGAGGTATCAGGTTTCTAGCCATAATCGGAATGACGGTGCCGCCTATTGATGACCCAATCGCTACGAGGCCTAAGGCCATACCCCGCTTCTTTTTGAACCAATGGGCGATGACGGCCATCGTGGGCCCAAATATTCCGCCACATGCGAGCTTAAAAGGACAATTAATAACCTCTAGGATTAATATAGGAAATACACACCCCGACTGCGAGCCCTTGACAGAGAAGAAACTGCCAGTATGCAGTACATTCGGCAGTCAGAAAGGTGGCGAGAATCAGTAAGGTGCTGCAAGAAAGGAGGATTGTATGGAAGTAACCCAAGTCGAAAAGGCGGCCAACGAGGATTCCTGGAAGGAACACAAGGCAGTACTACACGGTTTGATGAGTAGCAGCGGATGTAGGAACCAATGTCGTACGTACCTGTATAGAGCCGATCCACGCGCTGAAACAACAGGCGGTCAGTGAACCGAGAAAGCAAGAGACAACCTTTCTTACATGCTTGAAGGCAACGAGTCCTTCAGAAGAGTTTCCTGATAGTATGCTTGAAAAACCTGTGGACCGTATGCGATTAGTGGATGTACCATTGCTACCGAGGTGAAAACTCACGCCCCAGGCGTTGACATAGCCGAATCTGGGAACAATCGGGTATGGTAGAGTCAGCAGAAGAATTTAGTCCCGAGAATCTGGAAGGTTTACGTTGTAAACGTGCAACACATGCCCTGGAAGAAGAGCCACTTAATACAATAGCTTGTTGTACCCTGGATGTAAGTACTCACACCAAATACGACCAGCCACGCTTTAAGGCCACCGTCGGGAAAATCAGAGCTGCCCATCATAGTCGTTATGGGTACTCTGACTTGGACGGGCTCGGGCACACGTTCTTTGTCGTCCGCGCTCCCAATGGTCAGAGTACGGTCGACCTTGACGCCGTGCCCAATAGAAGAGGCATCTGCGTGGTCGCTGTACAAGGGGTCGAAGAACTTTTTCTGGGACATGAAAGAACACTCGGCGGTGGACATGAGGAGAGGGGGGATAGTAGATACACGAGGAGGCCAAGTTGCTCTCGTCTTTTATACATCCTCGAAATCATGACGCCGTTATAGAGATTCATGGATCTTGCTACAATCGGAAGAACTAGAAAGGATATCGCGTGTGATCCATAGGATCAGGAAAATGTAACGCTAACCTTGTTCTATTGCACACCCGCAAATCAGATAATACGAATGCATTCCCATGACTTGACAGATAAAAGAGCCGGCTGGGTAATACTAACATCCGCTGAAAGAGCGTCTCCGGATGTTTCTGTGTTAGAAGACAATGTTGCATCCGCCTCAGAGCGCATATATCCATTATCCGTGGGATGCCGTAAACCGATAAGCTTTTTGAGGTTGCACTATCTCTTCAATGATATATTCTTGGGAGGATCGACAACGGACGGAGAAAACGAATCATTCGCTTCTGCCAGAAATTCTGTGACGCGAAGTTGAGTCGCAAGGGACCCGCAATGAGGGTACTTTGGAAAAGGGGTACTTTCCGACCTTGAGCGGTGAAGGAAGGCAAACAAGAACCCAAAAGGGAAATACAATTGAAACACAGCGACTCCAGTTCATAACGGAACTAGGTCGGCGATTGGTGTAAGATACGACGCGTCAAGAGCATGAGACGCGCGAGACAGAAAGACGTTTTAATCATTGAAACGAGGAAGAACATGTTGCGACACGACGTCGGTTAATTGACACGTGTTGAATCACTGAGTACATCGTGATCCTAAGCCCATTTGAAGAAAACTATCTTTTACACATCTGCGATGAGCTGAGAGAAAAGTACGCTGGTAGACACATACCTTCGCAGCGATCACCGGTCAGACGAAGGGGACAACCTTAAGCCCGCAATAGATTGAAGAGGATCTGGGGTTCTTCTTCGACTCAGGTGGTCGAAGAGCTCGGCGGAAAGTACGGAAATTGAAACGTGCAGCTTTGCATTTCCTAAATTTCTAGAAGGAGTCCAGTCAATCGTACTTTTCAATCACGAATATGGTGTCATGATCTCAAATGAATGCTACAGAAACCTTGAGGTAACCTGCAGAGCTTGCGCCAAGGCAAGGCTGAAACTATGTATAGTCCGTGCCAAGTTATGTCCAGGACATGCCAGTGTGAAAAGAATACGGCAATCTTGGTCGGAAGGCGGACCCGGCGGACCGTCGACATGTCACTTTGTGACTGGTGACGCCGAATACGGAAAGAGCTCTCGAAAAAAATCTCAGCGAGCTCTTCCCATTAACAACACCCGTGAGCGGGCGAAATCTACACCAGTCAAGCACATATATCATGGCTTTTGGTCTGTGAACGTTCTTCATGTAGTATAACTGATGTGCTGACCTTGTTATGCCTCTTTTAGGTGCATCTGGAGGACGAGGCGGATTTGGAGGACGAGGTCGTGGAGGTGATCGCGGAGGTGCTCGTGGTGGTGCTCGTGGAGGACGAGGTGAGTCAAATCATATTCTCTAATGAAGACATTAATATATCCCTTTCTTAGGTGGCTTCCGTGGAGGTGGTGTCCAGAGTCGGGGCGGACGAGGAGGAGGAAGAGGTGGTGACCGCGGCGGGCGAGGAGGCGGAGGTAGGGGTGCTCCACGAGGCAGGGGTGGACGTGGTGGAGGACGAGGTGGTGCCAGAGGAGGCTCCAACACCGTCCTCGAGCCCCACAGACACCCTGGTGTCTTCATCGCCAAAGGCAAAGAGCATCTCCTCGTCACAAAAAACCTCGTACCAGGAGAATCTGTGTACGGAGAGAAACGGATATCTATTGAAGGTGGTGTCGACGGCACCAAGACTGAGTACAGGGTGTGGAATCCCTTCCGGAGTAAGTTGGCTGCTGGCGTATTGGGTGGTCTCGACGATATTTTCATTGCGCCTGGAAAAAAGGTGTTGTATCTCGGTGCTGCGAGCGGAACGAGTGTCAGCCACGTTGCTGATATCGTTGGACCAGTACGTTCTCTCTTCCTTTTCTTTCTCTTTTTTTTTTCTCATATGATTTCGGCTTGCAGGAGGGCGTCGTATATGCGGTCGAATTTTCATTGCGATCTGGCCGTGACCTTATTGGTATGGCTAAGAAGCGAACAAATGTTATTCGTAAGGCAACTCGCAGCCACGCTTGATTATGTGCTTATACATTCTTGTTCTAGCTATCGTTGAAGATGCCCGTATGCCGCAAAAATACCGGATGCTGCTATCACAGGTCGATGTTATCTTCGCTGATGTTGCGCAGCCCGACCAGGCTCGTATTGTCATTCTGAATGCGGAACATTTCCTCAAGGTCGGCGGGCATGTGGTTATATCAATAAAAGCCAGTTGTATCGACTCAACGGCGGCCCCTGATGCTGTCTTTGCATCAGAAGTTGCCCAGCTGCAGAAGGAGCATTTCAAGGCTCTTGAGCAGGTTCCTCTAGAACCTTATGAGCGAGATCACGCTATGGTATCAGGTATGTTGTCTTTTTTGACGCAGACCTTGTCTGATTCCTTTGTATTGTAGCTGTCTACCTGCGACATGGGGCACCTAGTGCTTGATTTCTGACTTTGTTACTTTCAGCCGTATCTAACCACAGGTCCTCGAACAGTGTCGTCTCGGTTGGATGTCGAGAGCGAACGCCATCTTGGCAAGTTGGATACCTTTTTTCATCTACAAAAGTATCTGGTGCTGCATTCTGCCCTACAACGATGATTTTTTTGCTGTCTCTTTATTTCTATAAATGTAGATTCGATGTATTCCAATGGGTCCCGTAATTGAAAAGTCCGAGTGACATTAGAAAGAGAGAGAGAAAACATCTGGTATTTGTTAAAAGTATCTTAGTATCTCCGAGCGGGATATCGCACGGGAACGTGATTCCAACCTTTGTTAGCTACTACCATCATCACGATGAGCGTTACCCCGCCGCCTGCTCCATCTTCTACCTCAGACCCCATCTTTCTCAACAATCCATACACCGACCATCCTAGCCTCTCCGCAGTTGAAGCAGATGTCTTATGGGAGTACGCAAAATTGGCTGCGAATGTCAAGCAAGTAGGTACAAACCTATCATGGAGACTGCTAGTTTACGAAGGATCGCTTCTAGGTGGCTAGCAAAGCTAAGGGATTATCAAAGGAGCCTGATGAACAGTTGTTGGCGCGCTTGAGGGATCTGGAGAAGAAGATGGGGCTAGTATTGACATTGGTGTGTACATTCTACGTGCTAGTTTGACTAAAGGCTAACAACAGGTGCCGCGACTAGTTCAAGGCCTCTATCTGGGGCGTCATCAATGAGCAACAATAAGTCGGGGCTTTGCTTGCCGGTGGAGGTTTATCAATATCATTGACGGCGACGAATCCATTAGAGATTTTCTCTTGCATACTCCACCCTCTTTGCTCCTCGATGAGGCATATGTATTGTCGCTATATGCAGTGCGTTCCCGACAGAGTGACTATCCAAGCCTTTTGCTGAAGGGATGAACATCCGGTGGACGGGCGCCACGGCTTCTTCTACCTACCTCTTGAAAGGGACAAAAAAACGGTGCTGGTCGTGAGTGCCCTTCCGCTACTTGAACATCCACATCATTCATTGCCTACGATACTCAGCTATGGTGGAATGTCTGCATCTGAGCAAGGCAAATGCAGGTCAATCGATCGGAACGTTAGCATCTGGGAGGCACTGTTATCTACACGGCTCGATGAAACTGTGTGTAGCTGTCAGTATGCAATACTAATACTAATACATGTAACAGCTCTCACAAACCGTCAACTGGCATTTTATCCCTCGTCTTATCTGGATGTAGATTAAATAATTTCCTAGCGCACGGCAGGTCATAATTCTAAATTATCTTTCCACAACTACTACAAAATGAAGCCTTACACCCAGAGCTACACACATTTCATAAACATAGCTGTTCAAGGCGTCGTAATAAGCCTTCGTCAATATTTGAGTTCAAGATCCTATCGGCCAATTGGACCATTCAGAAATTCGAAGAAGCTCAAGACGGTAACTGAACCTATTGTTTAAGATCTTCCACCACAAGGCGCCAGGGTAGGTACTATAATGGTCTCTTCGATACTATCACTTCTTCACTAATTTTTGCTGCAAGGTCACGATGGCAAACACCGGCCCGCCCAGATAAAATGAAAGAACATGGCCTGCAACGAGGTCTTCCTTCAGGACATCACAGGCCTTTAACTTTAACCGCTCTACGTCGCGGTAGCCTTGAAAATGCTCCTGAAGAACTTTATAATTAGCAACACGGACTGATGTCAGCACGAGTTTTTGATTTTTGTACACTCAAGCAATGTTCAGCCGGACCGTGACGCTCCTCTCCAAGTGATGCGCGAAGGGTAAGAGGCACACCACCATTGATCTACTCCCTTTGTCAGTGATTCTCGGGGTCTCGTGTCATCTTCTCCCAGTCCATATAACTCCCCAGCGTCTCCGACTATCGAAGACCTTCCAATTCGCCCACTATGGTTAAGTTCACCAGTGGTATGTGGTGGGTCGGTCCGCACATTTCCATCAGTTGGGCCACGGAAGTCGTCAAGAGCGAAGCCTTTGAAGATCGGATACGATGTGTTGTGGTAAGCTTTGTGGACGACTCCCCGCTGAACTTGCGCTTATTGCAGTTATGTAGTCGACGAAGCGGATTAATCATCGTGGTGATACGCTCAATACCCCGACCATCACCATGGAGTGCTCTTCGCCAATCCCTGATACCCTGTTCCTTGAAGCTTATCACTGGAAGGCGCAGCAGGCGACGTTAAATGGACCCGGCTATGAAGTGTTCCCTGATGTCAACATTGATAAACTCGTAGGCTTATCTACAGATTATCACTTGAAAGACCATCTCAAAACTATCTAAACAGTCCACCGATCGGAAAGATGGGCTACAGACATCGAAGACCGATACAGAGCTCAAGATCGCGACCAAAACGTTGTCCGCCGCATTCAATACGCTTCCCGGAACTTTTAACCTTGACATCAAGTCCCATAATGTCAAGAATCCGACGAGTATCGCATCGTCGCCAGACTACCTTCTCACTCAACTTGGCTGGCGATCTGTCGGTTATGTCAAACACGATACAAACTTTGATCATCCTAATCTCTATCTATCTGATCCTGACAAAGGAGAGAAGTGGATGACGATGCAGTTCCAACTTTCTGTTGGCGAGAAGATATATGGTCTTGGAGAACGATTTGGATCATTCATCAAGAATGGGCAGGTTTGTGATCTTTCGCCTTATTTGCATATGCTCCCATTACAAATTTTTTTTAGACCGTAGACATGTGGAACGAGGATGGTGGGACGTCGTCTGAACTAACGTATAAGAATGTGCCCTTCTACATCAGTTCACGGGGCTACGGGATATTCGTTGCGTGTCCAGGTGCCGTCAGTTTCGAGGTCCAAAGCGAAAGTATGCCTCTCTTCTCCTGAGCATCAACCATATATTTACCTTCTCACAGGGACTACACGCGTCAATATATCTGTACCCTTTGAGAAACTGTCCGCTTACATTATACACGGCCCCACGCCTGCAGCCATCATCGAGCGATACACGATGATCACTGGTCGCCCTGCCCTTCCTCCTGCCTGGACATTCAATCTCTGGTTGTCAACATCATTCACGACAAAATACGACGAAGGAACAGTGACGAAATTCTTGAAAGGGATGGAGGACCGTGACATTTCTGTCGGCGTTTTTCATTTCGATTGTTTCTGGATGAAAGGATTTCACTGGTGCGATTACGAATTTGACGCCGATCTCTTCCCGGATGCCAAAGGGCAGCTGTCCCGGCTCAAGGAGAAAGGGTACAAGATCTGTGTCTGGATAAATCCTTACATAGCGCAAGAGAGCAAGATTTTTGACGAAGGCGTGAAGAACGGTTACTTTATCAAGAAGCAAGATGGGAGCGTGTGGCAATATGATTACTGGGTAAGTCTTTCTGGGGTTCCCGTTTTGTTTCGTCATATTTATGTGTACATTCAGCAAGCCGGCATGGCATGGGTGGACTTTACGAACCCCGAGGCATGCAAATGGTACCAGTCAATGCTGACGGCCCTCATGGATATGGGAGTGGACTGCTTCAAGGTACCATCTTTTCCTGCCTATGTGTGTACCACTCACCTTCATTCACTCCATGTAGACCGATTTTGGTGAACGAATCCCCAACGGTAACACGGTATATTTCGACGGGTCTGACCCAGAAAAGATGCACAACTACTACGCGTTTTTGTACAACAAGGTCACTTTTGACGTCATTGAGAAGTACAAGGGGAAGCACCAAGCCGTGGTTTTCGCGCGTGCAGCAACGGCTGGAGGTCAACGCTTCCCGGTCCATTGGGGAGGTGACCCGATGTCGACTTTCGAGGCCATGGCAGAGACTCTGCGAGGTGGTATGAGCCTGGGACTTTGCGGATTTGGTTATTGGGCTCACGATATCGGTACTTGTGTTCCGGTATCAGCGCCTTATATTGTTGCTGACAATTATTAAAGGTGGTTTCGAAGGAAAACCTGATCCGGCTCTTTACAAACGTTGGTTCGCCTTCGGATCGTTGTCAAGTCATTCCCGACTCCATGGAAGCGGGAGCTTCCGTGTAAATTCCTTTTTCGCTCTTATAAAAGTGGATATATACTGATGCAACGTACAGGTACCCTGGCTTCTCGACGAATCGGGCGAAGCCGACGTCGTCTTGAAGAAATTCATCGACCTCAAACTGACTTTGATGCCTTATCTGTTCATCACGGCGATCAAAACGCACCAGACGGGAGTTCCTATGATGCGCCCATTATTCGTTGAATTTCCGGAAGATCCAACGGCTTGGAACATAGATACGCAGTACATGCTTGGGCCCAATCTCATGGTTGCCCCCGTCTTCAACGCCGAAGGAACTGTGCAGTTCTACGTTCCAGAAGGCGATTGGTACGGAATAATAGATAGGAAGACCCGCACTGGCCCCAAGTACTTTACCGAGACTCACGACTTCATGAGCCTTCCTCTTCTTCTAAAGCCTGGCGGCGCTGTCGTCATGGGAAATCCCAGTGGCAGCCATGGTCGGAAACTGGCTGTTTACGATTACACTTCGGATTTTACCGTTCTTGTGAATCCGCCTTCGAAGGAAAGGATGGAAATCGACGTTGAACTCCCAAATAGTGAAGGTGACATCGTGGCCCTCTTGAAGGTGGAAGGAAGTTTAAGGACTGGGATTACAGTGAGTGTCATAAGAGGGACTGTGAGGGGTCCCTGGAGGGTCAGAATCGTAAGAGAATTGGGGGAACTCGATGCTGCGGTTACTCAGGAGACGACGGTTACAGTACATGTGCCTGTTTGATCGTTAATTTTTTTTAACTGTGGCTATAAATACTGCTAGAACAAATATAAACTTGTTCATTCTATTAAAAGAAACACTCCTGGTAACCAGTTGAGGCAGATAAGTAACTTGTCATAGTTTATGATCCGCCCTGCCCTGCCCCAACGTTGATATTGAAGGCTCTGTGACGTGAGAAGTATGTACATTCCGTCTAGGCAGAATTTGCGGAGTGCGAATGAAGATATATCAGGCATCAGTGTAAAATATGCCTGCCTAGTGTCCTATCAGTGCCTCTGCATACCAAAGTATGAACCGCCGCAGTGATCGCAACTTCGCAGTTATCGTACACAATACAATCACTGAGCTTGGCCAGGAACTGTGCTGTGCCAGAGTTAGTCTACGTTTTGCGCGCGTCCAAGGATAGGATCCGATTAACACTTACAAGAGACACGTTTTGCCTGCTGAGGGCCTGGGCAGAGGACATATTGGGTGGGATGGATGCTTGCTGAGGCCAAGCGTCCTGCAGCCAGCTGCGCTGACGTCATTTTATGTCAAGCAAGCACGACGTCCGGCAGGTCGGACCGCCTGTTCAATGTCCCACTTGTTGCCCCGTTGTTCTACTAACAGGTGGAGGCTTCGTCCCTTCCTTTACCACCCACCACCTCCTCTTCCCTTCTGTGCTTCTTATTTTTTGTCTCCTTTTCAGCCAAGTAAAGTCGTTAGACGGGCCTTTCCTTTCTAGAATCTAGATGTTCCTTCTCCATGTGTTATCACTGTACATCCTGCTTCTCATCACCTGTCAGGACGTCTCAGCAACAATTTTCTCCCGTGTTCATGATGTTGCTTTTCGCCACACAAAGAATATAGCGCGCGACCTGCGCCTGGCCTTCGGTACATTGCTGATCTCTCAACAGACCCAAATCGTACCTCAGATACAGTTAACTTATTGTTCAATTGGGTCATCGAACTCAAGTGACAATAACTACCGTGGTGGTTCAAGTGGCAATATTCGCGGTGGCTCGGCCACCGCCAGCAGCACTAGAGCAGCATCCGCTGGGGGTGCTTCAGCCACTGCTTCATCTTTTTCCTCGCCATATACCTTGGTGGAAAACCATGTGCGTTTAAATTCCTGTAGATCTGCAACTGGTGTTGATATGAGTGGTTTAGAATGGCACAGGTTTTTTTAGTGGCTGGACCTTCTGGACAACTTCGGACCCAACTAATGGCTCGTGGTTTACTCGTCTGATTGGTTTGTACGCACTATTGAACATCTTCTACAGGTATTGTAGATTATGTCGATGAGAGCACTGGAGTAGGTCTACCAATTTACTGAGTTTTCCAGGTCTAACGGCCGGTAAATAGAGATCGAATGGCTTGGTGGAAGTGAATTCCGATGGCAATGCTATCATGCGTGTCGAGACGACGGGAACGGTATCTGCAAACCGTCAAAGCATCCGCATAACCACAGAGAGTTCATACAATAAGGTCCTCGTGATTCTGGACTCCGTACATATACCCACGGGCTGTGGAACGTGGCCGTGAGTCGTGTTATTCGTCATTCCTGGTGTCCATTCATGCTTTCGTCATGCAGTGCGTGGTGGTCGAACGGTAAGAGAAGCGTTGTTGGTTTGCCTATTCCCGATTGAACTGATCGTATGTAGGGCCTAACTGGCCCGATGGCGGAGAAATTGGTTTATTCCATTCCATGCTTTCTGTTTCTGTTTTTGACTGAATGTACATGACTAGACATTGCGGAAGGGATTAATGACTACACGAATAATCAAGCGACGCTTCATACGGATGTCGGATGCACATTACCGTCCATAAATGCCGATGCGCTTAATATAACTGGCACCGCGGTTGGCGGGACCAACTGCGCAGCAAACGAGACCAGCAACGCGGGTTGCGGATTCCGCTCCGCATCTGACGTTTCCTTCGGCGCTGCTTTCAATGGCAACGGCGGCGGGGTTTATGCTAGTATGTATGGTCCCTTTCTTGCACAAATAAGCACTCATTACGCGTCCGGCACCGTAGTGAAATGGGATGACGATGGTGTTCAGGTGTACTTCTGGACTCCGGATTCCGTTCCATCGGATGTTGATGCTGGAACGCCTGTCCCCGCTAGATGGGGGGTGCCAATGGCCAACTGGCCTTCATCGACATGTAATTCGACTAAATATTTCTACGATCATTCGTTCATCTTCGACACAACATTGTGGTTAGCCAAATTGTTTTTCCCGGAAAGAAATGATGCTAATTTTGGCACCAGTGGTGACTGGGCGGGTAGTGCGTGGAACAGCTCGGGGACACCAGGCCAAGCCCAAAGTTGTGCTGCACGGACGGGATATTCGACTTGTGAGGCTTTTGTCCGGGCAAGCGGAGCATCGTTTGACGAAGCATGTGAGTGACCCTTTCCTTCAGTCCGTATTCCGATGTTTATGGAGTTGGCAGACTGGGAAATCAAAAGTGTCAAGTTTTACCAACTTGACTGACGAAATCTTTATCAATCTACTGCGGGAATCACAATGTATATGTATTCAGAAAGGGATAAAACGTAAGTATTGTTTGTTGGCGAACTGGAAGACCCAGCAGAAATTGTAGTAGCCGAGGACTGCCTTATCATGATCGCGTTGCTTGTTATTATCGGCTCCGCGAGCTTCTACCAAAGAAGACTTTGTTGCAGCGTCTGGCGAAGCTGAGTCAAAGGGCATTATTCTACGCTTTACGTGGTGCTACGCGCTTGGACACTCTGACTGTGCTTTCGTTAGGCAAATTTTCTTAGAGATAACTTGGCGCCACGCCGGTGCATCGCCGCCTTGGCCTGGTATGCAGGTTGCACGAGCTGGGCTGTGCCATGCACGGCCGCCAAGAACGTGTAGCCCAGTCTCGAGCTCGAGTATAACGGAACCATGAAGTCAATACTACTGTAACTACATAGCTTGACATTGCGTTCGCGGTGTTCTCAACTTCGTGTGGGAGCGGTGGACAGTTTGCTAATGCTCACAGCTTATGTTGTTTGATGAAGCAGCTTGGAGAACCCGTCGTTCGTAAAAGAATGCCGAAGTCTTCAATTTTATTGCCCTGGTTGTCATGACGGATGCTGAGACTGGGTCCGCCCGTTATGGAAATTCCATGTGCTGACATCCTTGAGGGGCGTGGGAAACGCTTCTACGTTCAGACCGTCCGTGTTGTCCAGAGCTTTCCAAGACTTTCGTACTGAAATCCATCAGAACGGTGCAGCTGGGGATGAAAGCTTGCAGCGGAGCTTAGTTCTTGGTCCAAAATCTTTTGCAGAACTCGACTGACGAGCTCTTCTAATCTCCTTTAAGTGATCTCGATTGATCTTGATGCGTCCCACGGACGCGTTGCCTGTTGGAAAATGGTGTGTATGTAATTATTTTTTCCAGGGATCATGCGTTGATTGTCAAATATGCGTCAATATGCGCAGTCTTAGGTCACTATAAGCCCGAGCCCAGTTACTTTTCCCACATAGTCTTTCCTTCTTTCTCTCATCTCCACCCGCTCTCGGCTACGCACCTACGCTCTTTCGAAATTCCACTCTCTCTTTAGGCACGCGCTCTCGTATATAAACCCCGTTGTATTCCTGGCTATCCAAGAGCCAACGACTCCCCTCGTAGCTTTCACGTTCCTTGACAATGCGGCTGTCACTCCAGTTCACTTTACTTGCTCTTACCTCCTCGGTATTTGCCTCCCACGGATTCAAAAGACATTCCAAGCGATCATCTAGATTGCAAGCACGCTCTGAGACTGGTATCGCCTACTATGGATTCGAGGTAGGGGTATTCGCTGGCATTTCTTGATCGTCTTCTGATTTTGTTCTTTAGAATAGCACTATGACTGCTTGCGGTGTATATTCCAATGACACGGACCTTATCATTGGTTTGAGCACAGACTACGTGACTTGGGAAAGCAGGGATAACTGCTTCAAAACTGTGCGCCGACATTCGGAGTCCGTGTTTTGGTATCTGATGATGGTTTTACAGGTCACTGTTTCTCTGAGAGACGATCCATCCAAGTCTGTCGATGTTACGGTCACAGATGCTTGCAAAGATTGCGGCGATTCGGCTAACGTGTATCTTTCAATGGCTGCGTTTGAAGCCTTGTCAGAGTTGACACCCGGCATTTGTATGTCGCCGCACTATCTATTGTCGTATCGGCGTGTTCTGACGTGACAATCCTTCTACTCAGTGAACATTACATGGTCATTCACTGATGACTTTGTTTCGACGAGTGTGGCAACAACATCCACTGAGGCAGCAACAACATCCTCTGAGGCAGCTACTTCAACAGAGACATCCTCTGAAGCGGCGCCGACGACAGAAGCGACTACAACCTTTGCAACGACTACTGAAGACCAGAATACCTTTGCTGCTACTACCTCTAGTGCGTACTCCTTACTTTCAGAAGGGTGATGAACTGACATTGCAATAGCGTCGTCATCGTCTGCTGCTGCCTCGACCTCAGCCTCATCCTCAAGTGGAGGTAACGTGGGCACATCGTACACGACGTCTAGCGATGGCTGGACACTTAAGACTCCGTTGAAGGGCCAGGATTTGATCGACTATTTCCACTAGTACGTGGGCGTTTGTTCTTTCCAAGGCGGATGCTCATCAGTCTTAACAGTGATGTCGCGGCCGCTGACAATGACGGCGTGGCGAATTACGTGGATGGTTCTTCTTCAGGTCTTGTCTATCTCGACGGCGATGAGAACGTGATCATTGCTATCGATACTGCCGAGTGAGTGACCTCAAATGTCTGCTCCTTGCAGACAGGATGACTGATGATTGTATAGAACAGTAGCTCTCCGTAACTCAGTTCGGATGGTTTCAAGTACCACCTTCAACCCAGGTGAGACGATGCCGCCGTTCTTACTCCTAGCCATCAATATCACTAATACCGTATCCAGGCTACTTGTTCTTGTTTGATATCAAGGAAATTCCTGCCGCCTGCGGAACGTTAGTCGCGCGCGCTTTCTTCTCACTATCATTCCTGACCTTGTTTTAGTTGGCCTGCTGTGTGGTTCACTGGCTCTAACTGGCCCGATGATGGTGAAATTGTGCGTTTTCTAAGTTTCCCAACTTTGTTCACCAGTTCTGAGCTATCTATCTCCCTAGGATGTCGTCGAGGGTGTCAACTAGTACGTATTACTATCAATTTGCCAGATCCCAGGTACTGATTAGGTGTAGCTACACCAAGAACATCGTTTCCATCCACTCCGGCGACGGATGCACCATGTCTTCCTCAACTCTGTCGTCCCTAGTTCAAGCGTCCTTGATCGTTGCAGGTGATAGCAATTGCGATGCCTACGTGTCTACGACCGGTTGTGGTCTTTCTCTTGACTCCACGTCTTCGTTCGGCCTTCCATTCAACCAGGCTGACGGTGGAGTCTACGCTCTCCAGTTCACCGACTCCGGTATCAGCATGTACTTCTGGAACACCGGCAGCGTCCCCGATGATGTCGTCAGCGGATCTCCCAACCCCAGTACCTGGGACGCTGTTGTCTCGTATAGCGCTGACGCCTGCGACCCCTCCTCGCACTTCAAGGACCTCATGATGGTTATCAACACCAACCTTGGTGGAACCTTTGCCGGCGCTGATATTTGGTCCACTGGTAAGCCGTAAACTCAATCATTTGACACATGGTTTAATACCGTTCATCAGAAAACGCTGGTGGTCAAGGCAGCAGCTGCGCAGAGATCACTGGAAACAGTGATGCCGCGAACTACATCCTTAACACTGGTTCGGCCTATACCGACGTTCACTTCGTGCGTATTTTCTGCAATTTCAAATGCCGCCTGCTCAATGTTTTGTTGTCTCTAGTCCTTCCGTGGAATCTACATTTACACTCAATAGTTTGCTTACGACTGGTGGAGAATTCCTCCCTAAAATCCTGGTGATACGTGGGGAATTGGCATTCTATCTGTTTGTTTTCCTCTTGTTTCATTGCATTTTGTTTTGGTTGTCTCCTTCACCGTCGTGGTTTTGCGTGCACTTCCACTGTTTTTGGATGAAATAATGAACTGGACGTCTCATTTATACCCCTCAATCCTTACATTGGTTACAATAGACGGTTCATTTGGTGCACACCCTGGTCATCGAACACAGTCCTTCGCCGTGCGCATTTAGAATTATCATATAGAGCATGCATTGGTATCGTTTACGAACAGCAACGTATAACTACCGGTCTCTGCGATAGAACAGCAGGTATGCTGTCCGAGCGTCATCCCGATCCCATGCGTCGAACACATCTTCGTTTCGAACGTCTGACACCAATTCGTCATCTATACGGATCCAGCCTTCTCGAGGTTTGATGTTAGGGCTGAAGCTAGGGTACCGATGTGGGTGTAACACATCTAAAGTGTAGTGACCGCCAGATGCAGACACACCATGATGGTACACAGCTGCACGAGTTTAATAATTACGACGCGAAAGCGAACAACACGAAAGCACACTCACCACCGAACAACCTATACCGTACACCTTGACTTTTTCGAACAGTAGGTGACATAAGTTCTGTGCAGAAACGTTAAAAGAAGGAAAATGTGCACAATGACTGCCTGCCTACCAGGTCCGATTTCAAGCTCGGGCCCAAACCTCACTTGTTTTCCCACCTTCATGACGCCACTGAACTCGGTATCGAAGTGGAATCGCTTGATGTGCAGTATGAGAATCGGTGGCAAGGCTTCGATCAGTACCTGCTGACTCGCTTCCACAGCAACGCCTGGCCGAGTGGGAAGCGACATTTGAACAGATTGAGGGTGGGAGATGTAAGAAAGCGCATCTTCTATCGTGTGAATGTGATCCGGCTATCAACTAATGTTAAACGTTCCCTTTAAGTAATAATACAGTATTTCGCACCTGTATGTCGAGGCGGATGGCTCTCCAGTCCTCTATAATGACAGAATCCTTTTGCCCTGGAGCTCGTAATGTCGAACGGAATTTACCCCCAAAGACTCGTGTTATGGGGGACTCAGTATTTTTGATCTAGGCGGTCGTAATTAATATCGAAAACAAGAGCATAAACGATGCTTTACCGTTCTGGTTACTACGGAGCGGTTCCGTTTACCGACTTCAAGCCATCCATCATCTTGAGCCGGGGTATCCTCTTCTTTCTCCTCTACCAAAGCGTGACCCGAGTTCTTCTGAGAGGTTATTGATTGAAGGATAGATAGCAGTTCCTCCTCCAGGGTATCCAAATAGAATCCAAGGAATTCTTCCGCGTCCTCTTGGTGTCCACCCTACGATGTTCGACATTAGAAAATGTAAATGATAATGATTTGGTTTATGCGCACCCGCATGTTATCGAACCGTTTCTTTTCCTTCAGCGCATCGTAGACATACGTGGGAATGAACGATTCCCTTTCCCAATCGTCATCGTTAACGGCCATCTTTTCCTTGCCTTTGCCCCGTGCGGAGGAAGAAGATCCAGCGTTCTTTTCCTCCTCTTTCTCCTCCTCGAAGAATTCCTTGAGGAATGTCATCGTCGCCTCCGTCAGATGTGCCTCACTCAATATCTTAGACCCACTGCCAACCAATCTGCTGAGCTCGTAGAAGAGCTTGAAAAAAGGTGGACAGTAAAGTAGAATCTGTAGGACCGAATTAGCGAAACACATGTTGCCCGTATTAATGAGGCCTCGCGGTGTAAGTTTGCTAGTGCTAGGAGCATTTTTGGCCATAGGTCCTGTTGTGAGCAGGGCGATGAGGTCAGGCTTTTTGCTGGGTGAGACAGGGGCCTGTGCAGCCGCCGGTATTGAGAACCCAAGCACGGTTGACGTCGGTAGGGCATTTTTTGACGTCGAAGAGCCAGCTGACGGGGGTGTCTGGAGAAGTGATGCCCACGATTTTTTGATGGGGGCTGGGGAGACTTGAACCGTAGTAGAAGGTGTTGTCTCTGCTGTCGCAACCGACGGATTTTCTTCAGTAGGAGGAGCGGTTTCTAGAGGCTTTGTACTATTAGGTGCATCGGGTAATGATACGGATGTATTGGTGGACACGGGAGAACCGGGGAGAGTAGGCGTATCTGTTATTTCTGTGGCCGAGGAAGACGGGACGGTTGAAGTAGCATGAGAAGAAGACGAGGATGAATCCTGGTGTACACCATCGCTTGCGTCATCATTGACACTTTCTTCTCTGGATTCCTCAGGCAGCGATACTGGTTGGGATAGAGCTGCTTCCGAAGTTACCGGCGGTGATTCTGGCGGAGGAGGAATCGGGAGGGCGTCGCGAACAATATGAGCCGGAGGATTGGCTCTAGGCGAGAAAATAATTCCGGGAGCATTGGAAGGGTCGTGAGGGCGTTTGGACCAGATGACCCACTCCGGCAATGCATTTGGTAATCTTTGCGATGGGATACTTGGACTAGAAGGAGACAGTGGCTGCGCCGCGTTAGTCAGAGGTGAGGTTGGGGTAAGAGGCAACGCTGAGGGTGACATAGGTGGTGTCGACTGAATATCAACACCCGGTTCTTCGGTCGAAATCTGCGGTATGTGTGAAGAAACCGGAATAGCAGTATCTGGAGGCGGCATCGAGAGCTGTTTTGGAAGAGGTGAAAGAGGCTGCTGTGTCTGCCATTGTTGAGGGTAAACCCCAGACGGAGGAGGCTGGGGGTATGGATACGAAGGGGAAAAGCTCGGAGGGTATGGACCGGAATGATGAGGTATCGAATTGTGAATCTGAGGCCCAGGAGGCTGTGAATGGGTGGGCTGGGGTGGAATAGGCGCAAACGAAGGCGCAGGATGGGGTGGGTAGCTCTGTGCATTATGGCCGCCTCTCATGGATGTATGGTGGCTGTATGAGCCTCGTCCGCGACCATTCATTGGTGGTGCATGTGGGTGCATGTGAGTTGATATAGATCCCGCATATTGGTAAGGAAAGGAGCCATTGCCAGCATTGTTGGTACCGTACATCATCGTTGGAGGCGGCGACCGTGCATAATAATTGGAAGGCCCTGACCCGGAAGGAGGATAGGATGATAGATGAGACATGGTTCTTCACGAACAAGACCTGAACAATCTGAGTTGGTTGATGAATTCTTGTCTTCACAGCTGCTGTATAGTACTCACGGAGTATAAGCGAGTAGAGAACTTCCGACTCTGTACTTCTGGACTATCAAAGAACCCCGCTCGTACTTGCGTCACCGTTGCTGATATTGTCCAGATATCCTTTACCGGAGTTCAGACTGACAGACAAACTGACCCAAGGAGGAATGCTGCGGTATGTGCGAGAATTTTAGTAAGTCTGTTCTTTCTGAACAGAGAAGTGACGGTACCTCGATGGCAGCAAAGAAAAGATTAGTTAGAGCCGAAGCCGAAACGAAGTGGTGATTGCTAAATAAGGTATATTCTCAGCACGTGCACATTACAGGTCGTGGCACGTTTAAACTTGGTTTAGTATTATTTCAAGTGCTTACTCAGACTGCTCTCAATCCTACAAGTCGCTCCCTCTTCGGTCCCTGTAGAGTCTGACGTAATAATTCTCATTGCGGATGCTGTGAAATGGTCATGTATGCCCTTTCCACAGCCGCTCTCAGCAGATTGTACCACGTTAGCCGACCATTCAACCACAGTACCATGCCCAAAGACAAATGGCTAATGCACTCGAGAGTAACTCGATGCTTGTTTCTTAGCGTATATGGAACTGACATCAAAACGAAACTGGATCCAAGCGCAGTGCAAATAGTCAGTGGTACAAAAGACTTGTCTGTTTGACCTTCAATTCTCTTAAAGGCACTCCTGGCACTATTTCCTCAACTCCTTAGCTAACCATGTCTTCTTTCCAGCTCCTCGCCTTCAATGAGTCAGATTCTCGGCCGCATAAAATGCTGAAGCACACCAACGAAATCCAATTCTTTCGTCAGCTTCCAAGCCTCGGAACACCCATCGTATACGGAAGAATATCTCATCCTGGGATGCCGTCTCCTATAAATATATAACTTTTGAGCACTTGATGCAGCTCTGGTCCCAGATCATCATATTCGGCCTTATGAGGGCGCGTAACAGGTGCGTAAGAGACTCCTACTGGACCCGATCTGACAGTTCAAACACAGAGCTCATCTGAGATACTCAAGCGCTCATCTAGGCATGGGTACATTCAGCAGGAGATCCAAGGCCTCATGTCGAATTCAGAGCTGTCACACCATTTCGAAGAATGAGCAGTTTCGGACCCAGAATTGGATCGTCTGAAAGCTGTCAACAGTCTATGTGCTTTAGATATGGAGCCACAAACCCCAGAATACAAAGTATGCACAACTTGGATTCCAAGCTGCCGGGCACCCATTGTAGACGGAAGAATATCTCATTCTAGGGATGCCTTCTCCTATAAACGTACATTATTTGAGCGCTTGATTTAGCTCCGGTCCCCAGATTATCATATTTGGTTTTATGAGGGCGCGGCGTAACAGGTGCGTAAAAAAACTTCTACTGGACCCGGTCTGACGGTACAAACACAGAGAGTTCATCTGAGACGAGCGCTCATCTAGGCATGGGTACATTCAGCAGCAGATCCAAGGCTTCATGTCGAATTCAGACCCGCCATACTATTTCAAAGAATGAGCTGCAATCATACTGGGTTTCGGAACCAGAGCTGAATCGTCTGTAAGCTACCAACAACCTATGTGCAAGCCACAAGCCCCACACTAAACAGTACGCACGACTTAGATTTCAATCAAGGTCCAAGAGGAAAATAATGGCCGCTTGGGTGGATTCAGTTCCTTCCGCAGAAACCGGTACACTCAGTATCGCATGTCCTCTTCTAGTGACTAGTGGCTTCCAGTAAAAGCATGTCTCACAGTGAGTTACCTTGCGGTTTTAAACAGTACATACACTAAGCCTTTCACCGTTAGGCCTTCTATAAGCACGAACTGACTGACCATCGAAGCCGCCTGCTTCAAATGACGAGCTGACCTTGGGATGTCCGTGATACTATCCTTGGCCCGCTCTATCGTCCGCGCAGATGCATGTAGTACATATATGAGCTTACTTTCCTTTTGGGCTAAGGTACGTTCCCTGGTGGCGCGTCTTGTGAACATAAGCGTATTAATTCTGCATGCGCAGCGCACCTTATCCAGAGCGTGTTTCTACAACTAGTACATTCCTACAATTTGTCACCTCACGAATGCTTGTCGCATGGCTCCGGCTAATGTGAGTTCGATGAAGTTGAGGGAAGACGGCACCGCCGAACATGTCTCTACATACATTTGAGTGTATGAAGTAACACCCGGCTGACATGAGTTTCGAAGTACCTACGTCCCATTGTCAACATAACAACACATACGCGACCGCTCAACCATCTCGCAGAATTGATGGCCCCGTAAAATATTCAATATCGTCATATTCTGCGACGCGGTTGCAAACGTGACACTTCCGCCAAACGTACGTGCCTCCGGAGACATGGTGCGTTCAATCGCTGTCCGAATATTATACAGCGCGTTTATACGTAGCGACAGAAAAACCAGCCAACGAGCCCTCAATATGGTTATCCGCAAATTACCATCCGTCGATATGAATATCGCATGAACGCGAAACATTCGATGACCAGACGAACCAGCTCAATGCAACGTTTACGTCCGCTACGTCCACAATGATACACGACACGCGATTAAGTAGATGACGCAAGGATCAGCGGGATCAGAAGGCAACATTGCATGCTGTTTACAAGGCGACTGTATCGCACCCGGCCTCCATTCTTCACGCACTATCCAAGGATGCGAAGTACTTGATCCCAGTCATGTGTCCGGGTCAGTGATCCTGAATCCAATTGTGATTTAATGCGCATCTATCCTACACTTCTAGCACTCATGTTTCCTGACCCCTTTCGTCGGCAAACAATTAATGGGCCGGGACCTTGGCGATTTGCTCCTTCGTTGGGTGGTCACCCTACCTGGCACATGCTCTTTCATCAATTGCGGCCATGCAATCCGGCACAATCGCCAAAAATGCGCGACGTGACTTTTGTCGTGTCAGGCTAGAATTATTCATGATCAATTGTTAAATTGCGCTACTAGGACATAGAGGGGGCTCAGGTCCGTTCAAGCGTTCACGACATGACGTCTCCTCAATGACTCGAACCTACACCTATCGCAACGGCGGCGCCTACATATGACAACTTTCTCAGTCCCGTTTCACCTGCAGGCTTCAGCGCTAACTCGAAGATTTCCGAAATAATCCGTCATCTGATAGTTGATCAACATCTTCCATCCGGTGCAGGCGAACCGCATCTCATGCACAACTTCATTTTCCCAGATACCCCACAAGTGCCGTAATATCGCATCGGTAACTTACCGTGTGTCCTTCAAATACGTACAAGATGTCCTCTCTCATGTAATTCATCGGTCCGCTAATTCAACTTCGCATGTCATTCGGTGCGATAGGACAAGGATTTCATTGAATGCACATGAACACAATGCTTCTTCACCCCTTGATTGACCGGCCGTAAGCATCGGTAACCAAAATGACCGCTGCTCTTGGGCTTGATGCCAAGGCCCAGGAGTCAAGCACCTTGTGCCAAGCGCGCCGTTCTCATATCATGGGCGTAGCGCTTGTTGATCATGGGTATGCTGGTTCATCTCATTTACCATAGGCCCGGCTATTCTGAGTGCGAGGTTACCCAGGTCCCTTGGAAGCCTGATCCATGCGTCCGAGACCGCTGTGCTGCTGCTAGAAGAGCAACATCTGTGATACCTTCACTTCTGTTGGAACCCTTCTTCAATTCAAAGTCCATTCCGCCATTAGCATGCGGTTGATTAATTCACGTACCTCGCATTTAACGATGACGGAATGACGTTTTATCTGCAAACCAAGTGGTGCTACCGGTTCGGATCGAATGATCGTAGAACTAAGTGCATATATTCAACATCTTTTGACGTTATGGATAAATATACGTGTCGCTGTTTAGACGTATATCACACACACCGACGCTTATCTCCATACCCGAATCGGACATCAACATCAATATCGCGCCCTGGGTTATGTTACCCTACTCCGTCGCCCCGCCCCGACTCGCAAACAACTGACAACTCGGTATCTGCCATTCATGGCAACTTCATGATCAGCATGGTTTGTTTTCATCTATAGCTTGATGCCGAGGTTGGGTTTTAGTCTCGATCAGCCACCTGCCATCCGCTCCGGAGCAATCACAGATTATCGACCTACGCAAATGGAATGATCTCGTGTCATTCATCGTAACGATTAAACAATGTCGCTGTGTCTCCACTTCCTGTTCGCATTTTTGAAGGAGCCTTTCGCCCCGAGTCATCCGCCAGGACCCCAGATCTTGAATTAACAGCTCTCGGACCGGAATGTCTATTTTATGAACAAAAGAGTACCCTTCTCAGTGTCAGGCCGTTTTATGGCTCCGAGAGGCTAACCGAAAGCTGTTTCAAGGTTCATATCCGCTCATCCTGACAACTGGGAACCGCTATTCATCACGGATCACGTATAAGCATTTTGGCTTTCTCCAGTCAATTGGCGATGGACTGCTTCATGCTACCGTTTCTGCATACTTGTACTTGTACCACATGACTCATACCAGTCTACCGCTACTGCACAATTTCCGTGACAAGTTGAACATCGTTGGATCGATGGAACCGTAATGTGTAATCGGACCGTCTTGAGGTTCGATGTATCGAGATTCAAGCCTGAAGAGTCGCCAACTGGTAATAAGAGCTCGGAAGGAATAGAGTATGGGCCTCGAAAAACGTTAGCAAGCTTATAGAGCTTTCGCGACATCCCAAATTACCCCCAACCGCTAATGGGCAAGAAACGGTCATACTAACAGGATAATCGACGCATGACATCATGTAACCTGTCCGCGTTCTTACGTGACAACATACATTGTTATGTAAGCTCTGAATCTGGGGTGGTGTTCAGGCCAAGGGCACGAGCATTTTTCAATACATCTTTCATGGGAATACATACACGACAAGTATACTGGGGATGCGAGCTTGGGATAAGCAATATTATCCTTGACAATGAAGATGTTGAGATTCGGGCAAGCCGGCATCACTCGGCATGATTAGTAAGTATAGAAACGGGACGAAAGTTGGAGAAGATACTAGATTAGATGGTAAATAGTATATATACAAGTGAATAACGGGCAGACTCCTTGTGAGTTTGTAACCCAGTAGCCAGGGAAGCTACGAGCATATACTTAGTAATTCCAACAGAAGACTTAATAATACAGATATGTGAAAGATGTGACACAGAGATACATCATAAAGGGAAAGGCTAACATTCAGATCCTGAGCACCGTTTCATCCTCTTTCTCGCCCTAAAAACTCTAAAATTAATGCTAAGCAATATAGAGCACTATTCATTTTCAATCCCTTTGAGCATTGAGTTGTTTTATCTTTACTTTCGACTCTGAATGATCAATCTGAGACGTCTCTGGAAATTTATGCCCTTCGGCCATAAACTCTAGGGACGCGCAAGGCCATTTGCACAAACGAACGTACCTCCATCAAGCTGTTCATTCCATCTCCTCCCTGATATTATTGACAAGGAAATCCAGTGCCGGTGGATGATAGCAAGCGACAGTGCTGCGTGTGATTTCGGACGAGCGTCTCAGAGCATGGATGGCGAATGGGTCAAGGTAGTCCTCCAGATCGTCGAATCCGTTGTCGCGAGTAACTCAGTCGCTGGATTCCCGTTGTAAATTATGATTAGTTATATTTAACGAGGGGACTAATATGTAGGGCGCTGGAACGATAGAGAAGGACGATGATCCGGGGCGTGCAGGTCACCTTGATGGTCAGTGTAAACGCGACGATGACTTTGAGATGTCTCGGACTCTGGCTAGTAAGAGTGGTACGAAAATTTGAAGAATCAAAGATGTGAGAAGCTTCCGAGTGCTTTGTACTTGGGAACCGATGCATGGCATGTCTGTTTGTTGTTCTGTAGTTAAAACATGAATAATTCATCTTGGATTGACCTTGGGTGAAATTGTATCAGAGTCAGACACCAGTCTCTTGTAGGCAGACAACGGACAGACCTATCGATGAATGGGAGGAAGGCAGATAGCCCGATTAAACAATAAACTAGTTAACACAGGGGGGTTTACTTGCAACCGCGCTATTACAAAGCATGACATAATTTGATTGCCGTCGATCGGCACTGGGCCAGACAAAGTCGTATTTGGGGATACCGGCGGCAAGTTTAGAGAGCCGATTCCAAGCCGGTTAGCGCGTCTAGACAGAAAATAATGCATGCGCTATCTTTCCCTTCATAATAAATTCATTTAATGCAGTAAGAAATGTCTTACCATAAATAAATAGCCTTCCATGGTCTTCAAATATGTCCCAAGACCGTGAACAAATTAATTACGCGCTTGAGGGTTTCCATCAAATTAGTAATACTTAGTAATAACCGGGTTGCAAGGCAGATAGCCCGTTAAGCGACATCGCAACCCGGCTATTACTAATTATTACTAATTTGATGGGAACCCGTAAGCGCGTAACTGATTTATTAACGATCTTTGGACGCGTTTGAAGACTATGGAAGGCTATTTATTTGTGATATGACATCTCATGCAGGATTAAATGAATTTATCACAAAGTAAAAGGTCGTATATGCACTATTTTTTGTCGGGGGGGTTGACCGGCTTGGAATCGGCACCGCAAACTTGCTGCCGGTATCCTCAAATGCGACTCCGTTCGGTGCAGTGCCGATGGACGGCAATCAGATTATATAAGGTTATGTAATATCACTAATCCTCGCGTCCAGGCTAGATTTTCTCACAGCCACTCGCACAGCTGAATCACCGACTTGACTCTGACATACATCTTGCCACCAAGGCGTTTCTCCTTAGCTCTCATACATTGCATATGGCGACATTGATTTCAAATATCCCAGGCCAAACCTGTCATCAATCGCGTCACCGAAATTAGTCACTGGAGCGAGAGCAGACAAACTCACGCCACCCTAAGGACTTTGCTTTTTTCGGAAGTTGAAGTATCTGTTGGTACTGGTAGAACTTGGTCGACTTTCTGAGCTCTTGGTCGTATGACCTTACCATCAGACTCTGGCATATGTAATCCAAATGCAGCTGGCTATCAGAAACACTGTGTACCGTCACATCCGACTCAACTGAACTGGGAAACGACGGCTGAACCATGTTTACGATTCAGCTGCGGCACAATGCCATTCAAACGACTGCCTGCCCTCCTCGATTCCCTGCCAAGAAGTCCTTGGACTCTCTTAGCTACTTGAATAGCATCGTTCTCTCTCCCAGTCTCAAGGCCAGAGCGTTCTTCTGACTAACCGGCTGCTCTCTTCCATTGAACGCCGTGCTGTAACAAGGCACCTTTCCTAGCTTGAAGTTTCCAGATACCTCCCACAGCTGGCTGTAATCCAGCCGTTCTATCCTGAACCTGCCCGGTTATGGAGTGTCGCCTGATGCAGCTCCAATTTCAGGGCCTTCGCATTCTGCGATAGGGATAATGGAAGCCCTCTCCCGGGCCTTGACAATGGATTTAATCTGATTGTTTCGCCACGGAAAGGTAGTCTGAGACGTTCAATCCTCCCTCTCCAGCGAGCTCGGTGGGTTACCAACAATAGAATGACCAGGTGATCTCAAATTCTGGAACAGTGTTCTGCTTCGAGCAGTGAGTCGCAGTTTCGGGCCTGCCAGTGGCCCTTCTTATGGCTGACTATTCTGAATTGACTCAGATGCCTTCCTTGAGAGCATGAGAGGCTGAAGCCTTGGCCCGTCCAAGCGTACAAGAAGCACCAACACCGAATGGAGAAAAATGGTCCAAGCACGCTCACAATCGCGGCCACTATCTGAGAGACCTTCCGATGGTGGGTTTCTGTGGGGCTCCCGTAGCAGAAACTAATAATTTGCTATAGGAACACTCAGATAGTAAGGCCGATTCACCCGTATACAACATTTTCATCGCCATTTGAACGCATACATGCTCCCAGAATTCTTCCCAGGTCTTTCGGCCCGTCTTCTATATGATGTCGATGCAGCACGCTCTTGGTATTTGGTATAACAAACTTGGTTGTTTACGTGCACCTTAGTATCCACCTAGCTGCATTTATGTGTCGTCCTACTCTTTTCCGCTGACGCATAGCATACGCCCGCTTTACCGACTCCGATGTGGTAATACGCGCAAAAAACAGCACTCTCACCTCCCGACCTGCTGTGCTTGTATCCTAGAGGCCCTCTTTCATGCAAGTATAGCTTTCGATGGAACATGACGAGGCAGTGCGAGCTGGATGGCCTCTGGCATGTCGACCTGGCTGCCAAGAAGTTGCTAGTATGCGATCACACTGGCACGAAGTGTTATCCGTTCTTCGAATTTTCCTTCTCGGCAACGCGAGCTGAAAATTCTGCTTATGAATTCCCACGATATACGATACAGAATGCTGCTGCCGACATACCTAATCTCTAGTGACAACTGGGGATTAACCATGTGGGGTGCGCTGCTACGAGTGATGACTAGTCTGCTACTAAGCAACAAGCATCCATGGGAATATTGCCACGCGCTAGTCTCACTTTTCAATGATACCACCGCGTATCAGGTCAGTTCGCTATAATATATCGCGCAATTAAAACGAGTCTAGAGCGATGCTTCATATTTCTCATTCCCCGATTGTCGGCAAATAGTTTATGTGCCGTGATCTCACCTGCCTGTCTACTACACCATGAACACTTCTTCTCTTCTCACTCACAGTCGCTCCGTTCTATTCTCAAATGCCAGCGAACCAGCTAGAATTTCGTCAGGCATTTCGCATTTCAGACTAGAAGTTTCCATCCACTGACAATCAATCCGTAGACGCGCTAGGAACGGATTCGGCCTCTAGAAGCCAATATTACCGTCGTGTATCAAGCTACCAGTACAAGTGACGTTTTTTTTTGGATACGAAACTCATCACGCTTCCTGTATGCCTGCTCGGCGACCGGCCAACAGTCAATTCACCGGGATGCTGGCTGCATCGAGCGCTAGTCTTCCCCTAGCACATGCTCACGAAGTCTCTAATCCGTTCAGATCGCTGAGAACAGCTTCTCATCAGGCCAGAAGGCAAGCCTCGCACATCACACCACCCTACCCCACAGCAAGGAAGACTTCAGAATTAGCGACTCACAGCTGGAAAAATGGAGTTCGACAGAAAAATTTGAACTCTATTTGCATCCGAACCACGACGAACCCTCTCATCTCACTACCAAGTGGTGAGTCAACTTCAACCACTCCACGGGCCACGGAAAAGAGCGGAACCCAGGATAATCGATAATCTCCCATCTTCCTACTCTACCGCGCGCTTCGGATCCCCCGTGGCTGCCCACCCATCCCCACATCCCGATTGGACATCCATATTCCGATTTTGACCTCGTCCTATCCTGTCCTGGGGTAAGGGAACAACACGCGCTTAGTGATTGTCTTCCCTCCACATACCGTGCATGACGGACGAGCTGGCTCGTTGATTGATCCCTCCATGTTCTTCTCGGAGTCGTCGCAGGCAGGACAATATCGGGCCTGTATGTTCTCCGATGACTCAGAGCCTGATGATGAATATCGCACCTATCATCCGTTTATATCCGGCACTTATGATGGCCGTAGCCTGATTCCTCCCAGCGTCCTATAATATGCTTGTCTCCGCCGGGAAGCTCGCATCGAAGCAATCTCTTTTCTTGCCTTTTGAGGCTTGACCCCAGTGTTCGTCATCGGTCTGACAAACCCCTTGGTGGTCGCTCAAGGCCGTGAGAACGACGGATTTTCGAGATCGGCGCGCCCCACCACTGACAGCTAATTTTGGTGTCCCGGTAATCCAAAAATAACCTCTCATTTCTAATCATACGCGGTCAAAACGCCTTTGTCATTCATTCATATTCATTCACAACATAGCCTAGCGACCTCAGTCATCCCCACTGATTAAGATCCTCCGGGTCGAGTCAACACATCTCGGAGCCGCTACATGGTACGTACGCTACCTCGAAGACGAATTCGGATTATGATATGGGTCCACAGCCATACGGAAGTTCACGTGGTGACTCGTGAGGAGTCTACCCTCTTGAAAGGCTAATGTGTCGTGACGTGATGTCCATGTCAGCCCTCAGTTTAGATGGGCCGGATGAGGACGGATCCCGAGTCATAGTGCCAATCAGGCCCGTCCTTGTCAGGGCGCGTTCGCTTGGGGATAACAACGGTAAGCATCACTAAGCATTGTAACACGTCCGCGTTTCAAAGCGCGTATAGGAAACCGTTCCGTAACCATGGCTTGTCGCTGGTTGTGGAATAGCTTCACAGCAGAAAAGGTTATCATCGTCCGAGTCACTGGAAGTTGGAACTCTAAATATTTTAAGAGTCGTGGCTTGAAGCTTGAGTTTTGAGCCGCGCCATGGTGTACTTGTCATGACCTCATCGGCAGAGTATAAACACACAAATCTGATATCATATCTGCGTCACAGATAGCTGGAGTACATCCTGCACACCCTTTGACGAAAAAAGGCTAATTTTTCATGAAATAAGCTGTGTAGGCATCACCATCCCATTAGTTGCGAAGTTAGGTTAGCACCACTCGAACGTGAATGAGGGAGTCACGACTCAATTACCAACAACACCTCGAACTCGTACTCAAACTCAAACCGAGCCGCACGTACACTGCCCCAGCGCAGCTGTAGCGGGCGTGTTCTTTGTCTGTGCTCTGTCAACAATAAGACGACACTGGACACGCGGTCTCACTCTGGATTTCATCTTCCACGAGCCTTTGTTCATTGTTCTCTGTTCTTTGTTTCTATGAAAAATACACGCGTTATCAACGCTATCGAGCCTTTATTCACACTTTGATCGAAAGAAAGGCTCCTCCTACTCGGTGATCAATCGGTGCCCTGGAATGCGGGGGAGCCTGCCGAACAAAGGCTTAGGCTGTCAAAAGCAATTCCCTCCATTGCTTTTTCGCATTCGTGCGGTGACGCTATATACGTGCAGTGTCCCAGTCGTGTTCCGTGGAAGTACGGCTATCCGATGACATAGCTGTAAAGTGTTACCACCCCGTTGGGTCATCGTGATTACGATTGGAGGCCTTCCCGGCGGTTAGATAACGAATCGATCGCCCCGCCCCAGTGAGGCTTTAATGACTGGCCTTCAGATAAGAATCATCCATCATTCGTGACCTCAGAACTTGAAGTTGACATGAGGAATCAGGATCCTCGATGTATACACGATGGGGGGTCCCCATCTCGCAGACGAACCGAACACTGGGCTCTGAGACCGCAGCTTGAGCCTTGCTGTTCAGGACTGTCACATGATGGTCTTGACAGCACTGCGTCGCCACCGCGCGTCTTGGGTGTGCACGGCGGTTGGAGCCTGAGATGTATCCTGTTATCGCCCATGTTCTATCTGCATGCTATTATCCGCATGTCATTCCTTGTTCCGGAGGCAGTGGGTGTCACAGTGAGCCACCAATATAATCTTGCGAGTTTTCGGCCTATTGCAACGGCAGCGCCTACTTACGACAACTTCTCCCCCAATCCGTTCACCTGCAAGCTTCAGCGCTACCTCGAAGATTTCCGAAATAGTCCTTCATCTGATAGTTGATCCATATATTCCATCCGGCGCAGGCGAACCGCATCTCATCCACAGCTTCATTTCCCCAACTCCCCCAGAAGTGCCGTAATATTGCATCGGTAACTTACCGTGTGTCCTTCAAACACGTACAAGATGTCTTCTCTCACTCATCGGTCCGCTAATCCAACTTCGCATGTCGTTCGGTGCGATAGGATAAGGATTTATTGAATACACATGAACGCAATGCTTCTTCACCCCTTGATTGACCGATCGTGAGCATCGGTGACCAAAATGGCCGCTGCTCTTGGACTTGATGCCAGGAGTCAAGCACCTTGTGCCAAGCGCGCCATTCTCATATCATGGGTATGCTGGCTCATCTCATTTACTATAGGCGAGGTTACTCAGGTCCCTTGGAAGCCTGATCCATGCGTCCGAGACCGCTGTGCTGCTGCTAGAAGAGGGGCATCTGTGATACCTTCACTTTTGGTGCAACCCTTCTCCAATTCAAAGTCCATTTCGCCATTTTGAGCATGCGGTTGATTAATTGGTGTACACGATGACGGAATGACGTTTTATCTGCGAACCAAGTAGTGCTACTGGTTCGGATCGAATGATCGTAGAACTAAGCGCACATATTCAACATCATTTGACGTTATGGATAATTATGTGTGTCGCTGTCTATCAACGCACCGACGCTTATCTCCATACCCCGAATCGGATATCAACATCAATATCGCGCCCTGGGTTATGTTACCCCACTCTGTCGCCCCGCCCCAACTCGCAAACCACTCGGTATCTGCTAATCATGGCAACTCCATGCTCAACATGGTTCGTTTTCTTCTAAAGCTTGATGCCGAGGTCGGGGTATAATCTCGATCAGCCACCTGCCATCCGCTCCGGAGCAATCACAGATTATCGACCTACGAAAATTGAATGATCTCATGGCATTCATCGGAACGATTAAGCAGTATTGTTATTTCTCCACTCCCTGTTCGCATTTTTGAAGGTGCCTTTCGCCCCGAGTCATTCACCAGGACCCCAGATGATCTTGAATTGACAGCTCTCGGACCGGAATGTCTATTTTATGAACAAAGGAGTACCCTTCTCAGTATCAGGCCATTCTCTGTCTCCGGGAGGCTAACCGAAAGCAGTCTCAAGGTTCACATCCGCTCATCCTAACAATTGAGAACTGCTATTCATCACGGATCACGTATAGGCATTTCGGCTTTCTCTCAAATCAACTGGTGATGTGCTCATTCATGCTGCCATTTCTGCATATTTGCACTTGTACCACTTGACTCGTATCAGTTTACCGCTACCACTCAATTTCCGTGACGAGTTGAACACATTGGAACCATGGAACCGTAATGTGTAATCGAACCGTCTTGAGCTTCGGTGTATTAAGAATCGAGATTGGAAACCTTGAAAACCGTTAGCAAGTTTAAAGAGCTTTCGCGACATATGAAAAAAAGCCCCAACCAGCAGCTTTGAATGGGCAAGAAACGGTCACACCGGCAGAATAATCGACGCATGACATCATGAAACCTCTCTGCGTTCTCAAATTGCAGTGTAAGAGCTGAATTTGGTGATGGTGTCCAGGCTCTGGGTACGAATGTTTTTTCAATATATCTTTCATAGGAATAGATACACGATAAGTACACAGCAAATATGAGCTTGGGATAAGCAATAGACTATCCTTGACTACGAAGACCTGATAATTCAGATACGTGAATGATAGTGACACGGAAATACATCACAAAGGAAAAAGGCTGACGTTCAGATTCTGAATACCCGTCTCATCCCCCTTCTCGCCCTAAAACTCCAGAACTAATCATTTGTGATAGAGCACCATTCATTTTTCAATCTCTGTGAACATGTGGGAGTGAATCGTTTTACTCATTTTCGATTCTGAATGATCGTCCTGAGGCATCTCTGAATATTTATGCCCTTCGGCCATAAATTCTAGGGACACACGATGTCATTTGCGCGAACGAGCTACCTCCCTCAAGCCATTCACTCCATCTCCTCCTCCTCGATACCATCGACAGGAGTCCAGTACTGGCAACGGGTAGTAGGAGATATTACTGCGTACGATTGATGTGAACGTCTCCGAGCATGGATGACGAATGGGTCAAAGCAGTCCCCCTGGATCGTCGAATACGTTGTCGTGAGTAACCGACTCTCTGGATTCCCGTCGTACATTATGATTAGGTATAATTGACAAAGATATCAATGTGTAGGGTATTGGGACGATAATCCGTGTCGTGCATATCATCTTGATGGCCAGTGTAGACGCGCCTCTGGCTAGTATAACGGGAAGATATAATCAAGGATGTGGAAAGCCTCTGAGTGCTTTGTACTTGAAATCTGGGTACCGATGCATAGCATGTCTGCTTATTGTTCTGTTGTGAAAGTATTAAATAATTCATATTGGACGGAAGGCAAGTCAAAAAGTCAGGCACGTGCTTTAGACCAGTTAGGCTAGACCTCTTCACAGCCACTGATACGGACTCAACGGTTTCTCCTCGCATTGACTTGACTCCGACAGACATCTGCCACCAAGACGTCTCTAGCTCTCATACATTGCATACGAGGCTGATTTCAAATATTCCCAGGGGCAAACCTCTCATCGACTGTGTCACAGAAATTAGTCACGAGCGACAGCAGACAAACCAATGACGCTGCCCTGAGAACTTCGCTTTCTTCGACAGTTCAGGTATCTACTGGTACCGGTAGAGCTTGGTCAACTTGAATTCTTGAGTTTTTGGGGTCGTATGACCTTACAATCAGACTCTGGTATGATTCAAGTGCGGCTAGCTATCACAAACACTGTCACATCTGACTCAACTGAACTGGGAAACGACGGCTGAACCATAACTACGACTCGACTGCGGCACAATGCCATTCAAACGACTGCCTGCCCTTCTCGATTCCCTGCCAAGATGTCCTTGGACTCTCTTAGCTACTTGAATAGCTTTGTCTCTCTCCCAGCCTCAAGGCCAGAGCGGTTCTTCTGACTAACCGGCTGCTCTCCTCCACTGAATGACGTGTTGTAACAAGGCACCTTTCTCAGCTTGAAGTTTCCAAATACCTCCCACAGCTGGCCGTAATTCAGCCGTTCTATCCTGAACCTGCCCGATTTTGGTATGTCGCCTGATACAGCCCCAATCCCAAGGCCCTCGCATTCGATCTGATAGTAACAATGGAAGCTCTCTCCTTGAGAATGTATTTAGTCAAATTGTTTGGCCACCGAAAGGCAGTCTGAATATCCGTCCTGCAAACTCGGTGGGTTTCCAACAATGGCTTGACCAGCTGACGTCAAGTTCTGGGACAGTGTTCTGCTTCGAGTAGTGAGTTACACTTTCGGGCCTGGCCCTTCTTATGGCTGAGTATTCTGAACTGACTCAGTCCTTGAGAGTATGAGAGGCTGAAACCTTGGCCTGTCCAAGCATGGATACCGAATGGAGCAAAACGGTCCCAGCATGCTCACAATCGCGGCCACTATTTGAAAGGCCTTTCGATGGTCAGTTTCTGTGGAGCTCTCGTACCAGAAACTAATAATTCGCCATAGGAACACTCAGATAGTAAGGCCGATTCACCCGTATACACCATGTTCATCGCCATTTGAACGCATATACGCGCCCAGAATTCTTCTTAGATTTTTTCGGCCCGTCTTCTATATGGTGTCGATGCAGTCTGCTCTTGGTACTTGGTATGACAAACTTGGTCATTTACGTGCACCTTGGTATCCACCTAGCCGCATATATGCGTCGTCCTACTCTTTTCCACTACTACGCCCACCTTACCAACCTCGATTCGGTAATACGCGTAAAAATGGCACTCTCGTTCCGTGCTGTATATCCTAGAGGCTCTCTCTCGTGCAAGCGTAGCGTTCGATGGAACATAACAAAGCAGTGCGGGCAGGATGGCCTCTAGCATGCGGATTCGTTTCCATGTCGACTTGGCTGCCAAGAAGTTGCCAGTGTGCGACCACACTGGCACGAAGTGTTATACGTTCTTCGAATTTTCCTTATCGGCAACGCGAGCTGAAAATTTTCCTTATGAATTCCCACGATACACGATACAGGATGCTACTGCCGCATGTATTTTGTCTATGGTGACAACTGGGGATTAGCCATGTGGGGTGCGCTGCTACGAGTGATGACTAGTCTGCTACTAAGCAACAAGCGTCCATGGGAATATTGCCACGCGCTAGTCTCATTTCTCAGTGATACCGCCGTGTATCAGGTCAGTTCGCTATGTATAATATATCGCGCAATTAAAACGAATCTAGAGCGACGCTTCATATTTCTCATTCCCCGATTGTCGGCAAATAGTTTATGTGCCGTGATCTCACCTGCCTGTCTACTACACCATGAACACTTCTTCTCTTCTCACTCACAGTCGCTCCGTTCTATTCTCAAATGCCAGCGAACCAGCTAGAATTTCGTCAGGCATTTCGCATTTCAGACTAGAAGTTTCCATCCACTGACAATCAATCCATAGACGCGCTAGGAACAGATTCGGCCTCTAGAAGCCAATATTACCGTCGTGTATCAAGCTACCAGTACAAGTGACGTTTTTTTTTGGATACGAAACTCATCACGCTTCCTGTATGCCTGCTCGGCGACCGGCCAACAGTCAATTCACCGGGATGCTGGCTGCATCGAGCGCTAGTCTTCCCTTAGCACATGCTCACGAAGTCTCTAATCCGTTCAGATCGCTGAGAACAGCTTCTCATCAGGCCAGAAGGCAAGCCTTGCACATCACACCACCCTACCCCACACCAAGGAAGACTTCGGAACTAGCGACTCACAGCTGGAAAAATGGGAAAAATGGAGCTCGACAGAAAAAATTTGAACTCTATTCGCATCCAAACCACGACGAACCTCACCACCAAGTGGTGAGTCAACTTTCACCACTCCACGGGCCACGGAAAAGAGCGGAACCCAGGATAATCGATAATCTTCCTGCTCTACCGCGCGCTTCGGATCCCCCGTGGCTGCCCACCCATCCCCACATCCCGATTGGACATCCATATTCCGATTTTGACCTCGTCCTATCCTGTCCTGGGGTAAGGGAACAACACGCGCTTAGTGATTGTCTTCCCTCCACATACCGTGCATGACGGACGAGCTGGCTCGTTGATTGATCCCTCCATGTTCTTCTCGGAGTCGTCGCAGGCAGGACAATATCGGGCCTGTATGTTCTCCGATGACTCACAGCCTGATGATGAATATCGCACCTATCATCCGTTTATATCCGGCACTTATGATGGCCGTAGCCTGATTCCTCCCATCGTCCCATAATATTGCTTGTCTCCGCCGGGAAGCTCGCATCGAAGCAATCTCTTTTCTTGCCTTTTGAGGCTTGGCCCCAGTGTTCGTCATCGGTCTGACAAACCCCTTGGTGGTCGTCCAAAGCCGTGAGAACGACGGATTTTCAAGATCGGCGCGCCCGCCACTGACAGCTAATTTTGGCGTTTCGATAATCCAAAAATAACCTTTCATTGCTAATCACTACCGCTCGAAACGCATTTGTCATTCAATATTCATTCACGACATAGCCTAGCGACCTACCTCAGTCATCCCCACTGATTAAGATTCCCCGGGTTCAGTCAACACATCTCGGAGCCGCTACGCTATCTCGAAGACGAATTCGGATTATGATCTGGGTCCACAGCCATACGGAAGTTCCCGTTGGTGACTCGTCCCTCTTGAAAGGTTAAAGCGTCGTGACGTGATGTCAGCTCTCACTTTAGATTGGTCGGATGAGGACGGATCCCGAGTCACAGCGCCAATCAGGCCCAACCTTGGCAGGGCGCGTTCGCTTGGGGGTAACACTGGGTAGTAAGCCACCACTAAGCATTGCAACGCCTCCGAGTTTCAAAGCGCATCCAGGCACCGTTCTGTAATAGCGCCCTGTCGCTGGTTGTGGAATAGCTTCACAGCAGGAAAAGGTTGTCGTCGTCCGAGGCACTGGAACTCTAAATATTTTAAGAGTTGTGGCTTGAGTTTTGAGCCGCACCATAACTTACTTGTAATGACATCATCCACAGAGCATAAACACACAAATCTGATATCATACCTGCGTCACCTATAGCTGGAGTATCCCAGCACAACCTTCGACGAAAAAAGGCTAATTTTCCATCGAAATAAGCAGTGTAGGCATCACCATCGCATTAGTTGCGAAGTTAGGTTAGCACCACTCGAACGTGAATGAGGGAGTCACGACTCAATTACCAACAACACCTCGAACTCGTACTCAAACTCAAACCGAGCCACACGTACACCGCCCTAGCGCAGCTGTAGCAGGTGTGTTCTTTGTCTGTGCTCTGTCAACAGTAAGACGACACTGGACACGCGGTCTCACTCTGGATTTCATCTTCCACGAGCCTTTGTTCATTGTTCATTGTTCGTTGTTCTTTGTTTCTATGAATACACGTGTTATCAACGCTATCGAGCCTTTGTTCGCACTCTGATCGAAAGAAAGAAAGGCTCTTTCCTTTCAGTGATCGATCTGTGCCCTGGAATGCGGGGTCCTGCCGAACAAAGGCTCAGGCTGTCGAAAGCAAATTACCTCCATCGCATTCGCATTCGCATTGCAGTATAAGCGTCTCGGCAGTGATGCTTGCGGTGACGCTGTATGTCTGCAGTGTCGTGTTCCGTGGAAGCACGGCTATCCGATGACATACTGTATCCTGTAAAGTGTTACCACCCCGCCGGGTCATCGTGATTACGATGAGAGGCCTTCCCGGCGGTTAGATAACGAATCGATCGCCCCGCCCCAGTGAGGCTTTAATGACCGGCCAGATAAGAACCATCATTCATTGGTGATCTGAGAGCTTGACATGAGGATCCTCGATGCAGACACGATGGGGCCCCATCTCGCCATCTCCAGACGAACCGAACACTGGACTTGGGCTCTGAGACCTGAGACCGCAGAACCGTCACATGATGGTCTCCGAGTCAACAGCACTGCGTCACCACCGCACGTCTTGGGTGTGCACGGCGGCTGGGGGCGGATCCTGTTGTTATCGTCCATGTTCTATCATGGCATGCTATTATCCGCATGTCATTCCTTGTTCCGGAGGCAGTGGGTGTCGCAGCGAGCCACTAATATAATTCTGCAAGTTCTCTGAACCCTTTCTCCCTCCTGGCGTCCGAGTCCGAATCAGCTGGACACACCACGTTTAGACATTTGGGAAACGAGGCTGCTTATCGCGCGACACCTGCTGTAGATGTGTATGTCCCAAGACTCAAGACCCGAGTCTGGGATTGAGAACTTGGCGTGTTTCGAGAACGGTGTTCTTGGGGTGGTTTGTGCTGTGATGCCTCGTCTGTTGTGCATGTTCTAATCAGGTCGAATCCTGATTCCTATCATCCTCGAGGGAGTTTATGAAATTGACCTTTCTCGAACGATGGATCCTAGATGATAAGATGTGCTCCAAGTTCACGTTCATAACAAGAGGATCTTCCGATGACGCGATGCGATGAGATATGCAGGTTATCTGCGGATGGTACTACTGATAATAAATGTATTTGTCGAACGATCCCTACTCCGCCCCGCTGGCTTCATTTCCGTAGTAGGTCGAACAAACTCAGACTTTGCCTTTGCCTGAGGTTATCGCATCGCAAGTGTAGCGAGATTTGCCGGGCCGGTTGCCTCCAGCGCGCGGGAGGCTCATTTCCGAAATTATACTCTCCTTCTGGAATAAGGTGAGGAGGTCCCGGCCACTGGCCACCCTCTTCTGCGCCATGCGTGCGAAGACTCGCCTTGGCGATGTCGTTCGTCTCTCGCTCGTCTCCATTTCGTGGCTCCTTCTTCGGGTGTCAGGAAATTGCAGTTCGCAAGGGGTTCATTTCCGTGCATTTACTTTGGATGTAGGCTTGGGATGATGGCTACCTCCCTCCCTACGTACTCCCTCTTGGCCGTCGCGCCTCTAGTCGGACATCCACGGGGATTCCGCAGATCAAAATTATCAGATTCACATGCTGCGCCTTTAGATGGCAATTTGTGGGGAGGAGACGTGTAGGATTGATGTTACTCGAGCTCGTGCAGGGATGATACGAATCGGAACTGTTATTATCGCAGTACATGATCCATATCGTAGCAGGTCTCTACGGTGATACTTGGGGTAACCTCTCCAAGATATGCGGCAAATTCTCGGAATGGAAAGGTGAGGTGCAGGGCAGATGCCGGGTCGCATTTCTCGGAAACCAAAGGAGGTCATGTTATGTGCGAGGAAGTTCTGAGGGAACGGGAGGGGAGGAGGATAAGGGACAAGTTCATTCCGAGCAACTCGCGGAGACCGAGAATGCAATAATAAGTGGTTTAAATATAAGACATGGGAGTCCGCTCGAGGGCGCCCGGAATGGATATGTTCCAAGGACGGGAGAAATACAGGGGCATGAATCCGGAAGGTGAGAGCCTCGGAAAGAGATGCACCGCGGCAAGACTTGGGCGGATGATATGATAAGATGGATGGATTGGTGCAGCTGGAGTGAGATCACAGGCCGGTGATGAGTCATGGAAGTCAGCTCGGCAGCATGAGGCAGACACGGGTGGTCGATAATCGGAAGATGTCTCAGGGCGAACCGGTTCAGCTCGCGGATAACGGAGATAGATTACGCGATTGGTTACACAGCAGATGGTGTATGACTCCGGCTCAACCGCAGACTTGCTCTTTCATCCCATTCCATATAAGACCGGCTGCTCTTCCCCTGATGCCCCAACCGCTGTCCCCCGACTCGACAAGACATGCACCAGTCTGCCAAGCGTGCAGAGGCCTCCCGCCTCCTTGACCCCTCCTACTACACCTCCAGCCATACCTACCAGCCCCGCGTCTACATCGACCGCAAGGGCAACATGCACGACCCAGACTACCGCCACTTCCCCGTTCTCTCCTCGTCCCCCGCCTCCACCTCCAGCTCCCCTATCTCGCGCCGCGCCACACGGCCCCAGTGGGAGGCCGGCTACACGTACGAGAGCGCCATCCCCGACGACGATGACATCCAGGGCGACTACTATGACCCCTTCACCAACTACGCCCTCCGCCGCTCGTCGTCCCTCACGCGCCCCACCACGCCCTACTACCCCTCCTCCTCCCCCGTCTCCGACTTTGAGTCGCCCTTTGACGATGCAGAGGAGAAGCCGTGCAGCGTGATTACCAAGGCCTTCCGTCCGCGCAAGTGTCGCGAGAAGCGCCGCGCGTCTCTGGACTCTACAGTGGAAGAGTCCTACTACCCCGACGAGCCCGAGGCCGTCCCAGAGCTGGAAGATGATGATGATGATGAAGAGGAGGAGCAACAGAAGCAGGAGCGCCCCGCTCCCACATGCTCAGAAGCGATGAAGAAGCAGTGGCAGTCGATTTCGCTCACAGTCAGCTTTGGGGTTTTCAGAGCAAGGCGGAGGATGAGAAGGGTGCTCAGTCGATAATCTGCTGAGTTTGCCTTTTTTTTTCCTTTCGCATCGTTTCCCCATCATACCCCGCATTGTCTGTACACCTGCATCGCATCAACCATCATATCTGTATCGTTTACTTTTCGCACTTTCACACTTTGGATACCTTTTTTCGCCTTTCATGCATCCGCTATATTTCATATGTGTATCTTTACTTTTTTACATGCTCCAGTCTCGAATGACATCCATTGAACACTATCCGCTGGCGTGATCTCTAAGACTCTCATTAAACCGCCCACTTAGTGACTAACGGCATACCCGTTTATCCCGATATGTCCCATGTTCCCGCACCCTCATACGAAATACATTCCGAATTTAGTCTTCCACACAAGTGCGACACTTGCGCGTGTTCAATCGGCTGAATATACGTGGCGCGGATGCATTCCCCAGGTGCTATTCTTCGACGAGGTATCCCCTTCCGTACGCAATGCGGAGAATTGGCGTCCATGCAGCTTCTGCTTTATCGCGCGATAATCTGGGATATGTACATGTAATGCCTCGCGTCCATGAAAACCGCGCAATGTGCCCAAGAGTTTGATGACAGATACATTACTTGTAAGCAAAGAGCCATGATCGGCCGATGCGCCTCCTGAAACTGTCGTACCACCGTATCCTGGTAGCTCATCAGGTTCTCAGGAATGAGGCATCGCCATAGTTGAAGGTCTCAAGTTCTCTTCTCTTGAGAATAATATGTTCCCTGGTCAATGGTCGTTGAGCCACTTTGCCCAACTTGGTGGTCATCAAATATAATGTTCTCTTCGATTCCAAATGTATTAGCGAGCAGTAGCACTAATTAGCTGACTATCCATTCTCATGATGACTCCCCGCTTGATATATATTTCCAGCTCAAATAGGGTTACATACTTCAAACAGACCAATTCGTATGCCGAACGCTCTGCCGGATCCTTCCGAACGGCTTGCCGCCCATGCATGCATACAAAACACTTGCACGCGCACTATGCGGCGTACCCAAACGGCACAATTCCCACAATAATACATTCAAACCCTTCCTTCGAGCACGTTGCAGGTGCGTACGTACCTGAGGGTGCATCTACGCGTGCGGAGTGCCTTGCTCGATACCGCAAATCAACCATGAAGCCGAACTGTGTGTGAAGCCTCCCAGGCATCCTTTGCAGGCCATCCATGCACGCTCTGCGGATCCAATGATGATCTCTTCTCCCAGTGCCAAGTGCCACGCAAATCGTGCAGTGGCGTAAGATGCTCATATGCTTTCAGAATGAACGCAATACGCATATATTGCAGGCCCGAAAAGTGGTGTGTACAATAAACACCAGTCGGTTCACTTGATCCGCACCATTTAGTTTAATGAGGTGAGGAGGAGATTTGTTAATTGACAGACACATACATACTCCCTTCCGGAGAAACGGAGCTGCCTTTTCCTGCGAATCGTGCCTTTTTCCTTCAGATAATTGAAGTCCCAAGTCCGGTCCGTTCGCGGGCCCCCGATGAGTGAAATGAATGTATTCAGTACCATCGGAGGTTTTGCGGATCCTTCGGAGAGACTCGCGGAAAGGCCAGGGAGGGTGTCATAATCGCAGTGGCTTAATGGTCCCGGAGCACACTAGTGAATGTCCAAAGAACATTCAGTACTCGTAGACATGATGACTCCGGAGTAAGCACGATCGAGATGAGATTGGAATTTGACAGCATCCTCGAAATCAAGCCAGACAAACCAGGGTCGCCAGGAGGTCGTAATGGTCATCAGATGTGGGGTAGCTGCGAGTCGGGACGGGGCGGCGGATCGGGGTAAGATAACCCAGGGTGCGATATAGATATTGATGTCCGATTCGGGTTATGTAGATGAAGGTTGCTAATTAGCAGCGACGAGATGATAATTAACTACATCAAACGAGGTCGAATAATCTGTGTCGTTCGGTACCGTTCTGCGTCTCAAAAGAGCATAACTAGGTCTGCAAGCCTTCACGGTGGCTACTGGGTACGACCTTCCCTGATCATATGAATCAGCCGAACGATATACACGAGCAAGGCCCAGTACCACAGGTGCCTATTTGCTCTTATCCTAGCAGCGGCGGCGGGAGTGCCGCAGTCTCGTTGCGCCTTCGAAAAGGACCTGAGTGGAGCCTTCACGACCCTCGTAGCCCTTTCCAAATAGGGTCGATTGGGCGCAGAAGCACAATAGGAGACGCTCACCGCCGAGTCTGGTATAATCACATGTAGGATCCTATAATCAGCGACGCTGCGCCAATGATATGGAAACGAAGCCTAATGAGCGCGTATGGTATAGTGTGAGTTGATTTCCGACGCCCGAGTTGCTGTGTGCATGCAGGGTTCAAACTTCGAAGCAACGGGCATTTGGGTTACCGGGTGCTCACGGTTGGACGACCGGGAGATCGATATGGAAAACGTTCTTGTACTCTAGCACACAGAGTCCGAGTCTTGGTGACGTTGAATAAGCCTGTTAGGCGCAGAAGGATGGTAGGCAGGCGCCTACCGCCGGGATTCTGGTAATTACATGCCCTAGACCCTACGCAATGATCAGTACGATATGAAAAAGAAGCCAGACACGCACGAGCTTGATTCCCGGCGTCAAAGCTAGACTCTGAAAATGAGCACCCTTTTGGTTACCGATGCTCACGGCAGGGTTAAGAAGTCCACTCGTGCGAAATCGAGTCGGAGTCTGGCCCTCCGTCAGTGAGCGAGAAGCGCCTGCTCCACGCTATGTTAGCCGACAGATGTTTGACAGAGAAGACATATTTCTATGCGTGCTTCTCGGGTACCAAAGGGCACACGATAAGTGACCGGTGAGAGATGACGGCACTTCTTGAGAGCTGGGAAGATGGGAGTGATGGTCTTGGTGCGATTCGTCCGGATTTCGCGGTAGATGTTTGGTATGATGTCGGAGGATAGGTTATTTCCGCACTCCTCGAGGGAGCGTGAAGCTCAGAGAAACTTTTCTGATGTCACCACTATAGGCTACGATGGGAGTTGAATGCCGTAGTTGAGGTTCTGTTGTATTGTGGTGTGGTGCCTTGCATAAAACTCATGGACACCACAGTTTCCAACGATAGTGACATATAGACATCTGAATCGCATTCGTCGTCACGATGGGCTCTCTGGCGATTATGAGCTGTCGTCATGCCTTTCATAATACTTTGCAGACCTTGATGATTAGATCAGGTTGAACCGTGCTAAGTGGTGGAAGCACACATACCATGTATGATGTCAGCTCAATAATCGGATAATCAACAAGATGCCGATAATCGTTGAAATTCACTTTAGATATATGGTTATAGCAGCATGGAAGTCATTGACCTAGGGTCTTAAACGTGTTGTCGATCCGTTGGCATACACGCCTATTCTGCACTATTCTGCGTGATGACAACCATCATGAATATAGCATCAAAAGGGGTCGTCTATAGTCATTACCAGGTGCTGTTGAAGCATACACAGAAAACGTGATTGATGCGTTCAATAATATTGGTGGATCGGAAGATGATGAAGGCGCTTCAATATTCGAGAGTGTTGCTAGGGCAATGTTGACTGTACCATAACACCTGTTAGCCTGCAGGTAAGTAAAAATCCAGCATATATGCGCGTGTAAACTCACCTTATTGAACCTCCTTCGTCCAGATATTACCAGTAAGGCACCAACACATTCCATGCTCTTGTTCAACTATGGCAGGGTCTTGATTAAGCATGTTCAACCGATAGGAAGAATGCCTTTCATATAAGAGGCCATGGGATGCAACAAGGGATTTAAAATGCAAGTATTTGGAAGGGGTTGACATAGATGCCCGACTTGGAACCGGCCTAGAAGCAAAAGTAGGGTGATGTATGCTGCTAGACAAGAGGAAAATATGCAGAATAAAGGCGGCAAAACTTTGAAGACAGTCGGGGCCTCCTACCACAGTACAAACAGTTTTTAAGCTGGCATTGAAGAGCGAATAGATTATCCTGACTATATGCCAGCGATATAGCAGTTTCGGCATCAATAATAGGCCCACGATTGTTGGTCATCGCGAAGGATGTTGATGAGGGTAGGCAGTCAGGCAGGGTGTAGGCGCGATACGTACAGAATGCATGTGACGGTCCGTCAGCCGCTCAACGAAGAACCCGACACGAAATACGCGTAAGTTCTCGAGATCATGACTGTTTGGTGTTAACCTGCAGTTGTATTTGTCAGGGCTTGACATGCCGGCTCAGGGGCTAAATTTAGACTCTCACCCTGACTCAAGTTACCGAATGAGTCGGGAATTGTCCCTCTGCTCTAAGTATAAGTATATACAAGTTGACTCTAGGCCATTTAGTGTTTGATGTGATTCACTTGTGACTGCTTTTCTTAGCCACCCCGCGATTTCGTACAGTTTCCTACTTATTTTTGTCTTTTGACGCGGGAGTAGCTTGCATCCAAATCACGCTCGAGAAGGTATCTTCTTTCGCAAAGTAAACCAGAGGCATACAACGCTCGCTCACTTGGGAAACTGCATTATCGTGGCAATTATATGCAAATCTCAAAGCAGAGGACAGGGCGAAGAACACTGGTGTTATCAGTTGCAGGATATACTGTCACAATTGTTGTTGGTAGGTGTGTATCCGAGGACTGCTGAAGAGATGATGGAAACCAGTGGTTACTACGACGAGCAGATATGCCGGAATGTCAGCCTAAGAATTTATGCAGGCCGAAGTCTAATAGTATCCTATCTGGATGTGATGATGAAGGATTTCTCAGCCTATGTCCAAATCGATTTGTCGCTCTGCTAACGCTCAGGTGCCCTTACTCATCGTGCTATTATTACAAACATAGCTATAGTGTAAATCCCGGGAATCGCGACATGGGCCGACCGAGCTTACTAGGCAGATCATCCCACCTCCTCCGACCGAGCGAAAGCGTGGAAGCATCCAATGATAAACTTGCGGGCTCCCCGAAGACAGTGCTTCGATTGCGAACTTCTCGGGAGAGAAGCCTATGTTATGAGTGGTGCCCTTTGGAAGGTTTCGGTCATCATAACAGACGGATATAACGGGTGTGAATTGCTCTTATCGGCAGACGAACAGTCCCGATATCCTTCTTCAAGAAGCACTCACCCATGAACTGGTTCAACGGCCACGGGCGGTAGGTGGAGATATCCTGAAGACAATCGTGAGGTCTCCTCATGGGATGATTATCGGGCGGACATGTAAGCTTTCATGGTAGATCCTCGTACGAACGATACGGATACTAGAGCCAAATATAATTCAGCAGTTCGAAAGCTAGAAAAACAGGCTGGGAAGCAATTACCATCTATAGTAAAGACTCTAGGGGCCCAAAAACGGAGACTCGGAGAGCGAAGTGGCCTAAGACAAACGAAGGAAACTCAAACAAGACATCTGTTATATGTACTGTAGCTACAGGGTCATGATATAATATACTATGGGTTACACATGGGAGACTAAAGAAAATAGTATGAATGATCAAATCTAATCATAAATCGTCGATATCTAGAAAAATCCCGATCCAGGGAAAAACTGTGATCCATCGCCCTCTTCCTCGCTGTCGCTTTCATGCTTATAATTCTGCGCAGCCTGGCTGCTTGGCCTTGGCTGGGGTAAAAGTCGCGAATCATCTTGCAAATAACTTTGCTGGAATGGGTCCACATCCTCTTCCACAGGTTCGGGTATGCTTTGTTGAACAGGCGGTGGTGGCGGTGGGCTTCGATGAGACACTGGTGGAGGTGGAGACGACGGCTGTTGCCAGTGTTCAGGGTGAATGTCATTAGAGGAATGGCTAGACGTATTTGCTTGTTGCGGTCGTGAAGGGGTAGCTTGCGCAGCAGACCGGCGTGTCGCCTGAGACGGGTATCCATACTCGAACTAGAAAAAACCTTGAGATGAGAAATGTATTGTTCATTTGAATAGAGAAAGCACTCCTGACAGCTTGGAAGACTTCTTCACGCTTTCTTTCGTCAAGATCCTTATCAATACAATAACACATGTATAGCGTGTCCGCACTAGGAAGATGTTAAGATATGGCCGCATAAAGTATTCATAGTTCTTACGTGTCTCTCACCAGCCCTACACAGAAGAGTCCAACAAGGGCAGTAACACCACCGGCTAACATTGCAGCGCCCAACGCTTGGTCCGGGGCATTCAAGGTATGAGCGACAAACAAATACGTTGAAAGGGCAAATGGAAAAGTTAGTGTTAATGGCGCCACCGTAAGTAATGTCAATGGAGCTAATCCACCATCACAATTAGTGTCGGGAAGACATATTGCGAATACAATTCACGTACGTTCGGCACTAAAACCACGCTTGCCAACTTTATTGGTCAACGCTCTTGCCCGGCGCGCGCTCGGCATGAATGGATCGCCGGTGATGCCGACATACACCAAGGCGTACTTGCTCAAGGCTGTGGTGATACCCTCCAAAAATCCAACGACTACTCGGATCCCACTGACAAGGAACAGCGCCCGGGCGGGCATATAGAGAGGCAACCGTTCGAAGAAGAGCGTCAGGAGCGTTAAAAGTCTGATAGCTGTTAGAATCAAGGCCGAAACGACGACTGTGCCTAGAGACGGTCCAGTAGAACGCGTCAATGCGGCATGGATCGTGTGTGTTGACATTGGGGGTGGCGGAGGAGCGTCGGGACTAAAGAAGTTAAATACCTAGTACAATAACGTCAAACTACTGAACTTACTTTGCAAAATACCACGCGCCAATCACACTTGCACATGTCATTCGCAGCACCCCGCGCGCGACTCCCCATGTCCAAAGCCAGATAGCGACAGTTGCAGTGATAGACCAGTTGGCCCATCCCCTGACATGCCATTCCAAAGAGGAGCTCCCTTCATATGGAGATTGGAAATACCCTATCAAGAGCAGACGGAATATGAGCGTGATGAACGGTATCGATGCGAGAAGGGTGGCGAGGAGGATAGTCGGGGAAAGAGCGAGAAGGAAAGGATTGGCCATTAGGAGCTGAGTAGCCAATGTTAATGTCGACGACGTGGAATGTATGTCCCTAGGAAGACTGATAAGTCTTCGGGCTGTAAGAATAGACAGAACCAAGGGGAAAAGCGAGAACAAGCGGAGCCTGCAAGACGTAGGTCAGCCTGAGTCCAGTATCAAGCGCAGTAGGCGTACCCTGTGGTTTCTCCCCATGTTGGCTCAGTATCACCATCCCACATGAAACTTCCTACAAACGCCCAGATTGCAGATATGAACAACGTCGCGGGGATAAACACGGACGTTATGATCATCACGGGCCGTACAAATATCCGCAAAAGGAGTACATGAGTATACGCCACGAATGCGCTCACGAAGGTGAGAATAGTGATGAGGGGTACTGTGTGTAGAAGGGTGGTATACCGTAGCGTCGCCCCAGATTTGTCGGACTTGGGAGTCATAAACAGTAATATGATAGAGAAAAGCAAGCATAGCGAGAGTCCTGCACACCACAGCGCTGTCCATATGAAATCGTTGAACTTCCGCCGTCCTCTGGGAACATGCCGGGGATCTGGTAATGAGAAGACGTCCAATGGTCGAACTGTACCATCGCGGGGGAGTAGTGAATCAGTGAGTGACAGTGAGACCGGCTGTCTGCCGGTAGGAGGAGGCGGAGGAATGGATGGTGGTGGATGGGGTCGACTCTTGGAAGCAGCAGTAAGAAACTCTGGTAGTGGTTCCGAGTCTGTCGACTCGGACGGTGAAGGCGAAGGATCCCTCAACGGAGACGCCTGATGCGCCAGCCAGCCATGGGGCGAATCCGAGCGGTCTGATAGACGATCCGACGATATAAGCGGTCGTGACTGTGGATCACGGTGTCTCGAGTCATGTCTCGAATACATTGCCTGCTCCTCCTCGTCAAGTCGAAGATATGGGTCTTCATCATCCTCATCCCCAATTTCTGGCAGATTTCTGCTTATAGTACCACTCCGCAGATGGCTCTCTCGTAGGTGAGGATCGTCGAGATCATTTATGTCGGCGTCTGGACCGTATTCAGCACGAGATCCACTGTCGGTGGTGAATGAGAAGAACATTGGCTGAGAGGACGCCATACTGGTTTCGCCATTCTGTGGTCTATTGAGAATTTGCGAGGCGAACGCAGCGAAGGACGTCGCCATCGTGGTCGACGTCAAATAACAAGAGCGTAGTTATTGACACTGAGGAGGCTGAAGCAAGCTGTGTCTGAACGCGTAACCCGTCACATAGTCACAGAATAAGGGTCACGCCTCGAGGACTCCTCTCCCCCATGCCAGCTCGAGGCAGATTAGAAAACATGTTTTATGTAACGGTAGTTGAAGATGAGAGTAATAAAAAGTATTCCCGAGAGCAAGAACAAATATCACTTTGAAGCTTGGAGACTACGCTTCTCGCTTGTTTTGATTTTCCAGTTCGTCGCCACCGTGACTGCCAACTGCTATGGATCCGAATACAGAATTGAGGTGAGCCTGGGTAGCTACGCTTCTGTCTCAGAAGTTTAGAATTAGCGTGAAAAATTGCGACGTAATACAACGCGAACCTGGATACGTCGGCCCTTCGAGTTCTGGAATAATGCTAATCGCAACTTGTCATCAATGGAAGAAGAAATTATTTTGAACCTGTTGGATCGTATAACGACGGATTAAAGAGATGGCCGGTTCCTAATCTCAGCTCGTCTAATAACAAGCACCTGTTAATGCCAGGCAAGCGAGGAATCGAGTTCATTAAAGATAATTATTAATGAAGCCAAGAGGAGAGTGATGAAGCCACCGAGAATCAATCATATTGTTTTAGCAAACGAAAATTGATGCCGTAACTTCCTGGTCGTTTCCAACAACAACGCAGAAAATGGTGTCGTTGAATATGCGGCCGGCCCTAGCACTCGCACATGCTGGTTGCCGAATAAGCATGGTCTCGACAGCCAAGCGACATGATCGAGTTCTCCGTTCGTATGGAAGACCCACAGTGAAACAGCCAGAGATGATTGTTCAGTAGGTCTAAGAAGCTAGTCATTGACAACCAAAACAGTAAAACGATTTTCATACCCGAGGTCGGGCTGAAAAGTTACAACCTGTTTAGGGGCGCCTTTATAGCTGTTTGACACAGCGTCTGACAGCAACGCGCATTCCCTAGTCGCTTCCAGAGCCCATGAAGAATGTCAACCAATCTGACCCCTGCAGCGCATTGCATACTTCTACGCAGCTGGGTCTGGTCTCTCTTTTAGGATGACCTAAGAATGTCGCGAATTTCAATCATCTACAGCTGCGAGAGAAACAAGATGATGAACAGATCTCCTTTGCGCATTTCCTGTGTGTCAAATGGAACGTTTTCCTTCAGCTGGGAAAGACTTGTCTCTTTTGTGTTTTCATTTCAACGCCCATCAGGACAACTCGGAAACCACGGTGTGTCCACACACGTCTATAGTGCGCGCCCAAAATATATCGGGACCAGTAACCATCGAAATCTAAGTCCGGAAACCGCTCAGTGGCCTGGAACAGCAACTTGAGCAAGGCGTCAGCCAACAGCTAGATGTTCTGTTGGCAAAGATTATGACCTTGTTCTGAGTACAGCCTTTTGAGACGCCGGTGATATGCGATCATGATCTTGATGATTCCCTCCATTCGAAGTCAAGATATGCGAGAACAGCCGGAGACGCCATCAGATAATGATACAGCACGAATCAATCAAGCCAACATGTAATAGGATAAGATATACGCCGAGGATAGCATTAGAGACAGCACAATTCCCCAAGGCGAGTCACAGAGAGCGCCCAAGACCACGATCCAGCAGGCAAAACGTCGGTGTATATTGAAGCGCGACGAATTTCGAAACTTGCAATTGTCCAAGGCACACAGAATATTGGTGGCACAGCCATGTCTCGTGGGCGAAGCTCAGGTACCATCAAGCACGGTGACCCAATGATTGTCCCCCCAGCCATTCTCCCATTGGTTGTCTCCACAACTCCGTCATTGCCGCGACGGTCATCGCGGATTCTCATGTGGAAGGGTCCCATCGTGTCTGCCGAGATTCGTCCTTGAGAAAACAGGCTGAAATCCGTGCTAGCCGCACACGGTCGTTCCGCTGGAGGTGAGCAGGCCATCTGATTCCATACCCTATTCCTCCCGTCCGCATGTGATGGAAACCTGAGATAGAGGTAACGCTCTCATGGCCTGCGGAGCGCGCAGTGTGCAGCCCAACCGCTTGGAACTTTGCCGCTGATTCCAGGGCCAGAGGAAATTCCAAGCCGAATGCGTGCTGTGCAAGATCACAATCATTTATGCAGTGTATACTTGGCTGTAATTAATTAAACAAGCGCCCTAGCGAGAAATGTCCAAAAATGATTATCATTGTTCTATTCCTAGTCCGATTTCTTCGTAGCAATTACATGCAGACGTTCAAAGCGCGCTGCATGCAGTATGTAACCACGGCCGCAAGGATACACCGGATAATTCAATTTCTGGAATACCCTTCTCCTACTCCGAACGGATCGAGTGGGATCCTACGAACGTCCGAACACCCTCCGAGATTACATTGCGTCCATCGGTTTTTAGCTTCCCGGTTGAGCCTAGTGACATGTAAAAAACAGACACGGCAGATTGAACAGAAGGAATGGCATGCGATGAGTCATGCGTGATGACCGTCATTCTCCTGTACCCGGCGGTGATGACTACGTGTACTCCACTAAATACTGACACGCCGATATTCAACGGCTCATCGGATTCAATCGACTCAGATATGATCATCACATGAGGAACCGTTGACTCATCGGACCGGGAACGTTCCAAAATATTCCGAATGATTTCAATTGTCTTCGGGTACGCGCAAACTACACGGTGACGATTACTTGGATGATATATGATATGTACGTGCAAATGTGATTGGAGCATGATGATTGCGATAGATAAAGATGTTAATGACGAAGAATAGAAATATAAAATCATGAAAATGCGGCGTGAAATCGAAGCTGTACATATGAACCATAGCACCAGTGCAAACTTTTTAAGAAAACAACAGAGGGAAAATCGACGGAACTATGCATTCACCCGCACAGGATAGCGCGAGTGTGATTGATGTGAATGATGACGGTGCGGTATGGGAAGGGGAAAAGACCGCAATATATCGGAGAATGCAGAGTATTTGTGGGCCGCCTGGGGTTTCTTCGGGTGGAATGACTCTGGCGAAGACTCGTGAAGAGTTGAAGGTGTCTGTGGAGAAGAAGAACCATCGGAAGACTCTGGACTGGAAGGTTCCAGTGCAGGGACTGAGGAACGGTGATGGTGACGTTTATGAGGCGAGCGGGGAGAGGCTTGCTCAACGGAGTGGCGTGAAGAAGGTGACGGTGATGGGGAGACGGCCGCAGAAAGACCCGCATGGTGGCTCAACAGATCTGCTTCGGTAACGCTGAGCTCGAAGTCAAGGACATCGAGGAATTCTCGCTCGATCCGACCAATGTCGCGCTTCCCAAATACCCCCGTGCAGATTGCCCAGTGAACGTTCTTTAGTGTCGAGTCGTTAAGATACTACAGTAGATAATTAGCAAATGGAGATGGCAGAAAAGAACTTGTAACGTACCTTGGACGCGATAATCAGAGCACCCAAAAATACTCTCTCGAGGGCCCACTCTTCGAGAGCAATGTGGAGATGAGGCTTGGCTCTGTCGATATAGACAAGCGAAGCAAGAACCACCGGCATTGTTACTTCGGCGCGGCTCAAGACTGTGGTGGCAAACGAAGTGAACTTGGCTAGTTCTGGGCGGCGTGATGCCGGTCTGCCACGGGTGAATGATGGTGACGGGCGGCCCATGGCGAAGTCGACTGTTTCAGCAACAGAGTCGACGAGATATTCTAGAAGAAAAAGCGTAAGAGTGGCTCTGAGAAACGACGAAGAAACATACCTATGATGGGCTTGGATATTTTGAGGTCAACGAGCTCCAGGAGTACCGGAGAATGAGTAGCCGAGTCGACAAGGCTGGCAGGGTGTATTGAGCTGGAAGAGCTCGAAGATGAAGAGGTCGACGTGGAAGGCGATGGTGAGCAGTCCATGGGATGGTCCATTGCAGGGAGCGAAATTGGGGCACTGCGGGTAGCATAGCGGCCTATATAAAGTGGTGGTGGAGGTCCCGAAAAAGAAAGACACGCTTACGGCAGCATCGCTTGTGCGCTGACTATTCCGTTTGACTCGTAACCCACCATTACCCGATCCGGTGCCGCGGCTACGCCCATTCCCCATCCGGTTCGGCCAGCTTCTCTCGGCATCTGTGCCTACCTTCGAATCGGACAACGACTCGGATTCCGTTGAGCCGCTGACAACACTTCCACCGCAACTGGCGCAGTGATTTGTTTCATTGATTATGCTCGATGCTACCGTGTCGTAGTTCGTTGCCGTCGTATCTACATGATACCGGTGCTTCCTGTCGTGTTTCCCATGCTTTCATCACAAGGCTAATATACGCGCCGCTGCCACCCGAGCTTGCGCCTTGCGTGCTCTCACTGTTCCGAGTTACTTACCCATCCATCCCCAGTCAAATTGTAATCATAGCTGTCATCCCGAGCATCACTAATGGATTAGCAAAGATTAGCAATCAGATCTCATTTATATTATTGAGTCACCATTCCTCCCCTCCTCGACCGTGTCAACCACGCTCGAACCGGTTTCGCAGAAGAATCCTTTGTCCCGACCCTACAGGATCCACAACGATGAGAATGATCTCTTCTTTCATTGCGAACATTCCTCGGACTTGCTGTGCTTTCGTCTCAGGTTCCACCTCAAAAAGGATCAATATACCATTTATGGAGGGACCCTTAAGTAGTATCCTCGCTTGTCCACGGTAATTTAGTGGACCGTGGCCTCCGTTGCTGTTGGTCCTCGTAGTTAAAATGCCAGGGCTATTTAAATTGGATACAGCACCCTTATTTCACTTTCCCTGATAACGATAAAGAGGAGAATGCTATTCCTCCTAAAGACGCCTTCCCAGGCCGTGCCCAGGTGGAACACCCTCTGACCTTTCGGTCACCTACATGCTTACGATCTACCCGTTCCCACTCCCATCCATTATTCTTGACGGAAAACCGGCGGCGATTACAGGCGTGTACAATCACAAAGGGGCGTGGGTCTTCCGATTCGCATCATCAAACCCCGACTTGATAATCGGCGCACATAAGATATCGGGAGGTTCGGTCTGCTGTTTACATGTACAATTTTACAGCATTTGATCTTTTCTTCCTGCTGTCCTTGTGGCTTAATTCAATGAAAACCCGTGTCGGAACGGGTTGCCGGTACTTTCTCACCCAGTTCCCTTGACCTCTCGCCTCAAATTTCAAGGCCCTGGCATTCCGTGTCTCGCATTCCATCTCTGCTTCCTGGAAATATGATATCGAGCGGAACTGGGGTTCGATGTGTTGATATGCTGCTAATATCGCTTGGAATCGGAACTCAAACCGCCGTACTTGGCCGTAACCGCAACACTACTGGCTGCTATTTGACCGTGACAGACCACCGCACTTGTCCGCACTTGCAACACAGCCAACTTTGGATGGCTCACAGACTTGATGCGTGCCCAGTGGCACCGTTTAGTAAGGGGGGGATGAGAATTATGTGATCTCGTTAACCAGACTGAACGGTCAGCTAAAACGATAATCCGTGTGCAGACGCGTCACGTATGGCTAATCTCACTATATCATGCATGTACATAAGTCCACGCGAGCGTACGAGCAAATTCCAAATTGAAACTTTCCTGAGTTGCCGTGATCCGGCATTGGGCCCATCAATTCATTCAATCGAGCCGTGCAGCTCATTTCGACAAGAAATACTGATTTCTCGCTTTTCCCTTGACGATCAGTTTCTTTTGTACCACACACTTTACCTGTTAGATATCTTGCTTCTTCTAAATTTACTACGCCTCCCGATACCACCCAAGACCCCACAATGCGAAATTATTGGTGGCTGGAGACTCATCATATTTGTAATGGTGGAATCCATCATAGTCATGTAACTTCTGTGTACGAAAGCCTACACCGAGCTGTATGCCATTATAAGGCACAACATGACCCCATGCGGGCGCTTGAGAGAGGTCAAAAACTAAAGCGACATATACCCGGCTCGCAGGTGCCGAGGAGCTGCGTCATTATTAAGCTGATGGCCGGCAGCGGCACCTCACCAAATCGAGCTTACCGGCGGCAACTTGGTATGCCGAATCTCAGCCGTCTACGCGTTTCAATTGGACAGGAACTACACAACTTCACAACACTCGTATTTGAAGAGATCCTTTCTATCTCGGTTATAGAGAATCTGATATTTCCTTGCCGCTGCGCTCCTATCGGAGTAGCGATAATTGTTCACTCACTACTATCTTACCGCTTGCTGATTGCCGGTGATAGTATTAATGTATGTGTTTCAATGGGGTACTAGGCAAACTACCAGTAACCAGCATCTTTACTCAAAATTGGTTGACATTCGAGTGGTAGAGACAAGCCTCCTCCTGCAAAGTTCCTGAGCATTGGTACGACTGATATTGGGGTGCGATATTCCTATGAGACTAATGATAACTGGTCGTTCCCAACTGCCGACGCATTTGGTTATCGCCAGTGTTTTTCTGCATACTTTCAGAGTCGTTACATGTGCAGCAGCGAGATTCTTGCTGGAATTCTTAGACTGCAATGGTACTCCAGTTGCGGGCAATTGTATTGAGTGTACAATACATGGCCTTACGTGACTTCACAATAGCGGCGTTCTTCGGGTTGTTCAGGTTTATTTTACGATTAGTCCCTCTCCGACTGGCGGATATTTTTGGAGTCTTGTTTCTCCACTTCGTAATGATATTCAGCGGTACTCAGGAGACCAGTCATTCCTGCCTCACAGTACCCCGGTTTCTCCTTTATATCGCAATTGGCGCACAACCTCCGTTGTCGCCTATCACCCCAGGTCTTCAAATTGCTTTTCTGAGTTTAGACTGCCGCTAAGAGGTAGAATCAGGTGCACGCCGCTAATGGACTAGTAAAGGTGTTGCAACATATTATTCATGGGAACAGTGTACCCCAGAAAAGCTACGGATCTAGGTTACACGACAAGCGGGACAGCAGTGGATATAGGATCGAGAGTAAGATAGAATAGACGCCGACATAGTAAGACAGTCCCATCGGAGTGGTGAGATACGGTGAAGCATGACGGTAACGTGTATGTCCATAAACGAGAGCTGGTATGATGAGATAGGGTATGATCTGAAAGATAACATTAGCTGAGGCCGGCTACACAACAAGATAACCAACATTATATGATACTAGATATCTGGCGGCACGGATGAGTCCGCTGCGGTAGGGATCTTGGCTCGGTTCTTGCTCCCTTTCGGTCGGCCACGGGGTTTCTTACCGAGCTGACCACCGTCGTCTCCTGGACCGCGTTTCGACTCGACATTGCCATTTAATCGACGTTCAGTCAGAAATCTAGGGTTCAGCAAGGTTAATCGTGGGTTATACACATGCCTCGCAGGCTGGAAAAGGAAAAGGCGCGGATAAATACCGTTAGTACTGAGGCTGTGGTTCCGCGCCAGAAAAAGATCCCTTCCCGCATCCATGCGTGCCTCCCTCACCACCCGGAGCCGAGAGCGTAACATAGGAACGTAGGATGCATGGAAAGTTTCAATAACACGATCTCGATTGGATTGACTTACTGCGAAGACTTTTCGTCCAGCATCGTCTGCAGGCTAGGAAGTGGAGGCTGGCCCAGTTCTTGCCTTAGCCTGTCGACATCTCGCTTCGCGACGGTGTATTCACCTTCGGTGATCTGTTGGATTCTTTGACGGATTTCGGTGCATCTAAACGAGGGGGATTAGCAATGGACACAACAATCAACCGGTTGAACGGTGCACTCTTTATCGATCGTGGATTCGAGTAGATCGGCCTGGAGAGAATGGGTGAATAAACTTTATGAAAATAGAAGTGGCGGGCAGCTTGCCTGATCCCGATCCTCGTTCACCTGGGGTTGGACCAGAGTCAGAAGGAGGTATTCTGGGCAGCACAAGGCGCACCTGTCTCAGGCAATTCAGCAGCCGCTGGCGCTCACTTTCCAACCTAAGGCGAGGAACGTCATAAAGTGGTAAGAATTGGGAATTTGAACTGCATACTTGTTCTTCTGTTCTCTTATGTCCTGAACGGCCTTGCTTTTCTGCTCCAGCGACGCGTGCGCTGACAGGATGTGTGCCGTATGCAGCTGTAACGTGAGCGCATGCTTCCTGTACGACGACCGATCTCAGCTGCGACCAAACCTAAGCGTAGCTGACATCACGACGCACTTGAGTTCAGCAGTCTTGGCTAGTTCGACCAGACTCTTGGTCCAATCACCTGTGGCGACAAGCGGCGGTGCATGCTGATGGGTGGTGGTCTCCGGTGGTGCTATGGTCTGGGGCTGGATGAGGGTACCAGGAGGACCGGTGTAGTGTACGTATTGTGGTTGATGGTTATGTTGCGACATTTTTATTGATATTCGAGAGAAAAAAGAAAGGTCCTCGAAGTGATCGGGGTCGTGGTAAAAAATACAACTTGGGCGTGGCCGGTGTCTTTCCATGTGGCTGTGCTCCTTCCCTTTTGGTGCATCGCTCACCAGGGTTTTCATCCATTCATCATGAGTGTCCTTCGTTCTTTCAAAGCCACAGATATGTTCACGTTCAACAATATGTACGTATCCAAGTAACTTTGTGCGCCAAGATCTTCTCATTTTTGTCGCATCTAGTAATCTGGACATCTGGACGGAGACCGTAAGCTTTTCATTAATGTCAAAAGTTTGTCGCGTAGGCTCAAGGACAAATTCGCGCCGGCAGTACAACATTGGCTTTTATCTGAGTTATCTTTCACGATGGCCAGACCTTTGCTGTGTGCAAGAATCACCTAACGGTCGCCAAATGGGTTACGGTAGCGTTGTATTCCCCCTCTCCGACGCTTCGTTGCCTCATACAGACGCTTTCAGTTATCGGAAAAGCAGAGGGCACCAACACTGAATGGCACGGACATGTTACCGCGATATCCGTAGCACCGGAATACCGGAGACTCTCTTTGGCACGTAAAATGATGACCCTTCTGGAAATGGTCTCGGACGATATCTATCGCGGATACTTTGTAGATTTATACGTCCGATGCACCAACAACGTCGCAATAGAGCTGTATGAAGGGCTTGGGTACAGCGTATATCGCCGGGTACGGGAGTATTATGGTAATCTCGGCGTAGGAAAAGGCGGTAGAGACGAGGAAGATGCATTCGGTCAGTTTTTTTCCGTATATATGTCGTGTCGCTTCTGACTGTCCTGTCAGATATGCGCAAACCTCTGTCTCGAGATCCCGGAAGGCGTTCTGTTCGGACTAACGGACGCGACATGCTGGTTAGTGCACATGACGTGCCATAAAGTACTTTGTCCGGTCCTTGTGTAATATACTAAAATACTGGGTGGATATCAGATTCTACTTCCATGGCCGTATCATTTCGGACTGCTTCAAAGCGTGACCACACGCTCCTGTGATTTCTACCCATACGGCTCCAGCCTCTCAATGGAATCCGCCTCATTTCTATCGCCTTCGGTCGCTTTCGCCTCGCGGACTATCTCAAAAGCGAGGCAGTAACATTACTTCATGCGGCAGAATTTTCCTTTATAGACCATACCTGCAACAATATCTGCATGTGCATGTACGACGAGATGCCGACATTGTTTGCATTGGTTATCTGTCTTCTGCCAGAAGACTTCCGTGCAATCTGTATCACGTTTTCTCGTCTTTCTTTAATAATTTGACATTTGACTCAATTTGACTGTGGTTACGCTAAAAGGTACCGCAGAAACCTTCATTGATACTTCAGTCCTTCAATATGAAAATGGGCATACACCATGAAATATTGGAATTGGTCGGTATTTATTTTCACAGTATGGGAAACAAATACTGGAGGATGAGGTTACATGCGTAAACATGCTGCCAGGACAATAGACATTTATTTACGACTAGCGGCCCCAGAGTGATTGAAACTTGGTGTAAGCTTATCACTAACGACTTCAAGACAAATCAATTAACCTTCAATTAGCCTGATCTCTTGGAATAGCCCAGACGTTACTTCTAATGGTCACTACTGCGCGACTGTTGAGGAAGTCGACATGCTCCGCCCCGCATCGACAGTCGCTTGAGCTGTCTACAAGTTGTATTGGGAAAGGCTAGATAGACAGTGGAGGAGGATCAGGAGGATCATCAGTTACTCGTCTGAGCAAAGCAATTTCCGCGTCGTAGAACTTGTCCAGAGCCTCCTTATCAGAGCAAAAGTTGTGCAGTTTAACTCTGATATCATCAGCTGCCGCCGCTGGACCCGATTCCTTGCCTCTCAGCGTCGTGCCCATCCGCCCGGGACCCATCAGCCTGTTAGTCAAGAACAGGAACCCCTGCGAACCACCGACTACCTGAATGAAGGCGACACCAGATCGATGCACGAACTGCGAATACTTGTACGGCGACCTCCGGTATGAGTACACCACGTCAATCTGCTCTGGGTAGAGATCGGAGGATTCGACGTCCAGGATGAACCCAAAGTTCCGCAAAAGTGCATATTCGAAGTAGTGTGTGGTGTGCGTGCCCTCTGACACTCGACTCTGAAGATCGGGCACTATGGGCGGCGGCAGGGCTAGGCGTAATGGGAAACATGACTGAAACGCATTTCGGTCCCGAATGTCGCTTATCTGAGTCACGTAGGCTTCTACGAGTTTCAGTCCATATCGCTCGATAGTCTTGTTCCACTGTCGGAGTTGGTCTTCGATGTATCTGCCAGTCGTGCCAATCCACTGAAGTTCGAAATGGAACACCGTGGCGGGGTTGTGGATGATGTCATGATGGAGAACGACCGTCTCTGCTTGGTCGCTCCGCTACGTTCAGAGCGTCAGTCAGCAATGACAGAGTGAGTGGAATCGAGGATCCTTGCCTTGGTGGTGTCGATGTCAATGACCATACTTTGACTGAGAATAACTCTCTTCTTGGTTTGACGGACGTGCTTGGGCCTGGCGACACTAGAAGGGTAGACCCCGGCCCGAAAGTTAGTAGCTTCCAGCCGAGGGCCAAACCACGAACGTGGGGTGGATGGTATGGCATATTCGCCTATCAGACGATAGAAGTAATGTCTAACCAGCGATCAATTCAGTTACCGGTACATCTGCAGTATTCAGACTCACCCGTCCAAAAAGTTATGATACCCTCGGACATGCGCGAACAACCCTTGTTCTTGGAGCTTTATGCCCCATTCTGTTCCTTGGGATCGAGACGAGACATCGCGGAATTCACGACAGAGCCAAGAGACGAAATCGAAGCCTGTGAAAGAATCTGGATAGCGGGTTCGATGCCATTGGTTATGCTTGATAGGAACACCGTCATCTTCTCGCATGGCTTTAGCAATCGAGGTCAGGGTCATATCACCAATCTCCCTCTCGCTTTTCATCTTCTTGCGAAGGGGACCAGCAGCATGGATTTGATCCAACTGGTCCATCAACGCGTTGTCAAGGACCGAAGCCGCTGGTTCAAGTGTCGTTGGCAGGAATCGAACAGGAGGAGGTGTCTGCTTTTCATCAGGTGGCTGCCAGCGCACCTTGGTGAAATGCTCGGCCAGTTTTTCGATCCCCAAAATACGTATCTCTTCATCGTTCAACATTTCTCCTGCAGAACCAATGGAAACAGTCGGCGGCTTTACGGTCGGTATCACTACAAATCGTGTTCTCCAGTAACGAAGGGACTCGTTGAACTGGTGCTCGTACCCTGCGACAAGCATGTCCAATCTATACCGTCACCATTAAGTGTGGGCAAGGAAGACGTTGAATGAAAGAAAACGGACCGATTCCAGCCATAATTCTCCAGACCATGCGAGGTAAAGGTCGTTGATTGTTGTGTATAACCGACACCGAGCTTGGGCCATATCAAGCACTCATACTGGAAAGGCTGACTAGCAGGCATTCTACGAACGTAACGTCTCACTTGAATAGCCTCTCCAGTGTAGGAGATGCGATGGATTTCGTTACTCATACTCAAGTAGACCGGATTTGCTGTGGACTGCAAAACTTCAGCTGCGCCCCAAGGCTTAGGAATGTCGTCATCCGTGAGACCCATAAATGACTGATGGCGTCGAAACGTGGACCTCTCCTTCTCCTTTTCCTCTGCTCCGTTGACATTTTGTCCCTTCTGTTTCTTCTGTAACACAAACTGGAATCCTTGGGCCAATCGGACAGCAGCCATGCCTCGCATGACTACAAGTGCCCAAGCACGACGTCGATCTTCTGCGTTGCCCTTCACCACGGGAGGTTTTACTAGAAACGAGCGCATTTCGCTAGGATCCACAACGAAGTCATATGAAAACACGTCGTACGCATTCTCGAGCTCGGCCGTTGAGGGGAAGTACTCCACGGAAAGAGGTAAACACCCAGGTGTAACAATAGACTTCCATTTGATCTCGTGCTTATAGGAGGGTTGAGGGAACATGTGCTGCCATCGAGCGGCGAGGGATGATTGGACATGAGATACTGTGATTTGGGGATTGGATGGGTTGGCCCGAGAGCTGGGAGACGAAGAGGACCACGAAGCGGCCATAGAGCTGGTCGTTCCACGACGTTTCATAATGGAGGGGATATCACTTTTTGGAGAGCCATCTGTAGGCCGGCCCGATGGTCGCGTCGTGGGTGGAGGATCGCTTTCAAATACACGGTTCAAACTCGGACGAACCGCCCCTCTGCCTTTGATTGCCATTGGCTGAGGTGTGTGGGGTCCATGGTTCATTACCATACTTAAACCAGATGATGTGGAGACGGAAGAGGACAGGGTGGGTGTCAATGACGGGGTATCTGCATGTGGCGTCGAAGTTGCAGATGCCGACACAGTCGTTGTCTGAGGCTCAACAAGACCACTTCTGAAGGGTTTGAACAGCCACGAAGGCGTGAGTTTCGATGAAATCGATTCGCGTGACGGACTCTCTTTCTTCGTGCTCCTCTTTGAAGAGTAGGCGGATAGATTGGATCGTAGGGAACGGATCGATGACTGGGACGGAGATGAAGTTCGGGTTTTTGACAACAAAGCGGATGACGATAAGTCCGTAGAATCATCTGGCGGTAGTTCGGCGATGTAGATTCTTGGGCTCTCTTCAATGGGAGGAACTTTGGGAGCCATCAATGAGTTACGATGAGAAGGGCGCTTTTCGGCATTCATACGATAGGTTGAGGGCACACTTCCGGACGATGCAGCAGAATTGGTAACCGGTGGCCGTTGCTGTGTTTCGCCATGAACCGTAAAAATATCATGGTCAAATTTGTGTGCAGCTTGAAGGGTGAAGGGTGGGGCGCTGCTGGCAGTATCTTCCCGAGGAGTTGGTTCCGCCTCATCGTTTAGGTAAGGCACTTCAATGCTGGACAATACATCGTGCTCCAAAAGCCCGAGCATCTGTATTTCATGCATTTTGGCTCGAGCAATAAATCTGCGACAGTCAGAGAACGATCGAACACTTTACGTAGTCCTCTCACCTATCTTGGCGGAACGGAAGGTCCTAGTCGATGTAAATTATGAAAGAACAAGCAGGTGCAAATTCCGTATCTCGCACCATTTGTTTATCCCAAAATGATACTGATATCCAAAAAGGCTCCCACCAAAATGTGGCTTTCGTCCTCGCATCCTGTGGAGTTGAATCGTCATCACCTCCCCAGAGAGGGTCCATTTCACGGGAACCAGCGACCGCGACCTTTGAATCGGGCTGCACGCCTTGAAAACTAAAGATAGGACTTGAATGAAGAGGCGGCTTCTCGAGACAAATCAAATCTAGACCAAATCCTTGGTCGAGCATCCGAGTAGTGGTAAGTCGCAACAGGTGCTTGGAGACGCGAAAATAGCCTGTCCCCGGGGTGATGAGCATAGTCGCAGCCCCGGTGAGAAGTAGGGAGCGATCAATGTAATGGGTTTCCGTGGGGTTCAGCCCGAGGTTCAACGCCTCAAGGATTGGACCATCGTGGGCGTAAGAAAGACGCCCTACTAAGCGAACTTGCTCCGACGATCCGGAGCTGCCCTCCAGATGTGCTCGGTGGTAATGGTGGGTGAGCAGGATGTCGCGTTGAAAGCCCCAAAATGAATTTTTGAGATTAACAAGAGTGGGCTTCCACTCGTATATGACTTCGAGGTCCGTTATAACTTTGTAAAAATCTTTGTACCACTGCCCGCGGTCATCGCGCCGCAAGGGGCCTGCTGCGTAGTCAATCTCTGACTCGTCGTAATACACACGAGATATGAGGACAATAGTGACGGTATGGTTCGTGCCGGCTTCTTTCCATTTGGCGAACAGCGAGGGGAGAAATGAATGCACGATCTTCTCGTTATAGCGCTCTCCATCTCCCGCGAATTCCCAGAGTTCCCGGCAGACTTGTATGAAGATTGTCACTCTGGCTGATAAAGAGCGGTATATTGCCTTTGTCCGAGATGTCATGCAAGCGGCAGATACCTGGAGCATCCACGTAAGATAAATTAATTATTAGCGGGTCGAAGGCTGACCTTTTTACCATCCACAAAAATACTTTGTATCTTGGCCACACCGCTCCCTATGAAGTATACTTCCTGATCCGCGTAAACACACTGCCCAGCGAGATGCTCGCAGAGGCGCCACATTTCATTTCGCCCCATATACTGATCTTGAAATATGAATTCCACGTAGTCGGCACAGTGAAGCTCCCTATCAACCTAGAAACGTTTGTCCAAAGATAGCTGGCGACTCCAATATGCCATACCTTGACCAAAGTGACCTCGCCATTGTTCTTCACGCCGAAAGATTCTGCCAACGGCTTGGGCACTGAAATCTATTAAACCGTCAAGATGTGGCACAGGATTCATGAAAACAACGCGCACTTGCAGCTGAGGCTTATTTGATCCATCATCTTTTGGAACAATGAAGAAAAAGGACTCGTTCCCGCCGTTAGCAGTTACGCTAATCATCTCCCCCTCCGTCACGCCTGGCCATCGTGCGTGATTGAACGTGACATTTTGGTTATCCTTCGGGTCATGCACCCATGAGTTAAGCACGACGGTATCCCCGATTTCCAAAGGTGGGCATGGTACTGGTGGAGGCAGAGGTCTAAGGATAGACTGGGCAGTATTCGACCTTCGCCGGTTGAACTGAGGCTGTTGAGATTCTGCACGGGAGGTGCTCATGAATGTACGACCAGCATGGACGCGATCTGAGGACGCGTTCGACGATAGATTAGAGCCAATCAACGAGTAGCGAGTGTTCGTGAAGACAGTGGCAGTGCCATACGGCGGAAGTTGCCGCCAAATATTATGGTCCAAGGCACGAGCTGAGATGTAAATCGCAATTAGTATTGATACGTTCGTAGGGAGTTGGCAGAGAGATGTAAAGACATGGGCGGCTTTTATTGACAGCATATTATATATTTTCAAGGCCCTCAAATAGTAGGCCACGACCTGGGCGTCATTCGGCAAATCGGCACACGACCGGCATTCGATCGGCATCCCCATCTTATCTCTTAACCTTACAAATCCAGGGCGTATGGATCATCGAGTAAAAGCACAATTTTGCGGGATGATAAATAGGGAATTGAACTATGGATTAAAATCTTTTGTTCATTTTCCCCGCCCGGCGGCCCCATAACACGTTACGTAACCGAGAAGCATGTATTAACGTCGCGCGACTCCTAAGTCCCAAATAGGGAGATACGCGTCGGTGAATCACGGAGAACAATCGGAGAAGGCTGGAAGAGAAGGAGCAGGGAGAAGACTCAAGAGCGGAGATGCAGATGGGGAGAAATTTGGCTAGGATATGCTTTGCACAACAGACATGATAAGTCCTTGAAACCCCAATCCCTCTCAGACTTTATTATGATTCATGGAGCCTTTTCAATTTTGCGGACGAGGAAGCGTGTCGATCTTTATCAAATATAACTATGACGCCTTGGCACGGCCAATTGCCACCGATGGTGCCTCGCGGAACTTACATAAACCAGCTTTAACTGTTTTATTTCATGTCTGACTCTCAACCTTTACTAAAAACAGACCATTGCGGCCTCGCTGCCTTTAACTGTCTTTCCTTGCTCCTATTATTTCTTTCTTTCTGCCTTTCTTCACCTGGGTAAACGGCCGCCGTTTTTGCCACCGTTATGTCGACGTGCAGCCAGACACCCACTGATACCCAAAGTAGTGTTATCTCTACTCAGATTGTCTCAACTTCTGTGGGATCGGTCGTTACTAGCATCCCGACTCTCACTAGCTCTGCTGTGACAACAGTTTGCGCCCAGTTCAACTCTAGTGCCACTGGACAATGTCTGTCTTCGACAACTTCAGTGCTAGGGGAGACGACGTTGTGTGAGTTGCGATTAATTTTCGCATTTGACATCGTTTGACGCCAAGTTAAATAATATACAGATGAAACCACCACCATATTTACTTCTGTCGCGGTGACATCGAATTCTGCCGTCTCTACTGTGTTCACTACGCTATATGGAACTGTGTGTTCTCCCCTTCAAGATACCACTACTACGCCAACTACTACTACTACGCCACCTAGCACCTCTACCACGACGAGCACGACACCTGCAACAACCTCCACAGCCTCAACTTCGACGTCCACTTTTGTCACAGTCTCGACACCTCCTCCGACTATCATCACCTCCGAAACGTCCATGACTCTTGCTGGTGGCGAAGTCACAGTTTCAGTAGTAACACGCACCTCGACATTACCTGTCACGACAGTGACCTCTGCCGCCGCCGTGAGTACATCCTCAGGCGCCGCTTCCGGTGGTAGCTCCAGCAATATCGGCGCTATAGTCGGGGGTGTAGTAGGCGGCGTGTGTGGTCTCTCCCTACTAGTGCTGATCATTTGGTTTGTCCTGTAAGTACCTCATCACATGGTGAAACACGCCGTTCCTAATAGGCTGTGCACAGAAAACGCCGTAAGAGATGGGACGATATCTTCGACGACCTCGACGACCAGGTCGCTGCGAACACGGGCACGGGGGGAAACGACAGGTTCTCACTCGGACGGGATCTGGATGTGGAGCCCAAGCCGTATGAGTATGGGACCGTCGGTGGGAATACGCATCCTTCCCTCAACGGCGTTTCCCCCCCGCAATCGCCTCCGATGGCTGGCCAGCCAATGATGCCGGTGTACCCTGACCAAAGTAATGGGTACGACCAACAGAGGCTGCAGGCCATCTCTCCGCTGAGCATGCTCCCCATGGGTGTCGCCGCGGCGGGGCAGCAGCAACAGCAACAGCAACGGATGTCGACTCACAGCATGGATCCATCCCGTCCGCCTTCGGTCGGCTCTAATAACATCGCCATGCAAGTCGGCTCCTCCTCCCGTCCCACCTCTTCGGATTCCGGATACTTCAATCGCGCTCAGGCGGAGCGGCGGCTGCATATCGTCAATAACGATGCGGCTGCGGCAGGACAGAGGGCGTCAGTGATGAGCGCAAGCCCGGCGGCAGGTATTTATTCGAGCGAGGGGGTGATTGAGGAAGGTAATGCTAGTGGGTCAGGTGCTGGTGGGGGCGGCGCGAAAGGGAGGCGCCGGAGCTCGGCGGCGGTGCCTGGCGGGAAGGCGGGCTTGGTACATCTGGACGGAGCTCGTGCCCAGCGAGAAGCAGATGTCGCGGCTCATGGTGAAGGAGAGCTCCCACCGCCTGCATATTCTGAGAGTTGAAAAAAAAATTACGACCTGTGAAAGGATTTACCTTACATCACTTTTTTACTGACGGCTGCATTTATGATTTTATCTTGGTTGACTTTTGTATCCTTCGTGACGTTCACTTTCCTTATCTGTTATACTCGCATCATCCTCGTATAATTGTCCAATTGCAACTAGGATCGCCTGCAATTTTCATGGCCGTGCAGTCTTATATCCGCGGTGTGGAAGAGGACCCTCTCTCTCATCCCCAAGATTCTTTGTGTTAATCGCCCGAGCCTGGCCCTGCATCAAAGGACATGAGAACCTCACATAGAGAAGCAAGCAGAGTCGACTCAACCCGAACTCGACCCCGGGTTACCTTTCGAAAGAGGTGATGTCCTACTTTGGCAAATCGGGTTTCCAGCTGTCTCCGCCAGAAACTTACTTGACCCTTAGCTTCAACACCTTGGCACATCTACCTCGTACCTACCATCCGTTACCAGGCTTTTCGAGCTGACGGTTCCAGGCTGTTCCAATGAATATCCTTCTAGAAAGAGTGCGTGCATACTCTCCATGGACATCGTGCAGAAGATCTGGAATTTTCCCTAGGTGTAGACCTAGGTGAACCTTTTCCTCCGAGTCGTGGATGTCACCGGGCGCAGTTACGAACGAGCTCTTCTCCTGTGTAGATTGATGACCTCAGCGTTATGCAAGCTACCAACCTCATGACTGGCCCTGCATCGATGGACACAAGAGCCTCAAATGAAGAAGGAGAGTCGACCGGAAGTACACATCCGTGTATATGTGATGACACATAACCGTTGGACCGAAAGGATTCCATCTCAGCGCTTCCGACAGGATGGTGTCAATGTAGGGCAGCCGCGAACAATCATCGAAATTCGGTAGCTGGGCGCGTCCGATCACTGCGTCCAGTTCGGCTAGGGCTTTCACTTGTATCTCCGGGTAAAGAAGAAAAACGAGTTGAGTGGAAAGTATCACTGACGCATTCTACGATGTAACCATAAGAGATTGGAAATAAAATACGAGGTTAAAAACCTACAGTGTCAGCGTTACCCGCTACCCAAGGCATAAGATCTTCGACATGCCCATCTCGTTTATCTTTGCTAGATTTTCAGAGACCAACGATGATACAAGGCCTTTAGCCTTTACGGCGTGGTATTACAGAGTCAACGCGACCGACATCGTGGTCAAGGAGAGGACGTACCAGCGATTCCAAAGCGTCTTCAAACAGTCTGTCTTTCATATCCTCGACAGTTTTTCTCCATTCGCAAGGCTAATGAACTTTGTACTAGGAAAGCATCCTGCGTGTGTCCTTCAGCGTCCTGACAGCGAAAAAAGCTGAACTCACGCGAAATTCCAGCGGCCGGTGCACCAACTCTACGAATTTATCGCCACCTGGGTCTACATCGTATCCGTAGACGACTCTCATGACGACTGAACCGGTTTAACTAGGGGGTCGTGAGGTTTTAAGAACATGCACACGCGGAGGGTATATGTGATATGTATATCCAACGTACTGGCGAATACGGCGGACAAACACGTCGGGAGATCTACGCAGCTGTTGCTGTTGTAGCACGACCAATGTCGATCTCCTTTGTGAAGTATTGGTGAAATATTCGCCGGTGCATTTCTGCAGACGAGAAAAGTAAAGCAAGGAACGTAGCAATAGGATGCTAACAAGAGAGGAGTTCGTTGGAAAAGAGTTCCCGTGGGTAACAGTCTCGTGTTTCCTCTTGTAAGGACGCGGGCATTACACTGGCGAAAGACATAGACCTTATCTCCTCTTTGTTCCCTATCTTCTGCACTTACAGGCTTAGAGCACATCAAATGATACACAAGCATGAGACGAAGGCGTACAAATGGAGCGCCCTCCAAAAATAAAGAAAGCATGTTGAAGTCTGATCAGGATTGCAACTGAGAACTTGTTGTGATACTAGCAATGAATGTCGTTTGCCCATTTCAGCTTGGCACTTGGACAGATCCTGACCAGATACGATGGAAAGCGTTAAATGTATTTTGTCGCAATCGCAAGGGGAGTACGGCTTCAGGGAAAGTCGCGTAGACTAAGAATAAGGCTATGATTTCCGTTTTACTACACGTTCCGTTAGAGCTTCGAGTGCCCCTTTGGCATCGCTGTCGGGTAGAGGAGCAAGGACATCCCTAGCCTGTTTGGCATATGCAAGAGCGAGATCGCGGGTACGCTCTACACCTGACGACTTGCGCACGTAATCTCTGGCCAACTCGACATCGCCTGGCTGGTTGAACTTCCTCTCAATGAGGGGTCCCATCTGGGGATGTTCCTCCCACGCGAAGAGGGCGGGGCCCGTAGTGAGCCCCAGCTGCAGGTCGGCGCCTCCGGGTTTCCCAAGCGTGGCCTCTCCAGATTCGTAATCCAAGATATCATCCACGAGCTGAAACGCGATACCCAAATTCCTCCCATACGCATACGCAACCTCCCTGTACACCTCGCCCTCGACACAGCCGCCGAGCACCACCGCGCCCCTCGCGCCTTTGGCCATCAAGCTCGCCGTCTTCATGTACGTCTTCTGGAGGTACACCCGCCACGCGTTCGCCGGCGCCGGCGCCTCCTGCATTTGCAGGATCTCGCCCTCGACGAGGTTGGATATGATGCTCGCGATGAGCTCGACGACCTCGGGGTCGCCGAGGCGTGCGAGGGCGGCACTGGCGCGGCCGAGGATGAAGTTGCCGCCAAGGACGGCGAGCTGGCTGCCGTAAGCCTGCGGGGCGGAGGGCGCGCCGCGCCGGAGGGGGGACTCGTCGATGACGTCGTCGTGCAGGAGCGAGGCGGCGTGGATCATCTCGACGATCTGGGCAAGGCGCATTTGGGCGGGGAGGATGCCGGTCCACGCGTTGTGCAGTGCCGGGCTAGCACGGGGAGGCACGTGGAGGTCCCATTTCTCGGCGAAGGCGACGGTTTTGGTGGGTATGCTGGGGTTGAAGTCGTTGAGCACGTCGGCGCGAGATAGCGGCGAATCCAGGTCATGTGCGCCCTCGCAGTGTTTCTGGTCCCAGTTTTTGCCGAGACCGTTTGTGGCTTGGGCGAGCAGGAGGATGATGAGCGGCCGGAGCTGCTTTGAAGGCTGGAGGAAGTAGTATTTGGTTATTTCGTCGAGGGCAGGGCTGGAGGAGCCAAGCAAGTCAAACAAGGCGCTGCGAACTTGGGCGAGCTGCGACGCGAGGAGAACGAACGGATCTGGACGCGTATAAGATGAGATTCTAGCTCGTGAGAGAATGACTTTTCTGCATGGTCTGGGAGTGGCAGCGCGAATGATGCTACCAGGCCATCCTCGCATCTGGAAAAGGTGCAAGGTGATTCGAGTAAAATGATGTCATGCCAAATCACGTGTGAGATACAAATGAAGATTCTGTTGCCCTTGCATAACTATACTCTAATCAATAGGCTATATATACACTATATATGGAGATTTCAAATTTTCAAGCTGAAATATTGAATTCTATGACTGTAAATTTTTTCAGAAGTTTTACCCTAAATATTCAAACACCATTCTTAATATTATTTCAATAAACTTGTTTTTCGAAGAAATTTTGAATATTTAGTATATATTGAAAGACTATTTAAGATATTGTCTTCATATGTTTGTAAGATATATTGTAATTGATATGCAGTTATAAATTTCAATATTATAGACTGGAATATAGAATTCTCCATGTACAATTGATGTAGTGTATATTTTAGAAGGAACCGGGGTGGGCAACTAGAAGTTTTCTCTGTAATAATTTTATCTCTCATGAAAACATGGTCTTACTCTTCATTTATTAATGATTATGGGCACAAAACACCAAACGGGCAAAAGTTGCTGGCATAATCCGATCGAGTCTATTGGATAACGCAGGTGAGTTTACTTGCAACCGCGCCATTACAAAGCATGGCATAATTTGATTGCTGTGTATCGGCACCATGCTTGAGGATAACGGCAGCAAGTTTAGAGTGCCGATTTCAAGTCGGTCAGCTGCCATCAGCACGTCTGGACAAAAAATTGCATGTATTTCCCTTCGTAATAAATTCATTTAATGCTGTATGGCGTGTTATTTAATAAATTAATAGCCTTCTTTAGTCTTCGAAAGCGTCCCAAGATTGCGAATAAATCAGTTACAGGTAGTGTTGCCACGACTCGGCTTAAAGTCGCTTAGCCGACGAGCCGAGTCTTAATAAGCCGAGTCTGAGTCTTGATTTGGCTCAGACTCATTCTAGGCTCAAGCTCAAATAGGAGCCGGCTAAAGTCGGGCTTGAGTCCCTTTAGTCCAAATGACAGCACCTGATTTGGCCAGTGTGCTCTTGACCTATATTGTCCCCCAGGACCACATAAACTCCTCCTCTGTAAATGTAAATAAGCTTACAAAATGTATATAGGCAACAAAACACTCAAAATTTCCATAAAATCATAAAACAGAATAACTGAGGTTTGAGCCTTATAAATGCCGAGATCAAGCTTATATTTTCCCTAAAATGGTGAAGAGGCTGCAGTTCATGGCTATACTGAGGAGGCACTAACAGATTTGCAAGTTGGACACCTAAATACTGTCAGGTATTCATTCTGAACAATTTACAAGCCATCTTGCCTCACAAAGAGCACCTTAACCTAGAAACTCCCTTTTTGGATCATTAGTTTGAGCTCAAGCTGACTTGAGCCGAAGTCTAGCTTAGCTGATATAATGGCAACAGGCTCAAGCCGACTCGGCTCATGGCAATTACCAAAGTCGGCATAAGCTTAGCCGAGTTGCGGCAACACTAGTTACGGGTTTGTGCATTCCCGAATTAGTAATAACTGGGTTTCAAGGCCCGATTAAGCAACAGGTGGGCCGTCCCTCCCTCTCATCAATAGGTCTGTCTTACGAGTGACCAATTCGATCGCAAGTTCCTTCAAGTCAAATGTGCAAGAGTAATTTATGTCCCCGACACAAGCCAAGTGATTTTCTGCAGATACGTACGCCCAAATGTCAGTTACTAGCATAGATGTTTGAATAAAATCTGAGGAGCGGGTCCGGAGCGGGACAAAGTCACGGTTCAGCGGCACGCCGGCTTTATTCTGGTACTCAGCCTTTCCTCTAGTATTGTGGTGGAACACATTTTTTCAGCTTTTAGTTCATCTGATTTACCTATTTATCATCTCCATTTAACGATATGAATTCAGGTTCATGGCTCTCAAATGTTTGACGACCAGATTCAAGGTTAGTACTCAGTAGCTAGCTATCCTCGATGCTTCAAAGGTATGTGCCGCTTGCGAGGCAGTATATGTTTCAAATACAAGGCTTCATAATATGGCCAGCCGAACAGCGTAAATGCCATATTTAAATATCGCTGCCTAGGTCTTCTTCCCAGACTATCGCCAACGTCCAACTTGGTGTATATAAAGTTTTTTCTTGAAAGAGGATTCCAGCGAACTTGTAGGCAAATAACCAAATCGTCTCCGGGGAAAGCCTATTTGTACCCACCTAATTTTATGTACGCTATTACGCCCATAAACGAGGACCGTTGACACACACCACACCTTAAATAGAAAAACTATGTATTATGCCAAGGAGTACGATATTGATTTACTCCACATCCCCTTCTGTAGGTACTCGTAACTTAGGAGCCGGCTTACGGTTCGTCGAGAGGAACTTGAGGGAATCTAAAACAGCCGCCTTGTGGGCCTTCGTCACCGCCTTGGGAACCCGTCGCTCACTTCGCAGCTCCACGGGCGACTGCATCAGCGCCTGCTCCTTCTCATCAAACTCAGGCGGGTCAGCACACATATAATCCTCGCTGCCCGGCCAATGGAAGTTCGTAAGCGTCTTATACGCAGAATCCGTCGTAACCGAGGCTGAGATCCTCACGCCCTTGATACCTGCTGGATTTCTGCCGACGGTCTGCGGAGGCGTATCGACAATCACGCTCCCGGGGACGATGCGCATGGGGGCGGTCGACAAATCGATGTCGTGGCGTCGCATGGGGTTAGCCCTGTTGACGTCGTAGAGCACTTGCTTCCCAGCAGGCATGACTTCCAGCTTGGCTTTGAGCCCACCGAAGCTAGCCATGTACCCGGGCTTGGTAGAGCCCTTTATTGCACCGAGATGAGCAGCCTGGCCAGCGGAACCAGTGTTTGCCTGCAGGATGATACCAGGCTGGAGGTCGGACATGAGATGCGAGTGGAGAAGGGTGGGACGGGCGTAGAGCAAGCCACCATTGGGATGTGGCTGCGGCTCGATTTTACGGGAAGCGCGATCTGTGAACTCTTCGTGGGTAATTGCCTCGATGAACCGCCGGTGCAAATTAGGCTGGTGCCTGATGGAAAGCGAGGGTAGCGGTACAGTAGCGACGTCGACATTGCTCGGCCGGGGCGCCTCCCCCTTTTGCGCGAGTTCATACAGAGTTTTGTTTTTGAGTTTTTTGTCCTGTTTCTTGGCATCCTCGACAAACTCGATGAACGTAGGGCGCAGGGTGCGCAGTTTTTTGAGGTACTGCTCGAATTCGTTCGGTGTCATCGCCATGAAATTCGGACTGAAATTCGACAATTGCTCCGGCTTCGCGGCGGCGCCGTATGCACCGGGGCCTTTGCGCCCCAGCCCAGTTAACTTCTCGTCGAACGGAGTCTTGGAGAAATCCAGCGCCTTCTCCGACTTGCTCTTCTTCGTCCATCCCTCCGTGGCATCCGGCCTCTCTTCCACTGTCCCAAACTCGGAATCCACCACCCATTCCTTCAAGCTCTTCGAGCTCTGATTCTGCGCCCATGTTGAGGACGGCGCCATCCGAGGCATGGTATCCATCTCTTCGAAACGACGGATAAACCGCACCTGTGATTCGCCGCGCGTCCATTCTGTGAACTGCTGGCGCGCCTCGTAGGGCGCTGCTAGGGTGATATAGGCATTCCTGCGTCGGATGGGGATCGGACGCTTGAGACCCCAATCGCCACGATTAGCGTGGGGAGCCGGCGACAAGTACGTCTGCCGTATTGAAGGATCGAAAGATGCAAACTGCGAACGACGAACAAGTTGTGAAAATGATGATGCAGGCGGGTGCACGGACATGCCCGCGTTTTAATCGAAAGGCCCTTTAGGCAGATTTCTTACAAGTTAGCATTTTTGGTCGGAGTTTGAATATTTCCCGATATAAACCGATCGACTCGTTTTTCTTTCTTTTATAAAACCACGACGGCAAAATTACCATCTGTCTACTGCCTCTTTGGGCATACACCAAAGGGCGGATGGTCCAGACAAACGTCGAAGAGGGAAGCGGATTCTCAAAAACAATCTTTGCTGATGTTCCTCCCATTGGTTGAGGGGCCAGGACGCAGGATCACCTGGAGCAGTTCTACATACCATATCGCGTCGTTTACTCATCCTGTATTGTGAGTAGTCAATCTATCTCTTTTTCTTTCCCTCTTCGTGGTCGATGAAGAAAATCCTGGTAAAAGAACGCGCCCCGCTCAGCATGAGTCCCGTATCGTCAGGGTATCTGAGCTCCTCCTCATCGAGGCGGCTAGATGGCAGGGCGCGGATGGGGAATTAAAGGCGAGGCTGAGACCTTTTCTTCTTTTTTGCTTATCTCTTTTTCCTTTACGCCGTTCTCACTCTTTGCTCACTAGATTTTATACCTCCGCGTCTGTACGTACCCTGTATACTGCCTCGCCTGAAAAATACAACTTTTTGTACACTAGTTATACTAAGCTTCAGAACATTACTTCTCCCGCTTATCGATACAGGAACAATTTCATGGATAGAGCATCCTCGCCATCCCCGTCTGAGTAGCATCGTAATTAGTAGTGATTGTGTAACACAAGCAAGTCCAAGCGCACAATATTTTTTCTCCACATCCGCCACCGAGAATCCCAGCGTGTCTTTATACAGCCCAATCGCCGCCTTGTTGGATTTCCGAACATGTAACGAGACGTACGAGGCGTTGTACACTGTCGACATCGCTTCCTCTGGATACCGAATGAACACGGCATCTAGTAGTTCAAGCCGGGGTAAACTCACGGGATAACATCATCAGCCGCCGTGCTAGCCCTAGCCGCCTGTACGACCGCAGTACCGATATCGAATTAACATGCCCATGCACGTCGACCGCGTTCGCATCCGGGTTCTCGTCTTCACTTGAAGACAGACGCGTCACCCACAGCCCCACAGTACATGAACAGCCCACTCACATCTTCGCCAACACGTATCCCACAATTTTTCCCTCCCCGTTCTCAGCAACGAACGATATCTGCGGCCAGGTCAAGAGGTGGTACATCCCTAGGTAAGCAGAGAAGGGCACATAAGCTATGTGCACGGGCCGTGTGGGGAGAAAATCAGTGCAGACAGAATTTCATGACGTAGTTCTCCGGGAGGTTGATGAGGTTGGCAGCTTGCATACCGCTGAGGTCATCAATCTACACAGGAGAGTAGCTCGCAACTGGGCCAGGCGATGTGGGAAAAGGCTTACCTAGGGAAAATTCCGGATCTTCTGCACGATGTCCATGGAGAGTATACACGCACCCTTGCTAGACGGATATTCATTGGAGCAGCCTGGAATCTTCAGCTCGACAAGCCTGGTAACGGACGGTGCGGAGTAGATGTGTCAAAGTCTCGAAGTGCTAAAGGATCAAGTGAGTTTCTGTCGGAGACGGCAGTGGAGCCGGTTTCCCGAAATAGGACATCACCTCTTTCGAATGAAGTGTAACCCGGGGTCGAGTTCGGGTTGGGTTGACTCTGCTTGCTTCTTCATGTGAGGATCTCGTGTCCTTCGACGCAGGGCCAGGTGAGGGCGATTTATACAGAGACTCTTGGACACAAGACTATCGAAGAGGGTTCTCTCACACACCGCGGATATAGGAGTGCACAGCCACGAAATTGCAGGCTAGACTAGTTGCAATTGGGCAATTATACTAGAATGATGCAAGTATAATAAATAAGGAAGTTGAACGCTACGAAGGATACAAAGTCAACCAAGATAAGATCATAAATGCAGCTGTCGAGAAAAAGCAATGTAAGGTAAACTCTTTCACAAGTCGCGTTTTTTTCTTAACCCTCGGAATACGTAGGCGGCGGGAGCTTCCCTCCACTTCCTAGTAGTAGACAGACTTGATACAGTAGCCAAACTCAGTCTTGAGACCACCAAGATGTTCCTTTACAGGGAGTCCCTCAATCTCGTACATCCGGAGGGAACTTCAAGTTGATCGTCTGGTGGCACTAAATAGAGCGTCATTCAACTGAAGAGCTGCTGAGGTAGTACCTACGTACCTGTGCCGTTATCAGCGCCGTTTTTGCCTTAAACACAGCAGACTATGTAGCATTTGTAGAAATTCACGGTACCATTCTTTACTGCGAGTATGCTTGCCCACCTTGAATAAATCACACTCCGTCACTCGAGAGTACAATAAGCGAGAGAACAACACGACCAAATTTTACCTCGAGCTTAAACACTGTCAATCTATTGAAAGCGAGCGTCAAACATACGATTCCGTCAAACGCTCTTCTTCCACGAGCAACGCAGCTCAGAATACCACCAAATAGAACTTGTCACACCTTATTTGCTGAATGCGATCTAGGTTAGGAAACGGCATACAACCACACCAGTCAAAGTCCCACAGCGTAAAAAGTTAAACCTAACATCGGCATATGCATATTCCTGTTCTACAATAAGCTGGGTTGAGTACATGCGCGTATCGTGGCCGAGTCTCGAAAAGAGGGACGAATGAAGAGGAGGAAGCCCTTCATATCATACTGTCCGCCACGCGATCGAAGATTCCCCCTTGGTTCGGAACAGGGGGGAACATACGGAACACCATCATCTCCTCCAAGCTGGATGCTGAACTTGTATGCAGGGATAACCACTGACAGGGAGGTAGGGCATGCTAGTCTGTGTGTGTACTGAGATACTCCCAGGAGATGGAGCGATATGCAGCTCTTCTGGTTTGAGGCGAGTATCGCAAGCGTGCGAGAGGGCTCCTCGTAGGAAAATCAAAAGACGGTCACACCAGACTGCATTCCAGCATACTGGGACTTCATATCGTCCAAGTCAGCGATATCATCCTGGCTCTTGTAATCATACTGCGAGAGGCTGCCGAGGTCGCTGGCGCCTGCCACCGAGGCAGAGCCAAACGACGACCGGCGGCGGAGACGGTCGCTTTGGGAGAAGGTCAGATTGACGTTGCTGCTTCCGCCATCGGCGACGCTCGGGGCTGCGTCTTGCGAGATGATTGAGGATGCATAGCTCTCGTAAGTGCTGCGCTTGCCAGCTCCGCGGGGGATGCCCTGACCGAAAGGTCCACCCGGCGCGGAGAACATGGGCATGCCGGACGAATACGTCGCCTGGGAGCGCAAAGACTGAACGTCAGATGGGATGTAGCCCAACGCGTCGTGGGTACGGTAGAAGCTGGCATCGAAACGGCTGGGTGTGCCAGAGCGCCGACCTATGATGGCGATGTTGGTACGAGAAAGTAGAAAGTAAATACGCAACATACCATCAGACATCAATCCTGTATTGGGGGCACCACTCAGGAAATCCCGAGCACTAGTCTCGTGACGACGGAACTGGTCCATGGACTTGACAAGAGTGCGGCGTGGTTTACTGAACTGGATCATGCTAGGCTGCAGGTTGTTGAGCGGACCCTCGACGAGACAGTTCTTTTCCTTGTAGTGCGTCAAGAGGTAATGCCAAAGGGGATGCTGTAGGGACGAACACGAATGAGATAGTTAACACACACGACCAGTGGGTAAGCTGACCTTGCTTAGAACCTTGGGATTACCTAAGATTACCACGCCGTACTTGGCTCGAGTCAACGCGACATTCAGACGTCTGGGGTCGTTCAGGAAACCGATGCCTTGGTGTTCGTTACTGCGAACACAACTGAGGATGATGTAGTCCTTCTCTCGTCCCTGGAAGGCATCGACGCTGGCCACTTCGATTTCCTTGTACAGATCTTTCTTTAAAGACCCATTGAACTGCATGTACGTCACGATGTACGACCTTTGACCCTCGTAGGGAGTGACGACGCCGATCTGTCCCGGGACAACACCGGATTTGAAGAATTTGGTAACTATTTTCTCGACATTTGAAGCTTCAGTTCTATGAAAGAATGAACAAGATGACGAGGTACAAAGGGTAGGATGCAAACCTATTCAAGAAAGACGTGCCGCTGCTGGAAATTTCTTCCTGTCCTAGATTCTGGTAGAAGAACATAGGAGTATCTGGCACCGGCCAGGGGAAGTCGACGTTCTTCCTCAAACGCTCCGGGGCTGTGACACCATTCTGGAGAGTTCCTTCGTAGAACATATTGGATGGGAATTCAGAGAGGCATGGATGCATCCGGTACTGAACCTGAAGTCGGATCGGTCTGTTGCCTAAGACGACTAGACGCTCAAACAAGGACTGCGTCAGCCCAGCACGAGCAGCTTTCTTATTCATAATGACTGGGCCCAGTTGCTAGATCAATGACATTTAGAGACGTACAGGCACAGAACAAATGCACAAACCTGATGATCACCGACCAAGACAACCTGCTTGCATCCCAAGACGAGGGGGATCATGCACTCTAGCAGAACCGTTGTCAGAATCGGAGATCGTAAAGTTAGAAAAAATGCTAACCTGGTTCTGCAGCTTGTGTAGCTTCGTCAATCAAAACAGTCCTGAACTTGAGTTTGCTCAACCTCGGATCACCCGCTCCTACGCAAGTGCAACAGATGACATCTGCAGCACTGAGAATTTCCTTCTCACACTGCCTAATCAGCGTTTTATACTTTCTCTCATCATTGCTACTCAGTTCCCCTTGTTCGTTTTTCAGCATGATGAGCTTCTGCAGCTCTACGTGAGTGGTGCTGTTTGCTACTTGCTGATGGAGAGTCAAGTACGCGACACTCGAGTCCAGAGCCTCCCGTGATTTGGCAGTCAGACGGACGACCTTCAGACCGGTAGTGTTGATCTTCTCTGTGAGCTGGTCCACGGCAACGTTGGACGGCGCACAAACGAGAACCTGGCCAGGGTTCATTTTTGCGAGGTGGTAAACGATTGAAGCTGAAGTCACGGTTTTACCGGTTCCAGGAGGTCCTTGAATCAAGCTGATAGGTTTCTGCAAGACGCTCTTCACAGCGTACATTTGAGAGTGGTTAAGCTCTGGAAGACCGGGGGCAGAAAAGCGCTTGGGCATTTGGGTCCGAAGGGACTGGGGTTCAAGCTCGTGGCCTAGAAGTTTATGGTACTAGCACAGAATTAGAGGGGTAGACAGAATGCAAAGCAAACGGGCTTACGATGTAACCGCTAACGCTCTTCTCGTCGACAGCGAAAGTCTTCATGGCCAACTGCATCCTATCGAAGCTAGTAGACTTCCAGACAAAATCTGCAGCGAAGTTATGAGTACACTCGGATGGTACACCCTCAGTTCTTCGCAACTCCAGGCCGATCTCGTCCGAAACATCTGCAACATATTAGAAATCCACTCATAAAGTCGGAGGTGTTGAATGCTCACTGTTTGGGATCTTAAGCACGTGTCCGACACCCTCCCAGGCCTTGTGTAACTCCCCCGCGTATCTCAACCTCAGCTCGTCGCCTACTGCCAACCGCACTTCCCCAGACTCTAGTTTTGGAAGGCAAAACCACGCCACTCTCTTCTGATTCAGACCCAAATCCCAACGAACGATGATATCAGTCTGCGTCTGACTTTCCTTGAGGCGCTTATCGTAGTCGGCTTCTATCTTGACCAGCGGCCCGAATATATTCTGATATTGATACGCGTCTTCATAACGTACCATGATCGGTTGCGGTTCATCATCCACGCCAGGTTTCTCCAAGTCCTCAAGCGTAGCATTGGCATCCTCCCGCCATAAATCTTCGAGGCGGTTGATTTGTGCGAATGAAATCTGGCGGGAGCGGAGCTGCTCTGTTTCGCTTGGGGGCTTTACAAGCCATGAGAGAAAGGAGCGATCGTCGATGAGCGGTGCCCAAAGGGCAGCATTCCACTGTATATCCTTGGAGATAGCAGCACAAGGCTGACTGTAATGGATCATTGTAAGCCGGACGTATCAGAATAGTGGATTACCCACCGACAGAGAAGGACGACCACAGTATCGCTTTTGGCCGGAATGAAGCCGAGCATGAAGACGTTCTTGCTGCCACAGTTGTAACATTCAGGCGTGGTCTCTCCAAGGGGGCTCTCTGCGTGCAATATGACCTCTTTATGTTTAGCGCGCACGAGGTGGTTGACGATGTGTGACGCCGACGTATTTCCTCGAGAGTTGCAGAACCATTTCGAGCATATGAGACATTTCACCACTGATGCTGGAGAGTGAATTCCGCAATAACTAGTATTTTATCCGTAAAGACAGCATCAGAGGAGAACGGATGGCAAACGAACCTGCAGGCATGGGGAGGCAGATCAACGGCGCTCCCGTCCTTGAGATCATCGAGAACGGCATCAAAGTCCTCGTCGAGGGCGGTGCGAGGAGTGCTGATGTGATTGACGTCCCCGTTCCCGGGTGTTGCACCATCGGAAAGTGAGAGGCTCGAAAGGTCGACCGAGGAGGCATTGTCTTGAGTATTGGCAGTGTAAACCGACGAAGTGTCGTCAACTACGCCCATCCCTCCATAGGAGGAAGCAGAATCGTACTGGAAATTATCGAAGCTGTCCATTGCTGGGGAAAGCAAAAGGTGTTGACAGAGCATATTATGCTGACTCCAAATCGGTAGCACGTCGCTTAGTAAGAGACCGCATTTGGCCAAAACTTTCTCAGGGAGGTGCTCATCATTCGATCTGAGTCGACTAAAGGTGTCAATATTTGAAAAAAGCCGTGCCAGTTTCTCAATAGCACCCGTGTCCCAAAAAAATAAAAATAAAAACCTCACCAACAATCTTTTCAAAACATAAATAATGTCTTTACTAACTTCACAAATTTTTCTTAACAGTCTAGACGTTTGAGAGTCAAGCAAATGTTGCCAATTGGGCGAAGTTGTAACGAGATTAATTTTGTTCGGTCGCGCCTAGGAGAACGTCTTCAAGGTAGGTGGGAGGAAGATAAGAAACACGAAAATTGACACTTCTGATCGTTTGGTAGTAGCATTAATGCCCAAGTAATATATACAGTCACTGGTGGGGTCAAAATACAGTATTATACGGAGAATGTCATTACGTCGGTGTGTATCAATACATATCGTGGATTGCCATAATGAGCGTAAGAACGTTCGTTGTCATCATAACTTACAACGCAGTAGGACTCGATCTGAACGACGGCGGTTCAGATGCTTCCTGCGAGTCCCGCTTGTCGGTTGTTACGACGCTAGGCCGGTATGGTGAAGAGAAGCTGGAAGTCGACGATCGCACCGACGAGTTGCGAGAGAGACTGACGGGAATAGGCGCAGGAGGAGGGGAAGGTGTCGCATAGCGGGGTAACGCCTCGTCAGGTCTCTGCAAGATAAATCCTCTCAACCCAGCAGCTTTCTCACCCTGTCTACCAAACCCGAATGAAGCCTTGTCGGTGCTCCTGAACGAGCCAAATGTCGAAGCCGGTTGGGCCTTTTCGTCCGCCGCGAAAGTATTCGCCACAAATGTGGGAGAGGCGTTCACGAAGACCGGACGATTGTCCCGAGATGTGGGGAGTATCCCCTTGGCATCCGAACGCCACGTGCTGATGGACCGCTTCTCCTTGGCGGATTCACGGAATATTAGTCCGAGCAGCATGTTCAGGCAGCCGATAGAGAACAAAAGGAACGCGGACGCCAGGGTGAAATCATCAACATGGTGCGAGAGAATCTGGGCTCCGATGCTAAACGCCGCATGTCAATAAAATCCGACTGATGGCACAAAAAAACTTACAGGCATTGGAAAATTCCAAGAGCACCAAGACCGAAGCCGCGTCCAAGAACGGGGAAGAAACGCTCGAAAAAAACTGCAGGCCAGCCAACTTCTGACACTGTAACCCAGCATAAGCGACTGAGAGATCATCGAAGGGAGACAAGCTTACAGATGAGGATAATAGTCTGGAATAGTATGAGAAGGCTGGATACCACAGCCCAGAAGACACCCGCGGCTTGGTTGGGAATCGTACTGCCTCTGTAACACAGTCAGCGTCCGCCAGAATGACACCGGATGAACAGAACTGACTCGATGTAATCGCAGTCTTCCAAGTCGGGATCGCTGCCAAGGTTAGCCTCAAACGCATTGAAGGCCTTGACGTTGTGGACCATCACAGTGATTGTGCTCGCAAATACGAGTATGAGGGAGACGACGCTGATGAACCGGACAGCATTAAGGCCGTAGAAAAAAACTGCTGCGGTAAGTAAATCGTCGATAGTGTTTTGAAAGGCACTCACGCGCTCGAGGTGGCAACATTATTTTCAGGGTATGGTGAGTGAGTGACAGTGAAGAGAATGGAGAGCAATTAAGCAAGCGTAAGGAGTAGAAGATCTAGTGAAGGCGTCCCAGCACCCAAGTCGTGAAAGAAAGAAAACTGCGAAGGGGAATAGAATCAGTCGACAATGGGTCATGGAAGGCTTTATAGGAACGGAGATAATAGCGTAATTTCGTTGTTTATACGCCCGCCGGCGTCGTTGCGCGGCGCACTTAGTGGCATAACAATGTAGAAGAACAATAGATTTGATGATTCTTGTTCTGTTTCCGGTTACTTGATCAGGTGACAACAATAAAAGTCCCATTTCGGGACAGCAGCGACGTCAAAGCGCAAGTCGATTCTTCTCACTCAATTCTACGCGTAGTGACACAGCATGTAGTGCGGCTTGTAACCATCGTTTCGTCAGGATTTCTTACGTTCGGGTAACAGATAAAGTTTCATGTTGACTGTCGTCTCGGCGCGATATTCTTTGAGTGGTACCACCCTACTTTGGAACCTCGTCATTATCACGGTTACACCTAAACATGAGGACGTAGGTCGAACCTGGAAGGGTAGAAACATCAAGATGTGTACATGGGCAGGTGTATATCAAACGAGCCGACGTTCAGCACCCTCCGACAACACGACTCGATATAGACAGATAATTTGAATTGATTTCTGGCTCCTCCACCTCAGAGAGTATCTTTTAATGGCCTTAATCACCATATCCGGATATCCATGCTCTGGAAAATCTAGTCGCGCCCAACAAATACTCAGCTTTATTCAAGAAAAACTGAAGGATCCCGAATACAATGGTCCCCAGTTCAACGTTGTTCTCATATCCGATGAATCACTCAACATATCTCGATCTGCGTATAATGGTCCGCACCTCGCCTCACTGCACTTGTTGGTTCCCACTGATGACTCCCGTCAGACAGCCGGTCGGAAAAACCGGCTCGGGGCGCCCTCTTTACCGCACTACAGCGCCAGATTTCTCTGAACAATGTCGTTATTGTCGACGCCCCAAACTATATCAAAGGGTTCCGGTATCAAATATACTGTGCAGCCAGGGAGTTCAAGGTACGGGTGTGCACTGTAAGGACTTCCTTTGGCTATCTTTTCGTCTCCTTGATTGCCCTTTTGTTGAAGTAGGTCTATGTCGTCGCGACACCTGAGCAATGCAGAGAATGGAATAGCGCTCGCCCCGACTCTGAGAGATATGCACCCGAGACGTTTGTTCTGTTTCAATGTCTTGCCTTCATGGATTAACGAGTGCCTTACAGACTCGAGAACCTTATTCAGCGATACGAAGAGCCTTCATCGATGGTCCGCTGGGATTCGCCTCTGTTCACGGTCCTCTGGACAGATGAAGATGTTCCATCGGTCGATATCTGGAAGGCCATTACAGATGGCGTCGTGAAACCACCAAATTCTGGGACACTTTCAGTGCGCTTCATTTAGTTGTATCTGTTAGTCTCTCAAAGTAACCTGACCATTCCTTTAGGTAACCAAAGCGCCGACAGATGCCCTCGTAACACTTGAAAATACCACTCTTTCAATTGTATCCTCAATAATGTTGGAGCAAAGCGCCTTGCAAGGCACCGGGGGAACCATTCAACTCTCCATCTCATCGACCTTGAAGCTCAAAGTGCATCTTCCTGCTCGGAATCTCACGCTCTCGGAGCTTCAGCGACTGAAGCGGCAATTTGTGACAGTTCACAAGAAAGCCATAACCTTGGGCACGACAGAGAGAGGTCATGTCGACTGGGGGGAAGATAGGATAGCAGAAAAGTTTGTTGTGTATCTTGAAGAGCGCTTGAAAGATTAATGTACTTGCTGCTGATATGGTGATGTCTCTTCTGCGTCAGCTAGACGTTTGGTATCCTCGTATCATTGGGGAATTTCTTTGAAAAATCTTATTTAAGAGTAAACCTTCGTTCTTTTTGCCATCGTAGCACGCTGTTCTCAACGAAAGGGTCTAATGTATTGTACTTCTCGGGAATCAGAAGGCGGATGCCTGCCGGTCAACGTAACATTGAGCTTCTTGCACTGTAATTTCCTTTTTTTCCATTTGTCCACGCTACACCGGGCACCGGCCCGGACCCTTTTCCGTGCTGCCGGAAGCTGTGACTCCTCTACCTTGCCTCTACCACATCCCTCGATGATCTTAATCCATCTACCTTAGATTTCTATTTTACGTGTACCGTACGGTTTATAGTACTCCAAATAATAGCGGTACCACACACAGGTATGTGCAATTTTCTGCAGCCACATGGAACACCCATCACTCTCAACCAGATGCCTTGCACGATGTGTTCTGGTCAGTCCCAAAGCGGGCCCATTTCCTCACCTTGGTCTCTCGAAAATTTCTTTCCCACTGGAACGGTATCGTTTTCCCTGACATCCGACATGGCGTGCGACCACGTACTCTCCGAAGACGGCTGGCATTATTTTCGAAGTGATGCTGTGCTATCGCATCTGCGAGACTCCCCCCGAGATGATACACTCTGTAGAGAAATAGAATTTCTCGTGAAGCACAGATTCATCACTGCCACATACTCTCAGAGCCTTTCGTCGGTGTTGGTCGTGAGGATCTACATCATTCCGTATGACCTCCCGGGCGTCCAGGGTCAGCTTCGGATTCGAAAGCAGCCTATTCTTAAGCGTGCCCGACGCTCGTTGAGGCTTCTCCTCAGCGTCGTCGAGCAAGGTGTGCATGCGTGGAACGGAAGTGCATCTGAGGGAGTACCATTGTTTTCAACCGCTTCTGTACGTCCAGTTTCTGTGGACGCAGGGACTTGCGGGCGAAACAAAATTTTCCAACTGGTTTTATTCCATGTGTATCCTTTACGGTCTCGATCTAAGCGGCGTATAACGAGATGAAAAATAGTGCCACTTCCACAGGCGGGCGCATTCTTCATCTCGTTCTATCGAGCGTTTTCTTTCGAGGACGTGAAAAGGAATACTTCAATCAAACCTGCTGACAACTATTTCCCCATCGTTGACGCTCCCCGGTCCCTGTGGTGACATCTTTAGGACATGACATACGTTAACTGTACTCTTAGGACTCCCGCACCCTGGCCGAAATATATGGAGAGCTTCCATCACCAAGCGCCAGCGAAAATCCGAGCAGCAAAATGGTCGACAGGCTCCTTGACACTTTCGACGATCTTCAAGACCTCGGGATAAGAAGCACGTTGTTTACGTACCAGCGACGCTCAGTGGCTACGATGTTGCAGAAGGAGAATATAGAGAGAGATGAGCCGGATCCCCTTTACGTGCGCGTTCTTACCCTGAACAAGGAGGCTTTCTATCTGCAGCCAGGCACAATGGAAATCTTGCGAGAGAGGCCAACGGTTGCACCCAGTCGCGGTGGTGTACTCTGCGAGGAGCTCGGTAGGTATCTTCCACTATTTACTTTATCCGCATGACTCAAATACTAGGCACCGGAAAAACTGTGATGACCCTCGCGCTTATCATGGCAACGTTGCATCAGTTGTCGGCCCCAGAGGAATCAATCATCGATGTGCGCCCAGTGCTGACTCCGCTATCGCTTCGATATTTCCCATCAGGGGAGATGTCGGCAGCGCGAAAACGTCTCATGCGCTCCCGTCGCGAGAAATCAACCGATATCCCAACTCTTAGCGTCCCATCTCTCCCTGAATTACTGTTGCATAAAATGTGCACCAATCCAGACGACACCATTTGGGACCACAGGATGAGACCGGACTCGGAAAATGATAATACCCTTCAAATTTTCGAGCAACACCAATTTCAGGTCCTTTTCCAGAACAACATACCATTTTACCATCACTACGATACAGAGCCTACTGACAAAGCACGTTTTCAGCGTCGTAAAGGTACCACGGGCCCTCGTACCATTTATCTGACTTCTGCAACCTTGATTGTTGTGCCATCTAATCTCATCAGCCAATGGGATCGAGAAATACATAAGCACTGCGAGCGTGAGCTCAGAGTACTGGTCCTTCGATCTCGTTCGAAAATACCGGACGCAAGGACATTAGCATCGAAATACGACGTGAGCCATTTTTAGCACATTCCCTTTTCTTCCTAAACGAGCCCGTGTAGATTATTCTTATAACTTATTCTCGTATGTTTGTCAGCGGCTTCTTACAGTATAGAGACGCTGATCCTGTTTTCCAGGGTTCACTGCGGAGAATCTTGCGAAGGACGTTTCAAAGTTGCACTCCTGGAAAATCTGCAAGTGTGATGAATTCCCAGGGAGCCGGATACCTGATTGCAGCTGTGATATTCCCAATGTCTCCCCACTTTTACAAGTTAGATGGAAGCGCCTGGTTATCGACGAAGGGCATGTCTCAGCATCCATGTCCACCATTCTGACACCATTCACGAAGCTTTTGAGCATTGAACATCGTTGGATTGTCACCGGTACTCCCACCACGAACCTTTTAGGTCTCAATTTTGGAGCAAAGGTGGACGAAATGCAAGAGCAGGATGACGATGAAGGAGATACAGAATTCTGGGATCTTTTCAAAGATCCAGAAGGATCTGCTTCTCAATCGCGCTCAGTCACTCCCCCTGTTGTGAAACAAACCAGGATATGGAACAAGTACGATCGAGAGGATCTCCGGAAACTGGGGAATATGATTACCCATTTTGTCGGTGTTCCTCAGTTCCTGGCTGACCCACAGCTTATGAGAACACACGTCACGGAGCCTCTCATGGATCCGGATGGTCCTCGGCCTGGCGCAATTGAGGTTTTGACGCAAGTTATGAGCATGGTGATGGTACGACACAGGTAGGTTGGCTTCCTCTTGAGGCGTACTTGGCTTACAAATTCACGCAGGGTTGAAGACGTGGAAGCTGATGTTGTTCTTCCTCCCATCTACAAAGAGGATGTCTTCTTGGATCTGGATCCGTATGCAGTACGCTCGTACAATGCTTTACAGGCGGCCATTGCAATCAATGCTGTCGACTCTGAACGACGGGATCAAGTAAGATCACTGTTATCATTGTTTGACCTCAGCTCATCTCTGTTCCTAGGACTATCTGTTTCATCCTAAGGTGTGTCAATCATTGTAGGCCGTTCCTCACTCACTCAACCCCTGATCTGCACAGAACTCGGATATGCTTCAGGAGCTGGTTTCAAATATGACCCAGTATGTGGATCCTAGGGATTGTCTTTCCCAGAATATTGACTTGAAAATTTCTCGTTGATCAAAAGGATCATGTTCTGGTCTGTTGACGATCGTCTGTACAACGCCGACGAGATCATGAGGAGTCCAAGGGTTCATATAGAGACCGCAATCAGTCGCAATGCCTCCCAAGAAGACTTAGAGCTGATCACTCAAGCGATAGAGCACATGTAAATCGATTGTACCTTTTGGTTTCTTTGAGGTTCTTATTTCTGTATCAGTCGGCTTGCAGCGGAGGATAAGACGTGGAGAAACATCCAAGATCACGTCGAGGTCCCATATCGACTACATGACATCCCTGACGCTGTCTTCCAGAAATGGACACGAATACCTGGAGCCCAGTATCAGGACGACAGCCAGAGCACCTTTGCTGGCCTTATGCACCCGGATAGACTGGCTACGATGAGAGATACTATCTCCCATCAGCCTCTCATCACAAAAGGACGTATGCTCGAGCTAGGAAGAGCCATCGCCGAAAGGGATCACGTAAAACAGCTCTTGTTCGCCGAATCGACAAAGAAAATGGACCTTCGCAAGCGCAGGGCCAGTCGACTGCATGAAGATGCCAAGAAGGCAGCGTCTCCTGAAAAACTAAAGGAAATGAAGAAGGAGCTGGATGCGGCTCTATCGCGACTTGAGCGCCTAGAAAGGGAGGATGCTGACCCGCTAGACGCAGGTACACGAACCCTTCCAGATGTACCGTCAACGCTACTCTCCCGCTCGCCCTTTCGACATATGCGGATCAAGGACTCAGCGTCAAGTAAACTCAATTACATTATCAATGAGGTAGACGCCAGAACCGTTTTAATCACTCTTTTTCCGAGTTAATACGTCTCTCCCTGGCATAGGTGCTTCGATATGCGCAGAACGAGAAATTCTTGATCTTTTCGGATTCGGCCTTAACGCTAGCTCATGTTGCCGACGCTCTCGATCTTCTGCAAGTCAAGTATCTGCGCTTCATGTCACACGTACCGACGCAAGTTCGTGAGCAGTTTGTCTTGACGTAAGTTTGCATCTGTGTGTGTATATGTTCTTTGTTGATTTTTGGACGTCTCAATAGCTTCGAGACCTCGGAGACATATCGAGTGTTCCTCATGGAATTGAAGCATGGGGCCCGTGGGCTGTGAGTGTATCTTATTATATGTTCTTTGCGACAATACTGATATGATATGTTGGTATGAAGAAACCTTGTATCTGCGTCGCGGGTCATTTTCTGTGAGCCTGTGTGGCAACCGGACGTCGAAAGTCAGGCAATCAAACGTGCTCATCGGATTGGGCAGACTAAACAAATATCAGGTTTGTATGGGTTTCCTCCCTGGCTAGTCTGTGGGCTCAAAGTATTTCAGTCAAGACGTTGGCGATTCGTAATACTGCTGAAGAAAATATGGTTAGCCGACGGACCGCTCTTCAGGACTGCCCGGATAAACTTCCTAAACTTATTGACGAGAGCGGCATGAGGCATTACATTGCGGTTCGTTGCCCTGCTCTAGGACATTACTAATGTTAACTCTTCGAGCAGAATCCACGGTTCATTACCGAGCGACCAAAGTATCTACCATCAGTGGAGTTCCCTTTGTTCAATATCCCAACGCAGGACCCGGCTGGGTTGGACACGGATGCATCGACCGTACGAATGGATATAGAGCAAAATACAGAAGTCCCTCCAGCGTTGATACCGGCAAAAAGAAAGATCCGAGCCCTCAGTCCTTTACCCACTGAACCAATTGGAGTTAGCCCTCAGAGCGAGGTATTTGTCTCTACGTCGCCTAGACCTCCTCTCCCAAAAAAGAAAAAGAAAGGTGTACGTTTCGATGCCAGTTAGTCATGTATTGGGTACTATAAGTATTTTAATGTAGATATCTTCTAATGATATTGGATGAGAGGCATTTCCAAAGAGGGAAGTATCCAGAAAATGGTGGAAGTCCGTCGAAATTTTGGTACGCGTTTTTATCCAGTACCGTCAAGATCGTCACTTCCCCGGTTCGTCTCTTTCACTTCTCTCACTTCCCCACATCCGATTGCCTACGTGAACGACACCGATGGCGGCTCCTCCCGCACCTCTTCCGTCTTCGACTGCCAACTGGCACTGGAAAAACAAGAACATCACCAAGTGGGGGCAAGATTGGTTTGAACAGGAACTGACGGGCTTGAGGGTAGAAACTGGTAAAGAAGGCGAAGCCGTCTGGATATCGAACGTCTTCAATGTGGCTGGCGATGTCGAACTGGGTCAAAGAAAGTCCAAGTACGTGTGTCCTTTTTACAAAGGTGGCGCGGTGGCTCAGTTCTTTTTGTGAATAGACTTATCACTATCTACGATTGCGAACTTGCTCTCGAGTGGGAGGGCAAGACTGCTGATGGCACCGAGCTCAAGGGGCGCCTCGATGTTCCAGAGGTATCCCATGAGATTACTCTGGACGGCCTCAGCCAATACCAAGTACGTACAACGTTCTTATCATCGTATCCAGTTACTTACCCTACACCAATCCTTAGTTCTTTTGGTCCCTCGCGACCCCGCAAACCCCAGAAATCAACGAATTGTATGAGATCGCCAAAGCTAAATTCCCCAAAATCCTCGAGGACGTGTTTGCCAAGTTTCCAGCTGCCATTTTCGAGACGCATGGGAAGGACTTGACTGTCAGTACGGGGCCGAGTCGTGCTAATACACCGGGACCCGCAGCGGCGACACCACCGTCGACTACGCCCGCGGCACCTGAAGCCGCGCCGAAGCCTGCGAAGAAGGAACCCAAGGCGGTTAATACAGCTACAGTCGTTGTTGATGGGAATTTCAAAGCTGCTGCAGATGATCTCTTTGGTTTGCTCACGGACGAAAAGAGGATTCCGATTTGGAGTCGAGCCGGCGCCCAGGTATGCCTGTACGTGATTCGTCATCTCCTCTTTACTTAACGTGTGGAATAGTCTGCGGCCAAACCAGATACGGAGTATAGTCTATTTGGAGGCGGTGTGAAAGGGAAATATATCTCCCTTACGCCGCCGAAAGAGATAGTACAGACTTGGGCGCTTTCTAGCCCTACGTGGCCATCAGGTGAAGCTAAGCATCCCCTTCGTGGAGCCTTACCTTTTGACTTCGTGTCTTCCAGACCATACCGCGACCTTAACTACGACGCTTGATCAGTCTGATGATTCGACCAAAGTTACTTTCAAGCTGTCTGGTGTTCCACTCGGTATGGAGGATGAGATCAAGCGGAATTTAGAGGGATATTAGTAAGTACAGCATCTTTCGTGTTGAACTTTACTGATGCTCTTCATTGCAGCATTCATGGGTTCAAATCTATTGGGTATGTTCAATTGATTCCTTATGTCCCTTCTTACACCCCAAAACCGAATTCGCGAGTCGTCAAAAAACTCAGGTCAAACTCCCGCTCATCGTCATCTCTCATTCCCGTTGTCGCTGTTACAGTTTTGATTCTTGCTGCTGCATTTGCTATAACTTTCTTTTCTTCCTCATAAATTATGATATATTTGTCAATGGAACTCTCAACGTTTTGTTTCTTTCTAGGTTGGGAACCGTTCTGTGATGAGCCCCGTTCGGAGGGGAAGAGTTCAGACATCCTGGCGCTGACCAATGAAGAAGAAATAGAAGATTTTTGTAGATGTACGCGGGTAGTAATAAAAATGCTCTGACCCGATACCAAATTGGGAAATCTGCCATGTAAATTTGAATTTGCAAAACTGATCGGCAGTCGCGTGGACATAGTCACCCGTCGCGACCAACTCTGTGAATCAAGGGTCCCTCTCCTAGGACCGGCCACTTCGTCTTTCTTGTTTCAAACACCGGCGACCAGTATCGATGCATGACGAAGGATACACTGACGAGGATAGCTGGCAAGTGGCTGCTCCACTGTCTAACAGCGCCCAGTCACTGCTCTCAGGAATGTCGGTAAGCTCGGTGCAAGAATGCGAAGGTCTGTTGCCTTACCATCATTTCCTGCGCCCTTTCTAACGCGGCTGTAGAGCTGGCATATCGACTATTAGCGTCTTTGCCAAGGTCTCGTCTGGCCACCATCCAAAGGCGGCTAGCGCCCTTGCTGCAGTTCGATGTAGTTGGTGTACGTCGTCCCACTTCGTTCGCTGTGCTAGCGCTGACAGGCCTTTAGTCTCTACCCACAGAAGTCTCTTTACAGATATTCTCGAATTTATCTGCTGAAGCTCTTCTAAACTGTGCTCTGGTCTGCCGACGGTGGCAAACACTGGCCAACGACCAATCTCTATGGAAGGATCTGTGCCTATCCCGTGGCTGGCAGTGGCGGCAGCCACCGAGAGCTCATGTGTTCGATACTCCCAAAGGCTCTGAGGCATGGCAGGACTCTGACGATGAGGGTATGGGTGACTCTGACGAGGAAGCCGATGAAGACGAGGTGGCAGATTCGTTGATGTCAGACATGGAAACAGTTCGTGCGGAATCGTCGATGATGCGCACCGAGTCAGATTCAGGCTTCGCCTCGATGATGTCCTTCAACGACAACGCACCTACATTTGAAGCCTCCACGAGCACCAGAAGAGAAAGTGTACATCCCCGGGCCGGCGGAAGCTCATCTGCAAAGTCCCGCTCTCGTCACTCCGCGCCACCTGTCCTGAACACTCTCGGGCCGTCCTCATTCTTAAAATCTGACTACAAGCTTCTCTACCAAACTCATGTTCGACTCCATAATCGTGTTTCAACCCCCTCATACCGACGCTCTGTGCTGCAGACACGAGGGGCGCCTACAAATGCCCACACCAACACCATCTACTGTTTGCAACTCTATACTTACTCTTCCACTGGCGTCCAAGTTCTGTTTACAGGCTCTCGGGACAAGACTGTCCGAGAGTGGAATCTTTCCACTGGCTTGGTAGAAAGAGTTGTCGGCGAGGTTCATTCAAGTTCTGTGCTCAGTATCTGCGTATATAGTGGCCTCCTTGCCAGCGCCGGAAGCGACCGCAGGGTGGTCGTGTGGAATCTAGAGAAGAATGAGTTAGTCAAAGTGATATCCGACCATGAAGACAGTGTGCTGTGTGTACGCTTCGATGACGCACGTCTAGTTTCATGTTCTAAAGGTTTGTTTACGTTCTTATTTTTAGACCATTCACTGAAAATTTTCATAGACCGTTACGTGAGGACATATAGCTTCCCGGACCTGGAACCGGAATTCCGACTTGGTGCACATCGTGCTGCAGTCAATGCGGTTTCCATCTCTCCGACTCTTATCGTCTCGGGATCTGGAGATCGTTCCGTGCGGCTTTGGGATACGAAAACAGGCAACCTCTTACGAACCTTTGAAAATCACCATAGCCGAGGGTGCGCTTCACTGGCATCTGAACCATTTAAATCCAGACTGATACTAAGCCAGGATTGCTTCAATTGACTTCAAACTGCCGTATGTATTATCAGGTTCTTCAGATAAGCATCTTCGTCTGTTCGATATCACGACGTTGCAAGGGTGGTCTACTTCACCTGATATCCCGTTGGAAGGGAATGCCCAAACGGCGAATACGCCATTGACGGGTTCGTTTCCTCTAACGGGCGGTCTCGCCGGCGGACACGTTTGCCGAACCTGTGGGAGCACAAATATTCAGCCAGCGACGGCTTTGTCCCATGCAGAGACCAGGTGCATGCATGGTGATTTGGTGAGGAGTGTGGCATTGGGGGATGACTTTGTAATGAGTGGAAGTTATGACTTGACCATCAAGGTAAGCGCTTTTTCCGCGTCTCTCACGTTCATTTCTCGAACCTTCCATTGTCTAGGTATGGGACCGAAAGACTGGTGCTCTGGTGGCTGATCTCAGCGGGGGACATACCGGGCGGATATTCTGCATCGGTTTCGACTGCACGAAGGTTTGCAACTTTCATCTGTCACATCTACATATATTGACGTGTTTAACACGTAATAGATCGTTTCCTGTGGTGAAGATCAGGTGAGATTGTTCTTGGCTTTGAGTTCATGCTCCTAATAACTCATATCAATCAGCGAATTTGCATATGGGACTTTTCGCATGACATAGATACGAGTTTTATACAGCTCTAAACTACGGACATCGGATCTATGTAGGGACGGAGAAAATTACTCATACTTGTACAGATCAACACGAAACTCTGCCCGATGTCAACATTGCTACTAGATGGATTATTCGGATCCAGCGATGGTGGAGTCTTCTCTTCACGGTCGGACTGAAGATGAATAATGACAAACTTTCAAGTCCTGCTCGACATTCCATGTGGGTGTGTGTTACGTGATTCTCGTTGTAGGTCTAAGGACCCGAACGAGATAGGCACATCTATGTCTACCAAACGAGGTAGACATAATGAAATGCGCAACCTTCAAACCTGACTGCCCATCAAGGCGAGGCGTTGTTTCTTGTCCTTCTTTACTTTGGTCCGCGCTCACTGCCTGCACTACTTGTCCTACCCAACGCGGCGAGGCGGAAATAGGCAAAGAAACGACAACTTCGCCGCGATCTTCCCGTGTCAATGTTTTTCATCATTTGGTTGTGTACATGTGCTTAGAACAAGAGTCTCGAATAGTGGTTTATTCAGAGCGTCGACCCATGTGGGGACCCAATCACATTCACGGCACCAACAGATGGATGTGCTTGTTACGATAAGTGTGTGCTGATCGGTTCGTGTAATTGATCGGGCGGGCAAATGCAGATAACAGACGCGGAGCGTAGAACCTGCGGTCACTTGCGACAGACACACGAATAGGTAAGTAGGTATACATTGATATTGTAGGTACTAAAATTACATTCTGTGATTTGGCTTCTACTAGTACATAGTACAATCAATTTGCTCGACTTCAAATTCCATGACATACACTGTTTAGTTCTTCTTGTCGGCATCTCCGTCCTTCTTCTTGATGGTTACGAATCCCGGTTGTCCTGACATCATGGTAGCGGGAGCTGCCTCAATCACACCAGGTATTTTGTGTTTGCTTTCGGGACTAAGTTCCCTCCTCAATTCACGAGTGAGTTCGAGGTCATGGGACAAGAATCCATGACCGGCAACAGGTCCGTAGTATGAAGTACCGGCAAGTGAACCGATGATGCTGTATGCGAAAGATATAATCAGATATAAGTCCCAAATCCATCTAGATAGCACACACCAGGTACCGACCAGAACGGACAGATAGAAACGGTACTGGGAGTACCAAGCTGGCGCTATGATTAGCATCGGGATGAGCGGTTTTCTCAACAGATATTGGTTTGAACTTACCCCACCCATGGCTAGTGGCCTTCGCGTCGGCCCACCAAAGAGCGGTGAAGCCAACCCATTGAGCCGTCAAAGCCGCCATGGGATCAAGTGCAAGACTTGGCCAGGCAACCAGCATAGGTGCCGTACCTAACATCAAGCGAGAATAGCCCTTTTGTCCGCCGTAACCTGCGAACTCCATCCCCCAATGTATAGCACCTAGGGAAAAGAGAGCCAATGTCAGATCCGAAATCTCAATATAATTGCAAAGATAACTTGCCGAGAAATGAGAGCATTACCGCTCCGTAAGTCATTTGCACATTTAAGGCTTGATCGAGAATTGTAATTGCGACTCCGGGGTCAATCTTCGTCGCCAGGCCACTAGCTGCATGCCCCGCCTCTTGAGCTAAGTAGACGGTCGTGGCAGAGGCAGCGACGTATGGAAGTGTACCTAGGTGGAATTTCAGATTGAACACTAACACGTAAAGGATCCACTATACCAGCAAGCCCAAACACCATCGCAGGCTTGGGCACGGCAGACGCGATAGCACCGGTGATCCCAAACTGGCGTGTATCCGTCCTGAGTCCAGGTGAACGAACTTAGAACAAATTCACGTACGAAAGTGGAATTATTGGGCGTAACGACATCCTGTCGAGTCACATTGGAACCGGCGATGATTTTTGCAACATCCGACGCAGCGTTGCCGGCTTCTTCCTTTATATTGGTAGCAGTATGCTCGAAAGTTTGACTTGCGGGGCGGTTGGATACGCTGCTAGCGACAGTCTGGAACTTCAAAAATAACAAAGGCGAGACTGTAGGCCTTGACAGTGCATGGCGAGCGAGCCGGGGAACGACTGTGCGTCGAAAGAGCGTGTTCATTGCAGACTGTGAGAAAGAAGGGCGTCATGTCTCACAGGTGGTTCTTATAAGAGAAAGGTCATGGGTATGACGTCAAGAGCGCGTAAGAGTTTATGTCAGCCGACATAATTCGAGTACATATATTCCAGTCTAAGTTACATTCCACAAAAGATACATATTTACGGATCCAAAAAAATCTCCAAATTTCTGAAATAATGTCTCGACTAAATTCTAGTTCTGAAGGGGAAGAAGGTGTACAAGTCGCGTCTTCTTGACCTCAGCTCCACCGTCGCCGAAGTACCGGGTCGTCATAAAGCTCCAATGGAGTGATCTGGATAGAAAGTTTTGAGTAAAAACCAGAGAGAATCCCCTAAAAAGACGTACCCCACAATCCAATCCTGGAGTCCTTGCACGTACTCTTTGACAGCTTGGTCGATCGGGCCATCGTCGTCCCAGCTCGGTAAGTGTTTCGTGCATTCGATGAAGGCGTCGATGGTCTCCCGGCAGCGATCCCCAACATAATCTACGGCTTCCTGGAGAGTCTTCTTATGATGAACCATCATAATGACAATCATATTATGGGTGTCTCCGCGGGATTGCTCGACATTGTAAGAGAAGATGTCCTGAATGCACCATAAGCAAAGAAGTTGAGATGAGCGAAGGGCTGCTTACATTGGACCAAGTGACGAGATCGTTCGTGTGCTGGTCCAGAGCTCGAATGACATCGTTTTCAACTACTTTGTCAGGAAGTTCGATGTCAAGGGCGTATCTGAGGATCAATTAGTGTACGAACTAGAAGACGGCTAAAGCATAGACTCACTCTATCAACGCCCAGCACGGCTTGCAGCCTAATTCGCTAAATTAACAGATAGTTGTATGGTTTGAAGGCAAACGCACCAGAAGTATCTCTTCTAACATCGATGTAAGTCTCAAGGTCGGGAAGTTCACCCAAATCGCGACTTTTCGCTTGTATGTTGACCGCCTCAAAGAACAATTCGAGAGTCTCCTTGAATCGGGCTTGCGCACCAGGCTTAGCGTTAGTAATGCAACGCGCCCAGAAGCTATATGATCGGAGGAATCAATGCCTAGAATTGGAAGAGCACATGAAGTCCAAACTTACTCCCTAGCGAGTTTTCCGGCATTCATTTCTATCTCCGGCTGGGTAAAGTCTGGCCTTTTCGTCGGTTCGTAACGACCGCTGAACCAGAGCGCATTCATGACGCAATCGGCGAGGATGTCAGTCTCTTTGGTCATCATGCCATCACTGATGTTGTCCCTAATCGTAGCACGTTAGCATCGTGGGAGGAGAAGATCTGATCAGAGATAGCTTACAAGTGAAAGAGGTAGTTCATGAAGTCAGAGACTACTCGCAGGCGCTCGTTGGTAGTGGTGTTGTAGCAGTAAGCGGTCAGTTCACCCGCTTGAAGTCCATAGAGAGCCTTGCGCCCCTTGTTGTTCAAGTCAGGGCAGTTGGTGTCGAGCCACTTAACAGACTGAGCAGCGATAGCGTCACCGTTTTTATGATAGATGAGGGGGAAGGTACAATGAGAGACGAGGTCGGGGAGAATGAACGAAGTAGGGCGCTCAGTAGTTTCGATAGCCATGGTGAACGATGAGTAGAAGATACGGTTTGGGCACCACAAATCGTAGGGCTATTTAAGAGAACAGACGCTTTCTCCTATGTCCCGCAGGAAAAGGAGAAGGAAGACAAAAAAAATGAAAACATTCAAGATGAAAGATCCAGATACAACCGCGACGGGGTTTCAAGACAAGACCCAAGGCATTGTTAGACCCAGAATAGGAAAAGCGTCGGCTCATAGAGTAGCTGGATATTACGAGGATAGGGTGCAGCTGATACTAAGAACAATAGCATGCTAGCCTCGTTTCAGACAGAGAAGAAAACAGGGTTCCTGGTAGATTGAGATTTACGGTAGATCGTGAATTTTTTTGACGACTGTATACCCATTTGATTTCGGTTTTACCGAGCTGAAAATGGAGGAGGGAAGCAGACGGCTGCCCTAAGATTAATCAAGAGGTCGACGCCGCAGTATCATGCCACTGATTTTTTGATAGGCGGAGTCGATCAAAGCGGGCTTTCTGTCGGTATAAAGCGAATCCCATTCAAAATTAGACACTAGAAACTGTCGTCGAATCCGAGAGCTGTGGATGTAATGCGCAATATGTTGTCTCGGAATGGGAAGTATTAAGAATTGAACAAAGTTGAGACAGCACACGTGGAATTTGAATTCCGATCGAATGATGTCATCCGAGGCAAAGCCGCCGGCTATCATCCCTGCGACCCGAGAATACCGGTTACCTCCTGAGCTTGCAATAAAATAGGATTATAGATGTACAATGCTGGGTATATTATGTGCTTCTACAACTCGTCGTCAGGGCGATCCCATCCCGATCCCTGCGGACCTGATGACTGGTACAACTTGGCAGTAATGGGATTTATACTACTTTGAATCTCTGCATATACCGTCAATTTGAACTGAAACGAAACAATATCCGCAGCCGCTTACCAGCTAATTTTTCCTCCAAGTCCTCTGTGGTAGCACTGGATCCGCTATCCTCGATCCAATCTATAGTCTCATGAATTACCCCCGAAACAATGTTCTTGTCGGACGCATTGAGCTTTCCTCCAAGTCCCTCTTGGTCGTTCAGTTGACCTCTGAGTTCGTACACGAATGAGGATAAAGCATTCAATGCTTCAGTTTTCTCCTTTTGGAGCTTATCCTAATGAGAGTAGATCAGGTTAGTAGAAAAAGACCTCAAACGTCGATGCCGCCGCACCTGTTCGGCATATCTTTCGCCCTCCACAACCATCCTGTCAATTTCCTCTTGACTAAGACGTCCTTTTTCGTTCTTGATAGTAATGCTCTCCGTTTTTCCGCTATCGCAACTATTGAGTCGACGTTCCTGACCGAGAAACAAAGGAAATACGCACGTTCCCTTATCAATAGCGGACACCTTCATGATACTATTGGCATCTACTTCAAAGGTTACTTCAATCTGAGGAACACCTCTCGGAGCCGGCGGGATTCCTGTCAATTCAAATTTTCCCAAGAGGTTATTGTCTTGCGTCATCCCCCTCTCTCCCTCGAAGACTTGAATAAGAACGGTAGGCTGGTTATCAGCCGCGGTGGAGAAACTACAAGAGATACAAGTAAGTAGGATGTTTTACCATACAACTGGATACATACATTTGACTTTTGCGCGTTGGAATAATGGTGTTACGAGGAATGAGTTTTGTCATTACGCCACCGGTCGTTTCAATACCCAGAGTCAGAGGGCAGACGTCTACGACGATAGCTCCTGTTTCGATACCGGAAATGATACCTCCTTGGACAGCAGCGCCATATGCGACAGCCTCGTCGGGATTGATACCCTTCGACGGCTCCATACCGAAATAATCCTTGAGCATTTGCTGAATTTTGGGAATGCGTGTGGATCCACCAACAAGGACGATCTGAGTGAAGTACCGTCAGGTAAAGAGGAAGACCGAAGAATAGAATACCATACCTCGTCGATGTCATTCTTCGACATATCTGCGTCTTTAAGAACCTGTTCGACAGGTTTCATGGTCTTCCTGAAGAGACTCATATTGAGCTCTTCGAACTTGGCTCTTGTCAGCGTCTCCGAGAAGTCGTTCCCATTCTCGAAGCTCTCAATCTCGATCCGGGTGCTCTGCTGCACAGATAGCGTACGCTTGGCGTTCTCCACCTCTTTCTTGAGCTTTCCCATCGCCTTCTGGTCTGTTGAGACATCAGTCCCCGTCTTCAGCTTGTACTTTTTTACCAGGTGGTCAATAACGCGATTGTCAAAGTCTTCACCTCCGAGGTGAGTATCTCCGGCTGTGGCGAGAACCTCAAAAACACCATCCTCGATGGATAGCAAAGATACGTCGAAGGTTCCGCCGCCGAGGTCATAAACGATGATCTTAGATTCGGCGCCTTTCTTGTTGAGACCATAGGCGAGGGCAGCAGCGGTAGGTTCACTCATGACGCGAACGACATTGAGTCCCGCGATCGTGCCAGCGTCTTTCGTAGCCTGGCGTTGCGCGTCATTGAAGTCTAAGAATAAAGAATAAGCAGCTCGCCCAACGAGTACACGAGGACACCTTACAGGCGGGGACAGTGACTACGGCGTGCGAAACCCTTTCTCCTAGATATGATTCAGCTATCTCCTTCATCCTGGACAATACCATGGCGCTTATTTCTTCGGGATACTAGACGTTCGAATCAGCGTGAAGAGTCTCAGACGTGCCAGAATAAAACGTACAAAATCGCGCGCCTCGCCTTCGTATTGCACTGAAATCGTGGGTCTTCCGTTCTTCTCCTGTACTCTGAAGGGCCAATGCTTGATGTCCTTCTGTACGTCCGGGTCGTCGACCCTACGGCCAATCAAACGCTTGGCGTCAAAAACCGTGTTTTGCGGATTGTAATGAAACGCATGTTTGGCGCTCTCCCCAATTCTGATAAAAGAGAAATTAGTGCTGTCCTTAAGTACATAACTGACGATGCTGACTTACAGTCTTTCATCGTCATTGAAGCTAACCCAAGATGGTGTGATGCGATGACCTTGGTCATTAGCGATAATTTCTACATGATCGCCTCGCTGTACCCTACAGTTGTATGGTTAGATATTGTCTAAGAGATATAGAGAAAGAAATTCGTACCCAACGCAGGAATATGTGGTTCCCAGGTCTGTATGGGAGTGCTTAAAATTAACACACTGAATAATGACAAAAAACATACCGATACCGATAACTGGTCCATCAATTCTATCATTATTAGAATTCGCCTTTACAGAAGTCGGACATAGACAGACGATCGCCAGAACGGCGAAGCAGATGATAGAAAAAGAAGAATACGCGGTTAGTCGTCTTCGAGCGCGTCTTTGATTTTGACGGTGTCGTATTTGTGTATGAAATGACATCTGTGGGAAGGTGTGGTGTCTCTTCAAAGCAGCATGAACATTACATTTATACCGCACATGACGTGTCCTTTCTAGAGTGAACACGTTTTGCCCAGAATATACGGCTAGCTACGGACGACGTGTCAAGAGTCGTGGCTGTTCTATGCAATTGGTTTTTCGAGTCATTATCATTTTGATCCATGATAACAATCAGATACGGCTTACCAAGGAGTTCGGGTGTGCCCATAAGTCAGGATACTTGGCGGAGCATTTATACAACGATGATAGGTGGTAACTGACCTTTTCGTAGTCCATGTTTGAACAGCTTTAGATGAAGTCACCCTGCCCTGCCCGGCCTGAGCACAAATGGGAGCTCGCAGTGTTGGAGGACTTAATCTGCTGCTGGAATCGAGGAAGGGATTGTTCAAGTCTATCAAAGTTCACGTCAATAAGTTGCTGACCTTGGTGTAGCTGTATGATGTGGCCCTTTGGTAGGGATCATGCGGCCTGCGGTGGTGCATCTGCGATAAGTGGAGGTTCAAATGGAGAATTGTCGCGGTTCGGTACAGCCTGCAAACCAACCGGACTGGTTGTTCGCAAGGCGTCAACATGGTAGGTTAGTGGATGCTGGTCATGTTTTCGGGGAATCCTAGCAGTGCGGGATACATTGGTGGGATATAGTACCAAAAGCATTGTCTTGTACTTTCAGAAAAGTCACCATAACTCTATATATTTTGAGAAACGAGTTCGAAGAAAAAGGACCGGTAGGAAAATGACAACAATCGAAAGGTTCGTGTGGCAGATTCCTAGCTCTTTCTGGACCAACAGAAATGGGAATTAGGGCCCACCTTTGTGAAAATTTCAGAAGACAAATCTTTTGTTGAGAAAATATGACAACTGACGAAATGTAAACATGCGACGATAATCTTTCAGCAATAGTACCAATACGCTTTTTTTTTAGTAATCCTAGGTTGAACAGACGTAGCAACAATACACATTTATCCGAAGTATGCCAACAGAAGGCACGCGAACCAGGCAGCAAGTACAGAGCGTTCCACAGCAAAAGAATAAGCAAAGATCTGAGAACCAGAATATCACTCCGCCAGATCGACACCAGGTGCGACAGAAACCTTCACCCTCTTCCTGGGCCTCGAGTCTTCATCTGGTTTAGTTCGCTTCAACTTGTCAAGGGATAACGGGGGGGCCGTCTGAATTTCAATGTCATCTTGGGTCTGCGTGTCGTTCACTAGAATTTTAGCTGGGGGCAGTGGTGCAGGCGGAGGTTTTAACGTCGATAAGTCAGGACGTGACCTCGTACTTGGTTTCTAGAACGGGTTAATATACACCACCGTTCCATATGAATAAGGCTTCACTAACCAATTGTGGCAAATCAATGAGGCGACTCTCCGCTTCGTGACTTGGATCGAAATAATCCGAATATTCCTTAGTATGTTTCGATTGGCGGTTGAAGACATATTTAGCCTTTTGGACGTTTCTCCGTGTCTTCGCTTGCTTTCCTTTCACCTTGCCTTTACCTTTCCCGTTCCGGGCTCGACTCTCCGTGAAGCCGATATCATCGACGACGGTTTCATGCTCAACTATGAAGTCTAAGAACATCAGCAATTGTAAAGAAGAGACATCAAAGGTCCCAGCATACTTTCAATCTCTAGGCGTTTGAACAACTGTTTACCAAGATTATTCTCGCATCCTATACGTAACGTCGAGTCAAGCTTTCTTCACAAAGGGTCGACGAAATTATACCTATTTGCTTCGTAAACTGAGCCGCAGTTTCCGGCTCATATTTCTCCGCAATCTTAATAGCTCGCCTGGAGCAGGTCCATAAGGTGATGAGAAGTTCATTTGTAAACACGAACCTGAAAGATGCAAGTTCTCTGAATTTGGACAGCATTGTAGGGAAAAGGTCCGTTTTAATCAATCCCCACAATGGATCGGCGCGCATACGGCAGTCAAAACAGACAAAGTTGTCCGGAAGACGTGAGTCCTGGGCGGAATGATATCTGCAAAGCTTTAAGCGAGCTGATGGGGTCGGACTTCTACAACAACATACCCCATACACCTATATAATGGTCAGAAAGCCAGATTAATACCGTGTGGTCTTGCACTAACCAGACATGGTACCAACGCCCGCACCCGCCTTCACAGCGGCAGCAGCCATCATCCTCGAGCTGTGGCTTAAGCATGAGAATCTGTAGAAACCTCTGAATTGTGACGTACAGAAACACCACATTCACATTCAATAACATCACTGTCGGCTTTGACCTGTTTTTCCGGTTTCGGTGTTGCAATATCGATGTCGATAATCTTGGGGACGCTTTGATTACTTGGGTCGTATGATTGTATACTCTCCGAATGGCAATGATCCATGGCCTGGGTCTCCATATCTAGAGATTATAAGCAAGAGTGGCGTCGAAACTAATCGTCGCACCTAGCATCTCGGTATCGTCCCTATCATTGGCACTTAACACCAGCTTCTGTAATAGCTGCGTGTCTATGTCGTCATTATCAGATACGCTGGGCAACGGTGATCCAGGAGAAGGTGTTGTCAGTCTCGAACCACGACAGGGCTGTGTTGGAGAGAAGTCAAGTAAACCGTCACGAGGCCGAATAGAGGTGGAATCATCCCTGTCTGAAGAGGGATACCAGGGTTTCGGGGTTTGATCACCCACAGGTTGCGTCTCATCGACCATAATGATGTCCGTAGTCTTCTTCGTGAGCTACAAACTCTCTTAAGTACTGATGAGTGATCCTGAAAACTGAAAAACTCTCACCATATCATTCAGACGCATCGGCACAGTCTGGGTTGACCCACAAAATATTTCCTCGTCAACAGGCATCATCTCCACTGGTATCGGCTCAATGCAGCCATCTTCTGTTCTGAGGCCTATCGGAACAGGCTTCGCCTCCTGCTGGGCCACCCCGGCAAGCACATATGTACCATCAGACTGCTGCACGAAATTAGCCTCGTCCTCGCCGTCTGCGTCTTCATCGCACATCACATCTTCGGCCGACCAAACGATGTTCCTATTTTCGGCGTCCTCTTTCTGCTTTGCCGCCTGCTCCATACGCAATGTCGCCTCTTGAGTAGGAGAGAGGCTAGGTGCTGCCGCTCCACGCGTCGTAGTCCCAGTAAATGGTGCGTTGTCATGTTCAGTCGAAGAAGGAAGGTAGGTGGCGATAGAGGTCACGCTGACATTGACGCTGAAAAAGGCAAATTTGAACAGTACGATGAAGAGCACTGGTATCAGGACGTACGCATGGTGACCAGTATCAACCTTTCCAACGCCCCATTTATCTGGTATCTCATCCATGTCATGGGTCATGAAAAACCACTTGTCCTTTTCTGCATCTGCAGCTATGAAATGAGGTGGTTCGTATTCAGAAGGGGTGTCGTCGGTGTAAAACATCTTGAAAGAAGCATAACGGCGCTCTGAAGAGTCAGTGTTGTGAATATCGGTGAGTTCCGAAGTCGCTTACTTGGAAGAACATCCATCTGCGTCATCGACGTGATTAACGTTTTCAATAGGGTCTGGTCAACAGGCGTATGGTCAGCAGGAGATAAGATGCGGGGAGTGCTACACACCTTGACGCTCCTTTTAACGTCTCGAAGGGTAGGCAACTTTCCTTTGCTTACTGCCTCGGCGACAGGGTCTTTCTTTCTAGCATTGAACCCTCTGGGTGGTGTACGCTTTGTGTCGTCGGCAAGTGTCATGATGGGAACAGTAGCGTCGGTCCCGGGAAGTTTATGGTACTAGAAAGAGTAAGAAATCCGAAGATTTTCAATTAGGACTACCTTACCTGGAAGTTGAATGTGTATGCTTCGATGATACTTTCGATGCGGCCGTCAGTTGTATGCATGAAGAGCTCTATATATGCGCACATACTTGTTGGGATCCTTGTTATCCTGAGCATATCTTAGCACTAATGCCAAGGATGACGTCCAAACGAACTTACAAGGTAAACAGCGAAGATGAAAGTACGCAGATATTGCTTTTGAAGGGCATCGAATACCCCATATTCCTAAAAAGAGGATGAAACGGCAGTATATGGCGTAAAGGAATGGATGCTCACCAAATAGTTCAGCAACCTATCAGCTTCATCGGTATACCCGCGTGTCATCGTCTGAATTTGCGCGTCAGATATGTACAAGTATGTCCTTGGTAACGCTTGAAGCAACGCACCATGATTTTGAAACTGTTGATGTTCCGTTTTTTCTGCAAATCCAGGGAAGAGAAACTTCCCGACGAGTCTTGTGAGGCGCTCTCTTCCGATGTGACGAAATGACCTGTTTCGCGCATCGGTGTCGTGCTGCCGACAGCGAAGAGGAAGACTCACTTTCGGAAAAGTTATCGTGAGGAAGAAGATCCCTGGGTAGTCATGAGGAAAGGCATGGCATTGCACGAGGGAAAATTGTACACACCTCATGAAAGTTATACATCCTAATCCTGCCTTCAGCAACGTCTGAACTGATGCCAGACTCTGCGCAGACGAAATAGCTTGCGTTTCAGTCTTATTGAGCTGGTTCTGCATAGAGAAGGGTCAGAAATCGTGTTGGTAGGAAGTGAGTGGCCGTCGTCGTCGTTGGGCAAGGCGGATAACTGGCTTCGAATTCCGATGTCACCATTGGCATGTGATAAGACGCGACGCGGTTGTCATGTGATGACATCACAGATAAGGCAGGTATTAATAACTTTTAAGATTCGAGCTGGGTGACGTCAATGCGGGCATGACCGGCAAGGTTCTGAATGTTTTGCCCAATGGACAAGTTTTTACTTTCGATCGTTATCGATCATGGTTGCAGCCAGGATATACCTCGTGCGACATGGGGAGACCGATGCTAACAGGCGGAAAATTGTTCAAGGCCAGCTTGATACCAACCTGAACAAGTCAGGCATAGAGCAAGCGGCATTGGTATCCGAGGAGTTGCAAAAGATCCCCTTTGACGAAGGATACAGCTCAGATTTGAGCAGGGCATCGAAGGTCATACCATGTTTGTCTTCAGGCACTAGTACTGATTTGGCTGTGTAGACAGCGGAGATAATCCTGAAAAACCATCCTCGTGTTCAACTCTGTGAACAACCCGGACTACGGGAAAGGGTATGGAGCGGATTCATGTAGGTTTATGAAAGGCTAAGAATACCGACTACAGCACCTAGGAACGCTCCAAGGCCAGACCCACGCACAGAAGCGAGCCTTTGGCGATATCAACTCGGACCCGACAGCGGAAAAATCAGACGCGTTCGTCAAGCGAAGTCTGTCTTGGTGGGACAATTCAATTCGTCATCACCTAGAGACGCTTCCTGACAGAGCGACGCCATACCACATCCTTGTCGTTTCCCATGGCGGATTTATCAGCACCTTGATCAAGAACTTGGTGGCAAAGAAGCGGATCGCGAAAGCTGTGAACGGAGACGATTGGAGATGCTATAACTGTTCTGTTTCGGTCATCGATATTCGGAAAGATGGAAAGGCTGAGCTGGTTCAGTACAGCGATATTTCGCACTTGGGAAGCAGAAAGGTGGTTGAAAACAACGCCGATACGGAGGATAAATAGAGATTTTGTTTTACATAATTTAGTTTAGAAATCGAGAACTCAATAGATCGGAGCTCCAAAAACACAGCCTTCCTTCCAACATACTATTTCGGGGTTCTCTATTTTACTTGATCTCCAACTACTCCTGTCCAGTCCTGTCCTTTACAACTCCCGTCATGTCTTCCCCACCTTCAGAACAGTCTCCGCTATTACCCATCACCAATGGTGCTGCCAATGGTACTCACCAAACTTTCATCAAACGGTGCTCTGCGGTCATCAAAGCGGAAGGCGAACCCTCGTGGCTTCAATCTTACAAGTTCTTCCTATTTGGAAGTTATCTTAATATTCTTCTCTTATTCGTACCTCTTTGTGCCACTGCGCATTACTCGAACTGGGATGCTGCCTTGCGCTTCTCTTTCAGCTTCATTGCTATCGTTCCGCTGGCAAAGGTGTGCCTTTATTCAAATCCGTAGTCAATGCCGAATCGGTTAAATCAAATTGCGGACAGCTCCTTGGCGAGGCAACTGAACAGATGTCGTTCAAGCTAGGGCAAACTTTGGCTGGACTCTTGAACGCGTCGTTTGGAAATGCAGTCGAAATTATCGTTGGAATTGCAGCGTTACTCCAAGGTCGATATATTTGCATTATTCGTTTGCCTCGACTAACTGGGAGCACCGCAGATGAATTGATTATCGTCCAGAACTCAGTAAGGTTTTTCTTCGCCCCTCTTGCATTTGACTGAATCCGTTCCTCAGATGCTTGGCTCCATTCTATCCAACCTCTTATTGGTCCTAGGTTGTTCTTTCTTAGCCGGTGGGTTACACGTAACTATACACAGCATGTCTCCCAATGCTAACGCGGACGTTAGCTGGCACTCGGTATACCGAAAGCAACTTCCAGGTCACGGCCGCTCAGGCGTAAGTCATCTCCGTTCATGCGCTTAAGCCTGGGATTATTGATATCATCCGAACTTTAGTTCTAGCTCGGTACGTGGTTTTCACTGCCTCCCTCGGCGCTGGTATTCACCCTATTTTAGTTGATGACGCTTGCATGTATCAGTCAGTCGTTTTCGTCGGAGGTTTGAAATCTCGTTACTCAACAACAACCTACAGCTCTTATCATTCCGGCAGCCTACCACTCAGTCAAATCAACGGACCTGTTTAGCATAGGTGGCAGCGCTAGCGAGTCGCCCACCATTCCATATATTGATAATAGGATCGATTTAGATCCAGCCGGCATGAATGGTCTGTTGATCATTTCAAGAGGAACCGCAATATTGTTATTGGGCGTTTATATCGCATATCTATATTTCCAGGTCTGTCACAGCTCCCATTTGAAGAAATCTACTGACGCAGATTATTTATTGTAGTTGAAATCGCATCATTATCTTTTCCAGGCACCAGAAACTGACGCAGAGCCTGAAGTCGCTAATATGAGTGTTGTTTCTGCTGGTACAGCGTAGGTGCAATGTTGTCTTTGTCCCTGTTTAGTCAAATAACCTGTATCTCCAGTCTCCTCATTGTCACTGTCGTGACATCATTCTGCGCCGATTATCGTAAGAGCTAGAGCACTGCCTCAGCCAAAGCTGTAGATGCTGAAATCAACGCGTGTAGTTGTTGCTTCTATCGAGGAATTCGCAAACAGGTACAACATTCCCAAGGCATTTATCGGATTAATTCTTCTTCCCATCGTTGTGAGTGACCTGCTTCATAGTAATACAGCAGTGAAATGACATTTTTAGGCGAACGCCGCTGAGCATGTCACATCGATATGGATGGCTATGAAAGGCCAAATGGAGCTCACGATTGGCATCTGTGTGGGAAGTTCAATCGTAAGCCGGCCCCCTCTTTCATACTTTGCTTAAAGTTGAAGTTATGCACAGCAAATTGCGACCTTCGTTGTCCCGCTCTTGGTCATTGTTGGATGGATGTGAGTATCAAAGAGGGTAGCCAGGGAACTTGCTAACTTAATTTCCCAAGCTCTAACCATGAGCTGACTCTATTCTTCGCTAACTTCGAGGTATGCTATAATCTCAGCGCTTTTGTTCTGGGAGTAATCATTATCGCGTAGACGATCTGCTTCTTCGTTTCTGTGTTCCTTGTCAACACTCTCATTCAGTAAGCATCGATCAGCCCCGTTTGGAGAGCGCATTCATAACATTCTTCTCCAGGGATGGCAAGTCCAACTACATGGAAGGTTTAATGTAAGCATAAGTATATCACCCTACCATGTTCGTTACTCATTGTTCTTCTAGGCTTGTCACGCTCTACCTCGTTATCGGTCTGGCTTGTCCGTTTAACTTTCTGTCTCCAGTCGATCGGTTGCTCATTCTTACTCTTTGACAGTCTGGGTGTCCTAAATGCAAAGATCTGTTGGCAAACCGTTGATTATGCGTGCCCTATATCCCCTTTCGTTTCTATCCTTATATCTTGGCCGTCGCGTACAAACAAACGTACAATGTACAAGTTCCGGCTCTTCAAAAACATCTTCCTTTCCAGGTCCCTCCCTGTAGCATAGTAAATTTTATCTAATCGGGATCTATTATCTGTATTCCTCTTGTCTTGTGTATCTTTAGCGGATCATAAACTATAGAGAAGATGACGGTTCCTTCGTAGCTTGATCTATCTAGCCAATGGCGTAAATAGAGAAAAGCTTGTCGCCAAGAGATGCAGTGCATAAAGATTGTGAGTACAGATTTAGGGAATATAAATTATCATGATGAGGTCATAAGCTCTAGTCCGTTATCTATTAGAATCATAGAACCTGCCCATCCCCTTGGAGCTGCTCAAATTTGCGGCGAGCCATACGGATGTTGAGCTTTAGTGCACCGGTTTCTACACACAATCAGTAAGGGCCATTCGTCACGAGTGAGAAAAAAGGTACCTATTGAAGGATCATGTGCGATGACCATAACGTACGTATTCCTCGTCATTTCGTCCAGAACAGCCGTAAAATCTGGCAGCTCCATCTCTAAACAGTGAAACTCCTCTCGCACGCGGGAACACGAGTGTTTAAATGCCTTGATAAGCTCCGACGTTCGTTCGTACCGTGTTCCATCGAGTTTGTGTACATCTTCGGCAGCAGAGTTGGATGTGGCGATTACGAGAAAAGTGGTGCGCTCAAAGAGGATGACTTCAGTTGCTGAACATACTTCTGCGAAGGTGGTGAGGTGTTTCGACAGGACGGCGGCGTTAGGGATCAAGGTGTGTACAATACTGGACCAGGCCTGTCACACGTGCGGTGAGAGGCGAGGCGAGAGATAGAGGGCAAGAGCGGACCTTGTAAAGGCTCTCGTCATAAATACTTGTCCCGAACACGGTAATGTCGGTATCCCCACTTGCCAGCTGAAGCTCCTTGTTCTTTTTCCCGAACGTCATCGGCTTGTTCTCCCTCACTAAATCCATCTTGTGAACGAGCAAAAAGATGGCCGCGGCTGGACTGTACTGCCGCAGTCCCTCCAGGCAGTCGCGGTAATATTCAAGGTCCTTGTTCATCTCGCGTGTCTCGACGTCGAATACGTAGATCATGACACCGACGTGCTGGAAAATGGTCGACCGTTGGGTGGTAAGGTAAGAGTCCATGAATGCATCTTGACCGCCACAGTCCCAGAGATTGAGTATAAGATCACCGAGGAAGCGGACATGGTTCTGTTCGACGTCGATAGTTGCGCCTAGACGGGCTGTCATGGATGCTGGGTTGTTCGAGCTAGGTTATTGTCAAAATATATCTTTTTTCCTCTATCGGACGGACGCACAAGATTAGAGACCGCATCGACGTCTTTCCGCTGCCGGAAGCACCCATAAGAAGAACCTGGATAGCTGGAAATCACAAAGAACAGTTACTGGATATACATAACATACCTTTTTCTTCATTTCGAAATACAGTACTTCGTCACCGAAGGAGGTGGAGGTAGATAATCAAGCTCAAGAGCCAATCGTCACGACCGAGTCACAAATTACTAGCGCCTACAAGCGCCCACTCTACGGTCATGATCCGTTCCATCAACCATAACCAGAACAGTAAATGCTTGATGGTGCAACCGAGGGGCAGCGAGGACTGCATTTCATACAGTGGTGCAGGTTTTTTCTGGAAGTTCCGTATTTCAGCATTATCGCCCACCCCCGGTTTCTATTTCTCATTTATATATTTAAACCTCGTCCTTCCTTCAGTTGCTTATAAATGACCAAAGCAGGAGTAAAAGTCGGGATAGAATGAAATCGCGTCCGTAATAACCGTGATATTTCTATTGAGGTGGATGATGATTGGCAGACAAAAGTATGGAGAATCGACTGACGCGCCGTTGGTTTGGGCTGGCTGTGTACATTGAATCCTACTTATCTACAACATCATTACGGCCTTAGGCAAAAAGAACGTAAGAGCTGCAAAAAGGCTATAGAAATTTGATTAAGTTTGTGCAACGTGAAAAGATTCTGCGAGCAGGTCTTGTGGAGGACCCATCCACTCACCCTTGCCGGCAATCGTATGCCAAAATTAAGTTATCGCTGTTCCTTGGGTGCAACAATGCGCATCAGCTTTCACCTTAGCCGTGTTCTATACATATCGATATCATACAAAGTTTCATTTTTGAGTCCTTCTCCCCCATTTTCTGCAGAATTTGATCTATGCAAACTTGCCTTGGCCCCATCTCCTGCAATGTGAGCCCATTTCTACAGCCGCCAGGCCCCAATCTTCGCCGTGATTATGTCCCTTGCTTTCTCCTCGCCCAAGGCCTGATCGTTCTAGAGCCTGGTCATCCGTCAACGCAGTCAACACGCCAAAGATAACCGGAACGCCGGTGTCCACTTGGATTTTCATTAGCGCGTGCGAAACGCTGTCGCAGATGTACTCGAAATGCATGGTGGATCCCTTGATCAGTACACCAATGGCGATGACGGCGTCGAAGGGTTCGTTGGGCATGGTAACAGCAGAAACAGGTGCGGGCGTTCCCGTCCGGGAAGGTATCTTGGTAGATGTACCAAAGTTGAGTCCGCCAAGAAGATCGGTAACGTTGGAGGCAGGTTGGATGTGGGAACCAGCAATCATCCTAGTACAGAAATATAAGAGAACGGAAAGTGCAAGAAAGTAGGAACAAACCTTGAGCACGCCAAAGGCAACTCAAAGCTCCCTGGAACAGACTGCACGACGATGTTACTCTCCTTGACGCCAGCCTCCTTCAGCTTCTGAAGTGCACCTGCTACCAGTGCGTCAATGACCTCCCTATTCCATCGCGCGTGGACAATGGCGATTCTGAGTGCAGAGCCGTCATATTTCGTTTCTGATGGCAGGAGACCTTTAATGCTGGCCATGGTGAGGAGTAAGGAAGTGAAATACCCGTCTCTTCGCAGGGATTTCCTGTTCGGGATGCCGCCGGGGCTTCACGTGATCCCGATCATTTTCAAAACGATGCAGAAATTTTGAAAAGAAACTTCGCTGTCCCTCTCGTCTCCCTCTGTTGTCGTTGCTATGGCCGGAAACCTTGCTAGTATGTACTCCGGCTAATAATCGAACTCCTTTAACGGGTTCACGCTCCCTAGCGACATATACCCTAATTCATGCTTTCTTGGTCAAGAATAAACATACCAAAGCGGCTTCTGTTTTAAAGAGTTCCGTGAAGGATGTTGTTGTTCTCAAGGATGAGGTTACCGTGGCTGGCCCCAGCCTGGACGTGATAGTCGAACGATACAAAAAGGCTATTAGCGGGGACTCGTGCGTGTATTTGCTTTTATGGAAGCGAATATTTCTCATAAATTGTAATAACAGTTCAGACTCGGACTCCAGCTCAGAACCCGACTGTATGTCACTCCGTCATTATCTGACGCAACGCTGATTTATCAACTGCAGCGTCTTCGGAAGCAGACTCCGACTCCTCTGACTGTACGTCTATCTCACCATGTGCTGACTGTGATGTTGATGTAGGATTGCATAATATTAACAGCTTCGGACTCCTCTGATTCAGATTCGGACTGTACGTTTTCCCATCTTCCAACCTTCCCCAAGAAATACTGAGTTCAGCTCTCAACAGCCTCTGCCGACTCAAGTTCTAAGGCGACTACTAAAAAAAAGCTCGCGCCCAAGATTTCAACCTCAAAGCCCAAAGGGCCAGAGCCTATAAAAGACATTAAAAAAAAGAAAGACGCTCCCTCGTCGTCATCGTCTTCTTCTGACTCCGAATCCTCCGATTCTGATTCTGATTCTGATACCTCTGTTGCTAAACCAGTGTCCGGCGCCAAGTCCTCCAAGCCCACCTCTCCCAAATCCAAGGCTCCTTCTCCGTCCTCAAGCTCCAGTTCCGAGGACTCTGATGGTAATTTTGATAACGTATCTTGACCGAGAATATTCATAGAAATCCCCATATAGATGACGCTTCGTCAAGTCCGGAGCCAGGTTAGTGCTCGTCCCCTGGTCCCTAATGAGCTATTACACCCGTACCCAAAAGCACCCGTCATCGTTCCTATAAACTGACACAGATTCGCCAGATGTGAAGGACAAAGAATCAAATGACACGGCAAAAAGAGACACAAGTAAGACGCTGTCGACCGGGAGTGATTCCTCCAGCGATGGTGAGTCCGGTGGTCATAATCATATAAACGTCATGACGGAATTAGCAACAGATAGCAGCTCAGATGCAGAGCCCGTGAAGGTCAAGGTCATCGCTAAGAAGCCCCCAACGTCCGCGGCAAAGAAATCCGCTTCCGAGTCCACCAAAGTCACGGCAGTCAAGTCCAAGAAATCTAAGGCCAAGGATTCATCCTCCTCTGAATCTTCATCGTCCAGTTCATCATCCTCGAGCTCGTCAGACTCGGACACAGACTCGGATTCAGACTCGGACTCGGGAACGAAAGCTCTACTTCACAAGGAAGAGGCGACGCCGCCAGTTCCTTCCGAAGCCAAGATCACCAAAAAGCGCCGCACGTCCGAGAGTGGCACGGCAATTGTAACCGCGACAGTAGACACAGAGTCCCTGCAGGTCACGACTCAAGATAGCAATAGCAAGCGGGGTGGACGGAAAACGAGCACTCCGTTCCAGAGAATAAAGATGGATAAGGTACCTACGCATCTAATGTTGGACAATCGGTATGAGAACAAGGTGGCATGGCTTTAAATTGAAGGTGGCGAAGGCGTTGATTCCCGCTTTTTTACTAGGCTGCGCCTCAGAACGACTACGGAGCAAAGGCTCACGCTGATCTTATCGTTACTCGCGGTGCTAGCTTCCGGAAAGAAAAGAACAAGAAGAAGAGGGGGAGTTACCGAGGAGGAGAGATAACGGTTCGTTCACCCTTTGGCTACTGGCATGTCGCGCTCTTCACTAATAGAATAAATTTAGATGCAGAGCCACAGCTTTAAATTTACCTAGATTTTTCTCGTAGCAGCGAATCAGAATATTCGTTTATTTCGACTCATTTTCATTCGTTTATGGACGCGTATGTCCGATCATCCAGAAACGCGTTGGTGCAAAGCAGGAGTCTCCGTAGCACATGCTCTCGCCCGAACCGGCTACAATTCAAAGGTCGCGGCTACAGTACGGGTGCTGTATGAAATTAGGGGCGTGTTCTTGCCCATACACCGTCGGGTTCCGGTAGGAATAATATCTCTCGTCGGTTTTCCTTAAAGGCTTTCAGGTTGAGTGAAGTGTAGTCACTTATCAGTTTCTTCTCCATGACTGCCCCATATTCCACGGTTCTCCTCCCAGACGGTGCCGTACTCGCCTTTGAGGTGCTGGGCTCACAGCATCTAGGACACCACAGACCTTTGGTGCTGGTGTGTGGAATGGGTTCCATACGGACCGACTGGGAGAGGCTTAGCACCCGTCTTGCTGAAAAACGTCCAGGTTCGTTGACTGAGATGCACCTACCTTGGAATTTTTGACTGATCACGGCATCTTAGTGCTGGTTTATGATCATCGGTATGATGCTATTCCCATATGAGTATCCGAGTACGTCTGACGCGTCTTTTCGTCCTCAAATTCAGGGGAATGGGTGACTCGTCTTACCGTAGCGGCGACGAGATCACAATCGAGATCCTCAGTCGCGACCTTCTCTTCCTTATTGAATCCCTACGATGGAAAGACGTGTCAATCTGTGGATTCTCCATGGGCGGTCGGTTGTCGTGCTGCGCCATCAGCCCTTTGTTGAACTGATCATCTCAGGCGTCATCGCTCAACAACTTCTTTTGTTGCCCTTTCACCCAACCGAGCCTGCACCGATTCATTTCCGATGTACCCATTTGTTCCTAGCTGGAACTCGATCAGTAGTTCTCCGTGACCACGGCCTTGGCCTTCAATATTCTAAGCCGCCTTGTAACATGACGCGCACACCCGCGGAGAAACTGGAGATAGCTAAAAGGTTGATCCAGGCGACATTGGATCCCGTGTGGCTTCAAGAAAATCCATCACGTTTTGCGGTTATTCTCAAGAGGACTTTAACTGGCGGGTAGGTATATTTTCATCCAGTAGCTCCAATTTTGAGCTAATTTTATGCACGTTCAGGGCTAGGCCGCCGGAATCCATAGGTAAGTTACGAGAGAATTGTTTTTGCAGATGACGTTGAACTTACTGGTCTCAGCGCAGCAAGGTGTTGCAGTAAGTTTCCGTGATATGTCGTCAACAGTCTGCGGAAATTAACTGCAGCAAAGTTAAAATCGTTCGATTTTGAGCATCAGCTTGTTGATATGCCTCGCAATACTCGAATTTTGGTGGTCCATGGGCGTCTTGACAAAGTTATACCGTTTTCATTCGGACAGGTGAAATAGCAAAATGTTGTGTCAAGTTTACTGGTTCGTTAACAGTGTCCATCTTTACAGGACATAACTAATATGATACCGTGGGCGACAATGGTCTCGGTAGGCTCTAAACCCGGCCAGGTGCCCTCTTACGACTTCGGGCACTATTGGTATGAATACTTCGATATACAAGTCTGGGTGGATGTCGTGGAGAAGTTCTTGAAGAAGTGATATGAGACGCCATAAGTGGATCAAGGGCTATACGCCACATATATGCCATTATACCGTACATAATGTACTTTTATCATTTATGATGCCTTCCCTTTTTACACCGATGGTACGTGAGGTGCCGTGCGTGACACTGAATAGGGTCGGAGTCTGAGAGTATCCGCGCGAAATTTGTGCCGCTATTAAAACTACACCAACCGCGTTCTCCAGATATGACTCGCTAATTAAAGGCCACCTGTAACCAGATCAGTCAGACAGCAATTTAGTTATGTGATGTAGGTTCATTGCCTAGTGATCTATGCAAAGTAGGCACCCCATATTATCCGGTGAACGGACGAATCCATTGTATTGAAATCCACGACGACACTATAGCAGTAGGAGGTGGCACGGGATGCTCGTGTCCAGGAAGTTTAGTTCTTTCGTCAAGCGTTACCAAACTATGAAGAACCTCGTCATCTACATCCGCCCTCTTGAACACTACTTGAGGGTAAAATAAGTCCGTGGGAATAACCACGATCTGCGTGAATCTGAGTAGCTCGGCAATCGAGGATGGCATGGCGGTAATATCAAAACGGACGGCAAAACGACAGTCATACAAGAGAGTCCACGAGGGATCCTCAGAGCTAAAGGCTTTCCGCAATGAGACCGTGACATCATAATATAGAGGGTTCGATTCGATGAAATCCAGCTGTTTCTGTGTCGGAGGCTGTCGCGAAGCTATCCATCCAACGAGTTGTCCTGGTACCCGCTTGGTCATTTTTGGTAGCGCCCTGACACCATCTCGGTCGAAGATAACTGAAGACCACTTGACACCTGAACCAGAAACAAAGCTGTGTGTCACATAAGGGTCCGAATTTAGCTTGGACAGAATATGCTCCAGACTCCGCATACGGCGCATGTTGGTGGAACGTAGGGACCCCCAAGGATGAGGGGATACATATCGCAAAATACGCAAGACAACATAAAGCCGTAACCTAGGCTGGATGCGTTGATAATTGTGCTCGGTGATAGCAAAGGTGCCGATGGGTGAGGGTTGTTTCATTTCGCTGAGCACACCTTCCACTGTATGGAAGACGTCAGAGTATAGTCGGCATTCTTCGAATATAACACCGACCTTCAAGGTCCAGATTACGAACCATGACTCCCAGGGACTTCACGGACCCGCGCAACTGCTCGGGACCTGTAGTGGTGACGTTTATCATAGCCGTTTTTGCGAGTTCCTCGCCGACTTTCCCCAACTCAGCCACATGTTCACCGGGAAGATTTGCTTCCTTGGCATATACCTAATAATTAAGGGTAAAATGACATGCTACATAAAGAGGTCGGCGGAAATCATCGCACCTTCACGTCCGTTTCACCGGAGGCCAAGAAACCGCGAATGGCATTGCGCAAGGTCAAGGATGGCTGAAAATTTGTCGGGTCGATCACGTATTCAAGTTGGTTGGATTCGCAAGTGGCCAGCAATCTATCCTTGACAAAGCGATTAATATTTACCATGCGGGTGATTTGAGGACACAGATACCTTCGGTATATCAAGCAGGGGCCGTACAATCCACTTGTGCATCCCGGCGAGACCCGTCCAGCCTATGTGTCCCAGTTTCTCACTAACGCCCATACCCCATCTGCGAAAAGACTTCATCCCGGCGGCACCATATGCTTTTGACCCTCTTGCAAGACGCATCAAGGACGTTTCGACCTGGTCGTCCATATGATGCCCAAAAGCAATGATATCCGACCCCGACTGCTCCATTCCTCTATGCAGCAGCTCGTACCGTGCCAATCTAGCGACACCCTCGACGCCAGTCTTCGGCAAGTCAGGATACTTTTCCAGATTCCAAGGAATAGACATTCCATAGTGTCCTACACCCATGGCTACTGCACGCTGAGCACAGAGTTCTGCCATGCTCGTAGAGCTTTCTTGCAGACCGTGGTCGACAGTTATCGAGACGACGCGCGCAGGACACGCAGATCCAGGCTTTGCTTCAGTCTGTTGCACGAGGTCATCGACGTATCGCTTGAGCATGAACACTAGGGCTGTTGAATCTGGACCACCAGAGTTGGCGACAGCTGGCAAATCGGAAAAATTTGAAAGTCAGTACAACATTGAAAGGTACAACTTATTGTTACCTATGGTCCTACACCATCCAGACGGTGGCATACATCGCATAAAAGCGTGAGCGAACTCTTCCCGCGATATAGGGAGCGTCTTCTGCGCAAAAGCGTACGCATTCCGCTGCATGTAGTGGACTGAAGGGCGCGATATTTGCTTGGGAGGTCAGTGACAAATTGAAGTCGCCAGCTGAAATCGGACCGGCTACTCCGTGACAACACTACATGTACCTGAGCTGTATCAGCGGAGGTGGCCAATAAATCCAGTTTATCAGTTTATGTACATAGCTCGCTCTTCTTTTCTATCCAAGTTTACCTTTTCTCAAGCCGACCCACACATTTCAGTGGCCAGACACATAATAAGCCAAGTTAATTATGCAGTAAAAACACACATGTATGTATACAATACGAATTGTTGAGCAAGTACATTACAAGATAGCGAACAAGCGGAAGATCCATCGTCCATTCACCGTCCCATGCACTAGTCCGTGAGTATGTAAAACAACGTGCAGAAATTGAAACAGAAGAAAGGCAGATCGTAACGACATGAGGAAACGCCGGAAAGGCTTTTGGCAGATAGTTTGGACAGAGCTTGAAAACAAAGAAATGTACGTACAATCATAGATTACGGATTGAGAGAGCTAGCAAACATACAAAAAAAAAGTTAAGAAGCCAGGACAGATATTGAGAGAGATACGAAAGAGAGGATTAGAAGGCACCGACGTTCAAATTCTATGCATATATCACCCATGACGATATCGACTAGTGACCTTATCCCATTCCAGTTCATCAAAAACCAGGCATCCCTATGAATCCCTGCCCTTGCCCTTGAGGACCAGGAGAAGGGTTCCTCATCACGCTCTGGTGCATCACTTGCGGCATGCCAAACTGGTTCCCGATGTTCATTCCCATCATCTGCATCTGCATCATGGGAGTCATCTGAGGCATCTGATATGCCATGGCATTGGGATTCCCAGCGAACATATTTTGCTGTTGAGCTTGTTGAGGCTGTGGAATCGGAGATACGCTTTGTAGAGGCGGGGAATGCATCCCTCCGCTTGAACTGCTGATACTAGGAGAAGAAGGTCCAGACTGCGCTTGCATCTTTTGCATAGCCTGGAGCTGTGACGATGCATGAGGTCAGTTATGATCATCAAAGCCAAGAATAAACATTTTACCTCATAGAAAGCAAAGTCCTGCAACAAGGATGTTCTCGCGGGATGTGAGTGAAATATCCTCAGCATCTCGTGTCCAGCATCAGGTAGAAGCTCTTGAGTGTCCCTGGAATTGGTGACGGGCTTTCGTTCTTGCGTATTGCTACGAGAAGAAAAAGTTTAGTAGAAGACATCATCAAGAATTTGAACATACTTGAGCTTGATATGCCGCAGATTGAAATTGGGGATATCACGAACGAAGATCCACCGCACTTTGAATACACCCTTCCATTTATCAGAAGCCCAAACCGTGCTGCTTCTGGTATAGTCAACCTATCACATGTCTTTTCAGTGAACTATACAACGTTGTATCCGAATATCCTACCGGAGTCAACATTTCAGCCATGCCACAGAAGTGTCCACTGTCATTGAGACAAGATAAGATCGACGAATCAGAGAAGAACAGTGAGCACGCTGACCTCGCATTGACACTGAAGAACAAATAAATGGGACCACGTCCGGCACATTCCTTAAATGCTTTGTCGAGCCGCTTGTTCCCCGGATCCGTCGAGCTCCAAATCTCGTATTTCAGAGATTTGTGAACGTCGTCCTCGGTGTACGATTTGATAACGAAAAAACGTGCCTATGAATAATCAGTTACAAGCGTGGGGTACATCAAGAAGGGTAAATCACGAATTGGGGCCTAGTCTCAAAATTAGCTGGATTGTATCCCTTCGTCGCGATCAACGAGGGGACATCAATGGGCGTATTAGCGAATGGACCTTGGGTGGGAGTCTGTCCACTCCCACCGGTCTGGCCCTGGGCAAAATTCGTGGCGACGCCCAATCCTGGTCGCTGCTGTTGCTGAAGATACTGTGCTGGAATTGCAGGTACGCTGGGGATTCCGGTGCCGCTGCTACTGGAACTGCTCGCAGATTTGCCGTGGCCTTGCTGGTAACCATACTGCAGATTGGGGTTAGACGAGCGCCCGGTCAGGCCCCGATCCTTTTGCTCCCAGTTCGCGGCGCCAGCAGATTGGGATTGCTGTGCTTGCGGTTGGTATTGTTGAAAACCGCTTCCAGTCGTAGGCTGAGAAAGCGGCGTCTTTCTTCCATCATTATCGGTCATGAGCTGTAATTTCCGGCCATTACCGTTGTTACTGTTCGAGCTGTTGCGGCCACTGAGGGATTGATTGGGCGGTGGATGAGCAGGATTGAAACGCGGAGGGTGGTTACTCTGTCCTCCAGGTTGATAGTTACCACCATACATGTTCTGACCGCTACCCCCGTTGCTAGAGATCTCCAAAGCCGACAGAGCGCGCTGCACATCGTCAATAGGCAAGTTGTTGTTCAAACTGCCGCTGCTACTGGTGGACAATCCAGTCCCACCAGCGGCTCTCCATTCGTTGTTCAGAGACCAGGGAGAAGAACGGCCAACAGGACTAGTGGGACCACCATACTGCTTGCCGTAATAGTCCTCTTCGTAACCAGCTGGGTCCTCCGGGTAAGAATACTCTTCTTCTTCAGCAGCGGCAACAATAGTGTCTTCGGCAGGGGGAGGATGAACGGGCACCGGTGTTTGTAGCGTACCGGAGCGTTTGAGCGTGGATGAAGCCATTTTGGGGCGGGTACCGCCCGCACCCTGGGCACCATAAGTGAGAGATACATGCCGACGGACGCCAGAAGCTGCAAGAGGAGGGGATGGGACAGTCGTGTTGCCACTGCCGTACGCATCTACGTTTTGCGAAACATCACCAGGAGCCGGCTGCGCTGGCAGTGAGACAGAGACCAAACATAATGTAGGAGACAGACGAACCTCCTCTTCATGAGCAGAATAACCACCGATTTCCCGTTCCCATTCTTCCTCGTCGCCTTCGTGACCAGCTATGGCGGTGAGACTATTGAGTGTCTTTGGCGTCAAAGTGCCTGACTTGGCACTGGAGCTTTGGAAGGCTGTAAAGTATTGTTAGCAGAAAATAGGTGCCTCTCTGCTGAGACATACCCCGGTGGTATCGAGTAGGCAACGAGCTTTGTCGATGCAGAGAGCTCTTTTCGCCAACAGCACCTACACCGCCGACCCATTCTTCGCCAACGTACTCATCCTCGTTCCAGAGATCTGGGTTCTGAGATTCCTCCGAGATCGTTTCCCTGGCGGCGCTGCGAGTAGAGCGAGATGCAGCCGTAATTGTATGGTGTCGTCGTACCCCGCCTGAATTTGCAGTCGAGGCTGGGGGATCCGCTGGCACGGGCGGATTGGTGGGCGAGGACATGATGGTAAGGAAGGATCAGCCTGCAGTCGTTGGCAGACGCTGAGCAGATCAAAGCAGCAATGTGGAGTGAAGACAAGATCTTAGACGGAAAACGTGCTCATTCTGATGTGTCTTTCCAAGTATCCCTTTTGGAAGATTTACTTGATTCATATCTACTCCGTGCTCTTTCTGTATAGCCCCTGCATTGCTTTACTAGAACAACTGTTTCATGCCTAATGACTTTTCAATTCTCCTGCAATAAGCAAGCGTTCATTGTGGGAAGATCTGCCTCGTGCGAAGAGAACCGGAACCCGGCAGTCGTTCCTAGTCTCTATCACAACAATCGATAAGATTCTAGACTTTTACTTCAGTCTACATAGGTGTACAGACGTTTTTACTCCGGCTTGTTGCAAACGTAAATCATGTACATCATGCAAACAGTGTTCAAATGTCCGTAGCCGGCGCAATTGCTGGATCAATCAGTCCGACCCTTGTAGTGCACAGGTAAAATGATAACAAGCGGATGACATTGTGATCAGTTCAAAGCGAAGGGGCAAAAGAAAGCGCAGAATGCAGACAGGAATTACCCCTGGACGGAGAAAATATTCTTATGTTGATCAAGCCTCGATTCGCATTCCAGAGCTGGGGGGATGGCTTGTCCTGTCCGAAGGGGCTATGCAACCGGAGTTTATGTTATACTCTCTTAGTATACTCTGCTACACTAAACCTAAGCCAGAGCCAGGCCGTCAGTGCTTCCAAGACTCTTTTTCAGAGCTCTGGCCGGAAATTTGCTCATTTTGAAAAAATTGTCCGGACTTGTCAGGTAGCTGTCGAAAAATAATTCTGCCCTTCAGATTTGTCCGGACTTTTGGACTAACATAGCAAAAATAAATCATCAAAAATCGCTTAAAATCGATATTTTAAGCTGGACTATTGAATTCCATACATAAACGTATATTTTTCTAAAATCTTGGCTAAACCTGTTTGTCGAAGAAATATTGATAAAATACTTGAGACGATATAATATCTTAATAGCTAAGAATTTCAATATTATAGGTGAAAATATTGAATTCTCCGCAATGCCAACAATTCGACGAATTTCTAACCCCCTCACCATCTTCCTTCAGTTCCACAATATTGCCGAGCCCTATAGTAGAACTGGAGCGGGAGCTACAGGCCGCCGGCACTTGGAACGGCTAGGCATCGACATCCGAATGTCCCGAATGACACTCCGACACTTAACGTTTTTTGGCAGAAGTTTTGGAAGGCATACTCGGCTCTCCGCCTTAGTTTTCGCCTTTCCCTGTCTCTGTTATGCATATATCATCAGCAATTTACAATAACCAGGGATACATAATACACACAGTACTACACACGAGAATTTCACTTTCTATAGAACAGAAAAGGAGAAAGTTAGCACAAAAACGAGTAGCAGTAGAGTCCTAATTAATTTTAGCGTACCGTGCTTCCGCGTCTCAGTGGCTCACGACGTGGGGTGTTGCGGGTTACCAATATAGACCTTTATCATCGCCACAGTACTTTCTCTGCCAAGAAATTCTCGGTTGTGCACTAGTGGTTATGCCCATGAATCTTAATTCGAAATGTATAGCATGAAAATCTGGTCCGGGTGAGCAAAGTATCCATAGTTGTTTGCTACAGACTAATCTGTGCTTTCGGAAACTCTCGTAGTTCCCCCTGCCCCCAACACATGTAGCGTCAAGTTATGATGCAAGGGAAACGAATGGAGTAGAGATGAGATTCTGACATGCTCTCTTTACCACAGAGCGCAACAGGCCTTATGGTCAAAGGGAATCCCAGCGCATTTGCTCAGTGTGGATATAAGTCTCATATGTTATCCGCCAATTTTTGCATGACCGAAAATACTAGGGTGCCAGCGAGGTATCCATAATCGGTGACATGTAGAATGCAGATGAAGTGGCTGAGTATCAGCCTCAGAGGAGATAAGATTTACTCGGAGCAAAGATAATGGGAAGAGGACGATATTTAGATAATCTCCCTGAGAATTTATAGAGCTTTACGAAACCGGCTCTCGAGTCTCTGAAACCCCCGGCAGTTATGGTAACTTTACTGTCATCCCATTGATATCGGAATCAGCTGAGGAGTGGAGACTCAGTGGAGACTCCAGGTAGTGAGAGTGGATCCCACTGACACCGCCGATGTGTTTTACTTGTACTTTAAATAAAACGATGTTGTATAGCCTGAGCAGCCTATGAAGTGGCATAGAAAATTGCAGAGATAGGTGTAGTCCAAAGGGGGATGCTTCGCGGATGGTCACTGACTTGACCTCCGTCCAGTAATCCGGACTGGCCCACCTAACGTAAAAAGGACGACAGGTATGTATAATCGATCCAGGATGGCCTCTCCAAGAAGACTTTGTCAACTGTGAAATTTTGCGCTTCTTTACTAGTCAAAATATGCTCCAGCGAAATGCGAGAGGAAGTATTCCCCCCGGGCCCTGTGTCTATGTTTTAGATACGGACATGTGGGAGGTGAGAGTGAAAGCGATGACTTGCCTGAAGAGTCGAATTCTGCATAAAATGTCGTGTTCAGGATCTCGGGTCTAGGATCGTGTTAGCCATCAGCGAAACCCGATAAGACCATCCTAAAGTACCTGGCTGAATTAAAGGGAGTCCACCCAGCGGGTCGGATGACATTCTCCATGTAAGTTCTCAAAAAGACGGTAGTTGCGAGGTCATTCCAAGGCCGACCTATGATTAAGAGTAAAGTTCTATAGTAGGGGGGGGGGGGGGGCATCAAAGAGCACACATACCAAGGTAACACCTCTCGGTTATGTCGGTAGTCGTATTAGCATCAGGAGACTATGGACCATAGTCAGTAAAGGCCCAACAGTATGGGCAACATTAACGTCTCACTCGAATGATCCGAGAGTCAGAGATGTATGCGCCGTACCGGTTTCCGGGTGCATCTGTTAAATTCGTTCCCTTCCAAGCGACGATACCGCCACCGCACGCGCGATTGGCAAGAACGACGTTCTGAAACCAGCTAGAAACGGCGAACAATTGAGAGAAGTAGACGAAGCCATGCACCACAACTCACGCAGTGCCAAATCCGAAAAGATCTGTTCCATGATGTCAGATTAAAGATGTAAGCAGTCCTAACAATAGCACTCACAATCTGTTTGGCCGTAGATGACACTATCAAAGACGTAGGTGCTTCCATTTCGTCCGGTGTACCACGTATCCTGATAGCTGGCGAACGAACATCCATAGAAAGAGGCGTTTGCGTAGGAAATATCTGTCACCAGCGCTTGCGAAATAGCAAAGTTTGCCTAAATGCCGACGGGTCAAACGAAAACAACGAATCGACAGCGGCAGAACAGGGCTAACCGCGCGGTTCTGAAAATCGATATTATACGCCCTGAAGTCTGTGTTTCCGAAGAGCGGCTGCAAAGGGGCGCCCGTAGGGCCAGATCCAATCAACGCAGCATCATACGAAGGTGAAACGGTCAGCACAGCAGAGTCAGCGTCATCCATTCCCGTATGGACGAACTTATCGTTCCATACTTGGACAAGGTTCGAAGCAGACCCGTTAGCGAATGATGCTATAGTGGACCCAGCTGGCAGTTGGCCCTATGCAAATAGTGAGATTGCACACTTCAGCAAAATGACAAACAGACCAAAAGAGTCAAAGGCCCTTTGCGAGTGATGTTGAGAGTCTCTTGATACTGCCCCTCCGCAATTAAGATCGTGGCGCGACCGAGATTGGGTCTGAGTTCCCAGTCAGTTGCACTTGACATCAGGTTACCGATAGAGATCAGAAAGGGATACATACAACGACAAAATCGCATCTTGGATACTGCTGAAAGATGCATCGGGATCAGAACCGTCCTTCGATACCAATATAGTTCCAGGAGGACAGCCTGAAAGCGCTGATTCCGTTGCAGGTTTCCTCACTTGGCAAGGTAGAAACGAGGGGGAAAATGCTAGAGCGCACGGTAGAATCACTACTGCTAGAGCGTAGAGAAAGAACATGGCTTCACGTCTTCTGCTCGATTCCGAAGATCTCCCTGGTGTCATGAGTGCGAAGACTCATGACGCGTATTAGCGGCCCGCTAAGTGGACGGTGCACGGACCGCTTTGTAGGTACATCCGGGGAATGAGCATACAGAGAGCGTCTCGGGTGCCGCATCAGGACTACCGTGATTCAATCGCGAATCACGATGTAGGGAGGTAAAACCAGACGCTATAGTTCTTGAGCGGTGTCTGCACATAGTTCATAGATTGCAATATTCAGCTTTCCAGGAGGACCCATTGTCAAGCAAGTAGTTCATAAACCTTTACAAAGCCGAGATGGAGGTAAAGGAAGAAGCAGCGTGGGAAAATCTAAGCTACCACCGGGCCGGCAATCTCAATTGCGACTTGGAAACAACCACTTTATAATTGCGATGGTATATAGACAGTATGTGTACATTAACTTTACGGCGATGCGAATGATAGAATTTGCGTATGAGCTGATCACGTCGTTATTGATGATATTGGTGAGTCTGTACGATTAATTCATGAGGGAAGAGTGATGTTGCTCTTCCCAAGGCTCTTGAACTTACGACGTTGCTGAGGAAGTAGCCTTCTCTACGTCCCGATTCTCGGTTTTCTTCTCCGAAGGTGCCTGGAGAGCATAAGTCTCGTCAACAACCCCGACCATCTCCACTTCTCGCATGAGCAAGCTGAACAAGAACCCAGCGCCGGCAATCCCGACCATGGTCTGCCATACGACCTTCATACTTGCAGCAAAGGCGACCCTCACCTCTGTTTGTAGAGGCTCAGCTAACGAAGGAATGTGAGGGATGGCCGCATATGCGATCTCATGCCCAGGCGGGAATGTGGCAAGGTAGGCAGCAGGAAGGTTGATTTTAAGTTTGTTCTATAGCAATAACAGATCAGTACGCCGGCAGTAGAGACATTAGTGATAGGAAATTACCTGGAGAATGGTGCTTCCGATAGTTATACCCCAGGTCTGAGTAAACGCACGGGTGAATGCGAAGAGTGCTAAGGCCGAAGCTGTTCGACTGATAGGTTGAGGGGCCAACAGCGGGAAGACGGGCGCAGAGAACTGTGTCAAGCATTCAGCACGTGGCTGACAAGAGTAGCACCGGCACCAAACGTACCACTAGACCGCTTCCAGCGCTAGCAACTAGCTGATAGCCGACCCATTTTCCTGTTGAAGTATCCTCCTTCAGTAAGCTAAGCAGTCCGAATCCAATCATAGTCAATGCCCATCCGACCCAGTTGACCGGTCGGTATTTTCCTGTAATGGCAACAATGAAACCAGACGAGAGAGCGAACGGCGCGATGATCAACGCGCTGGGCAGGAATTGGACCGCGGAACGGATTGGAGAGGCAGCAAATGCGGATTGGAAGAATACCGGCAAGTAGTAAAGGATAGCTGTCAAAGAATTGGTATCTGGTCAGTGGCCGGCATAGGACAAAAACGACGACACTCACAGATACTCGTAATGCCGTGCATAGCAGTCATTAAAATGCTAGTTTTAAGAATAAGTCTACGCGCCTCAGAGAGGGGAATGATACTAACGCGCTTAAGGTAGTACGGTTCTTGAGAAGGTCTGAAGGAACGGTCGGTTTGGCCGGAACTTTAACTTCGTACCAAGCGAAAGCAACAAGCAGAGCGAAGCCGATGATAAGAGGCGCCAACACATGCTTATCGGTCCAACTATAGCGAATGCCTCCCCAGGTCAAGCCAATGATAGCTAAAGTAGTGCCGCAGATGACAATGACGTTTCCGCTTTAAGAAATTTTACCGTTAGTCACTGAATCTATCGCATGCATGGGTAATACTTACAACCAATCAACCTTGTTTAGCTTTTCTTTGACTGTACCCGGCGGAGTACGCACGTTCAAAAAGAAAAGGACGAGCATGAAGGCGCCACCAGTGAGAGGCAAATTAAGGTCTACAAGTTAATACGTGAGCACGTAAATTTTGATACATGGTTTGCACTCACAGAAGAGCCACCTCCAAGCCTTCTTTCCTTTCGAGGAAAGTGCACCACCCTATGATAGCAAGGTTAGAAAGGGTTCAAGGTAAACTCTATCACTTGACATACGATAGGGGGGGCAATAGCCTGCGAGGGTGCCAGGTAAGTCCGTGTGTCACGTTCATACCGACAATAGAACTTACCGATGCAAAGGACCACGTTAGACCGATCATACCTTGGTATGTTCCCCGTTCCGAGAGGGCGACAAGATCTGAAATCAAGATCTCTACAAGATTAATGATTCCACCACCCCCGAGTCCCTGGACCGCTGTCGAATCGTTAGTAAGGTAACAAAACCTTATCATTGTGAATTTGACAGACGTACTTCGCGCGGCGATCATCATGTTCTAGAATATACAGAGTAAGTGAACAGCGGTGACCTATAGATGCCCACAAACCATGTCCTGAGCGGCTCCTGCTAAAGCGCTGCCCAAAGCAAAGAGCGCGATCGAAACTAACATGACGGGTTTTCTGCACATGATACATTAGAGCGTGTTGAGAGACAGTGGTGAGATACTGTTTACCTGCCAAAGGCATCCGACAAACTGCCACTCAGAGGCATGATGGCTGTACTGGAAAGAGCATAGGCGGATCCAACCTATAAGTTCGGAAAATGAATCATATATCGAAGCAAAATACTAAGAAAAATTCATAGAACTTACCCAAACATAATTGCCTTGCTCATCGTTCAAAGCCTCGGCAATCGTCGGTAGCGCCGTTCCCACAGAGGTCAAATCAAGAGCACTCAAGAAAATCGAAACGATCATGGCCGCGAAACTGAGCCAGAAGTCTCGACCTTTCTTGACCGCTTCGATTCCCTTCGGTTCTTCCGGTCTCTTCTCGCTGACATTCTCGGGGACCTGTAGAGTCTCTGTTACCGACTCCGGAGGAGAAGGGCGGGCATACAGCGCCAAATCATCCCGGTGAGGTGTCGTGGCTGAGGTCATGGTAAGACTGGGAAGTGACGATGAATTAAGATGCCAATCATCGAGGATGTTATAACCTCGGAGCTGCTCTTGGCAACACTACCGACACGGAGTCCGAATTCCCTTAATTTCTTGTGTATGGGATTTTAGCAGCGCTACCCGGGGCTACCACCTTACCTGGCAGCCGGTGCTTCTTTTGAATTGTCAGGTCGCTTAGCTACTCTATCCATTTTTTGGGTAACCGAAGGATGGGTGTCTGGTGCAATGAGGTACCAACAGCTCTTCGCTTATAGGCCCTTAGTATGACCTGACTTAGTTTGACAATGACTGATGCGTCTAAGTATATAAATGAGCACTAAATTTTTATAATAACACAGTAATTGTGTGAACAAAATAGGCACTCACATATGAAAGAACGAGGTGGCAAGCAGACCGCTGCAGCCAGCTGCTAAGACTTCAAAGTGGCAGACGTCGCTTGTAAGACTGAACGAGGCTTGTCAGAGCCGAGTAGATCGTCATACATAACGATTCATCAAAAACAAACAGTGCGAATTCGCACTTACGAGACAACATGCGTAGGAGATGGCCAGGCGAGAGATTCAGGTCCTTCGTGGAGGGCCTTACGATTTTGTAAAAGCTTACCGCCGGTCCGACTCGGACTGCTTTCCGTGCCGGGCCCGTGACCGAAGATCTGTCATTAACGTTTTGATTTTGACTTGGTGCGCTCTGTCCTCGACTCGGCAGACATTCGATCAGTCGTAAGCCTTCGCCGAGCCTCGAGTCGTGTACAAAACCTGTTGAAGGAAGGGCCTCCAAGCCCTTCCCACTGCATCTCATAGTACAGGCCGACGTCGGAACTCCGCCGGATCCTTATCACAAATAGTGACAACTCCTTGACTTTCACGAGTACGTCGCAAACCTTCGTATGGGGCAGAACCAATCATGTAAGAGATTTTACAGGTAGGATTCTTATTTTAGTCGGGCTGCTGCGGCGACGTGGCATGAACATCACCTTTGTCTAAACTAGGTCCATTGGACCGCTGTTCATAACAGGTACGTTCATTTCTAGTTAATTCGCCAAAATTTCCATTATACAAGATTTTAGGCAGCCACGGTCACTCGGAGTACCCATTTTTGTCATTGATTCTGGTGTATACCTGGGCAGATAGGCCAGCGCGAACTTCGTCTACTTCTCAGCTACGCGGGTACCAACAATAATCTCGGAACTATAATCCCTCCTTTCAGGTTCTTTTTTTGCATCTATCCTGGGCCGAACCCTCCTTCGTTCTCGGTAAATAGCTAAAGGACTGGCGAATGTAGACTAAAAATTGCTTAGAGTCTACGCAGGTCTTCATATCTACTTCGATCTTGACAACTCTTGAAGTAGTATGTCGGATACGTCAATCAAGCGTCTACTTGACGGCGCGTTCCTGTCCCGCTCCTGCGCTAGGGCCCAACATTGCGGCCGCGGGGCTCAATGGCCATTTACACAATCATTCTTTTCTACAGATGGGACGGAGTAAGGCTGGGTGGTTCGAGCCCAACCTTCAGAAGACGTCCTAACTTCTTCCGTTCACACCTTCTCCTGCTAGTTCGTTATAAAACGACCTTGAGGATTGGAAATCTCTCATCTTCATCAACTTTTCCGGGTTCCCCTTTCCATACATCCCGCAATGTCCAAGAACGAATCCCACACGGTACTTATCGTATGTGCCCGCCTTTAGAAGTTGTCTGCCTCGTTCACAAGTCATCATCTTAGTCGGGTGCCGGACCTTGTGGTCTCGTTACAGCTCTCGCCCTCGCACAAAATGGGATTTCTGTGCGAGTGGTGGATAGAATTTCCAAATTTCAAGTAGGCCAACGGGGCGCAGCGCTCTCTGTGAGTAGACCGGCGCGTTATACAGACCTTGGACTCACTTGACTCAGCCACGAACATTGGAGCATTACAAACTCCTGGGAGTCTTAGAAGACATACAAAAGGCCGGCCCCATAATGCATTCACTGATTCTATATGATGAAGACGGGGTTACGCGCAAGAGGGAGATGCCTATGTTCCCAGTTGAAGACAGTACTCCATCCCATCCATATGTTGACTCCTTTCTCAGGAATTGGATTTCTAGTTCACTGACCTTGTCTTAGGGCAACGTTCTTATTTTGGGTCAGGATCGCCATGAAGCCATTCTCCGCCAGCATTTGGCGAAGTACAATGTCCACGTTGAGCTCAGCACTGAACTTCTATCATTCGAACAAACGGAAGACCATGTATTAGCGACACTCTCTAAGACGGTGGATGAAAACCGGGTAGAGGAGACGGCAAAGTTTAAATGGCTGGTCGGTGCCGACGGGGCTTCTAGCATGGTGCGAAAGACACTGGGCTTAAGTTTCCTTGGGGAATCCCGGCAAGCGGAGAACTTTGTCATCGGCGATATCTACATTAAGGATCTCGAGAATAAATTGGACCGAAAGGTAAGATAGGGCTTCAATCGTCCTTATATTAACCGGTTATTGACCCGTTCTGCCTCCTTCTAGATCTGGCACGTATGGGGTGACGCTTCGAAGAAGATGTACGTCATTCTTAAACACTCTCATGGTTTGTTCTTGATTACCGTCGCGCTAGGGCGAGTCTGCGACCCTATGAGATCCCTAATGATGATCGGTGCTACTATCTCGGTGGCGGTGTTGAAGCTGATCCTGATGTAATGGTATCCAGTCGTGAAGCGTTCATCAAGTCTTTCTACGAGATTAGTGGACGCACAGACATCGATTTTGGTGACCTCATATATTTGCGACCCTATAGGTAAGACCATAAATGCATCATGGACATTCGCTAACCAATGAGCCAGACCAAACGTTCGTATGGTGGACAAATTCGGTTATGGACGAGTCTATGTTGCTGGAGGTATGTTTATGAGGCATACCTAAATTGCCTTGACTTACGGTTCGTAGATGCTTCACATGTTCACAGCCCTACCGGAGCTCAAGTACGTTTCTACGACTATTGTCTAAGAATAAACCTGATATATTCTTCATTTGTCAGGGAATGAACACGGGTGTACAGGACTGTGTGAGTCATCGCGATAAGTTTCAACTGACTTTCTTACTAACACCCGTCTGGAGTTGAACTTGGCATGGAAGCTGGCCATGGCAGAGAAAGGCCTTGCCTCAAAGACTCTACTCGATTCTTACACCCACGAGCGCTTACCCGTTGTTGCTTCCATGCTCGACAAGACCACCGCGCTTCTCCACAAGACATTCGCGCGCACGCCAGATAACTTTGACGGCTGGAAGCGAGGCTACGAGTTGCGCCAATTCGGTGTCAACTACCGTGGAAGCCCGATTATTGTCGATGAAACACAGACCGATTGTAGTGAGGAGGTTGATCCCTACCGTTCTGGTAACGACGGTACCGTTCGAGGCGGTGACCGTGCCCCCGACGCTCCTGGATTGATCTCTCTTGGGCAGCCAGCAGACAAGTACTCGTCCACACTGTTCGATGTTTTTGGACCCACTCATCACACTCTCCTTCTCTTCTCTGACAACAAGGAGAAGCAGGCGGCGATCCTTGACTCTGTCAAAGAGTACCCAGCCCATATCTTAAAGCGTATCGTCGTTCTTCCCGAGAACACTGAAGTCAAATCCAGTGATCTTCCCGCGGAGCTTGTCTTCAAAGACAAAGATGGACATGCATACCAGAACTATGTAGTCAAGAGCAGGGATTTGGACACCATCATCGTTCGACCCGACGGTGTTATTGGTGCTCTTGTCAATGGTGCAGATGGTCTAAAGGCTTACTTTGACACGGTGTTTTGCCCAGATGTAGAGAATGTGGTATCATCGTCGAAATGTCTAAGGGTGTAGATTTTGTTTGTGCGGAAGTAGATAAATTACACACGTTTTTACAGAATTATACTTAATCCATTTCTTTAATAAGTAGTCGCGCTTTTTTTCGAGAACTGGAAAGCATAAATCCGTGACGTTGACAATAATACAGTATGGATAAATTTATACTTGTAATGCGGAGAAAATCGGGGTGTTGACAACTTATGACGGGCCAAATGTTGATGAAAAGAATTCTAAAGAATTCACGCCGCAGTATTTTTGTTTCATCTACACCTCGCGTGCAGCAAACCAGCGGTTCTCGCTCATGTGATGGACCTAGCGGATCTTGTCCTTTCCATTAGAGGAAAACAAGATGCTGTTCACGCGTACAAACAGTACTTTGGTGACCATAAGATTTTGTAAACAAGCCACACATCCTAGACATTGCAGATGAGTGTGACGGTCGCCTGACTTCTTTTAGGGTGATACTCCGGTAGCAACGGCGGCCTAAGCTCATCAGAAGCTGGTCAAACAGGCGCTCAACTACCTCTATTTCTCTGAGGCAACTTTCTGGAGGCAGGAGATAGTCTGATACGAATGATGATGCAACTTGGAATACCTTCAGTAGTGAATATCCAGGATACATCGCGTTTCACAGTACAGCAACGCTGCACTGCGATTTGCATCCGATGTAGCACGGGGCATCGCTTATTTCCGAAGATATGATTATCTTTCGATCAATGCGGTGAAATTTGAGATCCGGATTCGGGCCGACGAGCAACAGGCAGTGAGCCAAACGCCGAACCTTTCCCTCCATCACTCTATATAAAACGCCCAGGCGGTTTCTCTCCTTCTTTCGTTCAAAACTTGCCCATTTTGTTAATATCCTTATTTCTTCATCGAGCATGTCCCCAATCAAGTCACCTTTTCTCAAGGAGCCTCAGACTGTCGCGGTACGTACTAGGGGCTCTACGAAAATTTCCATGGTACTAAGACAAATCTTTGCAGATAATCGGATGTCCTTTCAGGTATGAAAACCACGTTATCTGATGGATACAGCTCTAACATGATTATTCTATAGTGCTGGGCAGGTGAGGTTTAATCAAAACACATCATTTCGGTTCTAATTCCCCGCACAGCAAAGACTGGGTGTTGACAAGGGCCCTATTCACTTGGTTGAGGCCGGGCTTACGGACCAGCTAGCTGAGCTAGGCTGGCGAGTTACTTTTGACGGCCACCATCAGTTCGAAGAGCTCATCGTGACAGATGATCCACCTATCGGAAAACTGCGTAACCCCAGGTTCGTTTCGCGCGTCAATGAATCCGTAGCCAAAGTTGTAGGTGGGCACGCTGCGCGGGGAGAGTTGCCATTGACTCTTGGCGGTGATCATTCGCTCGTACGTTTTTCTGCTACTCGCCAGTTCCGAATACCCATGCTTACTTACTATGATAGGCTATGGGTACGATTTCGGGAACGTTGGGGTGCGTTACCGGTGCTATCATAATGGCGATTGTTCTCATAGTGTCTTTAGAACCTATCCAAATGCATGTGTTATCTGGATCGACGCTCATACCGACATCAACACTCCGGAGACCACAGATTCGGGTGTGTACTTATCTCGCCAAAAAGTAATACTTACCTCATGGAGTATTTCAAGGTAACCTTCACGGTATGCCCGTGTCCTTCCTCCTCGGCTTGGGAGCCAAGGTCCCCGAGTTCGGCTGGATCAAGCCTCTGTTGAAGGCCGAGCGTTTGGTATACATCGGTCTGCGCGATATTGATGCCGGAGAGAAGCGCATCTTGAGAGAGAATAATATCAAGGCGTTCAGTATGCATGAAGTAGATAAGTATGGAATTGGGAAAGTTGTTGAGATGGCGCTGGACCATGTTAATCCAAAGAGGGATCTACCGATTCATCTCAGCTTCGATATCGATGCTTTGGATCCTACGGTTGCCCCCTCTACCGGAACTCCGGTAAGAAGGAAGCTTATTTAGAGAGGAATATTCACTTAGCGCCTACGTAGGTTCGCGGAGGGCTTACCTTCAGAGAAGGACATTACATTTGCGAGGCTGTCTCTGAAACGGGATTGCTCGTTGCTCTTGATCTGGTGGTGAGTTCCCTATTACAAGGCGAATTTGGAACAGCGCTTTGACGGCTACTAAAGGAGGTGAACCCGCATCTCGAGGACGAATCCAGTGTGAACAAGACCGTGACAGTTGGTTGCTCCCTAGTCCGTGCAGCTCTTGGTATGTTGCCTCTTACTCTCCAGATGATTCCGGGCTGACCTGGCGCTTCAGGGGAGACCTTGTTGTGAAGATATAATGAATGTAGAAGTAGATGACCTACAACTAGCATCTGTACCTTAATTCGACGTTGAACTCACCTTTTGTTCATGAAACCATCGAAGCATCCCTGTGAAAACCGTTTCAAACTGGATATAAATATTAAGATGTCCAACTTTGCCATACTTACTGGATTAGAGTCAGGATGAATCCCAGGCTCAGGTTCTAGAAGACACGGTCAGTGCTATAATAGAGCTGTGATTTGATTAACATTAAAGAATTCTCGTCAAAATGCCTTGTAGCCGGAACAGTGGGTCAAAGACTCACTTTGAGGTGCAAATTAGTAGTGTCCACCGCCCAGTTTTCTGGGACCGCTTTGTGGCTATTCGTGCCTGTACAAGTTGTTATCCAACGGTACCGACCAGTGTGTAACTTACTAATGAGAGAAACGGCATTGGGCGGTCTATCCGCGTGACACGTCGGAGCCAATGTGTTAAAAACTCCGCTCATTAATTCCGAGGCTCAGACGCCACCGTTTTTCTATGGTTTTTACCTCTCATGGCTCGGTTTGTTCTCTTTTCGTTAAATTTTGGTTTCCTGGTTGCTCGTAAAGGCCATATGTCAATCGTTATTAACTAATGAAAGCCTATGGCCATGTGCTATGTACATTACGAGGCTTTTTGGGCGTGTCGACGCACGAATTGCGTTTTCCTGTACGTCTAACACCTAGCCACGCCTAACGAGGCTCCCGATTTTGGGTTTGTACAAGCACAGATGATGTTCGCAGTGCTCTGGGTCTCAGCAAGACTACAGTTCGTGTTCGAAGCATACATAAAACTCAAGTGAGCGCGTACTTCAACGCATAGTACCTCATCGACCACTAGGTGTCCACCAAAACGGGTACGAAAGGTTTTTCATTTTCTCACAAAGATGGTTGATAATCGAAATAGGTGTTTCATGGTTTGCCATCCGGTGTATCCATTGTTCGAGCGTGTTCGTCGTTTTTTTGGAGCATCGATGATCAGAGCGCAATATATCACAACCAACACACGATCATTCATATCACAGCGGCGAGGAGTATCGAACCCTGGTTTTTTTTCCAGAAGCCCCAGACTTGTTGGCGATACACAAGACCGGTTTCAAGGGCCAGGACATTTTTCTGGGTAACATTTCTTCTCGCTATTTTACTGCACATACCTTTGGCTGAAATCTGTCCCTGTGTGCATGACGACGCACTGGAACAAGCCAAGATCACGAGGCAAACTGCGGCGGTGACGCCTCGCCGCGCTCTCAAGACAGGAACGTCGGCCAATCGTGGGCTGGCACATGTGTGGCGAGTGAATTCGGGATGTCCAGGGCAACACACGCTGCGCTGGCCTGCTCTAGTCGGATTCCACAAAGTCCGTGGTGGCCCGCGATATGCCTGTCATGGGTTAGTCTTGATCAGAAGGCGTGTTTCGCGCGTTACCCTGTCCTTAAAATAGACTCATGATATAATAGTCGCCACGCTGTTGGCGTCCCTTTCAATTAACTTAGCGCAGACCCCTCAGCCACCTTTGACTCTAAATTTCACCGTGCAGTATGTCCGTCAGCGCAGAGCCTTCCCGACCGGGCACCCCTCGAAACTTTAAAGACATTGTACGTTTCCTCGGATTCCAAAAAATCGCCCACCATGCCCATGCATTTCCACCTTCCCCGTGTCCAGTCCTTCACTAATGTCATGGACCAGGTTCGCGATGTTATGAAGCACTACAAGCATGAAAAGGAGTCGGAGGCCCATCGAGTATGTTATGTGTCTTGCTCTCAGCGCTAGCGCTCACCGTCCTTCAGATCTTCCGGCAGTCGGCCGGACACAAGGTGAAGGGCGTCCTGCCTCAGACTATTAACCCAGTACGCCTTTTGCTTTTCCCGAGTCCTAGTCCCCTCACTCCGTGACAGGATGAGGAGACTGTGCCTGGAATTGAGCATCCAGGTAGTACTGGGGTCATCTACTGCTCCGATCGTGCTATCGCGAATGGGTTCAACTATGCCAATTCGCACGATTGGGCAAATCTTGGCCAAGGAGCCCCCGAAGTCGGGCCGATTCCAGACGCGCCGCCTCGACCGACCTCTATTCCAGTCCCTGAAGATTCTCTTGAATATGCCCCAACTACGGGTGTGAAAGGTGCGTGTCTCGGCGCTGTGTCGTCTCGGTTAGCCCATCTGACCCACACAATCAGCCCTCCGAGAAGCCGTCGCTAATCTGTACAACGACACCTACAGGAAGGGCAAGACTAGTCAGTATACTTACGAGAACGTCTGCATCGTCCCGGGTGGTCGCGCCGGTCTTTCTCGTGTTGCGGCGGTCATCGGAGACGTCTATACAGTCAGTTATTTATCTCTTTGATGGTCGTAATCCTTGTTGATCCTGCTTTGAATTCACAAGTCTTACCAAATCCCCGACTACACCGCGTACGATCAGGTCTTGACTGCATTCAAGAGACTGGTACCAGTCCCAACAGCGTGAGTGGCGCATTTCGGTTATTCTTGACCTATGCGCCCTCTCGATCGGGCGACGTACTAATACGTACCTTGAATGTATTCTAGTCTGGAGTCCTCGGTATGGCTTCCATCTGCTCTGGAGTTATCAGCGCTCACCATATCCCGCCTCCATAGAACAAGTATAGACTTGATATCGAACAAACACGGGTAAGGTTGCCACAGCGCTCCAAACATAAATACTGACGTCAGGTTCCTGAATCTAGAAAGATATCCGAACGCAAGGCCTTGCCGTAATATTAGCGTCAAACCCTCGCAATCCCACTGGACAGGTAACACGCCATTTCACACAGTTTCATGTATTCACTCGCTCATTCATATATCTTTTTCAGGTTATCAAGTAAGCTCTATTGCCATTGCCTAGTATCAATGAAAAGATTCACCTGCTTACAGGGGAAACGAGCTGAAAGAGCTGGTTAGTCTCAGCCGGGAAGGGACTACCCTTATCCTTGACGAAGTAAGCGTTCTATTTGTGGTATCAATGTTCTATTTTTACCTCAGTTGGCAGTTCTATTCTTGGTACATCTATTCTGATAACGAGAAAGATTTGGGCAAGTCGATCTCGTCTGCAGAGTACATTCAAGATGTCAATGAAGTGAGTACCTAGCCGATGTGAATTGAAGGTCTTTCAACTAACGTCAATACGACAGGACCCGATTGTCATTGTGGATGGTCTCACGAAGGTATGTAATAATATGATTGCCGCTATTTTCAGTTTGATCTGAGTGTATTCATAGAACTGGCGTCTTCCTGGCTGGCGAGTCTGCTGGGTCCTCGGGCCAAAGAATCTGGTAACAGCGCTCTCCCAGTCCGGCTCCTTCTTGGACGGAGGCGCCAACCACCCGTATGCTTAGCGACTTTATCATTTATCTTAGTTGCTAACAATGTCGTGCATAGCATGCAGCTGGCTGCTATCCCGCTTCTCAATCCTATCCGTGTCAAAGGAGAGAAGGTTCGCTCATACCCATTTACTGGATCCGTCTTCTCTAATCACGACTGCGGATAGATCGCGCTCCAAAAACACTTCAAGATGAAACGTGACCACGTCCTTGCTCGGCTACACGAGCTTCATCTTGATGTTGCGGTCCCCCCTACGAGCACCTTCTACATCTGGCTCAACCTTGAGAAACTCCCGGAACCGTTGAACAATGGTTTGGTAAGTACAGCTACGATGTTGTTTGACTTGGACAGTCTGATATTGATCGGCATCTAGACATTCTTCGAGGAGTTGCTCAAAGAACAAACGATTGTCATTCCCGGCATCTTCTTTGACATCAACCCCGCGCACCGACGCAATCTCTTCAACTCGCCGTGTCATTCATTCGTTCGTCTCTCATTCGGCCCCCCGATTGAAGATTTGGACAAGGGTGGGTTGTCCAATATCCAATATATTCCTGAAAAATGCTGACAATTTCTTTACCCAGGTCTCGATGCCATGGCACGGGTGTTGAAGAAAGCCAGGAAGGAGGGCATGCACGCCTTTGGTCATAGGTAAGCTTTTGTGATAAGCTGTACCACGTCCGGTGCTGATATCTTGTTGCAGCTACAAGAAGAGCATCGATGATAGAAGCTCGCCTGTGATGCTCAAACACCCCCAGCTCTGAATAAAATCACTGCTGCCGAATGGACTTGGGAAAAAATATAGCACTTTTATGTTTACATACTGTTTTACGATAATCGATGATCATGTACTAGGATCGAATGGCACAAATGCCGCTTTGAAGGCCTGAGCGTCAGATTTATCTTCGTCTTCTGAAAGCATGCAAGCTTTCCAATCTGCACGACCCGGAGTATTCAGAAGGTTAACCAACACCTGCCTGTTGATAAATATTCATCAGTAACCTGGCTTAATCCATATGACGACTATCCGAACCTTCCAAATTGTATGCTGAATGGGATATGGTCTTTCATCACATGGACCATCTTCCGGCCATCCGGTAGGTCTACTCTGAAATAGCTCCCTCGACCGTTTGAGCATGAGGTCAAGGCCTCATCGGGATTCTCCTCAAACTCAATGCCTAATGACCGCCCTTCATTCACAAAAGTGTCTTCAATCTTGTTTTGGAGTTTAAGTGGCACCGGTACAGCCTGCACATGCGCATGCCCGCCCTTTTGACGCAACCGCGCTACTTCAAAAAATACGGCTGCCATTTTGTGCTTTCCAAACATAGCTCGGATAGCCGTTTTATATCTTAAGAGTGCGTATATGAGGCGTTGCCAGGCTGCATTCTGCGGATACGCACCTTTCAGTCTCTTCAATGATAGGTACCGCCAAATCATGAGGTATCGTATTGAATGTTGGATAATGCGTGATGGGGACGATGAGTACATGTCCTCCGCCCGGTATATCGACATGATCCGCTGCCGATTGAGTTGGTATTATCTGTCCCTTTGGGAGTGTCACATAGCATTCGGTACCAATGGAGACGATCAAATGCTTTCTAGGGGGACAGTCAACATCCATTCCGAACGAGGAGATAGAAACGTACGCCAAATTGGGGTTCGACAAGCAGAACCAACACTCGTCGGCTAGAGGAAAAATTAACTTCCCCACCCATGAATATGGTAAAACGACGTACGAGCAAGTTCCCTAGGAGGATGTCCCCTCTTTCCTCCGCGACCGCCACCGGGGCGCTCATTGGCAATAGGACAATCATCGATGTAGTGATTTTCGCTTCCGCATGCACGACAAACATATCCTTCTCGGGGTTTTTTTCCGCCGGTGTCACCCACGGCGTGTCTGGTGGGACAGTCGCGCACAAGATGCCCTGGCTGGAACATAACTCCGTCAACGATGCGGAAATAAACAGCAAATGAAGCCCCACCGTGTTACATATCTTGCAAACATAACCTTCGGGGGGTTTGGTCCGTTCCGGGCATTTATCAATGAAGTGCTGCTCTGAAGCTTAGCGGAATATCAACGGAAGGTAACGAAAAACCCACGTCGGTTCCCTCGCATCGTCGACATTTGTATCCTGGCGGTGGCTTATCCCCGTGGTCTGAGAGTATCTCAACTATGAAAACCAGACGTACGACTGAAGGAATCACTCACCCGCCCGACTACGTTTCATCGGTTTTTTGATGTCCCCAAAAATGAAGTTCTGACCTTCTGATTCATCAATGGTGCGTTTTGGAGGACGGCGAGTCGCCTCCGTGAAAGGATTTTTGCTTGCGTTTGTGGGACGAGCTGTAGGTGCTGTGGTTGACGTATTAGGGGAAACGGAGAACGCGTAAAACCACTAGGCAGGCTGTCAAGGACGTCTTGTAGAAACCACAATAGTAACGTACCCTCTGCTTTTTACCGGTCGCTGGGGGCCCTCCAAAAGCGCCTAAGCTCACAAATCGGGAAACCCGGCCCTCTTCGTCACTCCAAACGAAGGGCTCTCGTTCCCAAAACATAGGTGGCTCGCCTCCACTTGCAGCGAAGTGGTAGCGGGGCTTTAATCGACGAACTGTGTCATCTAAGGCGGATACACCAATGGACGCAAGCTCTGGAGAAGGCAAATTCACAGCAGACATTTCTGTTATTGACGCTGGCCAGGCATTGCTGATGAATATATCCACAAGCTGTGAAGAAGACGATCCCGCTTGAATGGCGCTTAGAGACTTGTAGTTTTGGTTTTTATTCGAGGTGCCGAGCGTGTTCGAAAGTAACCTCTCCATGGTTTGAGAGGAAAAGAAAGGTGACGCGAAACCCTACGCTGGTTTAGCGCGGGGCGTCGAATGAATGAAACAGACGTACGGGAGCTGCTTCTGATGTCGAATAAGCTTCAGCATCATATATTCCACCGAGACAAGCAATTCTGAGACCGTGTGCCGTCGTGACGAGTCCGGATTTTGCTACAAGTAAGTGTGAGGGAATGCCAATGCCCCAATGAACGTGCTGCTCACTCAACATGAACACATTTTTGCAGAGTTCTCCCCCAGTCTTGGAATATTTCTGGATTACAGCATCTGGCAAAGGGCTCCCTCCTTGCATAATGTAACACTCGATGGGAACTAGCATGCGTGTTAGACCCAAAACGATGTCTATGTAGACAGACGACGCACCCTCAATCTTCCCATCCAATAGCTGAATCATCTCGTCATCATCATCAGGAGTATCCTTCGGTGGGCCGAAAAAATCGCCAACGCAGAGGACGAAGTCGAACTTGCCATGCTTCGAGTCGATTGATTTTACTTTGCTGAAGAGGTCGCGGATGGAGCCTGCTGCTGCACCAACTGTTAGACTGACAATGTTGGTATGAACGGCGAGTACATTAGAAACCAGAAGGACTTACACCTTTACAGGCGTCGTAGACATCCTGGAGGCAGATTAAAGGGTGGGCGGTGTTGCCGATTGAATTTCAGAGGGGACTACTCATTTGGGAAATTCAACTCCCCATCACCGCCGGCGGACTCCGGCTTCTACATCAATTGAACGACCATTTCTCTTCATACGAGTTGAGTCTGGTTTACGAGACTAACTCCGGCTATGCTTTTGTATCACAAACTCGGGCGAGTGTCTTAGTTCGCGCACATCTCTGTCATTATCATGTATTAATTCTCGTTTCTCCAGGTGCTATATTCTAGTGCCAATTTGTAACCCCTTCTGACTCTGGGTATCGTTAACTGATAACTTCGGAAGAATTGAAGAAACTACCAATATTCAACAGACGAAGAATCTTGTACAGAGATTAATACTGCTGTAAACAGCAACTACAGGTCCATGATATGGCTAGCGATGCTTCGCATTATCCCGAGTTCAATATAATGTCGCAATTCTCTGCAACCAGCATGATCCATCCCAGAGTTTCCGTCTTGAATCCCTTTACCCACCAATCTATCAACGAACATGTCGACAGTTTGATCGACAATGACTCAAGATGGTTCGTGTCCAGCAAGGAATACCGATTTGCTTCAAGTTCGACCATCAACGCCAAGATACAGAAGGAACACACGAGAACACCCACCATATTCTATCGGTAGCTCCACTTCCAAAACTTCCAGCGATCCCCGGGTCAAGTCTATGAGTGAGCTGAGAAGCTCTATATTCTGCACATTCGTCACGCTCAGCCTTTTCAGCTTGTCCAGCTGTACGCGGAGCAAAAACATTTCAACTACTTCCGAACTTCTTTCCATGTCGACTTCGATTTCCTCGATACCCAATGACAAGCGGTCTGCACTCGTAAACAAGGGAGCCCCGGCGGTGATGGACCCCAGGCGAAGAATTTTGAGCTTGGCGAACGTCACGAGCATCTCCAGCAAATCGAGCAAATCGTCAAAGTGCGCACAATCAATGTCAAGGGCGGTTATACTGGCGGCTTTGGTGGAAAGTGTGTATGCAAATGATGGATGAGGTGGGCCGAAGGTCTTGAAGTATATTGCACCGACGATGAAGGAGGCGAGATTTGGTAACGAAGACAGGATAATGGGAAGGACTGGATCACCACACACCCATTGACAGTCACGAACGGCTGACCAGAGTGACCAGTCGGACCAATCGCTGTCATATTTGCCTTCTTCGATCCTTAAGGACTTCACAAGCGGAGCAACGAATGACGCGGTGGATAGAAGGTCGCAGAATCGTCTGCTATCGGAGGACAACGACAACGTAATATGGCGGAACAAGTGAACGCGTGAGCGAGGGAGGAAGGCCTTGGATATGAGAGAACACGTCCTCAATGTCGGGCAATCGCGACTGAGCTCGTCGATAATGATGTCAGTAAGCTCGGGAGGTAGACGCATCGTTGTGTCTTCGGTATACCTTTGAAGACGAAAGTGGAATACTGCTATTTGTATAGTGCTTTATTTAATATCAGTGCGTGCCAACTTCCAAGCAACCCTATATAAATTAGCGGCCGCTGCTTCTCCTTTCTCCTTTCTCTCGGGCCCGAAATCAGCGGCAGGCGCAACCTATTTTACGTCAAGTACCAAAGTAAGCTACGTTGTAGAAACAAGGGCCCAGGCTCCATCTACGGAAAGGGAAAAAACCATACATGTATCAAACAAGTAGTTGATCGAACGCGCAAACATTCGTACGGAAGAAATCCCACACTGCGTGTTTATCCTCTCATTATCATGCCGAAATGCTTGTTGAACCCCTGGAGGAAGGCGCTTACCGCCTGGCGCCAATGTGCACCTCGAGTTATAGCCTGGAATTCAGGTTTGCTTCTCCGTAGTATTGCCGACTCGGATGCTAACATCCAAACGTTCAAGAGCGCCTCACTAGAGTCTATTGAAAATCAGGATCGCTTGAGAAAAAAAATCGACTGTTTGCAAAGGATATTACATAGACTCGTCGAATAGCTTCATTCCTTCAAAGGCTTGATAGATCTCACTGTGTCGACGAATCACGAAAACTTTACTGTGGGGTAATGCACTGGGCGTTACTGTCACTAAATTCAATGTTGCAACCTGGAATTCTTGTTACAAGACGAGGCGAAGGCTAACGATAAAAATATTTTATACAACTAGAAGAGAGAGTATTTGCCCTCGGCATAAAGCACTAAGTTTCCTCGTCTAATACGAGCTAGTGATCCCGCAGGTGAAGCCATTCACCTCCAGAGTCCAAAGGAGCGGCATACCGAAGAATTTCACGTAGCCTAAGTTTCCAGACAGGGTGTGGTGGTTCAACGGGGCAGGTGGTTCTGGTGGGGTGCGTTCAATCGCTATCGGGGGAAATGGGTTGACTGATGCCCGTGCCCGTGCAGCTGCAGCTCTCGATTGATCAGACAAGTCTGCCTGGGCCCTGAATCCGGTTCTGAACATTCTGTAGGGTCGCTCAAGCCACGGTCTGTATCCATGCTGACATCCCGGGGAATGATACGCGGATGGTTGTAGACCAATCTGTGGACTACAACGTGTCAGTTCGAAAGAACACGGCAAGAGAAAGTCCGACATACTTTGAGTAATGTCCACCAATACCGGGCCATACTTCTGGGGTGTCTTCAACTCGTCTAGCGAATGCAGTCTCTCCTAAACAGTGACACGACAGACGCGGTCTTCGTAAGAGAAAGTCTGATCGTTAACCCACTTGGCTTCCACCAAAAATAATTCCCGAAGTGTCACCTGAGGAGAATCCGCGTCGTAACCGAAGTCTTAGAAAGAAACAATGTCTGGAAGATGATCTAGAGCCCAGTCACTTCGACACCCATCGATCAGTGACTGGCATTTTCCAAATCAATTTACGAGCCTTCGTCAGAAACTCAACCTCAGAAATACGAGGACAAGCCGGCCAGCTTATTTTCACCAACAGTTCCTTCTCTTTCCATAGTTCGTATTCAATTGTTATTGCATCCACCACATGGGTGTCCCGCTCAACGATACCAGGCCGTCGAGAGACGTACGACCAAGTGATGTCTCGGCCTTCGAAAAAGTTAGTTTTAACTTCACTCCTTCAAATACGGTTTTCGGGTCTTCTCTGCACTTCGTGGTACGTCTGGTATTTCTAGGCCATAAACGAATTATCACAAAGTGACCTTTGGATACGACGTTGTCTCTCAGTAAGTATGGAAGAACCAATGAAGAAGTTCGTAATGTCGCCATTTCTGTCGACGAGTCGAAAGTCTTTGCAGACGATGATAGAAGACCGATTGTAATAGAGGAGTTGTATTTGTTTCGATGCAATGAGAGCGTTGATGCAGTGCGTCCAATCTCCAACATTCGACAGCATCTCCAATGGGCAGCAAGCACACTGGACCCTCACCTTTTTGCATTCGTTAGAATCGGCGGCCGCCTACTCCATGCTAAGGATTGATTCCCTTCCACTTCCTTCGGGAATTTCGCCCTTGCCCGCCGAAATGTCAGGTGTGGATGCCACTCGGGCGTACCTGGACGAATCACCAGTCCGCGTACTACCAGTTGAACGTCTTTTCCGTGCAACGGACGTCCACAATGGTACGCCATTTTGCGAATCCGATGAAGAATCTGGTGTCATAATCGCAGGAGCCGCGGGATCTATACCATCTGTTACGCTTTTGTTAGAGACTAATGGAAGTGAAAACTAAGACCGACCTTCTCAGAGTATTCGATATTGACAATCAGTTCCTTGATCTAACAATCTCGGATGTAGTTTTACTCAAACCAGTGCAGCGTCGGAGCCCACGCCAAGTTAATGTTTAGATCATTGTCCTTAATACTCCGGAGGAAATTTCCCGAATCTTCAAACAAGTATTTAATCAGCCTCAAGAGTCGAACCTTTTCATCCATAACCTCCTGAGAGTTCTGTCGACGAAGTCCGGGTCGTGAGGGTGCCTTGTCGTCCTTGCCTCTCTTCACAGAGTGCTCGAGAACCAACATTCCGACAAGCCTGAGTGGAGTCACAAGTATCGCTTTACTCTTTGAGCAGACTCGACCTACAGGCCTTAGAACTTCGAACCATCTTCATCTCCATCTGATACACTGTCCGCCAACCGGAGGGGAAGGTGATATTTTTGATCAGGAAGACATGGGGGAACATTTAGATCTGCAGTGGCACCGTACGTCGCGCATTCCACGTCATACTCAAAGTTACAGGTATCGTCGACGGATGGATCATTAGAGTCCGGGCCTTGAATAGATATTGAAACGCCGATGTCGTGGTACATCGCAAGTCTGAACTGTGATGGTATGGAATCAAAAGAAAAATATTGTCACTATGAACGCGGTCCGGATTTTCGCAGTGGCTGTGTACAGTTTCACATTGCGAATCAATTGCGAACTAGCTTCAAATTGATGTCATGTAGTAGTACATATTCACGAACTTCTCTTCTTTACTCTCCCCGATATACATCATTCATGTTGTTTCCATCTGCATCTGAACATATCTTCAAGTTTGGAGGTTCAACGGCGAGACTTTGTCGCATCGAGAAACACTATCCAAGAACATATTGAAAAATCCTTCCACCTATAATAATACAAGGCATTCAGTATTCTGTTTTTGCGAAATTTCACAGTCTAACCTTGACTTCTTCAGCAACCAAGCAATTCTTCCCGCTGGCACCCCAAGAATCATCCGTTTTTTGGTATTTCCACGTATCGACGACGGTCTGTCCACTAGAATGAGCACCTGTAAGCTCAACATCGACTCGGAATCGAGTTGCATTGAAGAGCTCGGGGCGGGCGGCATACGCAATGGTCAGCGCGTCGTGCATGGGAGGGCCGTCCATAAAACCGAAGGTCGACTTGTACGACTCTGCGAAGTATCCAATGAGAGTCGAAAGAGTGTACCTGAGGTTTGTCTCCGGCTTGGGCAATGGTGCGTTCGAACCTGTGATGGCCGTGGGCGATAAGAGCCTTCTTACAATATCCTTGTTCGCGATGGCCGTGTGGGTGACATTGATAGGGATCATGACGGTGCGAACAGGTGCGTCCAACACGATCTGAGCCGCGTGAGCTGCACAGAATGTGCGTTAGATAGAGTAGACGCGTGGAAATTTGAAGGCACTTACGATCAACCATGACGTTGTATTCTATCCCGGGCAGTCAGAAACACTGATGTATGATGTGCACAAAATTATGCTTACCAGCAACAGAGGCGCGATTTCCGAGGCCGACACCACCGCCCATGAACACGATTTCCTCGACGGCGTCTAACAGGTCAGGATATACTGAGCAGAACAGCGCGAGGTTGGTCATGGGACCACTGGAAATCAGAGTCACTTTCTCCGAGCCGGACCCTTCGATCCACACCTTCTTAATGGCCTGGGATATACCCTCGAGGGCACGAGCGACAGAGCCATCGGGATTCTTGGCGATCAAGGAAAGCACAGCGGGATCAGTCCCAGACGGCAATCCCTCAACGCCCCCCAAGCCATCGGGACCGTGGATCTCTGCATCATGCTGTACAGCCTTCAAAAGAGGCCTGGGTGCGCCAGGGTACACACGGATATTAGGCTTCGCGCCGAACGCTAACAAACACCTCGCAGCGTTGATAGCAGTCAGATCGCTGGGGGCGTTTCCGTGTGTCTAGGAATCGAGGCTTTAGCATCCATTCTAAATAACAGCGATTGAAACGCGCACCGTAGAGATTCCCAGTAATTCAATGTTGGGACTGTGAAGGGCGAGGAGGATGGCAGTTGCATCATCGTGACCCTTTCGGGGGTAATTGAGTAATCGTGGCGGTGAAATTGATGGAGGATCACTCACTGGATCGGCGTCGAGCCATACTTTCTTCCTGTAATCGGCCATTGTAACGAGTTTGGAACTTTAGTGCACGGGTTGGAAGGGGTTGGGGTTTGGGTTGACCCTGCGGTTAAGGTCAGGCTTTATCTACAATTTCGCGTCTCTCACCACGTGCTCAGTTTAGGGCAGGCTCAAAGGTTGATAACATTTATCTGATTTTCCGTCCGGACTAGCACTCCGTTGAAATCAGGTAAGTTTGTCTCGGAAAAAAGGATCCAGTCCATTAAATATGGGGAAAATGAAAGTAGTCGATAAGGTGAACCACTCTCAATATTTAGGATGACATTCTCCTCCATTATGATTTTCTAGACACTCCCTGCTTTGGACCGGCGACGGACTTTCAGCGCTATTTGGTAACACCGCGGCTCGTAGTGCTATAGAAGCCATAGCTCGTATTCTTGGATGAGGTTCAAAGATGCTAGCTAGATCATGAGAGAACGTCATCCGATTGGTAGATATTGTCTAACTAACTACTTCGATGGAAGCAGGGCACAGAAATTTAAGGCTACCAGGAATTGTATCACTGAGAAGATATGCAGCTATTCTCAGTCCGATTAAGCTTTCCGGAGGTCAACAGGGCAGACTTTAGATTGGCTAGAAGTGTTATCGGTATCGATTACACCTGAAGGTGACGCGATCGAAGTACATTGCGGTCCTGAACCAAACACAAGGACATAGGAATCAATGAAAGCCGAGACTTCGGCGAAGACATATGAACCCTCAAACCCACCGTCGAATTGACGTACCAATCGTACATGAGATCGTCGTGTCTTTCTACCCATGTCCTGGTCACTGGTCTGAATCTATTGTCAGGTGTAGGACGGTGAACCGTTATAGATTTTGGAAGTCAATGGAAGTACCCGTCGTTAGATGTTGACGCGCTGGTGCCTGGTAGTATCTTAAACTTCAAAGGGCGCGTCTATCCAAGGGTAAGTACAGTTCTGGAGTGTCAGCGCTGGCGTCAGAGTTCCTAGAGCCATATAGTGCTTGAAAATCGAGTATATCCAATACTTCAGATGGGAGGCCTCAGGTGTGTGCATGCGCTTTGCTGGAAGCGTTATCGGAATCGATGATGTGGGAAAGGCGATCAAATTTCACTGTGACTAGGTTTCAGGTCGTCCGATGTCGTAGAATGGCGTGTCTCTATAAGAGTAACTTTACACTTACCAGATGTTTGCTCTGGCGTCAGACAGGATCCAAAACACTGCTTGAAATTTTACTATGTTCGAAACTTCAGATAGACGGCATCGTGCACTTTGCTGGAAGCGTTATCGGTATCGATGATATGGATTATGGGAGAAACGTTCAAAGTCCACTGTAAAGGTCCGGTGCCATAGGAAGCTCTGGTAGCGAGGGCCCAGAACTCGGAAAGAACACAACGAAGCTTCGTAGGAGCTTAGTGGAAAAGGGATACTTTTATAGATATGGCGGAGTGAAAAGGCCAGCTTGTAGACTGGATTTTGCTGAACTAGTCTGATCTTAGAGTTATGCGATCCATCTACATTTGCTGGAGAGTTTTCTAGAGTGAGGAGACGTATCCACAGATAATATCGAGCTACCGAAAAAAAAGTTGTAGCTTTGCGTCGAAGGGAAACGTTCGATATACCCATTCTTCCCCGTATCATTGAGTTCCAAAGTCGAGTCAGGCCTCAGATATAAGCATGTAAACGCCAGAGGTCATAGATTGAATTATCGATTATGGACCTGGAGGTGGTGGTACTGGCGCCAGGTCCCCGGTGTAACTGTTAAAAGCGCGGGCTACCCGGGCCGCTTGAATTGCCGATAATTGACCGGTGCATCCCCTCTTTTCCTTTTGCCCTTCGCTCGTCATCTGTGTATGGCTACCAAAAAACGAGCTGCTACAAGTCTTTCTATCCCTGGTAAACCCATTATCATCCTGACTACTATGGCCGGTGTCCAAGCTCCTACCTGTCGTTGTCTTGTGACGGACCATGTTCTTGTCAGCGCTTGTCTTGTTTCTGGTTCGGACAAGAGCAAGGTACTCGAAGACTGCCTCAGAAATTGCGTCCATAACGGTCATTTTTACTGAACAAGTACGGCGCTACCTTGCGGCTTACACCTGAAGTTGGTTCTTGTCCATTGATATTGGCTAACTGCCGTCAGACCACGTCGTACTGTTACATGGATCTCTTGTACGCTTGTTAACGATCCTTCGTCGAAGGAGCGTATGCATTTTATCTGGTCTGACATAGGCAACACTCTCGATTCATCACAATAGGTTACATGGAAGCAAATATTCGAAACCTTTGACCACCGCCAACAAGATGGACCTGCATCCAACAACACTAAATGCTGATAGGTTCGTCTGTAGCTCTCCCTTCATGGACATTCTTAAATCTTTTATCCTGTGGTTTGAGTCAATTGAAATAGTGTGGGGTTCGGAATGACCTAAGGGCCAAAGTACCCTGGTAAGCAGGTGGTGTCCGAAAATTCTGGGACCTTGTGGTCACGAAAAAGCTACTTTAGATTGCAGAGCACATCTGTGATTGAGGCTTCCTGCAAATGGATCTCCTTATTTGTTTAATGACGGTCGACGCGAGTCTAATCTAGGCCGTGTCTCTTGACGACAAAAAAGACAAAGGGCGCGATCCTCCCGCCTAAGTACAGCTGACGTCCATAGCGCAAATACTCTCTAGAGTGACTCTTTTGTCGCGACGACGTTGTCTGTCTTGATCAAACGACTAGCCTAGCCTTTGCTTGACACAGTCAATGCTTCATATTACCTTGACGCCTTGGCTTGGGCAATCCCGCCACTGTCGAAGTAACATGACCTAAAGTGGTAGCTGCTAAGTCACGTTTTCTTCGCGTCGCGGTATAAAGTCAGGGAAAGCCTATGTTCTCCCGCATCTTGTTTACTTTCCTGGACATTCCCAATTCTTGCCATGGCAGGACATCGTTCTCCTCCCCTCTCCTCCACCACTGGCGCCAACCAAGCAAGCACCATTGGTACTCCCTCCGCCCGTCCTCCTAGAATTTTTCAGGAGCCGAGCCACCGCGTTAACGATGGATCGCGGAGGAGTCAACCCACCCCCCACTCACACATTCCCTCTCGAAACTATGGGGAGGGACCTCCACAACATGCGAATTCTCCGCATCTGCACTTCCATAGGCCTCCCCGGCCGATGCCTGAGGTCACTCCTCACGGCGTCGCTCCCGCATTGCCACCATGGTCACCAGCCCATCGCGATTATGAGTTTTTCGACCAGTTCTATCGGCGGCAGCCATTAAACGCTCCCTCCTCTGGCGTTTATGTGCACCAAGGCGGTGAAGCTCTGCCACCCCGAGGGCTGGTGCCTCAGCACTTGTCGCCTCACGCGTCAACTGGGTTCTTCCCACTACTTCAATACGCTATGCCCCACGACCGCCCCCACTCCCAGGCTGGGTCTTCATATCAGTTTCCTGTGGCTCCTTCACGACGGGTACACGACGCCCCGATGCCACACCTGCCTTATCCGCAGGTACACCAAAGTCATCAAGAAGCGTCGGCATCGCATCACGCTTTGGGGCCACCACAATACCATCCGCAGGATCAAAACGATCCACCAGATGTACCCCCACATATAAGACCTTCTGAAGCACCGGAAGCCGTCGAAACGAACGAAAAAAAACGCAAAGCACCAGACGACGATGAACCTGCATCCAAAAGGTCTGCACCCAAGAAATCGAGGGAGAGCAAAGTCTCTTCGCCTCAGTCTCAGGCTCAACCTCTCAAACGTAAACGAGGGGTACGTTATTTCTACCTTTAGCTGCTAGCTATACTCTAACACTTGCACTCCACAGAGACCCCCGACAAATAAACAGAAACCACAAGATCCCGATGAACCTGTACTCAAAGCGTCTGATGTATCTTCGCCTCAGTCTCAGGCTCAACTTCCCAAACGTAAACGAGGGGTACGTTATTTCTACCTTTAGCTGCTAGCCATACTTTAACACTCGCACTCCACAGAGACCCCCAACAAATAAACAGAAACCACAAGACACTGATGAACCTGTACCCAAAGCGTCTGATGTATCTTCGCCTCAGTCTCAGGCTCAACTTCCCAAACGTAAACCAAGAGTACATTATTTCTACCACTGGCTGTCAACCATGCTCTAACACTCACACTACACAGAGACCTACGAACGCGGAATGGGATGTTGGGTTGGAGAAGAAGAAAGCCGCAAATGCACAATCAGGCGCGTATGTATTCCGAAAAATTTCGAGGTCGAATCTCAGCTAACAGCATTTGTAAAAGTGCGAGCCGCGGTCCATCTCATCCGGAACCCATTTTGAGCACCGCTCCCAGGCAAGAACCAAGGATGCCTGCTCCTCGGCAGTTAGGCATCCCAGGGAACTCTCAAGTATCCACTACGATTCCTCAACCGGCTACAAGCGCTGAAGCACCTGCAACTGGTGCACGAGAACACCAGAGATCGGTCGTTCCACTGTGGGCTACGAACCTACCGGCAGCCTTCTACGCGTTCATCAATAGGCATCCTCAGAACCAGAACCAGAACCAGAACCAGAACGATACCGATCCCATATCTTCCCTTATTCCTAGTGCCTGGCTCGACTTGAGCAATTATCCACCAATAGACCACCCGTCTTGGCCTTCAGTCAACTCTCTGACAGGCCTGAGACAAATTCACTTTCTCGCACCTCCTTCCCGACCGACGGCGACTGAAAGTGATGACGAAGTTGGTCAAGATGGTTTATCCAAAATTCCCAATCAGGCCCGGGATCTAGGGAAGAAGACATCCTGATCTATCTATGAGTTTGGGATGTTGGAGATACACGGCGCCGACGCCTGCATTCATACCTTTATTGTTATACGATCAACCCTGCACTGTACCATGCATGTACAATCCATCTTGTTGCGCTTGAATTCTCAATGTGTGTACTGCTACAACTTTAGCCAGTCAATGGAATGTTAGTTCCCACCATGCCACGCCGCCGTCAGCACTGATACAATTCCATCTGCTCCGGTGCATGCGGTGAGAGCCTTCTAAGCTCTAACGTAAAGGTAGCTGATGATAACAAAGTCCTGAGAACAAGTAACGGCTGACATAAACGATTGAATTATATCTTTTAACGTGCCTTGGACCTGGGAATGCTCGTAGGATCCGTTGGTACCTAGTAGCTGTCTTGGTAACGTCTACTTGCTAATTTTACAAGTCGATCGTTCCGACTATGATAGCGGAATAAAGTTCGCCGTACATGGTAGAACCTACTCTCGCGCCTTGTGGTCAAAGACCTTAAAAATAGGTATAGTAGCCGTGTCGATGTTAGGCCCTCTTCGAATTTCTCAACGGTCCAATTGGCTGATAGGATAGTGGATTCCACCAATAGCAAAGGCCTATTGGGACCAGTGCCTTGAACGGCTATGTGTATGAAAGGGGTGAAGCTCTTTGAGAGCAGATATCTTCTCTGGAATAGACATTGAGAAAAGAATTCAGAGTCATGCGCTAGGCAAGTTAATCATCCGGATAAGACGGCGGAGAGAGTTTCAGCAGGCGGTTCGTGAGATCTGTTACAAGTAGTCACTATTAGGGATGGCGTGCTGACAATTACCTACGCTTTTATCGAGTTTTTCAGATAACAGCGCTTCCTTGGTGCTGGCATTTTGGTCTATGATACCGTTTGGTCTTTGCCTAGAGGCGTTCCACCCTAGATGAATAACGTGGGTAACGAATGATAGGGGCATTCCAGTGGAAGAAGGGTACTCAAGACCAGGACCGTATATAGTTCGTCCCTTTCAAAAGGTAAATTGAAGACGTCGCGGGGTCCATCTCCTGAATGTTTGATCCTTTAGTAACAGGGCTGAATACTTAAGCACTCTGTCAGGCTGCATATGACGACAAAGGAGGTTCATAATCAGAATCCTGTGGCTTTCTTTTCCGGCCGCTAGGAAGACAAAGGTATCTAGAGGCTCTGACAAGCAGGGTAAAATTAACAACCGCCCCCAGATTTTGAGATCATGTTCGCCATCGGCGTTTCTGAAACGGGGACCTGAAGAATATACCGAGTAAACGTGGCGACAGCCATATTTTGCATGCCAGTTTCGAATCAGAGTCCCAGGGCAGGATCATCCGGACATATCACTCGCGGTTGAAGGGCATTCAACACCCCAGAATTTTACCCCATGGATATGCCCTTGTGCCACAGGATATTGACAGCCAGACGAAGACATTGTGGATACGACCTGGACTTGATGAATCAAGAGAACAGTGATAGATTGTTGTCGACATAGCGGCGGTAGAATATTGAATGTCGCTGCAGGCTGCGTTCGGCAAAGCAAGAACCGGGAACTCGGCACGATAGATGTGGCCTGCCCTAAAGAGGTAGATGAAAAGGCAGAATAAGCCGGCCTTTACGTTCATCCCCTCACTTTTTTTCTACGCGTCGTGTTTGGTCGTTGCGCGATGCAGTACAGGGTGGGGCCCTCGCAGGAGATGAAGTAATGGTGCAAGGCATAGACTACACCTCCGTATCTCCCTTTTGGTGACTGTCCACGCCAATAGGGCTCGTTAGAGTGGTGCACATTAATTGGGAAATTTGTACTCATTCTACGAACATAGACGCTTTTTTCAATTATTACGGGAATAAAGGCTAGGCAAAGGCGAACGGAAGCTGAGAATATGACTTGAACGATGTCGTTTGAGCTGTACGCGGTCCAGATATCCGGCCACCCCGTTTCTTTTCTCCACTTACCAACTTCGGACCGGCATCCTCATTACTCTTTCCTTCTACTTTCATCTAGACGAGCCCCAGTACAATATGCCCTACAAACTTTCTGCTACTCTTGCTGCTCACACTTCAGATGTCCGTTACCTTTCATTGAGCTCAACAGGCCGACTGATTATTCCCAGGTGCGCGGGGTTGTAGCCCCGACAAACGACCTCGTCTTGTCTGCATCGAGAGATTCTACCGCGATTTCGTGGCAACGTTCTTCATCGTCGTCGTCCTTTGCTCCAGAGTCGGTGTTGCGTGCGGGGTCGCGGTACGTGAACGCGGTGGCATATATCCCACCATCCGTTCAAAACTCGAAGGGTAACTCCCTGCTCGGTCTTTTGAAGGCCATATGCTGAGGCCTTTCACAAGGATATGCGGTTACCGGTGGTCAGGACACCGTAATTAACGTCTTCTCGCTGGATTCTCCGAAGGACGATCCCGATTACACATTGTTAGGTCATTCGGAGAATGTTTGTGCATTGGATGTGTCGGCTGGTGGTACTATCATATCAGGGTCATGGGACAGGTGTGTTACATTAGGCTTCCCGAAATGAAGCCAATCTCACCTTGGTTTAGGACTGCCAAAGTATGGAAATCCTTCCAGTTGGCGTACGAATTGAAAGGACACGAACAATCCGTGTGGGCGGTCCTAGCTGTAGATGAAGAGCAGTTTCTGACAGGTGTGTTCGTTTCAAGTACTCTGGCTCACCCTTCTCATGCCTCCAAATAGCGTCTGCCGATAAAACCATCAAACTGTGGCAACGGCATAAATGCGTCTCCACCTTCACAGGACATCGTGACGCCGTTCGGGGTCTGGCCCTGGTTCCTGACATTGGCTTCGCCTCTTGTTCCAATGATAGGTATAGTCCTCTCTTTGAAGCCGTGGTTGTATTGCTACTGATACCTGTAACAGTGAAATCCGTGTTTGGACACTTGGCGGCGACCTCGTCTATTCATTATCGGGTCATACGTCCTTTGTTTACAGCTTATCTGTCCTACCCAATGGTGATATCGTTTCTGGTGGCGAGGACCGATCGGTTCGCGTGTGGAAAGGTACCATTTTATTCTCCTTCTTTTGGGTCGTCAAGCCTATTCTTTATTTACTTTTAAGACGGGGAATGCGCCCAAGTTATTACACACCCTGCTATATCCGTATGGGCTGTATCTTCAATGCCCAACGGGGACATTGTCAGTGGCTGTAGTGATGGAGTGGTACGCGTCTTCAGTGCCTCCGAAGAGCGCTGGGCATCAGAAGCAGACCTGAAAGTATACGATGGCGCTGTGGCTAGTCAAGCGCTTCCCTCCCAGCAGGTAGGCGACGTGAAGAAGAGCGACCTTCCTGGTCCAGAAGCACTAAGTACTCCAGGTGAGGAGCGTAGTCTTAAAAAATTTACTCTTTATAACCTTGTCGATAAGGTGATGCGCCTGGTAAGGTCAAAATGATCCGAAATGGTGATGTTGTAGAAGCCCATGAGGTACGCCTTTCTATTGGACCTATTCGTGTCTGTGGGTTCTAAGATGGCCTAGTGGGACGCGACTAGTTTCACATGGAAAAAAATTGGAGATGTCGTCGATGCAGTTGGCCAGGGCCGGCGGCAGCTCCATGAAGGCAAGGAATATGACTACGTATTTGACGTTGACATTCAAGACGGGGTGCCTCCTTTGAAGCTCCCTTATAACGCCTCCGGTGAGCACCTTTTTTTTTGATAGATATCACCGGACCGACTTTCCACATAGAAAACCCATATGCTGCTGCCCAACGGTTCCTTGAAAAGAACGACCTATCACTAAACTATATAGATCAGGTAGTGCAATTCATCGAGAAGAATACTTCCGGCGTGAATCTAGGATCCGGCGGAGAGGACTATGTGGACCCCTTTACTGGTAATATCATATTTCTTGATGTCCTGGGACGAAGAAAACTCACCTCGTTACCAGGCGCGTCCCGGTATAGAAGTTCTGCTGCTTCTGTTCCCGCTTCAGGGCCTACATCAGCCTATGTCGATCCTTATACCGGCGCTTCTCGGTATATGGCGAGTTCTTCCACTCCCGCGACGGCTCAACCTGCTTCCTCCTCTACCTACATGGATCCCTTTACTGGCGCGTCAAGATACTCCGGTGCACCACCTCAGAGCGCACCCTCGCCGCCCAAATCGTCGATTCTTCCTGTCGTAAGTACACCGATTGGGCGGTATACTCAAATACTCATCATCTATCAGCCGATTCCCCTGTCGTTCAAGCAGGCCAATGTTTCTGCCATGCAAAGCAAGCTCTTTGAGTTCAATGATAGCCTGAGTCACGAAATTGTTAGTGTACATTGTTCTGCGCCTTCCTGCCTTCAACTGATGGTTTTCAGTCGACTGCCACGTTGGCCATGTACCCTCATGAGATCACGGCTGTTGACGAGCTCTTCGTCTATTTATCAAGCGTGTCACCGGCGTCAACAGGACCCTCATTGATGTCCGCTTCACATGTCGATGCCATCTCACACGTCCTAGAAAGATGGCCTCAGTCGCAGTTGTTCCCTGGTTTGTTTCTAGCTTGCTACCACCCCCTCCATTCCCGCACTGATATAATGTCTTGCTCCTTTTAGTTCTTGACTTAGCTCGCCTCATGGCCGGGTTCTGCCCGGATGTTTTCGCAACTCCCGATGCGAGGAGCCAATTCCTAAAGACTCTACTTAAGGCCGGCGAATGGGACACTCCTTGGGAGGCTCCTTTAAGTAGGGACCGACAGACGAATGCGTCGCTTATTTTGAGGACATTGGCAAATACGCTTCAAGAGAACGCCCAGATAGACGAGACCTGGCCCAACGGGGTATGGCGCAATGGCTGATGATGCGGTGTGCTTTCTTTGACGTGTCCCTTGTTTTAGATATTGCAAGCTTTGGACGTGGTCGATTTCTCTGTATTGGATAAGAGAAATCGGCTCCCGTTGGCTTCCCTTTTGTTCAAGTGCGTAACCTCGTACTCTATCCTATTATTGGTTGTTCTGATGAGGTTGTAGCATCTCCTGCGTTATCCTTCGCACACAACTACCTCCAGACCAGCGTGAGCTCCACATCACCCTGGCACTTCGGGTATGTGCTCCGCAGTTCCGTAGGGACAAGCGTTGATCGTTCTTTTCCAGCTTCTACGCCTTGAGATTAATGAGTCGGAACCTGTTTACCGTGGTCTCGTCGGGCTTGGCAACGTGGTGAGCATTTGAAATGATATCAGTCGGGAGCACTCTTAAACGCGCCAATGGTAGTTGCTTGCATTGAAACGGCGGGGCTCGAGCACCGCTCAATTGAACGCCATCACACCAATCCTCGCTTCCTTGAAAAGCAAGTATCCAGAGGAGCGGGTCGTGAATATAATTCGAGAGATCTCTGCTTTGTGAGATAGGCCTAGGATTCCGGGTCTGTTTATATTTTTCATATTCTTTCCGGGTATTCATGGATTTAGACTCTGGACGATAATAAGATGGCTCTCCTCTTTATGATATCAAGTTTTTTCTTCCTCCAGTTGCCGACTCGTGCTAGGTTTATGTTATGCCTTTCATGGAACGGTTTCGCGGTTTTGTGTCACTTGAAAGATGAGTGTGATATTAAAGATTGAAATATATGGCTACCCTGTATCAAACACGGATTATATTCCTTATATGCGCTAGTCTACTGACGAGGTGATTGTGGTTGTGGTTTCGGGTGATGGGAATTGGCGTGTATCTAGTGCTGAATGGGGTTTGGTACGGAACAAAGCCTATTGTTTTGAGGGCGTAGCTTACGACTTAGCGCCATTCTATTTTCATCTGAGGCAAGACATCCGACAATGATCTCTCCGTTCGCTCCCTGGTTTGGGAATCCCCGTTCTATTCGGAGGACGAATGTCGCGACGCCTAGGAGGGAGATGGATCTATATATGTTGCCGCCCCGCCCCGTGAAGAGGCGGTGTACGACATATAAGGTGCGCCGTAATCACTAGTCTGCTTTTGTAGTCTTCCAGTGCTCATGGGATGAACGACAGCTACATGACTGAGGATCTGTATGGCGGCAGAATTTTGATATGTTACAGTGTCGTTCCGATTTGCGCCCCCTTCTGAGCTTCGGGCCTTGACGCATGAAGATTCGGGGTGCCAGCACTGGCCAGCCTTGGCTCCTAGTGGCGTCGAAGAAGCATAGTGATATTCCTGGGGTATATGCATTAAGAGGAAGATTGTTCGTGGTGATCTGATTGCAATGTCAACGCTTCTTACTGACGTGGACCGTATACTGCAGAAACAGAGAAATCAAAGAGTGCCCTCCAGACTTGCTATGATGACGCTGTAAACTTCAAATTTGTCAGATAATAGGTCGCTGACTACTTAGAGCCATCTAAACCGAACCCAGCACAACATGGACACGGTATTCAGCTTCTAATTTCTCTGGGACTTCGGGTATGTATGTTTACAAGGTTTGCCCGCTAAAAATCCCTAGGGCGTCTCCGCAACGGTCGAAGGCGCGGGACCCTTCTTCGATTTTGCACCCCCCTTCGCTTTCGCATTCTCATTTCCAACACTATTCCCACCAGAGACGCCAACGTACTGGTATTTCCGCGAATCGATGGTGAACGTGACAGGGCCCTAAATACAAAGTTTAACGCCTCCGAAAGTAAGAATTAGCGCAAAGGATCTTTACGTCGTTTGTGAGGCTGACGTTCATCATTGCCCCAAATTTCCCATCTGAAATAAATGGGTCAAGGTCGGAATATTGAGATGCTGACTCGATAGATGGGATGTACCTTTGATTCTTTCTGGGACATAGGCCTCCCGGAGCATATCCAAAAAAGTGCCGTACAGTTCGCGAGCTGGATCTGCAGACTACACAAAGACAATTGTCAACTCGGGTCCTTCGGGGATTTGCACCCCGACACATCACGAACCATTGCAAGATGAAAATCAGGTTTATCTTTGGTAGTATTTGCCAGTAATGTGAACTGCGAAACGCATAAAATTTCCCCTTCGATATCTTTCACGCTGGCCTTCCACATCTTCTTTGGATCTGTCGGATCTGAAAAAACCCGTAGGGCCAAACTGGGCAAGTTCAAGTCATCGAACAAGTGGTCACAAGACGAGGGCTTGTGGCAGACCTTCGAGGGAAAAATCGAGCGAACGGCGCAAGTTCGGAATTTATTGATTCGTGAATGTATACCGAAGAAGTGCACACACATTTTTTTAATCGTGGAAGAGACGTCGGAGGCAGTATCATCTGTTCTGCATTGAATCAAGGATGGCAAACAGCGAGGGCCAGTGGTGGGTAACAGACCTGCGCCTATACCCACTAGGACCATCAAACCTCGAGATATTTTAGAAACGATGTCGTCGTCAACTAGAAGGAACGTGACGGCAAAAGGATCATACACTCGGAAGGAAATGATTACCTGTAACCGACGCCGAGGACACACGCTGTATAACGGCCCGCATCGAGGAATGACAGCCAATTGAGAGGTAATGGTTTGAAAGCAAGCGCCAAGCTGTCGAATTGCCAATTCCAATTCAGAACGCGTCAGTGGCTGTGCCTGCCACTCCCCTGCTTTCCGTCAGAACTCGAAGATGACCGATACAGTGGTGTTTGAAACAAGCTTAGGAGACATACAGTTCGAACTGTACTTTGATCATGCGCCCAAGGTACGTCTCTCGCGCTCTCCTCCTGCTCTGGTACTTCTCCCAGCTCGAAGACATGCAAAAACTTTGCAGAGCTCGCCAGGCGTGGGTACTACAATGGGGTCACATTCCACCGAATCGTCTCCGTGCGTAACTAGGATAATGTTGCTGCCGACTCTCGCTGACCCTGTCGTTACCCGCAGGACTTCATGATCCAAGGAGGAGATCCGACGGGAACAGGACGCGGGGGAACGAGCATCTATGGCCAAAAGTTGTGCGTGCGAACTCCTGGTATCACCGCGGAGTCCCGTCTGACTTCGCAGCAGCGAGGATGAAATACATCCGGAGCTGAGGTTTACTGGCGCCGGAATACTTGCGATGGCGAATTCAGGACCGAATACCAATGGTCGGTAATGGTGGGACTTGTCTCTCAAGTTGGGGTGCTGACTTGGTCTGCAGGTTCTCAGTTCTTTATAACACTAGGGCCCACTCCGTACTTGGATAGTAAGCATACTATCTTTGGAAGAGTTAGCTCCGGAATGAGGGTAGTTCAACGTCTGGGGGCAGTAGCAGTTGATGCGCAAGATCGGTATGTTTTTCTCTTTGCTGGTCACGAAGCCTTATTTGCTGAATATGTCAACCTTAGGCCACGAGAAGACGTGAAAATTCACAAAGTCCGGGTCGTTTAAAAACTCAATGCTGATGATCTTGGCCATGATTAGCTGCTTCCAGGGTTGGCCGTTTGGGCACACCGCTCCGTCGCCGTGTATTCGACCATTGTACACGTGTATACGAATGATGCTTCGCTGCTAATTCCGAGATCTTGTAGCCAATTTTCACATATCACTGTATTTTTCAAACAACGCTCGTGAATCTTAGTAACCATCCGTGGTATTGAGACATAGAAAACACAAAAGAGAGATCCTGGCCAATGGTAGCAGTACATTACGTGAAGAGCAATGGGGGTAACGGGTAAAACTTGCAATCCCAACAAGTAGACTATATATGTATCAAAATTATACGGACAAGCCGGCAAAACTACCATGTCGGGAGGCAAAAGTACTCTAAGGAAGACGAAAAGAAAGAGTACTAACTGACTGAAGGTCGTGTCATTATCGTCGTCGCGTTCCATGAGTTCGTACCCGAGGACGGCTTGGTCCCTCGTTCGAGTGATTCGCAACCAAAGAAGAGGTGGCGCTTCGGCGGGACGACAGGTGCCCTTTACTAGAAGAGCTCGTCGCAGTCACCGACGCCCACCTCGAGGCTTGAACCCCGTCCACCTCCTCATCATCCGACACATGTGCGAGGTTTCCTTCAGCCTCTTTGGCGGCACCTCGGCGGTGACGTCGAGTGAATGTAGAATGGGTGTCCGGCTCGTCGTCAATCTCAATGTCCCCGACAGACTCGCTCTCCGAAGGTATCAAATCTTGGTCCATGGCATCTACATCGGCCTGCTCCTGCTCGTCATCTTCGTCTTCCATCTCGCTGGCACCCCGCACACTGAACATCCCTTCCCCGTCGTCTTCTTCATCGTCAGTGAAGTCTTCATCATACGTCCAGTTAGGAGGCTCCCCAATCCAGTCCTCATCGTCGGGCCTCCCAAAGTCCCAAACATCGAGCACTGTGGTGTCATTCCGGTTGCTTGCAGCGACACACCAGCGGCCTTCGAAGACCACCTGCCACACGCCTGTAATCCCCGTCAGTAGGTCTCTTACGACAGTACCGTCGCGAACGTTCCACATCTTTAGCGTTCCATCAGACCCGCTGAGAACTTTGAACTCGTCATGCTGGAAACAAGTGATAGCCCCGGTATGAGCGGCGAGAGTGTGCTTCAGTTCGCCAGTGTCCGGGTCCCAGATACGTAGCGTCGAATCAGCGGCTGCAGATACGAGATAGGAAGGCGACAGTCCCAAAAGACCGACTAGCGAAGTATGTCCGGTCAAGGTGTGTTCACATTGTCCTGTCTGCAGATTCCACACGCGGACGGTTCCGTCCATAGAACCCGAGCACGCCTGGTTGCGTGTTGGGTCAAGGACGACGCTGTAAACTACAAGAAGGCTTTGTAAATATAATCAAATAGAAAGTTATGCACATACGAACCTTTCTGAGTGTGACCCGTCAGGACAAATTTGCACTCTCCGGTGACTATATCCCAGATACGAACACTACAATCATAGCTTCCGGAAACCAGCGTACGACCTCTGGCCGCGAGGGCTCGTACGGCTTGATCATGGCCCTCAAGGTGTAATCTATGGTATGGATTTTCTTCGGCATCCTGAGGGTAAGTGACGTCAGAACGTAATACAGTGGCATGCAGTCCTAACGACTTACACAAACATCCGCAGGATCTAGGTCTGCATCTTCGGAGCCGTAACAACGATACTCAGGTTCGCCTGGCTTCGGAAGTGTCCACACCCTCAAAGAGTGATCCCTACTTCCTGTGACGATGACAGGTCGCTTGGGCCACTTCTCCTTCGTTATGGCTCCAGACTCTTGTTTCACGTCTACCCACTCCGGTTTTACTATGGCAAGGCACCGTACAGTGCTGGTATGACCGCCAAAAACGTGCGTACAACGACCAGTCGTTAAGTCCCAGATCCTCACCGTACGGTCCGTCGATCCACTAACAAGAATGTCCTTGGTCGCGGCCAGCGCCCATACCCCTCCTTCATGACCATCAAGTGAGCGAAGTAGATCACCGGTCATAGGGCAGTACACGTGAATAGAATGGTCGTCCGAGGCAGATATGATACGCCCATGGGAAAATATCAAGCAGGTGACAACAGATGAGCCATGCGCAAAGAAAGATCGGTGCTTGGGTTCAGAATTTTGAACCCATCGCGTGCGAGTTAAATGGCGAGACTTGAAGAGTATTTTGTAAGGGTGGGGAAGGGGCAACGCAGGGGATATGCCGTTGTATTCCCGCTGCCGACGGGTAAGAATAGCCTTTGCAAAAGCATTTTCAGACTCCCCACCGAACCATATATTTGTGGTTTTAAGCAGGTCGCGCCAAAGCACAGGATCAGAATCTATTATAGCTTGCCAGGGTCTGGATACGCGTGATGCACGAGCCAGCGCTTCATAAGGGAGGAAACTTAGAATTAGAGAGACAAGCTCTGCGGGTAGAAGAGTGAGGAAGTCGCGAGCTAATGTGGGGGTCAGAACGGAATGCAAGGTGCGCAGGACAGGTAGGGGTGAGTGGCGGAGGAGGGTCAAGAGGAAATGAGACTGTAGGGGAGCAGGTAAACTTGTGAAATGTGTCACTAGAGACGGCAGAGTGAGGAGAGTTGTTAATGACAAATCCGGCTGCAGAGGCGCCTGCGGTAGTGGCGAAGACGTGCCACTAGGCGGTGCCGACGGCCATATTGTTTCTGGGGGAGGCGAGCCATGAGGTGAAGGTAAGGGCGAAGGCGGCGCGGCAGCATTCATTGTCGAGATGGGAGGCAGCCCACCTGATCTCGCCTTTTTCCTTGGTGGCGGTGGACTTGAATCCATGTCCGCAGTGGATTCTACACCTTCCAGCATGCCTTCACCAGCATGCGACCGCTTTTTGCCATAACGCTCAAGGGCTTCTGCGAGGCCGACGACGGTGGACTGTTCTGCATCTTCATCGCGTCTCAGCATGCGCCATCCATTGCCTGAAGCAAGCTCCTGCTCTTCTTGCATCTCATGATCACCGTCATCACCGTCGCGAAAAGTTGCGCGCGCGCCACCAGGAAACGTCAAGGGAAAGTGCCGGAGCGATTGAGGGAGAGTTGCATGAAGTAAAGGGTAGTTCTTCGGATCTTTGGGCGAAGACGGAGGTGGCAGCGGAGGCAGATGTATTGGCGCATACGTCGTCGTGGTCGTTGTCGTTGTCACCACGCTAGTAAGCTGTCAGTAGGCTACGGTGTGGTTAATTGGAAAGATACATACGTCGTCGTGTTCACTGACGGCTGTAAGACGAGCAAAGGACGTTGCGGAGGGCTCATCGCGGAGAATAATGATGGTAAGAGTCCAAACGCCGAAGGAGCACAGAAGTACACTACAAGCTTGTATGTTCCAAATGTAGCGGCGGAGTTTGAATCATCAGGTCACCTGACCGGAGCATTGTTGGTTGTCCGGGACAATGTCCGACCGGCAACCAAGCCCGATATTCTCCGAGTATTCGGATCGTACGTCCGAATGTCCACTTCGGTTACGACCATGACATGGTACTCTCGATTCATGGTCTTAGCCACATCTCGTTATTTACAAGCTTAATATCGGAACCCATCGCTACGCCCTTGCATTCTCCACGACTCGGTGGTGAGTTCGAAGTCAAGTTTACGATTTACTTTCACTGACAATCCACTGTCATCTCCAGAGCCCTATAGTCCTACAGTTGTATCTTATGACGGCGCTCTGTTCTTCTCCTCTTCCTCTGAGCGTTAGGGGACTACTCTCACGTTCTTCCAACCTCTGGAAAGCCTGTGTGCTGGTGGTAAAATCTATCCAGTTCAGCACAGTCTGAAGTATCCTCGGCCAATCTTTGGTGTGCGTTTCATGGTCCTGGAACACCTGACCCTTTCTGTTGACATGGTCACTCTCTCCTGGCAGATAAATGACGCCGCATTCCGCGCCGCGGATATTATCACACAATTGTGCTTCCTCATTGATCTCTCGACAGGATGCGTCTTGGCCACTCACCAGGTGACGACTCTGTCATTTTCTCTGCATCAGAGCGCTATCTGTCCTTGGCGCCTTTTGTTTTTGACATCGGTTCCGTCTTGTGGTGACGCGTGGAAACGCTCGGTACCGAGCTCTCTTTGCTTTTAATGGTCAGATTTCCAGCGTGGTTGGTGACCTGTCACTGTTCCTAAGGACTTGGTAGTATTCATTTGCGCCACTGACTCTCTCATGACTCTGTGAAAAGGAGTACAAATGTGGTTTCCCACTGCCCAATCAAAGAGCTTCAAGGAGCAACTCTAAATGTTATCGTTCCATCATTCGTGGTTCGATTAAACTTTGAAGGATTTATGGTCTTTTCTCAAGTGACCTCACCATCTTTCTCCCAAGCTGCGCTTTACTTGCTGGTCATCGACTGATACAACCCTGTATTTTCCCTGTCGAAGCATTTACAATTTCTTTGCACGCTATCTAGGTCCCGTCACAACAACCCTGATATATCTTCTTTCTGCCTCTGCTTGCTACACTGCTCCTTTAGTATGCTCTGGTCTTGGCGCTTCCTGATCATCTGAAAGGGGTGCACTTCTCCGAGTGATTCTCACTATGTTTAAGAGTCTCAAGGGTTTTCAGCGCATCGAATTGGTGGAATCAATAAACAATAACACTTGGCAGACTATCCCACCAATGAAATGATCGGCACCGGACCGCTTCTCTCGCGCCCAGTCAATTCTGGTATCATGTACTCACGATCCGTTCAATTGGACGCTTTTGACTCGTCAAGACGGATCACCACGGGAAAAAACTCTGCAAAAATAATTTTTGGATACGTAAATAGCCAAAGCCTAACCCGATGCAAACGGCACTCATCTTGATACAGGAGAAGATGACTTTTACTCAAAGGCAGGCTGAATGTTGCCGTTCCCAGAACAGAGAACCTAAACCTTCTGACCATCCTTTTTCCTCGGCAGAAACACATTTGTGCCTGCTTTCGAAGTGATTCCCCCGCTGCACAACGTGACATTTGCATGGCTGACGCGATGACTTCTTTATCATGTGCGAGACCGACGAATTCAGTTGAGCTGGCTGGTTGCCACGGATTTAGACGTAAGAGCGACAGTCCCTCGGCATTTACCAGGGCATCCCACCGCCTAGCGCTGGGTGGATAGAAGGAGGTATCAGGACAATTATACATGCCCATTCATAGAGATCAGTCAATGCATTTTGAATACACCAAGACTAAGAACCTTAAAATTCACACCGATCACCGACTACAGTCATTTCTGTACCCGGGGGTGTGAGCTGAAGATGAGAAGCGAAGACGGGTTTCGAAGGAGCGCATATTGCAGAGTCCCGCTTAGAATACAGTTGTATGAGATGATCCCGAAGAGTAAACTCGGAAGTGACATATAGGGTTACCCCACTATTGAGATCCACATGCCATTTAGAAGGCCGTTTAACGAATGGGACGTCCCCGATAGGAACTATTAGTAGCACTTTCACCGGCCTTGGGCGCATGCATACATGGAGAGAGATACCCACACACAAACATTGCACGGCCGAGAGCAACAAAAACAAGTACAGAAATCCGACGTCATCGCCGGCCGAGGAAATGATTTTATGAGATCGAAGATAATTATCCATTTTGGTGTTCGCGCGAGTTGCGGGGTGAGCCGTGGTTGGTGTGTATGTGGTGTGTATGTGATATCACCATTCATTGGCTACATGGCAACACAACGCCACTACAAGGAGGCTTTCTAACCTGGGGAAAAAGTGATAAGCACCGAACGTTCATCACGAAAAATCCTGTCCGCATCCCACCATTACTCACCCACCACATGACGGGATAATGGCGACAAGAAATGAGCTACTTGCCAAAAAACCAATCTCCCATGAAGGTGACTCTGAAGCCGCGGCAGGACAATGATCGGCGTCAGATACCTTCAGTATGTACTGGGAATCAGGCACCGGAGCTTTCTCGTCAGCTCGAATCATTTGCTCATTTGAATTCTTATTCTTATCAAGGAATACCTAGTTCCGAGAACTGTTTAAAGGCATTCCGACTTGGATGCTCGGAGACATTAGAAATGCCCTGTATTTGGACACAGCGTGCATGTGGTCATTTCCGAGTTCACAATGTGTCCCATATAGGGTTCTGGCGACCCCGACCTTCAGACAGCGCAGTTCATCCATTGTGGTTCGTGACAAAAATACCGTGGAATCCACTGCCCTCCAGCGAGGCGCGCATCAGAGTACGAGCGCCGGAAAATACTCGAAATTTTGTGGCAGGGTATGGCCGCCATGAGAAAAAAGCGTTGTAACGACGGGTGGTAAGTCACATCCATATTGACGCGTTGACGATGCCGAAATTAATTTGTGTCTGGGCAGTTGAATTGCCTAGTACGCAAGCGCTCCCGCGATCGGAAAATGGCCTGTGTGCTAGATAATGCCCGGCCAAAAATCGAACTGAATCGAACGGCTTACAATGAAGATAGTCATTGGATGGCGGTGACACCATAAAGGTACTTACTCCAGGCACCTGCGGCGTTATTGGCTGTTCCATGAGATACTGTAAGAGCCTGTGGAACGCCTGTATGTGACTGGACCAAGCAGGTATTGTAGCCGTGAGACTGTCGAACCGAGTTGAAAATAACACTCAGAGCTGATATCAGGACCACAAGGCAAGGAACCCCATCGTTGTTAGTGTCGAAAAGAAGCCAGGAGTCATACAGAGATACGCAGCCGAGATTGCGCAACCCCACTTATGGATATGAGTCCTGTGAATCCCAAGCACTCGTCAATTGGAATTCTTAGACTATGCTCGGATTCCAATAGCATGCCTAGGAATCGAGAGAGATAATCAATACTGGTACAAAGACACATAGCCTTACATTCTGTGCACTTGAGTAAGAAGGTTAAGGTGCCACATGGGGGAGGAGAGTAAGATATCGACCCGTGAGAGGAATGGAGGCTTTCCCCACCGCTCATACTTCGACAAACAGAGGATAGGATTCAACTGGCTTGCCATTGAGCGATAAAGAGGGAGGCCCATGCCGCAGTAACAATTCGCATGCCTTAGAAACCATTACAGGCGTTATTACTGACAAGGGAGCAAAAGCGTCCCTATACACGCCATATTCTTATCACCCGGTTGACATGAGAGACGTCATCCTGGAAACAAGTGAAAGAAGATAGCAAGGAGGACATAAAGCGATGGCTGTACAAGCCGAACCTCTGCCAGATGCCAAGGATCAGTGTTTGATGGAGAGACAGAGCGGCATCAGCGCACCAGGGAACACCGCATGTACATGAGAAGCTTTAAACTTACGGTCTTTATAATCCAAGTAGTTCGGTTGAGCCTTCACGGGAACATAAAAATCCCTTTGCGATTTTTAGCCGAGGGGTGACAGTTCACGGATTGGGAAGAAGTTGAGCGTCGGGGATATATGGCCTTGTGCAGAGAATAATTGAGCGTTAAAGACCCCTTTTTACAGGCAGCGTTTCAGCGCTGAGGGGTTCGACAAAAGGTACCGTATCACCAAGAAAGTAGCTCCGAATTCAAGAGACACGCGTGGAGTAATGTAAAGACAGATAGTCTGTGAGAGAGACTTTATCACGAATGCGCCTTCGGATATGCGGATTGCCTTACCGCGGCGGTGCAGTGATCATGGGCACAAGGTCATAGCGAGATCTGGAAAACTGTAAAAATAGGACACTCTGGGGACGATCGTATATAGACTGCTCTTTTTGAGTCTCGGTTGCGCAGCACGTCAACGAAGGATAGAACATTTGACACATCCTTCGCCATTGAGGAAAATCCCAGTTGCTGAAGATCAGGGCACGGCATCTAAGTGCACGGCTTCGACCGAATCAACCTTACAATGAAAACGAGCGACATTCGTCACAAGTCGTAAAATTGAATACGAAGCCGTGGACAAAATTAAGGCCTTAAACGGCAGTGCCTATGTGAGCTATTGAAAAGCAAATTCAGCGGGGATATCAGTTCGAGCTGGTCTTTGCGACGGAGAAACGAGTGCTCACGGGAGGCATGAACATGGAAATTCTGTATAGCAGAGGCCGGGGTCCACCAGGGCAATCTGACGACTAGTGGAAGGTTTCATGAAGTCGTGTACCAGAGTATTGGGATACAGAGACACGGAAAACTCGACCACGGTAACTTGATACCGAGACACAGCAAAGCCACGGTGGACCTAGCATAGTAAGCAGACTTTGGTGGTTCCTTGTGTAAACGTTTTCAAACCATAGGGTGACGAGCAGGATGGCCGACCCACGGAGGGGCAATATTTTGAGCCAGTCAAACGGAACCCAGAGAACAGGTAAGGAGCTCCACTCCCATCAGTCCGAAAGAGCGGGAACGTAAGAAACATGGCACGTAGTTTATGCTGCACGTACATGAGATTATCTGAGGCTGTATTCCTTCGAGACGGAGCCTGTTCCTGGGTGCTGTATTGCTTAAAGTAGCACAGTTGATGTCGACACCCGAGACGGCACAAATAGACGTGGAAAGGCGAATCCAGAGACTAAATAGAGGAACCGGCAGAGGTTTTGTAGGTAAAAGGACGTTCTGTACACCTTTCGCGTCAAAAAGCGGTGTGCCTTGGTGAACCAAGTTTGGGTGGGGACTGATGGTAATAGTGCCGTAAGCTATAATGACAAAGAAGCAAAGTAGTCATCAGTACTGCCGTGATTACTGCCAAGGAGGAATCCGTGGAAGACCAGGTCAGAATTTCGTAGCCTGGTCCGTACCAGTATAGCACACCTGACGGCGGTCTGACGGTCGGCCCTGGTCGTTCATTTTGTTACTAGTTTTGGAATTTGAAGGACCGCGACCAGCTGACCATTCGATCAGAAGAAAAATGGGTCATGCGTGACGGCGTGACAGGGATAACTTTGAGGAAACCCCACACCCCCCGCCAGCATACGGTGAACGTATTATCGGGCACTGCGAGGAAACTGTAATCGTTTATTTTACTGGAGGATAGCCGGTAGATTACTGATATCCGTTCTCACAGCTGTATAGAGCCGTGGTGCTATCAGAGGCCTCAATCTGTGCTTAGATCTTCCTTTGGGCACCGTGTACGAGTTTCTCTATACGTGGAAGATACGACGGATCCTGAGGGACACGCTTCTCTTTTTCAGTTACCTCCATTACGGGTTGCTGGTTCTCAGTCTATTCCAGCGCCACGCGCACCAAACTGGCCTCCCATCAACCTTGACAAGGTCCAATAGTCATCTCCACACGTGAGTCTATCCAATTCTCTTTTAAATTCTCAACAGATTACTTTTCAATGGACCTCCTTTTTCCTCACAATGCCGGTACAGACTTACTCGTACTCGTCGTACTACCATTCGCCTCACCAGTATTCGTTGCCCTATTCTGACCATGTTCCTCTATCACCACAGGATTATTCAATGTCCTCGCCTGAGCAGTCACTCTCCATGCAGCCACCTTCTTCCCCATCGATACCAATTGATCCTGCTCTAGCTTTGTACCCTCCGTACTACACAAACTACTCTCAGCCGCCGCAACATCTTCCCCCCCACCTTTCTCTGCCTTCAAACTACTCTTCGCCTTCGTCACAGGGATCTGACACCATTGGAACCCCCCCAACTGAACATATGTTTCCCACATCATCCAACTCCAACGGCAAGAGGCCAGCTCCGTCTGGCAACGATTCCAGGAAAAAGGCGCGCAAAGACGATGATTCCGATGTTCGTAGCCCAACTGCAGAGAAGGAAGAGAAGGCAAAACCCACGAGAGGATCTCGGTATGTATCTTCTAGTCTTTCGAACCCTCTCTGATTCTTGTTTAAGTGCCTGCACCGTATGTCGCCGACTGAAAATGAAGTGTGTCGGTGCGGAGCAAGGACCTCCTTGCAAGCGTTGCCAGACCGGCAACCACGAATGTATCTTCGAAGAATCCAACAGGGGTAAAAGATCATCCAAGTCCGTCTTACTCATCCATACCCTTGCAAACGACTCACTATCTCCGCAGAAAACACGAACTGCTGACGAGATCAATCAGGAAAATGGAGCGGACGTTAGACACTGTTCTCAAGTCGATCGGTAATCCGTCCATTGCCTCGGGGATGCTATCGCGCTCTCCGTCGCCTAGTCCTGCAACGGCAACGACGCAGGCATTAATCGCAGCATCTCCTCCCCATTCGCCTGCATCATATCATCGTCATATGCCGGGGTCACCGAAACTTCACTCTTTACCTGATAATGCCTTGAATCCTCTTGGTCTCTTGGCGGAGGCTAGTCTCGCCAATCGTCGCACTCAAGGGCATCCTAGTGGTATGACTGCGAGGGGTTCCGAGGCGAACGGAACGCCGATGCTTGGTGTTGCAAGTGATAATTATTTCAAACCCGGTATGAACAATACCAGCGCTTTAAACCAGGCACTTACAGTTCCATAGGTCCGATGACGATTCTGCCACTTCGTCGTCTCTATATTGAACGCCAAGTCCAACCCGAAATGCTTAGCTTCGTCTCTACAAACGAAGTGGTCAAACTGTTTGCAATGTTCGTTTTTTCATTGCATTTTGGAGGCGCCGTTTCTCATCCTATCTTCTGTCGCCTCTAGTTACTTTGACCATATGAATGTGAGTGTGGTTTAAAGCAGCTCTGAGAGTTCCATTCAACGTTACATTTAGATGCACACAAATCTCTTGGATAAGAATTTTCATACCCCGTCGCTCGTGTGTTCTCGGTCGCCGTTCCTACTGACCACTAGTAAGTCTCTGAATGTCAAAACCGCAACACCTACTGAGGCGCGTCTAGTCTGTGCTATATCAAGCAAATTCTATACCGAGAAGCCCGACCTGCACCCACGGCTCAATGAGCTTGCTAAGAAGCTGGCATTCAGTGTTCCAGCCCATGGATATAAGTCTCTAGAGATTGTTCAAGCGTATTTACTTCTCACCCTCTGGGGCTGTGGTGCTGTCGAACGTTTCGAACAAGATAAGACCTGGCTTCTTTTAGGGATGGCCATCAGGTTCGTCTCTCATGATCATATCGTATTTTTGGCATGCTGACCTCCCACTAGAATGGCCACAGACTTGAACTTACACCGGAAAACCACGATTTCCACTCAAGACGGCCAAGATGCCGGAGCGCGCGAAAGCGAGGTTCATAACCGAGAACGAACGTGGATATTCTGCTTTTGTCTCGACAGAAGCTTCAGTGCGCAAATGGGTAAACCTTATTCAATCAAAGAAGAGTGAGTGTCAACGATAAGGGGTCAACTCTTGTTCCTGACAGTTTCCGTCCTGTGCTAGTTTTATCATTCGAAATGTCGATAAATGGTGTAGTTTCCCCTGTGCCGTGCCGTCCGATGCGGCATTGGCTGCATACGCTGTTCGTCCTCGTTTTTCGCCACTTTGAAATTTGCTCATGTTATTTGCGTACAGGAACTGCAGGCGATACTATCTCGCAGTCTCGATTTCCTGTATTCCAACACTGAGTCTGGTAACGGACTGCATACAACCTTGGACTACTTGTTGATCGTCCGGACTTTCGAGGACCAAATATTTACTTCCAGGCGGAAATGGATTGCTAGTTCTGAGGCAACCGATGGTAAGATTTGTCTCCTTAAGGATTAGCGACTGTACTGATTGTCTCCTTCGATAGACAAGGTTCCCATTGAACATGAATACAAAGCCAGAATTTCCGAGTTCTACTACAACTACACTCTGCTGGTTCTGAATTCATTCGGCTTGCAAAACGCCATTGAATCTGCACCTCTCAATGTAGGGCACTTCTTTGCAAGAGTCCATACGTCCGCAATCAATTGCGCTACAATTGTCCGCGATCATCTGGGTCCAAACGGTTTCATGAAATATTCCCCCGACTCTCATAGTGTTCAAACCTCCTACGCGGTACTCAGCTTGCTCAAGGTCTGCCTTTCCTTTTCGTCTTTTTCAACTACTAGACTAATATCAATATTCATAGTTGGTTCGCCCAGAATTCTCAGCATATTTGGAGGACGAACAAAAGACTCTCACATTATGTCATGACGTCGCGGATATGCTAGAGAAGGTCTCCGTCAGCCCACACCACACCACTGCCCTATATGGTGGATTTTTGAAGGCACTCATCACGGCAAAAATGGAAGCCTCGAATGGTGACGGGCATCATTCAGCATCTACCATTGCCGCGAAACAACAGCAGACGCAGAACAACGGTCCTCCGCCGAGTTACTCTGACCCCTCTTCCTTGCTCGGCGAATTCCGCTTTGACGGTGAGATGGGACCTGCTATGGACATATCCACCTTCCCCCCCACGATGGCGCCTAATCCATCTGAGGAGGATATCCATAATGCGAATGGCATGACCATGGATAGCATATTGAGCAGCAACTTTTGGGACAGCGTGTTGGTGCCAGGCAAGTTTTTTCTTTCGCCTGTTGGTCTAACCGGTCTGACGCCTTGAACAGGGTACAATCGCATGGATGGCCTCAGTGGCGGCTTCGTCTTTGGCGCCAATGGGAGCGGACTAATCACCCCCCGAATTGGTCTGTCGCCCTACCATTCTGGCGCCAACACTCCTTTGATGAACGGACACAGTGATTTGACGCAGTTGTCGATCAATGCTGCGTTTGACCAGCAGTCTGACGGTATAACTGTCAAGCTGGACTCGTAGTCTTTCTCCTTTTCATATATCTAGTCGTATTATTATGTTGTTTTGTACGTCGTCGTTTGTACTCTTGTGTACATTAGCTCAAGTCATCCATCAAGCATGTACTGTATCTTATCTTGTATTAGTTCGCTTCACATCTTGCCTCAATCACAACAGATTTTGATGCCAATGACTTGCTGACTGGTCCAGAACTTGAATTTGCGATCCTAGACCTTTGGTCGGCAACAACAATCCCTGAAGTCCCTGGGCAAGCGATCACCAGCTCATAGTTGAAACGATGTTATACAGTATCCAAAGACATCAATGAAACAATAACAACAACAATAATCAAACCGTCTTGTACATAGGTCTTGTCCTTGTTCCGCCAACCTTCTCCAATTTTGACTTCCCTACCTTGCGCTTCAACGCCTTGGTTATCTGGTTCCTCAAATGCATTACATCCAAAACCCAGTCAGTCTTCCGACGCAAAACCTCTCCCTGTTCATGTAGCCTTTGTTCTTCGTCATCAGATAGTAGCTCCACGGATGTACGAGCGCCCTCCTTCCACAGAAGGATCTGTAATATAGCTTCCGGGAGTAATACATTTTGACAGTACTATTGAACATCAATAATAAGCTGGGACTTGGCGACATATGCAAGGCTAACCTCAAATTTTTCCAGCTGGGAGAGCGCCTCGTATCTCTCACATCCGACTTGACGAGGGGGGCCGTCATATGTTTCGTTGGCCACATTCGCCGGTGTAGATTCGCCGTCGCGTTCAACCACCGTATCTCCATTCTATACGAGGGTTAGTATTCTAGGCCGCGGCAGTAAGAAGACGTACAAATGTCTCCTCGGTCGTATGAAGTATACGCTGACTCGTGTTCTGATATGCAGTGAGAAACTGTCGGAAACCATTCAAGAAGAACATACCTGATCAATCAAATCTGTCGGCGGTGCTTCAATGTCTGTATACTGGGAATTGCCATGACGCGGCGTTTGTCTGCCTTCCAGGTCCTCTTCGGGTTCCTACGACAAGGGAATGAGTAGATTGCGTGTCAAGTGCTATTATGACCGACCTCCATATCGACTTCCCCAGTCGAAGGCGCCAGGGAAGATGGTGTAGGCTCTTCCGATGGCGATGTCACAAACGGTTCAGCGGATCCCGGTGACTTGGCCTAGGCACATAGGCAACAAATTTGATACTGAGCACGCATCACTTACTCTGACTGTGAGTGCTTGAGAAGCCCTTTGTGAAGATGCTGGTAGTGCTTCACCGTCTTGCACAATAATGGACAAAGCAGACGAGGGTTTGAGCGGCCCTTCTTCGGCTAGTGAGGTTGGCAGTTTCGAATCCTTCAAGGGTCATGTTGAAGGGCTCAAGCAGGATAGTAAGAGCGCTTACCGCTTCATGATCTACCACAGATGTCTCTTTGTCATCGACATTGTGAGACGCTGCATTGGTGATACCACCGACGGTGGTACCCGTATCTCGAGGCCCTTCATCGACGACATCTGGGTTGTTTTGCGGCGCCTCCGTGTCCTCAGTTGTTGTTACCTCAACTCCGTCGCCGGTTATCCTCTTCGCCACCATCTCGCCACGTAGAGCCCAAGAGAGGAGAAAATGTGTCAATCTCTCAACATCATCTGGGGTAACTGTGCCTCTCTGCCCTGCATTTTGGTTTAGAATCTTTCTGGCCTTCCCTCCCGCCATGAACATGTCATGCGCCTCCATTGTTGGAGGATATGCTTCATTCAGGACGGCTTGCAGGATGGGTTTGGTATAGCAGAATTGTTGACGTATCGAGAGGTAGATGAAGTCTGTGGAAGAAGGCGGTGGGAAAGAAGGGACAGGACTGGGTCCTCTATCGTGTGGCTGCCCCATCCCCATCATGGAGTTTTCGTCATTGCCATCAGAATTGTTTACCGCAGTGCTTTCGAATTCCCCAAGCTAGGAAAAAATAAGCTGCCGAAATATCTTTATAAATGACACGCATACCTTGCATGTGCCAAACTCTTTATCACCCAGACAATGAAACCATGTTCTCGGAATTGTCCGCGTCGCTCCGTCGAGATATAAAACCTTGTACTTTCCCGCTTTTTGAATTCTCGAAACGGGCGGGACGTACTCCAAGACCTTGCCGGGCCAATACGACAAATTCAAGTCCGCCTTTTCTCTCGCAAGTACCAGTTCACCTGGAATTTCAAGTCCCAGATCAGCAGATGGGACGTCCCATAGATTCAGATCTTCTGCCTCGTCGGTATCGGAAATTGAGGTCCTTGCTTGCGTTTTCCTTCTGCTGGGAGAACCAGATGCTGAAGCGTGTGTACCACGGACGCTAAGAGCAAATGCGATATCGGGTAGATTATCATCTTGATCTTCCTCCTCCTCTTTCTCCTCCAACATTTTATGTAGGGCAGCCTGCCATCGTGACCTCATGTCGCCTCTCTCCGTTTTCCGTTTCTTTCTGGGAGAACCATCTAGATCACCGATCACAGAAGGAGGTGAGAAGATGGGTTCATTAAATCGGTTGCGCCCTAAGGAGTCAGTCAAGGATAGAATGTTCTCGGAGCAGGGATGTTCCACGGTAATGCGAGTAAGACGTGGATTCAGGTCGCCGAAGGGTATCAGTGTCAGTCGATGTCCTGCTAAGTGATGCTTCTATACGCGACATCATCGTCTGTACATTGGAAAGCTGTGATTCAACATACCTTTGCAGGCCACCAGACGTATTCTTGCTCATCCTCCTCTTGAAAGACAATCCCCGCGCCACTGACAAGAACCCATACATAATTCCCAAGACCATCGAGAGACCACGGCCTCTCAAACGAGGTCGAAAGTTTGCTCGTAGACGACCAAGATCTTGTTAAAGCCTTCGCCTCGGAACGTTTCGCGTTGTGAAACGACGTAGACTGCTTCACAGGCGTGGCAGGAACAGAGGTTAGAGGAGACTCATCACCATCCGACAAGGTAGAAAACGAGAATGAACGCTTTCTCTTTGACGGCGACGCTATAGATGAGTGGGGCCGGCGAGCTGTTGATGATTCCGGAGCGAATTCTCCCAGACTGTGTGGACGGGCCGATGTCGATGGCATAGACGCAACAGACTTGCCACGACCTCTTTGACTTCCGCCGCCCCTGCCCCCTCCCCTTCCTCGTCCTCTTCGTCGTCGCGATGGTCGTTCAATCTCGTCATCAGAGTTCACAGAAGAGTCGTCCAGCTGTCTCGAGAAACTGGAACTAGCTTTCTTTGCAGCATTTCGTGCTGGGATTATCTTGGTCTTTAAAGGACTGCCATCGGTATTCATCTTGACTTGGGACGGTATGTGTACAACGCCACCATTTGACCCCCAGGTATTCAGAGGCCGCGGTGGTGAGGAGGATGTCGAATACAGTAGATCCCAAAGAGCAGTTTACAGACCACGTCGCTGGTCACAGGTTGTTCTGAATAATAGCAGAAGAATGGAAAGGGAGAGTGGAAAGGGACGGAAAAGCGTTAGCAGTGCTTAGCAGTGGCACGTCGGGTCACAAAAATGTGATTTGTGACCCAGAAGTAAATCCACTGTTGAAAACGCCGAACGGAAGCAAAACGAGGCCAAGCTGAAGGTACGTGTGCTCTGCCTGTATTGGGACACATCTAACCTTCTGACTTCGCGCATGATAGTATCACATCAGAAATGTTGAGGGTTTCTTGTCAAGGACAAGTCAAGATTACTTAGTAGTAGTACAGATAGAAGTACACAAATCTAGATACATTTTTATGCTAGCAAGATAGCCGCGGGGTATACGTTCGGTCAGAGTCCATTCAATGATAATGACGAATCTAATGCGAAACGATGAGAATTTTCCGTGAAGAGAAGAAATAGCCGACATACCTTGATGCCTGCAAGAAGCTCCACATCATACTCCTCTCCCTTGATGAACGTACCGGTGCCGTAGCTTTTAATACGGGCCGTCTCCCATCTGTAATATGTCAGCCGACGTTGCTGCGCACCAAAATGAAAAAACCTTACCCGTCAGTGGTTGGAATTTGGTCGTGGAAAATAACATGACCCTCCTCGTGGACCTTCTTCGACGGGAACAGGTCGAGAGGAATGTCATTAAGGAAGTGGGCGAAATGGAAGACACCGAGCCTGCGTTTGTGATGTTGATCCTCGGGCGGGCTGACGACTAGGCCACGGATAAGTATATGGCAGGTGAGGCAATTACGGATAAAAACCTCGATGCATTGTTCCCTTCAGGATACCGCCGCTCATGAATGATAGCTGATCGCCAATATTGATGACAAGGGCATTGTCTCGGTGTTTGACGTATCGCCATACATTGTCAGGCATGAGGACTTGGAGTGCGGTGATAGGTTGGGAAACGAGCGTGGAAATACTGTTGAAATCCGTATGCCCGTTCAGCATCACACCGTTTGTCTTTGCGGCCTCATCCTTGGTCAGAGGGTCGTAAATCATGTACCGGAGAAGCTGCATGCCCAGCACTATAAGCCCGTGCGTCTCGTTTAAGACAGTGAAACGACATACGTCGTGACCAGTGTTGCCGGCACTATCCTTGTGGAGCTTCCACAGGTAACCTTCTTCTAAACCAAGAACACCGTCGATGAGATTAAGAACACGTCGCAACACTTTTTCCCGGGTCTCCTGCAAGATGAACGCATGAGACAAGGGGTGTTCACGAGAAGTGAGGCCAATGTACATACATCTAGATAAGCTTTGATTTCTGGAACGTAAGGCTGTAAAGGCTTCGGGTGTCGACTGATCGGGTCTATCCTAAGAAAAATAAACTCAGAAGTCATGTATAGCCAAGCAACAATCCGGACTTACTGGCCCAGATAAAAGTTGTAATGCTCTATTCTGTCTCGTACACCGTCCTTGATCTCCCAGTAGTTTTGTAGCTATGACAATCGTAAATTATGATGAAATGTATCAGCGACGAATGAAAGTTACCTTGTAGCCAATAAACGAGCCCTCTTCCTTGATCGGAGCCCTATGTTGCTCCTTCTCCTCTCGCGACACATCGTCAAATGTAAGTTGGCCAATGGAGAACTGACGATTCAACTAAGACATCCCCAATGGATAGCACAGCTAGTAAGTAAACGGTCATGGATATACAGAAACAACAGCACTGACAGTTTCAGGTGAAATGCCGTGGCCCACAACGTAGAAGAAACCATCGCGACTTAGAGCTTTCTCAACAGTCTTGATGAGTTCGTTCTTGTTCGTGTCGTACAGCGAGAGATCCACGGTACGTATGTCGGCCCATTCTACCTCCGCCTCAGTCACTTTTGGTGCCTCCCATCTCGGAAGCGGGGGCGGAGAGGCGAGAGCCGTTTCAGTCACAGTAAGAGTGGCGGACATTCGAGCAAGGTGAATAGGAGTTTTCTATGGTGGTTCACTCAGCATCTCAATGTATTATACCGACCAGTTTGAAATGCCAACTGGCGACTTACTATGCACGTTTCACGCAACATTCTCTGCAAAGCACGCAATCCCAAGCTTCGCGAACCTCAGTTCACGGTAAAACTTTGTAATGGCGTGAAGATGACTTCACACGCCCAGCAAAGCACGAGATTGCTATTTGCGGTAGCTGCGAGACTTCCTGCATTGGCTGAAACTTTGAGTCAGAAGATTCGTAAAGGAAGCATTTCTTACCAGCAGTACATACTACATCCCCTGGATCATCGAGCCCTGCCATCAAAATTCATTTCACTGGTAGCACGCACCCATGCAGTGAAATCCATCACCTGGTCTTCACGACCTCGAGAGGGAGCACGTCATCAGAGTCTGATCTCAGGTAATTCTCCGCCGAACAGCCGCCGGACTTGGCTTGGTCTTAATGAAACCTTCGAGGACATGTACGTACGTGGGCACCGACAATCCTAGAGGCCAGCCGGAGAGATCCTAGGCCTGAGACTCCCTTCCGCCCTGTCACAGTGGCGGATGATGGTGGTCGCTTGCAGTGCTCTGTTCATTAAACACACGTGCATGTTCTTTTGCCTGAATTGGACTCGAAGAGCTACGAGGAGGTTACGCCGCGGTCGAGCCCTTCATCCCCTGGTCTACGGGATGGCTTAAATATTTGCCACATCCTAATTTAAAGTACGCCGTGGCAATTTTAATGTCAAAAAGACGTGGATCGTGATATTCGGAGGTAGGCATATTAAGTAAAGGTTAATAGGACAACAGGTACGGTCGTAACTGAAGATTCATACACTTTTTGATGTTGATGGTGAGTGGGACTTTACAAGAGAAGATGCCGAGGGGTTGAGAACAGTCATGCCGAAAAGAAACGTGTAGGAAGTGGGTTGTAAGAAACCAAAGGTGATAAAGAGATTTGAACGGGCATTATAAAACTTTATAGAATAGATAACCTCGAGGAAGACAATGAGATGTCATCTGGTACTCGATCGATGGGATCGAGTTCCTGTAGAATGGCGGCGGTGGAGGCGGCGACTTGTATGAGTAGAGCCTTTGCCAGAGCTCGTGGATGAAAATGATAAGCGCGGCGCCAGACTGAACAGCCGCTGTAGGAATGGTTTCTTCTGTATCGGACTGGGATACATGGGGGACACGGGGGATTTAGAAGATGAAGGTGATTTCGTGGACGTGGGAGATCTAGAAGACGGGGGAGATCGCGAGGAACCATAAACGGTAGTATCTCCCGGACGCTATAGACGGATGGGTCATGATCACATCATGTGGAGGATATGGATGACTCACAATAACATGCACTTTCTGCTTCCCCGTTGGGATCACATAATACGTGCTCCCGGACTCATCACTCGCCGCAAACGACGGCGCGCGCCTCAGGGGCACAAACCCCGTTCGATGGTGACTTGGTTCTCGGCTGATTTGAACCGCGTTTTCGTCATATGGATACGGAGTTGCATTAGAGGGAGGGTAGTGAGGAGCCTGATGTTTGACCGGAGCCGAATGGCTATATACCATTCCATTGGGACCGACGTTCGGCATGTAGTTGTAGATGACAGGTGGCTGGTAATTGGTGTGAAAGGGACCAGAGGGGGCATAAACAATGGCGGGGGGAGTGCGCTTGGGGGGGTGGGAAACTGAACCATGCCTTGACGGGACTGGCTGAGGCTGCGAAAATTTGACTTGTGGACCCTGCAAAGATGCCATCGATGGAGGATAGAAGGGCACCTGAGGATTAGGAATCGGTGGAGGAGGAGCGTCGATATGTGTTTGTGAGAATGTATTCCTAGGAAGGGAACGCGATCGTGATTGAAGCGAAAGGGGATGTGTTGGTACTTGCTCAGCGGTATACTGGGAAGGCAGGATTTGGATCTCTTCTGGGGATTGGGACGGCAGCCGTTCTACCTGACCATGTCGACTTCGCCCCGAAAGCGACTTAGTACGATGTGAATCGTCGCGCTTTTCCCCATGCCGTGAGCTAGACTTTCGTCCTTTCGCAGCATCACGTTGGGTGTTTGGAATGGGTTCGTCCGGGCGGCCATCTGTAAAGCGTAGCTTCAATCTGGGGGGTACTGAGATGGAGCTCCAGGCGTCGGAAAAAGGTGATCCCGGTATCCTCTCGCTGTCGTCCAACTCGGTCGGTGGCGCATTGGGGGAGTAAAACTCAGCGCCTTCAGTTCCTGCGACCCAACCCGCTACCCGGCTCTGCGAATCTTGGTACTCTTGAATGATCACTGGGTCTGCGGTATAGTGGGACATGCTAGATGTGCCGGGAACGTCGCATGCAGCGACAAAGACTGTAGAGAGACAAGATCGATGAACAAGCTGTTCACGGCAGGGGCCCTTTTATAAGCGAGATGGAAGAAGCGTCTGCCGGCCTTGGCGGAAATGAAGACGGTAAGCTGTTGTGCAGTCTTCACGACGGAAGAAAGAGAAGTTTTGTCCCTGCCTAACAATTTATATCGACTGACCGGAGATCCACGGTTGGCGGCTGATTGAGTCGCAGAAAGAGATTGGACAGCGATCAAGCCTTTTCCTGGGTTATCACCGGGCTATCAACAGATCAGAACGTGTTCCCCTCGAGGCAGACCCCAGAACAAGCCAGATTCGCCGCCACGGGCCCGAATATTCACGCCGTTCAGCATAGAAACTGCGAAGCATACTGTCCTGGCCACGGGGATGCAAGTATCTATGATGGTGGTCAAGTACAGAAAGGTGCAGCACCGCTCCGGTGCCAGCATCGCGGGCGGCACAGCTCCCAGATAGATCACCATTCGGCAGATATCGGCAGGTGATTCGGACCTTTCGGACGAACTCAAAAGTATGCGTCACTCGCCACTCAGGGACCCGGACAGCCTAAGTCTAGTAAACTAGGTGACAGAAGGCCTCAGAAGACACCGACTGAACTCAGATATCACACCAAGAAGATCGCTTATTCCTTTTTTCCTTTCCGCGACCGTTTACCAACCTTTAACTAAAAATAGACTCGTTGACGGCATCGGATATTTTTAATCCGTCGCAGTTTATTACGCTCAAAGTTCAAACGTTCAATGTCGAACACCGTTGGAAGACATCGGCTCAGTTTTGCCATGAAGTATACGAGTAAATATGTCCAACGTGCAGGCTAAGAACGGGCATTGTGTCAGTCAAGAGCGTAATTGAAGCTCAAGCCTCACGCGATCCGAGTCGCAACACGCGGCCGCATTGCCGACCTAAAAAGGAGTTTCAAATGCTTGTAAACAAAAAGGTTTGCAACGTGCTATTACGGTTCGAAAAAGCGCGTAACACATGGAAACCAATAGATAATGAGCGACGTGAATAAGGAGGGACAAGAAATTTACGGTGAATCAAAACATCATTCAACTACAACACCGACACAAGGCCCAAAAGCACTCCAATGGCTCCCAGAACCGTCTTCGATGAAGCGGAAATAGCGCTACTCGAGTTTGAGTGGGTCGACGAGGCGGCGGAGCTCGTAGCAGTTCCGCTGGAGCTGCCAGACCCGGCCTTGGCTGTCGAGGAAGACCCAGACTTTGCCGTCGAGGAGGTCCCAGTGGCGACGGAGCCGGCCGCTGTTTCCGTTGCCCCACCTTCAACCCCAAATGCAGACACAGTCTCTGTTTCCAAGATCGTAACACCGGCAGCTTCACCTGAGCATACCGCGACACCGGAAGCGATCGTACATGCGTAGCCGACTGTGAAGGCTGCGGACGCGTCGGGGTCGACATAGGTCAGAGAAGCGTAATCTGAGCCTTCGACGAGTGTGGCTTTGGGAGGATGAGCAATAACGCAAGGGGGAAAAGCAGAGGAACGAGTACCTGTGCCAACAAATTGGGTATCAGTAGCATCAGTTGCGGGTTGAATGATAAAGGTAGTGTGGCCATCAGCCACACCAGCAACTTCGACACTCAAAGCTTGAGCATCGAAGCCGGGAACATAAAGAGAGGTTTGTCCAAGTGCTCCTGATGATCAATGATAAAAATGACAGGTCCCCAAAATTTGATTGGCTCACCTTGGAGGCCCGCGACAGCGACAAAAAAGAGTGATAAACGTTGCATTTTTTTACAGCAAAAGACGGGGAGGGCGAAAAGAGAGGAGATGCCCCTTTGGCAACCGACACAAGGCTTATATACACCGCATCCAGGAACAAGCGCCGAGATACCCAGACCCCTCTCTTTCATATCCAAAATATCCTCAGGTGTCCTCGTAAATATAGACCAGGAAAACCAATGTCAGAAAAGCGGAGACCAATATATCGGGCCTTGATATTTGAACAGCGCAGAAAAAAGTGGAGTGACTGCGCTTCCCCGCGCGCCAATGATACACGTACTCGGAATCTAGGTTTCAAAGAACAACACAAACCCTGCATAATGATAAGATCAGATTAACTCCTTGACGATGTAAAGAAGTAGAGGACTTAGCGATTTAAAGCGCCGAGATCCTCAATTCAGAGCTATTCCCAGCCACACTTTGTGGACGATCGATTGAAGTTGACGATTTGATATCGATCAGTAATAACGTTTGATCAAACCGCATTGGTTTCACGATTTAGAGTTCGCGACGCAACGCTACGCTGGATTTCGTTCGAGCAATGAAGGGTGTGCTAGGGAAAGACTGCATACGAATATACCACAGCAAGGTGCAGCTCGTTCTACAACAGATTCTGTACATGTCGTGCACTACAGCTAGCAACCTGAAGAATTCTCCCGATAGACCCAAAGGCTATTGGAAAAGCTTTTAACGCATGCCGCAATGTGATTTGAAGCGCATGTGCTCAACTCTGCAAAAAAGGCGGTGTCGGGAACGTTGATACGTGAGGATGGTTGGATGACGAAAAAGGACACCTCGGATGAAATGGCGGATATCGGAGATTGTCGGGAACTTAATCTGATACGACACTACCTGGTCAGAGCATCTTATCTGATAAAGACCAGCTATTCTTTCAACTCGACTCCTTTATTCTATCGTGCAGAACCCACAACTTCTTCCCGGCCTTCATGATTTAATGTACGCCTCAGACGCTGAGATCCTTCGTCCTGGCGTGGCCGCAGTTCATCAGGATGGCGTCAAGGAAATAATCCTCCAGATCCGTTACCAAAGGCACTTGAACTTTTTAATTGGGTATGTTCATTTATTACTCCTCAGGTGGTGTTGGCTCAAAGGTATCAGACTGTTGATTCATGTGATTTTTTTCCTCGTCGTCTTTATACGTGGCATCATCATCCGGACACGACTTCAACAATACATATCCTCTTCACGACTAATATCACGACTAAGACCTTCCCGATATCCACGACATCACATACAGGCTTATAATGTTTTCAAGAAATTCGGAATAACCATACCAACTTTTTCCCAACTCGTCGCTATCTCCTCCTTCACCCTCCTCTTGACTTTCCTCTCAGTCTTTGGTTATGGCTTCAGACACCCGAGTAACCCCAAGTATGTCCCGCCTACTGCGTGGTTTATTCGCTATATCGCAACAAGGCTCGGGGTCATGTCTTTTGTCCTTATGCCTTTACTCTTGTTAACCGCGGGTCGGATGAACTTCCTAGTTTGGATGACCCAGTGGTCCTACGACTCGTGGAATATATTTCATCGGTGGATAGGACGACTTGCGCTGGTATACGCAATCGTCCATACGGTGCTTTACCTCGTATATGCACATCTAGTCGGTGTGTAGAACGGTTGTACTTTGAAAGTCTGGAAATGGTGACTTACTTGACATAGGACGATTATGGGTGAATTTCTCAAAGCTATATTGGAATTGTGGCTTTGTCGCTCTCGCGTTGTTTCTCATCCTGTCATCATTACCTTCTGCGAGGTTCATCCGCCGTATGTCCTACGAAGTCTTCTTGGCGGGCCATGTATTATCCACATTCGTATGTCTGGTCGTTCTGTTCTACCACACACTCTGGCGGTTCGCCAATGAATGGCTGTACATCACCATCCTCTATTGGGTCATCGACAGACTCTGCCGTGCATTCAAGGTCACCAGCCTTCTCCCTCTCTGCGGAACTCTAACAGATTATGGAACGATCATGAGACTTGATGTCTACATTCCAAAGGATGTCAGAATTCGCCCAGGACAATTCGCTCACCTCCGTTTCCCAGAAGTGAGGTCCATGGAAAGTCATCCCTTTTCCATCGCCGCAAGTGATCATCATGACAGCGTCGAGGGCATTTATAAACAGGGAAACAGGACTCATGATACGGAATGGAGTCCCCTTATTCCGTCGGAAGAACGGAATGAGGAATGTTCGACGCACCAAGCCGTTTCGTTCATCATTCGTCCGTATGACGGAATGACTCGGTCTCTGTACGAGCTCTTCACAGCGAAGCAGAGCATCGATAGATCAATTCCCATAAAGGTTTATATGGAAGGACCATACGGACACGAACACGACCTTAGAGAATATACTTCTGTTTTGTTGCTGGCAGGCGGTGTCGGAATCAGCTTCACACTCCCTTACCTCTTAAATTGGTCGACCATTCTATCATCACAAGACCGCAAGCCAGAATTACGAGCGGTATGGATCGTCAGGTCTCTGATGGAAGTAGATAGTGTTTTGGACCTTCTGGATGGTCTTGATGACGGGGTCAGGGAATCAGTCGAGATATGGTATACCGGTCAGGAGGGAGATTTGAGCGTCCATGCGGAAGCCTCCGCAGCTCCATCTCTCTGGGTACCGTGGATACCTAGAGTACGCTTTGGGCGACCGCGCATGGAGGACCTTATCTCTCAAGCTCTAAGCGTTGATGGGATTGATGTGGCGTCGCCATCTTTGGGTCTTTTAGGTAAATTGAGTTTGGCTTCTTACAGGGTCTCGCGCGTGCTTACAGTGTGACGTTCAGCGTGTGGTCCAGGAGGCATGTTGGATCACTGCCGATTCGTGGTAGAGCGGATGAAGTCGTCCACTACAGTGCGTATTCATTACATTGAAGAGGCATCAACTGTCTAGATTTTGTTTCGACCGAGGCCAAGAATAGCTAGAATGGATGTCTTTAGACAGACATGCCTAACTAAACAAGAGACATTCATTGTCCTATTTCGGGACCAACGCTTTCCCAAAAGCTAAAAAAAACATAACAGAAAGATCAAGGAACGGAGTACTGTACTCACGAGCATCGATCAAGCAGATCCTCCGGTGTGGTAAAAGGCAATACCGCGGGATCGCCGGCTTTCGTTTTATTGAATCGCATTTCTACCTGATGACCTTCCTGGAATGAATAACGGGTCCAGTCCGGCGTGATAGTTGGCTCGAATGTCTGATTCGGATCCAAAGATACCACGAAGGCTAAGAAAGACTCAGCAAATGCTTTACCGAAGTCGGAATTGTTGAAGGCGGGAACGCCGTTTGTATTCCTCCTGGAAGAGAATGAGAACGAATTACACCTGCTGTGACAACGCACGTACGAGGGAAAGTAATAAGAAACGTCGCTCCCATGGTCGGCTGGTGGGATTGCGAATTGACCCTGGGTATATTACACTGAATATCACTGCGGTCAGAGAATCGTTGGACTTGCCTTGAATGCCTTTCCTTCGAAAGCGTGAAGCAAGAGATAAGTAGGGCAAATGAATATGGCTGTCGCCACGAGGTTAGGTAAAACCCTTATTTACAAAGGTTGCACACATACACTCTCCCATTATGGCGGTGACCTGCTCGATTGGAGTCCCAAGGCTGGAATACTTTGTAACGGCTGTGTCGCGATTTTGGTCACTCAAGTTCGGAAATAGCTGCGTCAGATATTCAGGAACTTGAACGGTGCCTGCAGTGCTTGAGTTGACGAATACTGCCCCCTCATTTGCATTTGTGATGGACATGAGAACCTCCTTGAAAGAAGACTAGACGTCAACTAAACCAAAAAGAAGTGACTGTTGACTTACTCCATTAACTTTTCCATCGCTCAAAGCTAGCGTCGGGCGTTGCTTTATGAAATCGCCATCAACAACTGGCACAAATACGAAGGTACCGAAAAATCCGCTGCTACAAAGGTCGGTATTGATCTGTTCGAGAACATTTACATCAGTGTTTCTCAAGCATTCCAGCGAATTGGCCGCCGAGGTACAACTTGATTGATGTAAAGATCAGTGTAATAGCCTGGATTGGGAACACTTACTTCGCACTCGACACTACAGTGTTATACAGAAACTAGAGCGTACGCATCAACACCTCGCATGATTCTGATTGAGAGAGACACCGAACCTCCGGAACCGTATCGTTATACGCATACTGCGAAGGCAGAAAACTGGAGCTCGTTATTGCGGCTCTAAACAAAGGCGGGGAAGTGTTCCCATCGTTGGCAATAACTTGCTGAATAACAGAGCCAGCACCTAAAATATTTCACTCGGTACATGATAGTTTATGGAACACAGAACTCCCACCAGCGGATACGCCCCAGATAGCAACTCGGCCTGGATCCCCACCAAACTTGGAAATCTTCGAGCAATTTTGAGTGAGTACGACGGCGAAACGAATGCAGGGGAAAAACTATTGACATGTTGTTGGACCCACCGAAGCGCAAATTGCTGATCCACTGTCTCTGAATGTCAATGCAAATCCGGCGACGTAGACAAAACCCTACGAAGGCCAGCATTCAATGTGCCATTTGCTTTCACCGACTCTCCCGCCAGGAGTCCAAACAAGCCCAAACGATACTGGATAACCACGGCAATGGCTTTATCGCCAGATTCGAGGACTAGATCGTTTCCTGGGAAATCACTGGCGCTATCGTAAACGTAACTAGTCACAGTCAGATATATTCGTCGTTGAACAAACCGCCGTACCCTCCTCCGTGTATCCATACCACGACCGACAGATTTCTGTAAGAGCTGCCAGAATCGAGTTGACCAGGAAGATACACACTGAGAAATGATGAATAACTGAGACAGCAGCGTCAGAACGCGTTCATGACCCACTTCAAGAAAAGGCAGTCTTCAGACTCTGCCACAGCAAGGGTGTCTCTTTTGCTGGCAGGAAACGGATTGCTCGAAGCACTGCCCCTTCCAGCTTGAAGACATTCGGAGGGTTCTACAGTAGCGTTCTGTATACCAGCCACGAAATCTGGCGTTTGGGGCGCTCGCCACCTTAAAGAGCCTAAATAAGGACACCTTAGGAACGATGCTTCATAGGAAGAGCCCTCAAATTACGCACCGGTAGGGGGTGCCGCGTATCGTATCCCAAGGAACTGGGTGTTGTTGGATCCAGCGGGGTCGAATGTTCCTTGATATTTGGCATATCCAAGGTCAATTACTGGAGTTGTCTGTGCACCACAGGGTTGGAGCACTGAGACGAGAATGAGAAGAGCCGGGAACAACATCGCGCGGTGATAGTTGGGATGAAGACGAGATGTTTTGTGCGATGTCATTGACTATATATGCAAAGCAGATCCCGGAACCGTTGTCGATGACATCTGCTGGCTGACAGAGGACTCCGAAGCATCATTGTAAGTCTATATCCATCTGCCATTGTGGGTCTGAAGGTGTTCGGGGCTGTTCACCGCAGTGTTTGACGGATATACATTACAAGGAAAAGTGTATGTGACCGCAGCGGCTGATCCACATCAAACAACAGCAACAGTATTGGTGCCAAAGCAGCGAGACTTAAAGTTTCAAGACAAGCGGAAGACCAGGCATATTGATGGATAGCAAATGTAGCTAGACTGGCGGTAAGAATATATTACGGCTCGGGATGAGGTGAGCGAGGGGAGCAGCCAAGATAATCTGTACGTTCGGGTCTGGGGGGGCGACTCATTTTCTGCTTGCGAGGCTCGTTCCAGCCGAAAGAGGAGATATGATGGAAGGAAATGGTAGCTGAAATGTCACCGACTAATGCACAGGGCACCCAGTTGTCCAGGCAGTTGATGACTACTGAGCTGGTGCACTGATAGTTGAAGACACACGGGCAGACGAATAAGCCCAAACAACTTGAACTTTCGGTACAGGTTGGGGTGATATCTTGGCCCTGCAGGGAGGGTTTACGGGTCATCAGAACTACTGAGATGAGAAGATATTAGCGTTCCGGGTCGTCCTCGGTCAGTGACGCAGGCTCCAACGTTGTGATTGCCTATTTCGGATGAGAGTCTAGAAGCCTATAGTATCGGCAAGTTCCCGTCTGCCGACCAGTCCCGAGTCGTACTTCAATTTCGAGAGCATTGAATTGTATGGATAGACGAAGTTGAAAATGGCTGCACGATGCGCAGATAACCAGAGGTACGTGGGGTCCGCCACGCAAGCACAGCTAGACGGGTCACGGCATATCAGCCTGATGAGCTCCTAAATCAGGTTATGGGATAGTGAATTGACGCTCAACACTGAATATTACTGCGGTCAGTGAGTCATGGCTCTTACCAAACCATGCTTGAATTCAAGTGATAATTTGGGACATAGCCTTATACAGAACAATGCCTTTCACTTCTTGGCACTGAGCAGTATACTACTATCGACTTACACCTAAAACAGGATCCAGCATGATAGGACAAGAGTAAATCCAGCAGAAACTGTCTGATTGTCTAACACAAACATCTAGTATTCACCTACAGCGTAAAATTACCATAAGTCTGAGTGAATTGTGCGCATGCGCAGCCGTATACGTAGAAGGGCCCTATTTTCGACACTGCTGGGTGAGATCAACTCTGTGGTTGATATTCATCATCCAAATTGTTCCAGTTCGTACTAGTTCATTGGAATTACAGATACACTACGCTAACGATTTTTGAGGATAATTATTGTCCTATTTCCGGTCCAACGCTTTCCCAAAAGCTGGAGACGTGTGGGAGAAAGGCCAAGGAATTGAACGCTCGTACTCACGAGCATCGACATCGATCAAGTAGATCCTCTGGCGTCGTGAAGGGAAAGACCGCGGGATCTCCGCTTTCCGTTTTGTTGAAATGTATTTCTACTTGATGGCCTTCCTAGAATGAATAACGGTTCCAGGTAGGTGTAATAGTCGGTTCGAAGGCCTCATTTGGATCATTTATCAAAGGCGGTATTGTTAAAGGGAGGAACGCCATTTTCATTCATACTGTAAACAGATGTGAATACAACTTAGCATCTTGCGATGACTGACGTACGAGGGAAAATAGTAAAGAACATCATCCCCGTCGCCGGAAGGTGGGTTTGCGAATTGACCCTGAATATTCGACATCCAACATTGCTGTGGTGAAAACGTCATTGAACTTGCCTTGAATGCACTTCCTCTAAATCCGGGAAGTGAAAAATAAGTAGCGTAAATGAATATGACTGTTGCAGTGAGGTTCGAGAAATAACTTTTGAATACAACAGTAGCACACATACATTCCCCCATTACGGCGGTGAGCTGCTCGATTGGAGTTCCAAGGCCGGAGTACTTCGCCACAGCGATATCGCGATTTTGAGCACTCAAGTTCGGAAATAGCTGCGTCAAATACTCATAAACTTGAACGGTGCCTGCACTGTACTCGCATCGGCGAATAATGCCCCTTCATTTGTGTTTGTAACGGACATGAGAACCTCCTTGAGAGGTGATCAGACATCAACCGAACATATAAAACGACCCTCAACTTACGCCATTGACTTTTCGTTCACGCAGAGCTGTCGGCCTTTGCTTTATGAAATCACCACCGACGACTGGCACAAATACGAAGGTGCCAAAAAATCCGCTTCCACGAAGGTCGGTATTGATCTGTTCGAGAATATTGACGTCGGCGTTTCTTAAGTATGTCAACGAACTGGCTGCAGGAATACAACCTCCCTGCGTTCAGAGACTAGTGTTACAGCCTTCAATTCGGAACACTTACTTTGACCTTGCCACCACGGTGTTGAACAGAAACTAGACTGCATGTGTCAACACCTCGCATAATTCTGACAGAGATGCTGAACCTCGGGAACCACATCATTGAATGCGTATTGTGAAGGCAGAAAGCTGGAGCTTGTTATTGCAGCTCTGAATAAGGGCGGGAAAGTGTTCCCATTGAATAACAGCCGGCACCTAAAACACAACTAAGTCGGAACGTAGCAGTTCATAGAATATATAGGATGGGATTATCACCAGCCGATTGGTCCCAGATAGTAACTCGGCCTGGATCCCCACCGAACATGACGATCTTAGAGGAGTCGGTCAGTACGAGTGCAACACAAATTAAAACGAACACAGGAGAAATGGCAACTGACGTGTTCCTGCACCCATTGAAACGCAAATTGCTGATCCACTGGCTCATAGATTTTAACATGGAGGTAACCGCAGAGGCGAAGAACATACAAAGCCCAGCATTCAATGCGCCTTGCGCTTTTACCGACGCTCCAGCGAGGAATCCAAACAACCTTAGTCGGTATTGGATGACCACAACGATGGCTTTATTGCCAGAGTCACGGATTAGGTCGTTCGCGCTGTACAAGTCGGGGCCCGGAGTGACCCCGTTTGTACCGCCGGCATCGTTACTGTCGTCGCACAAGTACTCAGATACTCCTCAAGTCACTCGAGAATGAAGCACCTTACCCTCGTGAATCCATATAACGACAGGTAGATTTTTACGCGAGTCAAGCTGCCTGAGAATGTACACACTGAAGACCCCGGTAAACAGTAGCTACAACAAACGCCAGAATAGGTCCGTGACCTACTTCAAGAAGAGACAATCTTTGGAATATGGAACACTGAGGGCGTCTCTTTTGCTGGCAGGAAAAGGATTAGTGGGACCTTGACCCGTTCCGCCTTGAAGACACCTGGGGGGTTCTGCAGTGGCGTTCTGTGTGCCAGCCACGAACCTCGGCGTTCTGGGTGCTTGTCACTTTAGAGAACCTGAGAAAAGGTACCTTGTGAACAGCGCTACATAGAAGGAGCCCTCAACTCACGTACCAGTAGGGGGTGCTGCGAATCGTATTCCGAGGAATTGGGTGTTTTCAGATCCAGCGAGGTCGAACGTTCCACGATATCTTGTATATCCAAGGTCAATCACTGGGGCCAACCCTGCCACACAGGGCTCGAGTGCCAAGGCCAGAGTGATCAGAAGAGCCGGAAATAGCATCGCGGTCGCAGTCGAGGGAGAGACGAGATCTTCATGCTTTGCCTTTGACTATATATGCAGAGTAAATCCCAGCACAATCAGTCATACAAGCTACCTGCTGACTAGCTCGCTGGCAATCTATGTCCCTTTGTCGTTGCCGGTCCGAAGCAGAAGCTCGGAACTTTTCATCATAGTCTTTGGTAATAGACATATGTGGTAGGGAAAATCCTACGAGACCCTGATATGCATTGCAGCTGAGCACTTTTCCACGACAGCCAGCGGCAATACCGGCGAAATAGCAAATGATCATCGGCATGAGCACCCATTGAATCCACAGAGCAGGGAGTGGTGAAGGAAGCTAACAAGTCGCATTGGTCATCCGGCCCGCTTCGATGTAAAACGACCTCCTCAACGCGTGACGCGTCAATAGCTCCAAAAAGTTCCGAAATTCGTTGGTAAACGACCCCTCGAGGTGTGGAACTTCTTATTGCTGAATGATTTTCCGCTTGGGACTCGGGAGTACTTGTTTTTCTGTGTCGCCATTGCTCCATCGGTCAAAAGTTTCAAAATTCTGTGGAAAGTTTATTCCTTGAATCTCAAGAGTTGCGGGAATTTTGATCCTTGTATAGAGCGAGCTATAATACCGAGGTACCACATTGGGAAAGATACTGTGGAAGAATCTGGCGTACATTAGCACAAACCAATCTTTAGAGTCCGAGGCAAGCGGATCGGTTTTGAGCAGCAGAAAAGGAAAGCTTGAGCCTTGAAGACATTTTGGAATCAGCAGGAAATTTTATTCTCTATCTCAAGGTGCCTGACCAAGACTGATATTAACACGGGACGGAACACAAGGCTACAATGACGTGCCTATTGGGGTACCGCGAAGGTCATGCCAAGAATATGGATATTATTGGACACTCTGAGGTTCCGTACCTCAATGTCAATTATAGGATTATGTTGGTGAGAGAATGTGCCTGCACCAGTGGCCTTGATATTCAGGTTGGCCATGCTGACATAGTGCGCACAAAAGAAGGACGGTGGAGACTGGTCAGGAGGGTGCATGCGGAAGTTACGCCGCTCCGTCTCTGTCGATACCGTGAAAATCTAGGATACGCTTTGGGTGACTACACCGTGACATGGGCGATTTTATTTCTCAAGCTCTAAACGTTGGCAAGATCGAAGTGACATCTCTATCTCTGGGCCTTTTAGGTAATTTAAGATTGGCTTCGTGCAGCATCTCGTGTGTGCCTGCCGCGACATTTTAGCTGTGGGTTGTTAGGCATATTGGACCTTTGTCATTTCGTAGTAGCAGGTAATTTCGTCCACTACAGCATGTATGATTAAGATGGAAGAGACGCCAAGTGCTTACTAGAATGTACTTTGACGAGGGCAGGAAAAGTCCAGGTGTTTAGGCAGCAAATCAGAGAGATGCCTAACTAAACAAGGACCTCCGAAGGAGACTTTTATTGTCCTATTTGAGGCCCAACGCTTTCCCAGAATCTAAAAAAAGTGAGAGAGAAATTAAGGAACAGAGCATGTGCACTCACGAGCATCGATCAAGCAGATCTTCTGCCGTGGTGAAGGGAGATACCGCAGGATCGCCGTTTTCTGTCCTGTTGAATCGCATTTCCACCTGATGATCTTGCTGGAACTTGAAAGGATCCCACTCTGGTGTGATTATTGGCTCGAATGTCTGATTTGGATCCAGAGATATGGCAAACGCTAGGAAGGACTCGGCGAATGCTTTATCGAAGTCGGCATTACTGTAGGAAGGAACACCATTTGCATTCATACTGGAAGCGAATGAGAACGCAAATAAACATGCTGTGACACCGGACGTACGAGGGGAAAAAAAAGGGAACGTCCATCCCATGTGTGGCGGGTGGGATTGCGAATTGACCCTGGGTATCCTATGCTGAATATCACTGCGGTCAGAGAATCGTTGGACTTGCCTTGTATGCCTTTCTTCCTTGAAAAGCGCGAAGCAAGAAGTAAGTAGGGCAAACGAATATGGCTGCAAAAACGAGACTAAGTAAACAAGGCTGATTATAAAGGTACCACACATACATTCTCCCATTATGAGGGTGACCTGATCGATTGGTGCTCCAAGACCAGAATACTTTGCAACAGCGACATCACGATTCTGATCGCTCAGGCTCGGGAATAGTTGCATCAAATATTCAGGGACTTGGACGGTGCTTGCTGTACTTGAATTGACAAATACTGCACCCTCATTTGTGTTTGTAACGGTCATGAGAGCCTCCTTGATAAGATGATCAGAACCAATGCCCTAATGAAATAGAAAAATAGTAGTCAGCTTACGCCGTTGACTTTCCCTTCAAGCAAAGCTAGCGCTGGCCTTTGCGTTATGAAATCGCCATCAACAACCGGCACAAATACAAAGCTGCCGAAAAACCCGCTGATACAAAGGTCGATGTTGATTTGCTCGAGAACATCGACATCGGCGCTTCTTAGGCATATCAGCGAATTAGGCGCCGAGGTACAGCTTGATTAATACTTTAAGATCAGTCTAATGGTAAAAAATTGGAAAGACCTACTTCGTCCTCGACACTACGGAGTTGTACAGAAACTAGAGAATACATGTCAGCATTTCATGTAATTCTAGCTGACATGTTACCGAACCTCCGGGACCGCATCGTTGAACGCATACTGCGAAGGCAGAAAGCTGGAGCTTGTTATTGCAGCTCTGAACAAAGGCGGGAAAGTCTTCCCATCGTTGGCGATAACTTGCTGAAGAACAGAGCCAGCACCTACGTACAATTGGATTGGGGTATGGAAGTATGGATAGAATTCTCACCAGCTGATTCGCCCCAAATGGTGACTCGGCCGGGATCCCCGCCAAACTTGGCGACCTTCGAAGAATCAGTAAATGAGCAAGTACGATCACCGAACAAATGCAGGAAAAGGGACGGCTCACATGCTCCTGGACCCATTGAAGCGCAAATTGCTGATCAACTGCCTCACAAATCTGGATTCAGCATGAGGCGATCATAAGAGACAAGACCTACGAAGGCCGGCATTCAGTTTTCCGTTTGCTTTCACTGCTTCCCCGGCCAGGAATCCAAACAGGCCTAGACGGTATTGGATAACCACGACAATGACCCCATCGCCAGATTCGCGGACTAGGTCATTACCATTGTAAGCGTCCGGGCCAGAGAATCCATTGGCGCTACCAGCAACGTAACTATGTGACAGTTAGAACGGTTAGATAGGCTCCTCGACGACGAATCAAGCATCGTACCCTCCTCCATGTATAAATACCACGACAGGTAGGGTTTTTCCAGAGCTACGAGAGTCAAGCTGCCCAGGAATATACACACTGAGGATTGATAATGAACTACGTTATCGGATGCTAGAACACATCCGTGACCCACTTCAAGAAGAGACAATCTTCAGAATTTGGCACAGCAAGGGTGTCTCTTTTGTCGGCAGGAAAAGAATTATTGGGAGCAACGCCCATATCAGCTTGAAGACATCTGGGGGGTTCTGCAGTAGCGTTCTGTATGCCAACCACGAACCCCGGCGTTCGGGGCGCTTGCCATCTCGAAGAACCTAAAGAAAGTTATCTTGGAAACGGCCCTAAAGACCACTCAAATTACGCACCAGTAGGGGGTGCCGCGAATCTTATCCCGAGGAATTGAGTGTTGTTGGATCCAGCTGGATCCAATGTTCCCCGATATCTTGCATATCCAAGGTCAATCACCGGGGTCAGCCCTGCCCAAGAGAGTTCGAATACCGAGGCTAGAAGGATGAGAATAGCTGAAAACAACATTGCGATCGGAGTCGGGGGCGAACACAAGGTCTTCGTGCTACGTTTTTGACTATATGTTATATACTAAGCAAATCCGAGAGCGGTTAGTTATGCCCGCTACTTGCTGACAATGGCGTCGTAGTATTATATGTTCCTGTCATTGTCGGACCGAGGTAGAAGTTCGGGATTTTTCAGTATAGCCTTCGGTAGACATCTGTGACAGAAAGATTCCTAATATGGATAACGAAACACCACAGGAACGAGCGTCGGCGTCCGTTGCACAATAAAAGGATGTCGCCATATCACTGACACGCTGTGGTAGTAACACAGCCGTAGCAGAAACGGAAATGAGCAAGCTAGCTGTGATAAACTTGACGACGCTCGTCGGGACGTGGCACAACAAGAGATACACCCTTATACTACCCGAATTTCGGATTGACAGTGATAAGATAGCCATGAAGAATTGCATGTTTGGCCCTTCGTGCCTGGTGGATGAATATGGCTATGGCTCGGGTCATGTATGCTCGCTACCGCTTGTAATGAACGAGATCCTAAGACCACCGCAATCGGCAGCAGTAATAATAATTGGCGCAAGTGCTGATAACAGCACTAGAAGCTAAATTTGTAGCGCAAGTGTCAAATCAGTCCTGGACGGAGGAGACATGGCGAAGAAGGTGAAAGTAGAGATCAAAGGAAAGCCCGGAGAAGACTCGAGGGCGACCCTGGCGGGGGCCCAGGAACGCACCATACATGGCACGAGGCGCCTATACCTAAATGCTAAACTTGAAACGCGTTTCACAATCGATGCTTGCTCATTAAATCGAGGGTCCGTGTTCTATTTAGATGCCGGCGACACGTATGCGTTGAAGGGCCTATTAATAGAGTATCCAGTCAGTAAATTTTAAGACCTGAAGCTGAAGCTTAATGATGAATACAGAAGGTCCTTCCGAACCTAGCAGCCTCCAAGACGTAGGCATGACCATACCCACAGGTGTTACCAGTATCAGGTCCATCACAAGATTTCGGGGATTTCGTAACAAGGGTTTACATCTCTTCGAACAAGCACGTTAGGTTCCGTCACGAAACCTGGACTTGAAGTCAGCATACGCCATAATAGCCCTCCTCCGAACTTAAGTTATCGTACGGCTTTCCACGATAATTCACACCTGAATTCTTGTGACATAACACGGAGAACTAAAGGAAGTATCCAAGCCGTATCTGGCAATCCGGCCCTCGATGGAAAGTGACATCTCGGAATGCGTGACGCGTCAGTGGCTTCCAAAAGTTCCGAAGTATGGCCGCAAACAACCCCTCAAGTGTGTATGTAGGACTTCCAATTGCCGAATGAACTTCCACTGGAACTCAGGAGAGTAATATCTTCTCTGTCACCATTGCTTTGTCGGTCTATTTTCTCCGATCCTGTGGAAAGCTGACTCAACTCGTATCGTCCTATGGTGCGAGGCACTTAGTCACCGCCAACGATGTGCAAAGTCAGGCACCAAATTCGGGGTCCACCGATTTTTTTTTGCTCTTGCCAAATGCATTCTTTTGATAAGACACGACGATTGGCAAGAGGAATTTCCGTAAAACTTCGTGTAACGTGAGATACAGAGTGTCATGCACATTGAATTTGGCCACGGCCGGGCCGGAGCTTCCGGTCTACTTATTAATCAAAGCTATGAGCTACAGTTTCAGGTACACAACGATGAGAAGTGAATCTGCGAGAACTAAACTTCTTAACTTCTATCTGAGCCGCTTTTGCCCCCAATCCAGAATGGTATGCTGCCATCCATCGCACCATACGGTGCTCCCACTTCCGAATAGTTGAGATGTCAACTGATTTCAAGGCTTTGGGCATGTTATCCTTGAGTGTCTGAAAGGTATAATCACAGTTTTCTCGAAGATACCGCTTTACAGCACCCCAGAAGAATTCTATAAAATTGAGTTCACAATGAAATTTTGGAAGGAAGATGCAGAGATGTCCTCGAGCTTCAATTACCTCTTGGACAAGTGACTTCTGCTCCCGGAAGTCTGGTTGGAGCTCCAAAATGCACCTTCCACAACAGTCATGTGCATCAGGATCACATTTCGATGGAGTGGAACCGCAATTGAATTTTAATTTGGATTGATAAAGCCCACGCTCGATCAAGATCTGATGTGCACCTTTTGGCTGGTTCGGAAACTGTGCATGTGTCGCTGGAAATGTCATTTTCTGGACAACCTGCACACCATCCCTAATGAACCAACCATCACGCATTGAGGCTTGCTTTCCTGATGGCCGCCAGTTCATACAATGAGCCAGCAAGGCATCTTTGGCATATGCTGAATGCCCTTGAGAATTGTCGACCATAATCAATGCCTGGTATTCAGGTCCATGAAGCCTTTCGAATGCAGGGATTATCTTCTCAGATAACTGTGGGAAATAATACAAATTTTATTGAGCATATGTGACATCCGCAAATACAATTTACTCCACCTGCTTAACAAAAAGTTCACCATCCCAATATCCCTCGTAATTCTTGCCATATTCCATTGACTGACTTGCCTCTTCAATCCAACCATAAGTGGAACAGATAACATCGCTCTGATGAATCCCACGGCTGACACCTTTTTTCTTCAACAGTTGTTCACCATCAAGAACCCAACTTTTGGTTTGCCCATCGTTTGCTTGAGCCGTCATCTTGTCATGAGCAACAAGAACAAGTTTTCGGTCTCCACCATAATCCTTGGCCACTTCCTTCACAGCATCACCAACAGTATACTCCACCAGCCATGTCCGATATCTCTCCATAGCAGGCAGAAATTCGTCCTGCCGATACTTGACCACATCGGGTTGCTCATGCCCATCATAATATAATGATTTTTTATGTTCAATATACCAGAAGCCTTCAAGGTGAAGCCATCGTCGTGCTGTATGCAGACAGATGCCTTTTCCGGGCTTCATATGGATCCGGGGAAAGAGCTCAACCTCCATGTACTGCTTTAGTCCATGGGGCATCTCCTCATTAACCAGATTCTCCAAATATTTCTTCGCTTCGTCAGGAACCATTTTCTTCTCTGTGAAGTCCTGAAGCATCTTTGGATTGACTGCCCATTTGTTGGAGCAAAGATATGAGTGCAGTTCTGCACAGACTGTGGGATCTTCAAGCAATGAGAAAGCTTTGCGATGGTGACCATGACGTGATTTTGGGAGTTCACGCTTATTGAGCCAAGCAGAAGTCCACTGACAAATGAGGCGTCCACCCCATTTTGGTGAGAATCCAAGCACCTCAGAAGCACGTATTGAAGCATCAATAGTCCCCCTCCCCTTCACCATCATCTCCAAGTGTGCACGAATGGCCTGAGCACGATAAAACTGCAGTCCATTATGCCCACTCTCAAACTCAGTGCACCTCAATGCAAAAGTTTTCTCAATGTCATACAGAGCACTCTTCATGATCTTCTCCCGCTTCTCAGCCAATTCTGCCTTTGAAATATCATGTTGAACTCGGTATGCTATGTCAAGACGCTGTCGCTGCCGGGGTCGTACCCGTGGCAGCAGGTTGCTGTGGTTGGACAGTGACGGCTGTGACGACGACTGCGACGAGTGATTGTGACTTTCCTGCCACTCACCACCATCATCGTCTTCATCCTTGTCGTCTGCATCACTATTGCCTGATAGATCTGACAAGTATCCCATAAAAATCTCCTCAGAGGCAGTGGTGGATATGTCTGGTGTCGCTGGAGTGTCAGGAGCAGGAGTTGGAGTTGGAGTTGGGCTGGTAGCTGGGGGTGGGGCAGGTGGTCTTGGTGCGAAATATGTCTTCATAAACTGGCCCGTCGCACTAATTTTGGTTCAGCTTTACTCACAGAATACCAAAGAAGCATACCTTTGGGCTGAACGCTGCCTTTCTTCCTCTGCATCCCGGCTATCTTTCTCCCTTCGGCACTGGGATCTACTTGAGTGCCCACTATATCCCAGGTTTCGTTTCGACTCTGCAGCTCTCCAGACAGCCTTGGACTTGTGCTGCATCAAGATGTCCTGCAAATTGGCTGTGGTATCCATGCTGCCAGCTTCTGTCAACATCTCAGCATCCATACTGGCATTAATGTCCAGCCAGAGTTGTTCCACTGCAGAAACGGCACTCTCCAAGCTTGCCTTCAACTTGTCTCCTTCAAGCTCCTCAATATCCTCGTCACTTTCTTCAGCCATGTCATTCCCAGAATCAGGTATCATCTCCCAGTCTGAGTCGGCATAATATCCAACACAGTGAGTTGTCTCCCCATTCCAGTTGCACTGCTCATCGGAATCTTCAGAATCCACCAAATCAATGTTCTGGATCTCGACATCAGGCTGTATTTCGCTGGCCACAGGATTCTGTGACAAGATCACGATATCATCATCGGAATCAGAGCCAGTGATCGTTATCGGTGACGGCGCGCGCGAGACGTGAGTCGAGGAGTTTGCAGAAGACGTATTAGATGCTCTGTTTCGAGCACGACCGACTCGAGCTCGAGCGGCTGCTTGGAGCATCTGCTCTCTGGAACGTTTCTTGTTTTTTGAAGCCATTGGTGTACTACAGTATCTCATCTGATTATAGATTGTATAATAGACCGCACACAATGTATTTTGCTACTTAATCTACTCCCAGATTGCGGCAGATCAGCGTAAAAGTTACCAAAAATTTTCCCTCCGGGAATTTGGCCACTGCACATCGTTAGCGGTGACTAAGCGCCTCGCACCATAGCACCCTCCGGCCTCCTCCATCAATTCCGAGATATACTGCAATTTTCTTCTTGTATAGTTCGCGTCGGGTTATCGGTGTTAGAGATGCTGTCGAAGATACAGATGGCGTACAGTAGGCGTACATAGGTAAACAGTAATCTTCAGAATCAGGGACAAGTGGATCTCGTTTGCGCAGCAAGAAAGCTGGGGCTTTGAAACATGGAGGGTAGCAGCATCATGAACTTGTACTCTCCTCTATCGTAAAGTACCTGCCGAAACTATCAATACGGAACGGGGCGTGAACCTACAATAGCGTGCCTATTACTATACCATGAAGTTGTGACAAAAATATGAGCAATATTGAACACGAGTGGCAACGCACCTGCTACCATGATATTTTGCATATCCGATGTCAATTATAGGATCATGTTTGTGAGAGAAAGTCTCACTGCTTCAGTTGTCTGATATTCAGGTCAGCAATGCTGACACTGTGTGGACAGATGAAACTGGCCAGGAGGAAGATTCGAAGATCGACGCTCGACGCGGAAGCCTATGCAGCTCCGTCTCTACAGATACCCCAGAAAACGCTTTCGCGAACATGCATAAAGGCGTTTGTCTCCCAAGCTCAAGGACTTAACGATATGCAAACGTTATGTCCACCTCTGGGTCTTTTAGGTAAGTTGAGATTAGCTTCGTATGTGTTTGTGCTGTGACGTTCGGCGCACGGTCCAGAGGCATGTTGGATCATTATCGCTTCGTAATAGAGCGGCGAAATTGTCTACTACGGTGCGTATTCAGTATGTCGAAGAGGCGTAAACCACCTAGAATGTGCTTTCATGGAGGGGTAGGAAAAGTCAATGTGTTGATCAAACAAATCACCGACATGCCTAACTAAGTAACGACGTCCGATGGAGTAATTCATTGTCCTATTTCAGGCCCAACACTTTCCCAGAACCTAAAAAAGGTAATAAAAAAAAAGAGACCATGGAACGGAAAATTGGCACTTACGAGCATCGATCAAGTAGATCTGCCGGCGTGGTGAAGGGAGATACAGCAGGGTCGCCGCCTTCTGTTCTGTTAAATCGCATTTCCACCTGATGGCCTTGCTGGAACGAGAAGGGCACCCAGTTCGGCGTGATAGTCGGTTCGAAGGTGTGGTTTGGATCAAGAGATACGGCAAAGGCTAGGAAAGAATCGGCGAATGCTTCATCGAAGGCGGCGTTATTGAAGGCGGGAACGGTACTTGGATTCGCACTACAAACGAATGAGATTTCAACAAACATGTTATGACACTGGACGAACGTGAAATAAAACGCAACGTCCATCCCATGTGTGGCGGGTGGGATTGCAAATTGACCCTGATTGAATTTAATATCCGTGTCTTCAGAGCGTTGTTGAATTTTCAACTTGCCTTAAATGCCCTTTTCCCTCGGAATGCGCGAAGCAAGAAATAAGTAGGGCAAACGAATATGGCTGCAAAAACAAGACTAAGTAAACAACGCTGACTATAAAGGTACCACACATACATTCTCCCATTATGAGGGTGACCTGATCGATTGGTGCTCCAAGGCCAGAATACTTTGCAACAGCGACATCACGATTCTGATCGCTCAGGCTCGGAAATAGTTGTATCAAATATTCTGGAACTTGAACGGTGTTTGCTGTACTTGCGTTGACGAATAATGATCCTTCATCCGCGTTTGTGACGGACATGAGAGCCTCCTTGATAAGATAATCAGAACCAATGCTCTGATGAAATAGAAAAATAGTAGTCAGCTTACGCCGTTGACTTTCCCTTCAAGCAAAGCTAGCGCTGGCCTTTGTGTTATGAAATCGCCATCAACAACTGGCACAAATACGAAAGTGCCAAAAAACCCGCTGCCACAAAGGTTAACGTTGATCTGTTCAAGAAGATTTACATCAACGTTTCTCAAGCATGCCAGCGTATTGGCCGCTTCGGTACAGCTTAGTTGATATTTAGATATTGGTGTGATGGCCGAAATTTGGGAGCACTTACTTCGTCCCTGACAATACGGAGTTAAACAGAAACTAGAGAATACATGTTAGCACCGCATAGCATTCTAACTGACAAAGACATCGAACCTCCGGGACCACATCGTTGAACGCATACTGTGAAGGCAGGAAGCTAGAGCTTGTTATTGCAGCTCTGAACAAAGGTGGAGAAGTCTTCCCATCATTGGCGATGACTTGCTGGAGAACAGAGCCAGCACCTACATATAATCAGATTGGGACGTGACAGGACATGGATTTCTCACCAGCTGATTCGCCCCAGATAGTGACTCGGCCGGGGTCACCGCCAAACTTGGCGATCTTCGAACGATCGGTAAGTATACTACGGCCGTAAAACAACGCAGGAAAAGGACTGCTCACGTGTTCCTGGACCCACTGAAGTGCAAATTGCTGATCGACTGCCTCATAAATCAGGATCCAGCACGAATATAAGCGTAAGAAACAGGACCCACGAAGGCCGGCATTCAATCTTCCGTTTGCTTTCACTGCCTCTCCAGCTAGGAATCCAAACAAGCCTAGACGGTATTGAATAATCACGGCAACGACCCCGTTGCCGGATTCGCGGATTAGATCGTTACCATCGAAAGAGCTCGCGCTGCCGGCGACGTAACTGTAGCCACAGTCAGATAGACTCCGCAGCGACGAATTCAATACCGTACCCCCCTCCGTGTATCCATACCACAACAGGTAGGCTTTTTCCAGGGCCGTGAGAGTCCAGCTGCCCCGGAGTATGCACGCTGAAAGATGATGAGGAAACTCAGTAAGTGCCTAAACACGTCTGAGACTCACTTTAAGAAAAGACAGTCTTCGGGATTTGACACAGCCAGGCTATCTCTCTTGTTGGCAGGAAAAGAATTACTGGGAGCCGCACCTGTCCCAGCCTGAAGACATCCGGGGGGTTCTGTAGTAGCGTTCTGTATGCCAGCTATGAAGCCCGGCGTTCGGGGCGCTTGCCACCTTAAGGATCCTAGAAGGATGTGTCTTGGAAATAGTCCTAGATTGGAAGACTACTCATAACACGCACCACTAGGGGGTGCCGCGTATCGTATCCCGAGGAACTGCGTGTTGTTGGATCCAGCAAGGTTGAATGTTCCACGGTATGTTGCGTATCCAAGATCAACGACCGGAGTAGATTGTGCCCCACAGAGTTCGAGCACCGAGGCTAGAATGACGAGGAACGCTGGATATAGCATCGTGGTAGCAGTTGGGGCGAAGACAAGGCATTTTGTCCTACGCCTTTGACTATATATGCAGAGCAAATCCCAGATAGATAGGTCATGCCATCTGCCTGCTGACAAGGGGTGTCGAAGCTTCGCAAGGAATCCGTTCACCACAGCCATGTCGGTCCGAGGGAGGAGTTCGGGGGTTTTCATGTTAGCTTTTGACAGATGCCAGATATACTATGTCGCAGGGAAACCACACAGCAACCATCAGCTGCATCCAGTGTGCAGTAGTGATAATCAGTGTGCGCGCTTGAACACTGAACGAGGTTGAGAGATTAATTGAATCTCGAGTAGCAAACGGCGTTTCAAGTCGCGTCACGGGCCGGCCCGCTTTGATTTTGACCAACGATTCCAAACGCGTGACGTATCGATGGCTTCTAATGGAGCAAGTCCAAATCCCGAAATTCGGTCTCAAACAAGATTCTTGTCGTATTTATTGTGCCCGGAGCGCTATTCTTGAACGAGCTTTGACTGGAGCCCAATACTAATTCCTGTACTATAATTCCTCCGTGTCGGAGAATTTTGGAAAGTTGACACAAGTAATATATGCGAGGGATCGAATCTGTCATTCAATTTTAGGATGTTGAATATTTTGAATAGCGAAAAGAGCTATCCATATTACTAACCAGAATCAGGCCACTCAGCTAAGAAGCTCCCCCAGAAAAAGCCAAATCAGATGAGCTTCTGAGAGAGCGGGTGAAGACTCACTTGTAATGTCGTCGCTCACAGGTCTGCAGAAGTTCCGGCAGTTACCACGATAGTATTTCCATTGCTGGAAGTTATTTCCCTTCGACAGTCATGATTGGGCACGTAAGAATCCCCCAAACAGGTACCGCAGTGATCTCAAGGATGTCCTTGGATCCATAGACGTCGAAAGGCGAGGTAATAGAACAGACTCCGAGGACGCTATCTTGAAAGCAACGTTACTGTAGCATGATGAGACTCCATTCCAATGCATGCTAGCAAGGCGAGAACAATGAGATGATAAATGCGCCAGAAGGATCCTTGAACGTACGAAGAGGAAAGGTGGACACGCACTGTACCGGGATATGTATCGTTTGAAATGAACAAGGATTTGATCGCTAAGGCCAAGTTGAAAGAGAAGAGACGAATTACTGCGTATTCAGGCCAGAGATAAGCCTCCGGAGTCTTGCGTGACCAATCCCCACTTCCGGTAGAGAAGAACAGGGGAAATGAAAAATCGTCATAGCAATGGCCTGGGAGTGCCGTTAGCACTATGCAATGTACGAAGTACAACCACTATACATGATATACCGTCGGCTTGCAACACAGAAGTCGTGAAAGGATTTTCCCGTCGCTGTTTTCGGCTAAATTAAACTGAATCCACGCCCAGTGATAGATTGTCGATGGATGCGTTGTTGAATAATGTCGATATTTCAATACCAAGGCAGTCAGTCTCTGCAAGATCCTAGAGCTGGATGCGTCGCAAAAATTGCGCCATGCAGGTTGAAGTTGGTCTTGGCAATGACATCAGACAGCACGTGGCACATTTTCAGTAATTCCGTTCCTGTACCCGCGGTTTGCTTCTCGACTTCAAATTGACAGTGGGCGCCACCGCTGAGGACCTCGTTGTCGAGCCGTCCGTGAAGAACCAATGCCCCCTCCAACGGCTGGTGACCCGTGGCTAGCTGGCCGTCACTTCGGAGCAGTCATTGATGCAGGCTCATCTGGCTCTCGACTCCAGATATATAGCTGGAAGGATCCCAAGGCCATTAGGCTGGACAAGACCAGCGAGTTCTTCAACTCGCATACGCTGCCCCGAATTGAGAAAGGAACGAAACAAGGCGAGGAATGGGTCAGCAAGGTCGAGCCAGGTGCATTGTGGTGACCGTCGTTCCGAAACGTACACTAATGCGTCAAATGCAGGTATATCGTCTTTTGCAGATAACTTGGACGACCTCCCAGGTCACCTCCGCCCGCTGTTGAATCACGCTCGTGAACACATTCCTCCTTCTCTACACGCCGAGACGCCATTGTTTCTGCTTGCAACCGCTGGAATGCGGCTATTATTACCGGAGAAACAGGCTGAGATTCTGTCAGAGACATGCCGTTTCTTTGTACACCACTCTCATTTTCGGTTAGACGGCCCGACGTCAGCAGGTCCTTGTGGTTCAAGCGTACGAATCATCACTGGCGAAGAAGAGGGTCTGTTCGGGTGGATCGCGGTTAACTATCTAATGGACGGGTTCACCGGGTCCAGCAACCCTACAACCTATGGGTTTTTGGATATGGGTGGCGCTTCGACTCAAATCGCATTCGAACCTTCCAAAGCTCACCAGGACAACGCCAAAAGCCTTATTGAAGTTCGCCTCCGTCTTTTGGATGGCGAGGAGATACTTCATAAAGTGTTCGTAACAACTTGGCTGGGATATGGCACGAATCAGGCTAGAGAGCGATATGTTGGCCACGCGATCAATGAATTCGAGGCTCAGCGGACGTCACCACTTGAGAGAGATGTTGTTCCAGACCCATGTTTGCCGAAGGATCTCGAACTCACAGAAACCCCCGTGCATCTTGGACTTGCATCCGACCACTCTAAAAAGACTCATCGTTTGGTTGGCACGGGCTCCTTTGAGCAGTGCATGCGCAAGACGGCCACGCTTTTGAACAAGCACGCGCCTTGTCCCGATACACCATGCCTGATGAACGGTGTCTACGTTCCTCCAATCGATTTCTCCGTGTCCCATTTCATCGGAGTATCAGAATACTGGTACTCTTCTGAGCACGTCTTCGGGCTCGGCGGTCCCTATGACTTTGTGCAGTATGAGCGCGCAGCATCCCAATTCTGTTCGAGAGACTGGTCCAATATTGTCGAAGAACACGAAGAGTCTCGTCGGCACAGTCGACCAACAGGTGACGGGGAAGTAGAAGACGGTGGTCGGATCGTTGACGTTGGAAAGTGGGGGGATAAGGTTGAGATTCCGCGGTTGCAGATGCAATGTTTCAAGGCTGCCTGGATTGCTAACGTGCTTCATGATGGGATTGGGATGCCGCGGATAGTAGACCCTGGTGGGAATGGGACGACATATGGTGAAAGGGTTGCGGAGCAAGCCGAAAGTAAAGGACTAGGAAGACCGACTTTCCAGTCTGTTGACACCGTTGGGGACATTGCCATCAGCTGGACGCTTGGGAAGATGGTCCTAGAGGCTAGCAAGGAAGTCCCACTCTCAAAAACCGACAAGCCTCTTGTTGACCCCTTAGATGATATACCGGACCCGGAATCCTTCCCCATAAAGCCTATACGACCACCATTTCTCGATCTCATTGAAGACAAGATCTCACCGCATCTACCGACTTCATTAACGCGATCATCTCTTGGGTTCTCTCCTGTACTCTTACTGTTCTACCCCATGCTATTCTTGATGCTTTTGTTTGTTATCCGACGAAGAGTTCGTTCGTCTTGTCTACGCTTTAGGAGGAACAAAGCGAAACAACGTGACGCTGAAGCATACAGCATGGGAGAGGAAGGAAAGCCACTCACCGCCGGTTCACGACCACCTTCACCCACGCTCAAAAGCCAGAAATGGTTACGGCCGCTGCGAAGCATATTACCATACGTCCACCGACCCCCTAACCCTTCCATTATATCCTCACCGCCATTCAACTCAAATTTGCGGGTCACACCACCGCGCATCTCGCCCACTCGCTCGTTTTCGATGCCAAATGGATTGACGTCTGCAGCGAGCATTTCTCGTTCTCCCTCGCCCTCACCCGGCCTTGTTGACGATAATTACTTTTCGAATGGTCTGTATTCGAGGTCGTTGAATACCTCTCAGCTGAACCTGTCTGGGGGCGGTGCCATTCCACGACCTGGGGCCATATCGAGGATCAATAGCATGCACCATATCACCGACATGCATCTTGACGAGTAGGGACCAAGTGCGGGGCCTGCTATCTATGAGCTGTCATTTCTCTTGCATATCTCTACCCTTACGGACGTCGCCCAAACTATCGCTATCCTGACTTACAGACGTCTATCTGTGTTGCGCAGAAAGGGAGGCTCTCCGTGGAGAGAACGGATGCAGACATTGAGAGAGTCGAGAATACTTGATCACTTCTATGTCCGGTATGATAGTGCTTATGTATGAGTATGTATTATGACGTTGGACGGTGTGTACATACTCGTAACACTGGGACATCTAATTATTCCACAGCATTACATTTATCTAACACAACTTTGATTGAAAAATCCTTATTACTGTTACAGGTCAAAACATAGTACGTTGTGGAATACGACAACCGATCCTAGATACATCAACTACTTGCTACCGGACGCCAAGTCTCCTGGCAGCTCTCGTTCCTGGAGGGGGAACGTAGGGCATCCGCTTCGCCTCCTCAATAAGGCGATGCTTCCTCGCACTCGCCTTGGTGTTAGGCACCGGGAACGGCTCCTCGCTCGATGTAGACCATTGTCGCCGAGCAGATGCTCGAACGGGCGTCAGCGCCGTCCTCAGAACCTTCGCACTCCCCTGAAGACCAAGGTCCCTTTCCGTCTGTTCATCGTCCGTATCAATCACTGGCCTCCTACGTTTAGGCGGCTGTGGCTCCACGTCCACGTCCGGCCTTGGCTCTGGTTCGGTTTCTGGATGTAAACCCTGCTCTGGTTCAATGTCCGACTCTAGCTGTGGTTCGAGATCTGAATGTAGCCGCGGTTCCACGTCCGACTCTAGCTTTGGGTCGAGTTCCGACTGTGGAACTGGTTCTGGTTCCCACTCTGACTCTGGTTCCACCAGATTCCACGCTGTGGGCTCCGGTTCTGACATAGAGACAGGACGCGCCTCGGCAGGTATCACATACGGGATCTCGCTTTCGTCAAGATCGCTGGCTGTGATGACATCCTCTTCCAAAACAGGGCCAAGATCTACAGAAGATGTATTGGCTTTCCTCCGCTTCTCCGGAGCGATTTCCCGTCTCGGCTGAACAGATCGCGAGCGCGAGCGCAGATTGCGATAAGGGGGGTCGTCATCTGTAGGCGTAGTAACTCTTTCAACAACAGGGATAGGTCGAGGTCGGGGTTGGGAAGACGGAGTGACTTGCCGTGAACGCATAGAAGATTTGACCTTACGTCTCTTTGGCGAGGGTGTTTTAGTGTGTAGTGACTCAATTCCCGGCAAGTCATCGTCGACCGAGTCATAGTCGTTGATCTCGACAATGTCGATCGGGATCCGAGAGTGGCGAGAGCGACGGGATGATGGTGTAAGCTTTTCAACGGTTCGACTTTTCACCACAGTCGAAGCCTGTTGAGTACCGACGAGGGTGGCCTGCGTTGAGGTCAGTTGGTTTGGAGAAGTTGGAACAGGATTATTAGCAGGCTCCGGACTGTGCTGACTGAACGAAGGTCTGGGATCTTTGAATATATCTACTTGCACCGGTTCCTCGTCTTCAGAGAACAGTGATCTAAAAGAACAGTCAATACAGCTGCCAAAAAACCTGAATAGACGCACGGGCTAACTGGTCGGGCCTTCTCCTGTCGTTCCTGTTCTTCAGACGAATGACCTGTGGCATGTGGCTGCGCATCATTGGCATCCGACTCTTCAGTGATTCGCGTTAGGTTGGTGATTATCTCTTCTTCCTCCTCCTCCTGTTCGCGGAATGGACTCGGGTTTACGCGAGGACGTCTATTATTCTGACGTCGATCCCTTTCATCGACATTTTTGAGGATGATGCCTTCTTCCCTCACAATCTCGTCCATCCTTTCATGCATAGTAGCTTTGTTCTTCTTGTAATGATCACGCCAGGACGATGGGGTGTGGCGAGTGGTCCATGCGTATTCATTCGGTAGAACCTTAGCCTTCGCGCACATCTGTTTGTAAATCACATTGCCGAGAAGACCTCCAGCAGCGCGATCCGGAACCTTAAATGCCAAGTATCTCGCGAGGTTCTCCTTATCCTTCTCCGTGAATTCTATGCGGTGACTGGAAAGAATCGAAGATCAGCGGGCCCTGAGCGAATAAGTGAGAGACGCACGGTCTACGGCCGGGCGGTATTCCTGGCATGGCCTTCCTTGGCCTGTGAACATGCAACACAAATTTCCCAGAATTGATACAGTGTGAAATAAAGTTCGACTTCTTTGTATGCATTTTTCGGAGCTTGATATCTGAGTGCGTCTTATATGCATCAACGAAGGCATTCTCAGGGTGTCCAATATGCCTTGGGTCAAAAAGGAGGACGTCTGCGGCCTCCGTCTCGAAGATGTCGTCATCGACGACCTGCCCGCCATTTGCCTAAGGCAGAACTTAGCGACTTAGTGGAAAGAACAAAAGAAATAGATAATACCTGGATTTTGTCAGTCAGTGCATCACGCGCTCCCTGCTCTCTGATGGACCGGTGTAGGTAGAATGTATGGGTGACGCCCTTGGGAGCAAATAGTAGCTCCTGCTGTTCGTGAGGCCCGTCTTCTCGCCATTCGCCGTCGTCAGCCATGAAAATGATTCGCGAATGATGAACGCGACGCCGACGCGCATAAAGAGATCAACAAAGGGGTGAAATTCGAAATTCTTCCCAGGTTCTACACGTGATGCCACCCTTTGCGCTGGGGTTAGGGTTACTAAGGTAACTCCTCGACTGCCAGTGGACGACCACTCAATTCTCCTCCGTGACGCCTGGCCTCGCTACTGCAATACCACACGGTTGTTATTTTTAGCCAAGCTATTGAGTGTTGATAATGGTGCAGGTACCACGAGCTGAAGGTATCGTCAACCTTGCCGTAGGTCAGAAATGAACCTAACTTTGATCTAACTGTAACTAGGACCATCTCAGGCTGAGCAATTGCTTCGTGTGACATCTGGAATTGCGGCGGAGCTCATTAAGGCCCACGACTCCAATGAAACTGTATCTCTTAATGTCCTACGAGCCAAGATCAGCAAAAAATTTGGGTATGGAGGCGTACCCCGTCTTGTGGATATCATCAGTGCCATTCCCGACGAATATAAAAAAGCCCTACTGCCCAAACTGAAAGCAAGGCCTATCCGTACTGCCAGCGGGGTATGTTCCCTTTACGACAGATACCTTTTTTCTGACTGGCGGATGTCTCAGTAGATTGCTGTCGTTGCTGTGATGTGCAAACCACACCGATGCCCTCATATTGCCATGACAGGAAATATTTGCGTGTAGGTTCTCTCATGCTCCGCCCTTCAATGCATCTGATGGCTCAAAATAGGTATTGCCCAGGAGGTCCTGACTCTGATTTTGACTATAGCACCCAAAGTTACACCGGCTACGAGCCCACGAGTATGCGAGCCATAAGAGCAAGATATGATCCCTATGAACAAACCCGCGGTCGCGTGGAGCAGCTGAAGAGTCTTGGTCATAACGTCGACAAAGTATGGAACTTTTTTCTCGGCGTATATTGTGCTCAATTATTCGAAGGTTGAATTCATCATCATGGGGGGCACCTTCATGAGCATGCCAGAAGACTACCGAGGCAAATTTATCGCACAGCTGCATAATGCTTTGTCAGGATTTACAGGAACAGACGTCGATGAGGCCGTACGGTATGTCTGATAATGCCTCCGTCTGTATTTCATTCACTATAAATGAACACATCCCCCAGGTACTCTGAACAGAGCAAAGCAAAAGCAATCGGTATAACCATTGAGACACGTCCCGATTATTGCCTCCGACCACACCTAAGGTGATCTCCTCTCTCAATTAAAATATCGTCTCTCACCAACCTTATAGTCAAATGCTTCGGTACGGATGTACCCGTCTCGAAATTGGCGTGCAATCGGTTTACGAGGACGTCGCTCGTGATACCAATCGTGGGCACACCGTCCGTGCCGTCTCTGAATCTTTTCATCTCGCCAAAGACGCCGGGTTCAAAGTAGTCGCTCACATGATGCCCGACCTTCCCAACGTCGGCGTTGAGAGGGATTTGGAACAGTTCAAGGAATATTTCGAGAATCCGGCATTTCGAAGTGATGGTCTCAAGATATACCCGACCCTGGTTATCCGCGGGACCGGTCTATATGAGTTATGGAGGACAGGCAGGTACAAGAATTATACGCCAAATGTATTAGTAGATGTGGTCGCGAGAATTCTCGCATTGGTTCCACCTTGGACCAGAGTTTATCGAGTACAAAGGTATGGACCTTATAGATGCATTCAAAATGACACACTTATTCTCTTACACTTGGCAGAGACATCCCGCTTCCCTTGGTAACCAGCGGGTGTGACAACTCAGGCAACCTCAGAGAACTAGCACTGAACCGCATGAAAGACTTTGGTGCAGAGTGCCGTGACGTGCGGTTCCGTGAAGTCGGTGTAAGTTTAACCATTCCCACCACCTCGCAAGACTTCAAACCTAATGTCTTCCAGATTCATGAAATACACCATAAAGTCAGACCTGAATCTGTTGAGCTTCTGCGGCGAGATTACACTGCGAACGGCGGGTGGGAAACCTTCCTTTCATATGAAGACCCGGAAAGAGACATACTCGTCGGGCTCCTCCGACTACGAAAATGCTCCGACGAAGGCACTTTTAGACCGGAGCTAGTACGTAGGGGGGATGACGAAGGGGGCTGTAGTATTGTGCGAGAGTTGCACGTGTATGGCACGGCAGTCCCAGTGCATGGGAGGGATCCGACAAAATTCCAACACCAGGTCAAGAGTTATTGGCTTCATCGTGCGAAATATGCTTCTGATGATCCATTTACAGGGTTTTGGAACTTTGTTGATGGAGGAGGCCGAGCGTATTGCGCGCGAAGAGCATGGGAGCATTAAATTAGCAGTTATTTCTGGTATGTGGCATTCTCTTGTTTCCATATCCATGGCACCAAATCATTCTTCCCAAGGCGTCGGAACACGAGACTATTATCGAAAGCTTGGCTATGAGCTTGACGGGCCATACATGAGTAAGCTTCTGCTATGATGAAGAGGAGTGTACCTGTACCTGTATATTTAAAGCACGGTGTACGCATACTGTAATGCCTCTTTAATCCCTCGTTATCTTTCACGAGCATATGGACATGCTATGGCTCGCTCATGATCAGAGTGTGGAAATTAGGGAATACCAGTTCCTCCTCGACGGTCTTCCTAATCACGTCTTGGATAAATCTTTCCACACGCGTCACATTTTTTAGTACGTGCTTATCTGCCTGTCCTATTTCGCTCTCGATATAGATGGACGGGAGGAGGCGCTGTCCTATAGGAAGAGGTTTGGACTGTCTGCTTCCACTGACGGCGGAGTCGTCGTCGAGTTCTGGCGGAGCGCTGCTAACTGGGTCGCGTTTTGGCCGATCTCCAGCTGGACCGTAAGGATCCAGCTCGTCCAGAATGCAGAGATGCACGCGCCGACGCTCTCCTTCGTACGCGACGGCAATCTCGCCTGTGAAGATGAGACCAGTAACGGAGAGCTTGATAGGAAGTGACATGAACATGGGAGAGGGATAATTAATAAGCAGAGAAGTCGTCAATGTTATGCGCAAGTCCGAATTCCAATTTATGTTGAAATGGAGCTGGAGGTTCGGATGCTGGGTAGAAGGGACTGGTGGTTCCAGTTCAACTGGCAGGTCACTCTGTAGGAAAGGCATATTCATTGATTGTTCTCGCGAGTCGTATGAATCGTAGCCATTTATGTTGGTATGATCCAGGCCAACGGATACGGGTGCTGCTGCTTTGGTTGGACTGCGATATCCTGGCGTATTGGGCCATGTCGTGACTCCTGGCCGGAAATCAACCATGCTCTGGTATCCGGGGCTCCACATATCCCCCGGCAAGTGCAGTGATGGTGCAGAGGCATACACGTCGGTGGGACCAGCACGGGGCGCGTAACGTGAGGATTGCTGGTAAGCTAGACGTTCCTCTTTGTGCGCTGCCCTTCGTGAAACCCATTCAAACTCTTCATCGTCGTCTCCACCCTCTGTCACCTTCACCGGGTCCTTTTCTTCGTCATCATCTTCGAGAAAATCACGGTATATGTCTCGCAAATCGATCAACTCAACATCAGGTGCCGTAGAGCCGAATTCAAGAGATGTGACTTCCACTGGACCAATAAAGGACGGGCGAGAGGTCGAGGATAGCTGCCGGTTCAGTATCTCGACCAATTTCGTTGACAGAGAAGAATCCAATTTGCCCCATTCGAGGTCGATTGACATCGTGGAAATGGTGTGGAGGTAATTTGGTAAGAACGCGAGCCCAAAACAGAAGGAAAATGCCGTCTGCCTGCTTATATAATGTAATTGCCGTTCCCAGCAATGCATGGCGGCAATATCCATGCCGTGCGAAGTGACAACAACTCTTTAATTGCCTGATCCGTTTTCTCTTCCAGATGAATCTGACTCATTTATCCAGAAACCGGGCTTCGAAGGATAGATAGGAAGTACTGTCCCTCGAGGGAGGTGACGCGTCGGAACCGAATACGTTGATATAACAGCAACGAGTGCTCTCCGTTTCGGCAAGGACTGTCTCCGGCGGGGTCGATTTTCTGGTGCTGTTTAACTGAATTCCCGGCGGTGAATTGTAATTTGTTCCCGGTAATTAAATTCGTGGGTTATTGGGATCGATTGGCTCGTTCAGCTGCCGTCAAAGTAGGAAGATGCCATCGACCGCCTGTTTACAATCAGTTCATAGTGTTTTAGTCCTTCAAGTCCTGTAAAGTTAATGTCGGTGGTTCCATATTGTTGGGAGTTATTAGTTGGCTGTCAGATGAGCGTCGTCAGTAAAAACATCCTTGAACAGCTTACGTCGGTATTAGTACGAAGACAACATTATGGAACGGAAGGGATTCAATCAGAATTAACTCAGAGCACCAACACTAGGAATCACCTTGAAGGGGAAGGAAAGTACCCAGTTACCCGTTAATACTCACCTCAAATGCGGAGTGGTACGACGCGGAAGAAGTTATTATGGGAAAAACTCAGTAATACGTGCGTCATATTGATGTCAACGTTGAACTATCGGATGCGAGTACTACGTGGTCTTGTTCACTCTTTCCGGCAATGGCCGTTGAAGCTGACATGATCGGATCGGACTAAAAATATCCCTTGGGCCGATGATGCTGTTTTTATCCTTCCCATGCACCTATCCAAGTTCTCGTCAGTACTGAACCTATACGGCCCCGGCCAACCGCAGTAGAAAGGAATCAAATGACCCATCAGTGGGCATAAAAATAACCTTGAAGTTCGTTACTCTACTACACATCACACGTTGACAACCCAGACGAAACGAAATGAAGGAACGGAGGGATTGGCACAAGAGGGAAGGAGAGACCTGCGGGCTGATACCTCCACCGCGTCTTAGTAGTTAGTTTACTTGTTGCGGTTAACCAAATGCAGAATACAAAAAAAAAAAAAAAAAAAGTACTGAACCTATAATACGGCTCAAGGCACAGCCTAAGGCAGCAAGTAGCGATCTATGCGCCTATACTCTTCCAGCTTGGCGTCATGAAAATCTGATGCTATAGTCTTTTTTTTCGTGCAGCCTTGACCAACTTAATGGACGTTCTTCAAGCCGCTTTGGAAATTGTATGACATTTCAGGATATAAAACGCTGAGCCGTTGATGGATCACAGCCGCTGAAGACGATAGGGCTATGGGCATTACTGTGCATGGACTTTATGTGACTAGACCATTACAGCCACTGTAATGAACCCTCCTATCAGTGGACACCCACTCAATGGAAATGGAAAAGGAAAGGGAGTCAATGGCAAAAAGAACCAGACCGCGGGAGATACTTGTACTCGGCTTAGACTTCGGCTCCGGTACGCATCGAAAACTAAGTACCTCTTGTCTACCACCAGCGTTTAACTCTTCACAGTGTATCTGGACTACTATATATACACAGGAACCAGACTTGTGCTTGAAACATGGACAGGGGAAACATTTTTCCTCGATGAACTTGAAGTGTCGCGTCGCAATTTGGTCGCGATTGATAATATTGCCATCACGGCCCACAACTTACCAGTCTTTGCTTCGGTGACAGCTACCTGTTTACTGAGGTAGCTCTATAGCTGGTGCACAATGCTCAACAACTGTGTTTCCCTCACCTTCGTACCTAATATCACCGTGTGCAATGAACTGTTCAGAAAAGTTCGATTTGAGGGCTACCGATAATAGGAACTATAACTCGAAAGTCCAGAACTCTACAGCCTGATTCGTATTACATGAGAAATATCCCTCCTTCCAATTTTGACGGTGGACGAATGAAATAGTTGACTATTTAGTTACTGAAGGCAAAATCAATCCCTGGTAATCAGCTTCAGAAATTCGTGGCTGGAAAAGGAGAAAATAGACAAACAGAAGAGATAGAGTGACATCGCCATGCACTCTCGCCTTGATCGAGATATCGACGTCAAGGTTGAGGTCCAGCCTAAGCTTCAGCGTGTCCTTTTGGCCCCCACTTCGTCCCCCACCTCCACCGACATTTGCTACCCCCCCTCGCGGTTTGGCCAAGCTGGTTGACAGTACCGGAGACGGCGCGCGTAGTGTCCTCTCCACCGAGGGGAAGTCTCCCACTACCCTGCCGTTGGCTGCGACGACGCGGAGCACCAGTATCGGACTCGTTATCTGATTCGTCGATGTAATTGCTGCGGGTACGGCCACGTTTCTGTTCGGGCTGGAGTGCAGGAGAAGGAGAAGCAGCGCGAGAAGGAGATCGACTGGCAGTTTCTTGTGACATAGATGCTTGAGAAGGTTTGAATTGTATTTCCAGGAATTCCCAGCCATCCTTTAATACGCATTGAGTGCCAACGGTTGGAGCAATTCCCGTGAGAGCAACGCAGAGTTGTGCGTCATATTGATGCAGGCGCCAAAATAAATGTGTACGTGCAATCAGAATTTGGAGTGCGTGAGATAGTAAAGTACACCCACAATATATTCCGGATTCCTCAGGACGTTAGTCGATGGATAGATTTCGGAGCAGCGAGTCATTCAGAACGTCACCCTACCGACATCTAGAAGTTATTCTAGTTGCATTTGGTATATTCCTGGGTATTATCAAAGCGTATGATGCTGACATCAAAGTAGGTCCGTGCTCTAGGAGACGTTTGAAGGAGCTCGTTCATAGCCAACGGCCTTCATATAGGAAAAGAGGTCTGATAGTCTTTCCTCGGCACAAAGTATAGCCCTCATGCTCGTCAAGGTTTCAGGGATGTCCTGCGTTTATGTCATGTAATGTTATTTTGGGCTATTCGGGGGAAGTTTTCTTACCCGACGGTGCTCCCCAACAATTGAGTCCATGAAACTAATTATATCACCCATATAGACCTGTGGAGTTGGTTTGTCCGCTATATCATTAGCTACGATCTTTTATATCATGGAAAGCGCCTACCTTCGATAGTAAACCATGGTTCTTGGTGCGATCGGTGTCGCTACCGGGAGTATCGCTATACCTCTTACTGCAGTATCAACAGCTACTTCCGTAGCCAGTCTTTCGCAAGGTGTTGGGGCTCAGCAACAAAACAGCGGATCACAAGAAAACTCATCAGGGGCTGACCCAGATGATCCCCGACTAGCGAAGTTCACACTCAGAGCGCACTGCAGCGATGAGGAAGATCCCCCATTCAGGGAAGAGGTAGAAGACAAGCAAGTGGTCTTGCGGAACGGCAAGGTTTGGGAGAATGTGTTTGCTTTCATTGTCCTGCTTAATTCCCCGCAGCTTTATCTCGATGACTCAGACCCGGCGCAAAGGAAATTCGAGGATGGACACGAGTTCAGCGGTTTCTATGTCGAATACCCGTGGAAAACCAAGCCATTGGGGCTGGTGAGCACAATCAGGAACAACCCGCCAGAGCTCAACTGGATATACGTTAACGAAGACACTATGGCATTGGAGTACGGAGGAAGGTCCCAAAGCCTTCTGCACCGTGCAGGCCCCTGGGATTGGAGTGATGACGAAGAAAGGGTGACATTTGAAGACTGGGAAGGATTTGTAGCGCTAGAAGAGACCAAATCTTCGTGGGTTCTGTATTATGATCAAGATGAGGACGGTCTGAGTAGCATCAAAGGCGAGAGAAAGGTGTTGGAATGTAGTTTGGAAAGAATATTGTCATGACCCGACATATTTTAGCAGGAAGTGTGTATCATTATACAGAGGTTCCTGTCGATAGCCTACAGTATTTCGTGATGTTCACCGAACATTGAACCAGAATCTAAAGCTAAGAGCGGTCACGGTCGGGAAGGAAGCAGTTCCGGCAACGGCCGAAGCAGGATTGATCCGAGTTAGATCACCTCTACTTTGCGTCTGCTTCATCTCTCACGCACTTCTCCAAATTGTCGTTAGCTCCACACCTCTGTAAATTTGGGTGTACAGGATATAAACTCCCACCCTTCGTCGCCTACGACGTCGTGTTGGAGAACAAAGTCTATACTTTTCGTAACCTTGTGGCAAATCAAGTAGTCGATTCAACGATTGCTCCTCTCTACGCCTCTTTCATGTGTTGGATACGATGATGCTCTTCTAAAATGACATCTTTTTAACATCACCATGATGTCAGTATCAATCCTAGCTTACTGCGGTACTCCATCCATCTGAGGCTTAAAATCGTCGTCGGCAGCAGCAGCAAATATAATTGAACAAGGACTTCTCCTTCTCTCTTCTCTCTATTCTGACTAGAAATTTACTCCATCATGTCTCAGGCCGACGTACAAGATCTTCATGAGAGGCAGCAGCCCCGAATTGATGTCGAACGCGACTTTGGTTCCGATACTACGGACGATCGTACTGATGCTCAACAAGAAGCCGACAAGCAGTTGGCTGAGCGTTTGTCAGCCCTCATTGAGGATGCGAACTCGCGTGTAGTGCCTCTGTGTAGGATGATTCGCAAGGTAACTGCGACCTTGGCCGGTCATTCAACTGTTTGCTGATCCTTTCTATTAGCATATTGAAGACATGGACGCTCGAAAGGAGGAAGATAGGGATGAAGCTGAACTTGTCAAGCAAGTAAAGCCGTTACTTGAGCAGGCCGAGCAGGTCTTGCACCAGACCGAGGGCGCCATCAAAGGTGCTGACCCCGACAATCGTCTGACCAACAAAGCCAAGCGTCATCAACAAGATCACCGAGCGACCCCCGAAGAACAACGCCTCGCAGAGGCAGTAAAAGTCGTATGTATTTTCACCTTTTTTCTCTCGGTAATTCCTTAGCGAGATGACATTCATTCTTAGCTCCTAGAAGAAGTGGGTGGTACGATTGAGTGGGCGAAGAACAAGCTCGATTCCTTCCCGAAAGCGAAAAGGGATCTTGGGCCCCTTCTTGATGCCTTAGGCCGTAAGAACACCTTTAACCTAGGAATTTTCGCTAATCTGCCACGCTTTCCGCCAGAGCCCTTAACCCAAATTGTCAGTGGAGTCGGGCTTTTGCTTGCCGGCGTCCTCAACCTCGTCGGTCGTCTCTTGAGCGGCCTCGGTCTCGATAGTCTACTCAAAGGGATAGTCGCTGCCACAGTAAGTCCTCCTTTTTGGCGCCTAGTCAGTGGTCAATCAATTCTTACATTGAACTATCAGGGCCTTGATAAAATCTATGTTAGTCTTGGCCTCGGCAATTGGCTCAATTCTAAGTAAAGGACTTCATGTGAACAGAAATCACCTTGTTACCTCTGTCCATTCTTCTGTCTGTAGCTCGCATTAGCAAAAATAGCATTGTATCCGATTAACTTGCTTGTTGAATCGAGGGACCGCGCCTCAAGTCGACCACGAAGCTCTCGCGGAAGAAAAAGGTGTTACGACGCATGCGGTGGATGTAGAACAGAACAATCCTGATTCCTTCTGCGAGGCGAAAGGGACTTGGCTCAAGTAGCTGCTTGACCCAAATCGTTGGTTGGTCTCAGGCTTTTGCTTGCCTATTAAGTACCACTCCTCGGTCTCAATAGCCTAAAGGGATAGTGGCTCTCATACTAAGTCCTCATTGGTACCCGGTGGGTGGTTGATCAACTGAGTCTCTCTCATTGAATCGTTAGGGCCTTGATAAAATTTAGACCATCTTCTTGGCCTTGGCAGTCAGCTTAAGAACCCAGTAAAGTTTGAACACAACCACCTTGTCCCGTTTTCTGTAATTTGTAAAAATAGGTGTCGGAGTTACAAGTCAGTGCTTTCAGTCTTCTCAGCACCGAATACCGGTTGAACCTGAGCCGCGATGAATCTAGACCAGACATACCCCCTAATCGTAGCCCAATACGAGATCACAGGCCATCACCGACGTACCGAGCACTGGAATCTCACGGTTCTCGTGTCACCCAGCGTATCACACACTTTCGAAGTGCGGGGAAACTCAGATACGTTCACGTACGTGCACGACACAGTATCGGCTCCTATTGGGTCCATACCGACCTACCGCGGTGGCTGTCACGTCGGCGAAGTACCATCTACGTCTATTAACCGACTGGATGAGCGTTTGAAGAGAGATGTCGCTGTGATCAGACTCGATCTCAGCTGGGATTGCCAGGATTGGGTGTTAGCAGCGCTCAGGTTGTTGAGGGAGGATGGGATCGCGTTCAAAACCGTCAACCAGGCATACGTGAGGAAAGAACTCCAGGAAGATATGGCGAGATGGCAGGAGGGTGATGACACCGTGGAAGAAAGGCACTTCTCGAATTCGCACTGATACATCGATCATTCAGTGAAAAACGAATATATTAGCCTTTCAATCTGTTCCTTTGTACATCCCGCTCTTCCTTGAGCTTGGCGATCTCTTGCACATCAACCACCTTGAATGCCCATGTCAGCCAGTTTCCGCCGCTTCGCATACTCCTGAGGCCCATATCTTCCAACAGTTCATCAATGTACTGTGGCCATCTAAAGGCACGGCCGGTTATGAGTAGGGTTGACCGAAACGTAATTGATCATAACTCACGCCAAGAAGCATACGGTGCCACTGTAGCTTTCATTCACCAACAACAACTGATCAGGATAACGTTTTCTAATCCATTTAGCATTCCGGTCAGCATGCTTCATAGCCTCCTCTGGCGAAGAAGGCAGGCGCATCGCATCATTCAAGAAGTACGAAGATATCCAATGTGACATGACTTCAAAAGAATACCCGTTATTTGTGGTGAACTAGAAAACTTCGTTGAAAGTAGTTCGCTGGAAGCGATGACGTTGCGTACCGCAGCCCCATTAATTGCAAAGTCTCGGCGTAATATGTTCTTGGCGGGAACAATACCTCGGTAGATAGAAGAGGCCCATTGTTCACTTTCTGGGTGCGCATAGGGTGGATTAGCCAGAGAGGCATAGTCCCATTCGTCTCTGATATGCTGGTCAGGCGCATGCTGTTGTATACCTAGTTCTACTTGCGTACGCTCTGTACAGGTCGAGTCAGTAGAAGGCTTCACGTTGGACAGGCATGGGTGAACGCACCATCAAAAATATTCTCCCATGAAGACTTGTATCCTGTAGCAAGAATAACCACATCTGCCCTGACTGAGGTCCCACTGTCAAGAGTCAGTGACCGACCATCAAAGCCATATCCTGTGACCCGTGCCGGAGTAACAAGGCTGATTTTCTTTCTATTGACAAGAGAGAAGAAGCTGTCGTCGCGCTTTACTCCTTCGTCATTCAATCGCACACTCCAGAACAGGGAATGTGCTCGCCGCAATGGTGAATTCGCAGGCACATCAAAGGCAGTATACTGAAAGAAAAATAAGAGAATTATTCGAGGCTTGGACATGGAATGTACGAACGGAATCTTGCTGCAAGAGGTTCCAAAAGGCATGGACAATCTTGCTACCAATCCACGTCCTGTGGAGGAAACGCCTATTTGTTAGAAAATGAGATGCAGGAAATCTTTCTAATGATTAGTAGTACTCTAGCCTGGTCCGTAGTTCGATATAGGGAGAAAGAATCGCCAGGAGACTATGAAGCAACCCTCAGGCTGAGCTCACACCAATCAATAGCCAGCAAACAAACACACCGGCTCTTCCTCACAAAATCCGGAAGCGGCTTCACAGTCCCCAAGAAAGCGTCAGCCGTCTCAAAGACCATAGTAACCTTTCGTCCCTCATTTGCAAGATACGAAGCAATGCTAAGGAGGTCTCGTTAGCGAAAATGTTCGAAACAGAGTGGAAACACACCAACTCTTGAGCTGATTTTCCGCCCCCTACCACAACGATGCCAGAATCACCGGTTCCACCCGGAGGCGCGGCAGTGAGTATTTCATCCAAACATGCTCCAAAATCAATTGAATGCACCGCAAGTCCTTGGAAACCAGCTTTGTTCGCCGCCTCTTGTGACAGGTAAGGAGGCGTTTTTGGTGTACTGCAGCCCTGGCACAAATCAGCCAGTTGTGTATAAATTTATATGTAATCGAGGGCTCACTCCCGTGCACAAAACAATACGAGAAAAAGTGAGGATCTCGGGCTCCCCACCCTTTACGTTACTGACCGTAACATTCCAAACAGGGTCGGGTTCCTTTTTTCGCTCTATGTTTAGAACGTTGGTCTCGTATCTGATTTTTCCTGCCAGGTATTCATCGCTGAATTTCTGCATATACTGTCGCATGTCTTTGCCACCTAGCTGGCTGCCGTTCTTTGAGGGACTCAGCGCCGGCATTGGCAGACTGGAGAACTTGAACTCTCCGTGGACACTAAAGCCGCGGAGTATCAGTCATGCAATCGTACTGCGAGGGTTCTACGTACTTGTTCAGCGTCAAGCCAGGATAGACTCTTTCCTCGCTCCAAACACCGCCTGGCGTGCGGTCCCTGGTAGTGATCTGGACCTTCGAAAATCCATCTTGTATCAAGGTGTGGGCTGTGATCAACCCTGCGGCGCCTGAACCGATGATGCAAACACTTTGAACACGAGGATCGACGTGCACCATGATTTCGACAGATGGGGGATCTTCAGTTTGTTAGATGTTGGAAGTTCAACGTTCGACAAGGGGATAGGGAATAAGTGTAGGGATTTCCAACTACCCGCGGCGTTGCAGAAAATAATAGGATGCGACGAGAGGACAAAGGGGAGAATGAGGGGCATCATTTACGATATCGATGTCACTCTCCCTCAGCCAAGTCATTGCCGTTAATGACTTGATCGGAAGTTTGTAAGTGTAACAGGTCCGCATTCAAATTTCAAACCCAGTTCTGATCTGAAGGATTGCATTGAAAGCAGTACTGAGGCCTGAGCCTACTCAAAACATTTGGGGTATGTCTTGTATTGCAATGTAGGATACCTGCATTAGTCCGAAGTAAAGAGTGTGTGTGAAACGAGATAAAGTGGACCGGAAAGCATTCAGAAGAGTAAAAACAAAAGTAAGAGGCAGAAAATAAATCCAGGTCAAAAGCTGAAGGAATGCTCGACGTTCGTGCCTCCATCCAGATAGCAAGCGAAAGGCGAGGGTATCATCAATTCTCTACTATTGTAACGACAGGTGATAAGACTGGGCAGAATGTAGACGTAGTTCGGCTCACCATCGAACGAACTTAACGGTCCGCAGGTGGGCGCTGGTTGACACCCTCTTTCAATGCCAACAGCTGTTTTGAGCGGAATGCCTCGTAGTGGATTTGAGCGGTGGTCTCGATCAGATCTTGCAGGTGAGTCCTATTGGGGGGCAGCGTTCAGTGCCGACGGTATAAATCCAAAGAGGAGTGCCATACCTCGTAAGGAAGTTACGCAAGTTCACAAACTCGCAATGGTTGGGATCTTCAACATTGACAACACCCCATCTGTTCTTGCGACCACGAACGGGCTTTCCGTCGATGATGACGGTGTTTTCTGAACCAACGATGGCGAAAGGAATGATATCCTGCCGACAAATTGAGCCCTAAGTTAAGGATAACAAACAATAGACATACCCGAATCGTCTCGTTCAATTGCACCTCCTCTTCATCATCCTCATCCGTGTCGAAAGGATACAGCCGGATGTTATGATAGACTAGTTCTTCCCGGATCTATTTGTGGTGCATAAGATAACCGGCTTCTGAAATAGAAGATGCATTCTAACCTTCACTTTGAACGTGTCCCGCTCTTCCGCAGTCAAACTGTCCGATTTGGCGATAACGGGGACGACGTTGACAACTTCGCTGAGCTTCTTCATAACAATTACATCAATCGGGCGAAGGGCGTGGCCAGTTGGGTTGATGAAGTAGAGGCAGCAATGAATTCGCGTGTCCTGGATGTATCGGTCTCGCATAGCGGTGAGCTCCTTGCGGAGGTAAGCACTGTGCTGGTCCTTGATGTATTTGATGATGGGATCCCAACTACAACGTTGAGTCCCGGATTAGGAGAGAAGCAAGAGTATACACGTACCAGTTTTCGTTGTTAATCTGGTCGCCATATCCGGGGGTGTCGACGATGTTCAGGCGAAGTTTGACGCCATTTTCCACGATGACTGCCGGATGTAAAGATGTCAGTATACATGCCAGACACGGACTTTAATCGCATATAAACGAGCCGAAGGCCAACGCACCATGAGAAACAGCTTGTATCTCTGTGGTCTGCCTGACAGGCTCGTCGGCTTGGAACCGTCCTTTCGAGTCAATCAAGTGCGACGCAAAGATTGTATTGATGAGCGTCGACTTTCCCAATCCAGTTTGTCCTGCAATGTCACATTAGTTACCAGGAATACATTTCGACTGTCCAGCGACACATGACAGTAGCACTGAAGAAGCTACAGTGAATAAAATACGCACCGACAACAATGACATTGAATTGGAAGCCTCTCTTCAACAGCTTGTGTTCAATCTGCTGGGTGATGGAGTCAAAACCGACGTAGGAGTCGGCGCGTATTTCTTCAGTAGCCATTGTTCAGCGAGCGGCGGGACAGAGAAAAGGACTGGTGGACGGGGTCAACGACGAAGAAACGCACGACTCAAAGAAGGAAATCTGGCTGTGATACAACACGCACAAACAATGGTGGCCACAATTCGAATTTCAAACTCGTCGTTAGCGCATTATAGACGCGAAGTGGTTTTCTCCATTTTTTTGTGCCGACTATCACCATTACATTTGTAGACTACGGTCAGCGTAGGAGTTCTACCTCCCTTGCAGAAGTTGTGCTAAGCGATAGGGATGGAGTATACAGGAAGTCCAGAATACAGGGTACAAAGCTGAGGGTATCGGTAAATAGTACTTACAAGATCTAAACAAGACCGTCTAACTGCGGCGGGGATAAAATAAAGAGTAGAAATAAGAGAGCATGAACCAGTCATTGCGGTGCACCAGTCCAAGGTATCGGTCGATATGTATAGGAATATGAAAAAAGGGAGTGGATCTGTCGCTGGTAATGAGTATGCGATAAGGCTGCAGAGGTAGCACAGAACTCACCTAATGCCTAACGGAGTTCAAGCCGAACAACGAACTCTCCCTAGCCGACTTCCTCATATCCGACGCGGTGGCAGGAAGACCAGAAGTCGGTGTCAGACGCTCCAAACACTCCAGAGGCACCATGCCCTGCTCTTCTCTGCCATTGGCGCACAAAGCCCACCCGTCGTCAAATTCTTGCAAGATTCGGACGGTCTCCCCGTTTGAAATAGGCAGTTCATCGGGTAATGAAGGGATGAATCTGGACTTTACGATTGCACTGCTGGGCGGGGAGATAGTACCCGGGCTGATACCAGCATTGTTCCATGAAGCACTAGGCATAGTGAGAGGAGTGGCCGTGGCTCCCGACTGGTTGAATTGCATGCCCGATGGCTGGGGGTCGTTGTTGTACGTGTCAGAAGCAGGGTCAAAGGCGAGACCGCTGTTGGCAAGTCGTGGTCTGCTAATCCACGTCGATACACGAGAGCGCCGGCGCTGCATGAAGCGGTTCCGCAGCAGAATAAGAGCAACTGCGAGGAGTACTAGAATAATGGCGATGACAATGCCGGCAATAGCGCCCGCCGGCAAGGTCTGCTTGGACACGGCGCCATTGTCGGAAACAGAAGCAGGGGTGGAAGCAATGGCTGACGCCGATGGCAACGGCGGTGTCGTCGACGACTCTAATGAGGATGAGCTCGCTAATGTTGATTCTGCTACTGCTGAGACGGAGGACGAAGACGAAGACGAGGCAGTGGTAGATAGTGACGAGGTTGACGAGCTAGTCATGGTTGCTGTTGTGGATAGTGATGTAGCACTGGATGCTGTGGAGGACTCCTCCTTGGTGATAGTAATGGTGGTGATTGGAACAGCACTGCTGGTGTATTCCTCTTCGTCCCGTGGAATCTGTGGCAGTGGTGACCGTTTTCGATGACGAACCCGCTCAGCGGGAAGGTGTTGTTGAGGGCTGGGTGACATTATGAAGGAGAGTGACGGATCGCCAAAAAGAAAAGGAATGAAGGAAGGAAATGAAAGCTATAAAACAGAAATTACACGAACCTCGGATGGTTCAATGGCAACATGAATTTCCGCCAAAAGCTGTCAATTGTCACGCGCCCTGTCCTGATTTGGCAATCAACGTCAATCATTGCAATCAATGCCAAATCAATGCACCCGCCATGTTACCATCACATGCAGGCAACATATTCTCCCGAAAAATGCCCTCTTTGAGGTGAGCACCTTTGTTCTGAAGTTCTTTCATCAGCGCCAACTATCTCAAAGCAACACATTCTATTGAATCTTTATTGGCATAATGAACACTGCGCCGTAGTTCTGCCCAATATCTTTAAAACCATATGGAACCTCATCAAGAAGTTGTCAAGGAACTGCGTTTCTGACCACAGGGACCACACTCGGCTATTTCGGTAAGCGTGATCCATTAATAACGACCCGGATGTACAGTCGAGTACCGTTACATTGGCTGTCGTGCCCGGCGATATGAAGGATGAAGCGAGAAAGATCCTCGTTCTTACAACAGGCGCAGGCTCTTGTCACACTCCGTCTCTATTTTCAGCCTGAAGCTAAGTCGCCGAGTCCTGTGCTACAATCGGAACGCTCCGCAGCAAAACGAACAGCTCTGAACATACAAATAAGGCCGTTCGACGTATACTGTTATAATAAGCTGCGATTCTCAGGTTATACAAAAGGTAGCAAGAGTCATTGTGGATAGCAGGTGATGGCTTATTATACAACGGCGCAGCAAATCTCATCGGGGCACCACTAATAATGACATGATGGACGGATCACTGAATCCTTGGATAAAAAATCTCTTTCGTTTCATTCCCCGAATTTTGGAATAGCCCGAACTGGTTGCCTGCGAGGAACTTGCTTGGCAAAAACCCTTACGCGAAATAACTCAAAGTTTATATATACGGGGCGTGTCATTTATAATTCTGTAAGGAGGCGGCGTACTTACGGCCATTATAATCGAAACCCCTTGAATTATACCAATGTTAGAACACAGCTCGAAATATATGTTCACATCGTACTAGTATAACGCAAATACGACCGCCAAAAAAACTACCTACCACTGACTTGGACTAAGAACATATCAGGACTCCTGTAAAGACTTCACCTCAAGGGGGTTCTTCAACCCAACAACAGAGCACGATCGGCATATATTAGCCAGAGTACGAAGTAGGTCAAAGAGACGACATCAAGGTAAAATCAATAGGTAAGGAGTGAAAAGGTCGAAACGGTGCATATGTGACAGTCTGGAAGACATAGGTAAATAGAGCATAATAAATGGTGTATGCAATAATACTGTTGGGAATCTGCATCCCTTACAACTCCATCTCAACTCCATCCTTCAACGACATGATCGGATTGGACCGGAGAAATGTTCAGACGGGTAGAAATCACCACATCAACAAGAAAGAACATTTGCCATCAGGAGTAAAGTGATCTTGACTCAGTGAAAGTTTTTACTAGTCCGTCGATTATTCGGTCCAGAATGCCGCAAGCAGTCGAAAATAATTATCATATCCACAAGTTAACTTTGTACTCCGCGCGTGTATAGAGTTGATTGTAAGTAACTGATAGGTCGTCCGAATGTTTGGATACTAGTAAGTGTGATGCTTCCATCACACTCACCCGCGGGAAAGCTACCCAATAACTCGTGCCGACGGCAATTATAGAGTCTTCTTCAAGTTCGTTCATTGGTCCACTGGCATCTCTTTTCCAGGCAATCTGCCCTTCTCATCGTCCTGTTGCTGGAGCTTTTCCATCAGATATCTACACTATCTGAGACGCTGGTTTTTAGGACATAAATTAGTTTGAGATATTATCGTTTCAACGGGGCCGCAGGAAGATATATTTCTGCTATTTGGGAGGAACACACTTTGCAGCGCCTACTTTGCGTTGGACCAGGCACTAAAATCCAGGCTTCACCCACCTATGGTCTTTCCGCAGAGCTTCGAAGGGTCCTCCAGGTGCTGATAGAGTCAAGAGTTTTAATACAGTAACCTAAATAACGTGTTTGTTGAATTATACGGTTCTACTCTATGAATTCCTACCTGGTGCCTATATCCCCAAACTTTGAACGATCCCAGCTCTATTCAAACCCCACCATACTCTACCCCTCACCACCTTTTCTGCTCCTCCTCCGTCTTCACACCCTCAAACTCCATAAACTTCCGCTCTTCCAACAGCGGCATATTCTGGAACGATAACGGCGTCGGCGTGTGTATCACTGGCGATGGCGCCGAACCGCCATCCGAATCGCAGGTGGATGTCGGCGATGTATCCGTCGACCCCGAGAATGAGGAGGAGGAGGAGCCGGACGTGGCGAGCGCAAGCTGGGGTGGGTAGGCGTCACCGAGGCTGAGGTTTTGGAAGCCGTATGTAGGCATAGACTGGGAGGTGTTGTTGTAGATAGCATCTAGGCTGCGGTGGTGATTGTGGTGTGGCATGGCAGAGCTCGGTAGTCCATTGGGTGAATAGTATCCATATCGTGGGAATGCTTGTGAGGGATACAAAGGTTCTTCGACGTTATAAGGAAGCGCAGACTGGCTTTGAGCTCTCCGAATAGATTGCCACTGACCTGGCGGTGGTGGTTGGCTGCTATCTGAATATGGTGGAGGTGGAGGTGGCGGTAGCTGTAGCTGCGACGGCGGGAACGAATCGATCACCGGTGAACCAGAAAGAGAAGCTGGCTGCGAATGCGACTGATACGGCACATATTGTTGAAGTGGCTGGCTCGTAAGCTGAAATGGTTGTGGGGGGAACTGCACTGATGGAGACGCCGAGAGATCGTAGGAGATCAGATTGTGGCTCTGCTGTCGTAGGAAGTGGTGATATTCCCGTTCTCGCTGCTTCTCCTGGTGTATCTTGGAACCGCGCAAATCGATGCTGGACACGGCAGTTCGCAGCTTCGGAGTGGCTACATTTCCGCGGGCGCGCGTTTCCCTGCTCGTGTACTGGCAAATCAAGCCACGGGTCGTACAGCGTTTACAGACCGGCTTCTCGCCGGAACACTGTATCAAGGTATCAAGAGTTAGACGATCGCAAGTTTAATTAGAGCAATCGATTGACCTTGGTTTTCCGTTCTCTACACTTGTCACAGGCTTGTTGTGTCCGCTGGCGCATAGATGTGTTTGCGAAAGAAAAACTGGCTGGGGAGCTGAAGAAATCGTCGGCAGAATTGGAGGCCATGGTGGTAACAACGAAAAATAATCCGTAGCAAGTCACCCCTAATTTTGAAGTTGCAGTATTATAATGTCTTCCGTCTTTCGCCATTTTAAGCTGATCGAAGATCGCAAACGGGATATTTATCATGATGATGATGTACACATCCACCTACGTCCACTAATAATACACCCCGACCACACGGGGGAGGAAAATAAGAACTAAGACCTTGACTTGGCGAACTGAGCGTTGAATTCTCGGCCTATGAGCATGCGTCGGATTTCCTGAGTACCGGCGCCAACAGTGTAAAGTCTCGAATCGCGTAGAATCCTGCCCATAGGGTAATCTGAAGGATTTGTCAATAAAGTGCCTGTACGATCAGGGCGAGAGACTGGAGTGCGATGGTCGCACGCAGAGGTACATACCATTCACATATCCATTCCCACCAAGACATTGCATGCCCTCGAGCGCAACTTCAACGGCCTTCTCAGTGGAGTACAGAATAGCTCCTGCGCAGTCCTATTGAAAAGATCAAGTCAGATGTGGTGGAAAAACGTTCTAGCTCCGGAAAAGGGGGGCGTCCACGAGCTATCATAGGAGCCTCCGGAGGGATTGAAACCGATCGCCCAATTCAGTGTTCAAGATGAAGAGGCGTGCAACGGCATGTGCGACTGCCATCGTAGACGTGCGAGATTTTCGGGGCAGAGCGCTCAGCAAGTCTGAGTACTTACCGATCTGCTGACCTTTCCGGCGTCGCATGCCTTTGCCACGGCATAGACGTAGGCCCGACTTGCATTGAGTTTGGTATACATGTCTGCTATCTTTCCTGGAGACGAGAACGATCAATTGAATACCAGAAACAAATGAAATAGACCCTGCCTTGCATGAGCTGGAACTCCCCTATGGGTTGCCCAAATTGCTTCCGCTCGTGAACATACTCGACTGCGTAGTCGAATGCGGCCTGCATGAGACTGTAGCAAAGTTGAGTTCAGAACGGAGGCCAGGCAGTTGGTACAGACCCAAGTGGCCCTCCACTCAAGACAAGCCTCTCGAGGTCCAGGCCCGACATCAAAACTTTGGCGCCCCTGTTGACCTCCCCGAGCACGTTTTCTGCACAGCATGGTAAATTAAAAGCCGGACCACAAGAATAGGAACCACACCAACCGTCCGGTACGAAACAATCCTCGAAAATTAATTCACATGTATCGCTCCCTCTCATTCCGAACTTGTCCAATTTCTCACCGGTAGAGAAACCTTCCGAGTCATGCTCAACAATGAAGGCAGTGATTCCCCTAGAGGGATTAGGATCATCGAGAGGAACAGTCTTGGCGTAGACGACAAAAGTAGATGCAATAGGACCGTTGGTAATCCTAGACATCGTTACTATCCAGAGCGTTGAATTGACACATAGAAACTGACCAAAACTTATTGCCATTCAATTTGTACCCTCCGGATACTTTCTCCGCTTTGAGTCGCATGCTGACAACATCGCTTCCACTACCTGTTTCACTCATCGCCAAGGAACCAACCTTTTCACCGGTAATCAAGTCCGGAAGGTATTTCTCCTAGAGAAACGGTCAACTGAGACGAAACTGTAAGGAAAGGATTGACCTTTTGCGTCTCTGTCCCCCACCGGTGGATCTGATTTACGCAGAGGTTTGAATGAGCGCCGTAGGACAGGGCGACGCTGCCGGAAGCCTCAGACAACGCTTCCATAGCTAAGAGATGGTGCATATATCCCAGTCCAAGACCAGAATACTGTGGTGCAACCGTGATACCAAGGAGTCCCATAGATCCGAGTGCAGGGAATAGTTCCTGGATCACAGATTAGCTGTCTCCTCGAATTCCGTTCGAAAGACATCGTACGAGAGGAAACTTGTTAGATTTGTCTATTTCTGCAGCACGCGGGGTAATCTCTTTTTGTGCGAATTCCGTTACAGCAGACCTGAACTGAAGAAGGTGTGCTTCCTAGTTACATCAAGGATGTAGATCACAGCGTACCTCTGTCTCATCATCACTCAAGCCAGCCACATCTGTGTTGTAGTATGAAGATACCAGTCGTCTTGAGATACGTGTACGCGAAGGCCAAATAACTCGACGAGTAGGCAGCGAGAGAAGAGATCCCAGTGAAAGGACAACCATGTTCAAGTTTAACTGTGAGGTTTACCCCGCACTGGAGGAGTGTGACGATGATCCGTGAATCACGCTAAAACCGATCAGTCTGCCGGGTGCCCTGCATGCCCCGATCAGTCATTCATCGTGGCCTTACCATTTCTTCAGTTCGTTCGACACCGTTACCCTAATTTCTCGAATCTCAACGCTAAATTGAAATCAGAAGTCAAAGAAAATAATTACGTCAAAAACAAAATATATTGGGGAAACCCGGGATCGAACCGGGGACCTTTAGAATTAGTAAACTTCAGTCTACTGCTCTCCCAGCTGAGCTATTCCCCCATGAGGAGATATGTAAGTACACATTATACATAGACCTGTTCGAAACAGTCGTGAGTAGCAATGCAGCCGGAAATCCCGCCGCAAGTACACAGACTGTACCGAGAAGAAAAATGACACACGAAATGATTCTTATGTAACTAGGCCAATTAAAACCAGAGCGTTAGCTCCTATGATGGCGATATCTTGCAGATATGTAGGCACCCTTCACCACAGTTTTTTTTTCATATGTTGCAACAGCTCCGGCAATTCGAACGAAACATAGATCATTATATGGGATATATATTAGGATAACTGGATACAATAGAACATAAGCAAGAAAATAACACGATAACAATATAACATTTGGATAAATCAGCTGGAACCCTTATATTCTTTATCGTTGTCATCTTCCTTGGGCAATGTCAACGAGCCTTCGTCTATCTCTTTCACGGCGGCGATCCAAATAGACTATCGCCATTACCATCGCCATCGTCCTCTTCGTCGTCGTCCACCATAAATTCAGTATAGACACGGTGGTATTCCTGGTCGTCGGCCGCTCCATCGTCGTCAGTCGTAGAGGGGACTTCCGCAGAAGTTGCCGAAGTGGACGCAACTGGCTGCTCCTCGTGCGCCGAAGCGTTGTATTCTTTGTACCACGGCATGTCCGTGATCACAACACCGAGAACACATTCCAATAAACTAGGTTCCTCTTCTTGTTTCACCCGTCCACCCGCAATGGGAGCGTGCTTCTCGTCTGTGAGAAGAGCCGTGGGACGGGGAACGGGGGAAGGAGGAAGCTGGGGTTCATCTTCACCCGAGTCTTCGTTTTGAACCACCGAACTTTCGGCAGGAGCAGGAGCAGTCGACCGAGCATCATCGATAATGTCCGGAACTGGAGGCGGTGCCTGTACGGTAGTAGACTGAACAGAGGCATGCGCTGAAGTAGGGGGAGTATGCGCAGAAGGAATAACAAGGTAGCCCGCGGATTGCTGGAGATCGTTTTGCAGCTGAAGCCCGGCATCTGGCTGGACTGGAGTACGCACGGGAGTTGGGAGGATCTGTCCGGAAGGGCGGGAGAAGTAATCTTCTGATGACTGAGAGCCGTTGAAGGTCGCGGAAGTGGACACGCCTGGTTGCTCGAGGATAAATTCTTGATACTGTGGCGTGTCCATGATGTCACCATTGGTTTCCTCTTTCGCCTCTTCGCCTACACTTTCAACGTGCCTTTCGTCTGGGAGGAGAGTAGTAGGACGGTCGACAAGAGAGATGGAAACCCTGGGTTCATCTTCCCCTGAGTCTGCAGTTCGAACCCTCGGACTTTCGGATTGCACAGGAGCAGCCGACCAAAAGTTATCGACGGGTAGGGTATTCGTGAGTGGAATTGAAGGCGGTGGCTGAATGGGGACAGGCTGAACGGACGTTCGCGCCAAAGTAGGGAAGGAAGGTCCAGCAAAGTAGCCAGCTGTTGGCGGGTCGCCGTTCGGTACAGCATCATCTGGAGTGCGCACTGGAGTAGGGAGGGCTTGCCCAGAAGAGTGGGGAAAGTACCCCGCCGATGGTGCAAAGCTGTTGGAACCTTTGTTAAGATGCAGCGCGGCATCTGGTTCTGCCGGAGTACGTGCTGGAGTAGGAAGGGACGATCCAGAGGGGCGGGAAGAGTGGTCCGGTGATTGCTGAAAGCCGTGCGGGCCATTTTCGGTATGTGACCTTCTTTCCCTGTGGCGATTTGCCTTGAGCGTCGCCTTCAATTGGTCAACCGCGATGCAATGAACATGCGCCATCTCACGCGGGTCCCTAATGATTCTGATAATGCCCATCGGAGAGTCATGGTAAGCAATACCAGTGTCCTGTATGCTGCCTGGTCTTCCTGGGTGTACAACCCTGATCAGCACGATGTGTCTTCCGTTGAGAATGCCATAGCAGTCACCACGCTCTCCTTTGGTGTGAGTGCGGAGTAGTTCCCGAAGGAGAGATACCGACTGAAAGATGAGTACGCGTCTGCTAGAGTGTTGATTCCGACCACCGTATCGATCAACAACCGGCCTAGTATTACTACTGAGAACATGTCTTGAGATTTCATTATGAGGAAAACTTACGAGGCCTGAGCAGACTGTTGCACGCTTTGCGAGGGGACGCTCGGGTGTTTATAGTGCTGAAACAACAATTAAGTGACAGCGATGCTGAGAAACAATGAAACTTACAGCGTTTCGCGCTTGCCAGCCTTGGGGATGCACGTTATTCTGGTCATAGTATCCCCGCGGGACCTGAGATCGCAAAGTACTACTTCCGTTTTGGGTTGAAGGGCTATACGATCGACAATCAGATGAGAATAAAACACAGCGCATAGTAACTTACAGGTTTTGGTGGGATTGTGTTCCTGACGCTTCAAACTGGTCGTTTAAATTGAATTGCATTCCTGTCATCTGCGGAGCAATGTGAGATGATCGCTGAATTGAATGGAAGAGCTAACCTCAAAATAGGGACTTCTGGATGGCGCACGCATACCCTGGGGATGACATGAGATAGAATAATTGAGAAAGCACCACAACACGTACACCAATCGCATTGAAATTAGCATGGGAAACGGGCGGTGGAGCCATGAGCACTTGTTGAGTGCTCGCGTTGGACCTGAAGCGCTTCATCGTCCCCGAAGAAGATTCCCCCGGCCTGTCGTTATCGACGGCCTTGCGTTTGCCAGCGGCCTTAGCTGACAGACCACCATCATACCGCTTCTGTTCCTCAACCCGCATTCCAGTCGTAGCGTTGCCACCAGACAACGCTGCATGATTTGGCGCACCGTGAAACTGCTGGGGTGCCTCATGAGCCCGGGAGTGGTGAGAAGCATCGACTACCCGGTGAAATCCATCGGGGTACGTTGGCTGTTGAGGATAACGTTGGCGGGGCCAGTAGGATTCGGGAGGCTGACCATGATGTTGGTAGCTCGTGTATTGCTCCGACTGTTGTCGTCTCGAAATATATTGATGAGCTCCGTTTTGGGAGGGTACGACGGGTGGGTTTTCCACTATAGTTGGGGTATCTTCTGACTGTTGGTAGGGATATGAAGGAACGTTGGGATGTGGGTAAGGAACGGAGGGAGAACTCCACTCCTCGTTGGAGTAGATTCTATTTTGTGGCGGTTGTTGGTAAGAAATAGAAGGAGCGTTGGGCTGGGAGTACTGAATGTAGGCGGAATTCTGATGGTGGCCGGTGTAGATCCCTTCTTGGCGTTGAAAATCGTGAGAGTGGGCAGCACCAGGCTGAAGAGGGTTCTGATGAACCGACGCGCCCTTCGCCTGCGCGTAATACTGCTGCTGGTAAGGAGTCTCCTGGACATCCTTGGGTATGTGTGGAGGAACCGGGTCCGACATTGGACAGCGAGAGAGGGAGGCAGGGAGAAGGAGGGAGATGAAGAAGAAACGGCTACGAGAGCGCGTTGATAGTCTAGAGCGACGAGCACAATAAATGCCGGTCACGGTAGAGGAGGTGTTGGGTCAAGAGGTGGCAAAACTGGGTGTTATATAGAGCAAAGACAAAGTTTACACAAGTTTGCCCGTTGTCGCGAAAACATGTGACCTCGTCTCGTCCATTTAGATTTAGTGGCAAGCTGTGGGAGCTTTAGCTCGTGCATTTTGTCCCAGTGTCTCGTTGGTACGCATCCACACACCAGCCCAATCCCGAGGCCGGCGCGATAAAGCTGCTGTAAGCGCACTCGGATCTATGATTTCGAGCCAGGTAGATGCACCAGGAGACCATCGCAGGTTCGAATGGTATTACAACCTCTATCTGTAGGCAACATGCTTTAACCTCTGAGTTTCGGTGCGGTCGAATATATCCCCGTAGCTCGTCGCAAGCCCCAACGACGCTGACGCGTCAAGATCCCGAAGAAAAGTAGGAACGATACTCGCGATCAGACGCATCAGCAAAAATCAAGGAGTTCTCTAGAGTGACACCAATTTATAGACCACAGAATGATGCGGGACAGTGATCAAGTGCCAGACAAGGAAAGAAAAGATAACAGGAGGGAAGTTTGTCTTGACCAATTTTTGGACAAAAAACCCGGTAAGCCAAGCCAAGGAATAGGTGCTAATCAGATAATCGAATTTTAAAGCCTTTTCCGGTACAAAATGGACAATTTGACCCAACTCGCCATGCGACAAGAGGGAGCGATCCAGAGCTAGTATCAGTTCCAGCACCAGAGTCCAAAACATAGTCTCGAGATAAAACAGAAGAGGTCATCCTAGATGTCTGCTTGTGAGGTGTTGACGCGAGCATGATGACAACGCATAAGCGAAGTTGATGTTGAACTGGGACTGAAGAAGTTGGAACTTGGAAAACGATACCGTGTTCAGTCACGTTCGATGTTTCGTTTTTGGAAACTGTGGACTCGGAGAATTCGGTCCGTTTCTCCGATGCTTGGCACTTTCTCTTGCGTCCTATAAACGACAACATTATCTATAGTCACGAATTAACGCGAACCGTGAAACTTAGTACGGTCAACTCCATCTCTATCTATTGAGCAACTTAATGATATTTTCCCAGCAACCACGTACTGCCAAGGCCGTTTAAAGCGTCTTTAATTGGACGGATGCGCACCGCTTTTCTCTATACCTTACGTTAGGAGTCGTCTAATCTCGCTCAATTGCAAAAGATAACATCTACTCATCTTGAAGAAGATAACAACGAACCGGGCGCTTAGTGTCAGAATAAAATCATGCGGCGCTAATAGCAATGTGACTACATACAGCGGCGTGTCGTGCGTCACAATCAGTCTCTTGCATACAACTCCCAATCTCCAATCCTCGGAAACCCAACAAAGTATCATCCAAAAATCGAAAGGAAAACCAGTCGATCCCACCGAGCACTCAAGCGGTAGAGGAAAGGTCGATGGAGCCAACAATGACGAGGAGAAGGAAGACGCCGCACCAATCAATGAGGAGAATGATGTCAAGCCTCCGGATCCCTCGACGTCCTCCAAGGCGAAGAAGACTTTCAGGATGGACAGAGCTCAATCTACAGCGAGGAGAGGTATCATATCATCTTTACATTCACAGCTAATATCTGATGGAGTTTGTTAGGCAACGTCCCGTCCAACTACGAAGACAGATTCCCTGAAGATCCCATGTACGAAGAGACAATGCCAAACGCCAGAGCATGGATGACGCACCAGGCAGAGAGTGCTATCCACGGTGCAAACATGGTTAAAGAAATTCGGGATAATGTTGACCTTCTCTTGATATTTGTGAGCAAAATATCTATTTTCTCTGCTGTTTCTGACATTATCACTATAGGCCTTCTTTTCTCCTTGATCGTCACAATCTTTGCTGTTCGGACGTCCCAGAACCTGCAAACCGATTATGCTCAGGTCTCAGCATCTCTTCTATTCGATTTACTCCTCGATCAACGTGCGATCGCCAATGGTTCTCCCGTCGAAACGACACCTATATCCTCACTCAATCCTCTGACCGCATTTGTACCTGCAGCTACAGATGTCTGGATGATCGGATTGTGGTTCACCAGCCTGTTTCTCGGCCTGACAACAGCATTCGTAGCCGTTCTCGTGAAACAATGGTTGCATCACTAAATCCACCTCCCCATTGGAACCCCGCGCGAGCGGTGCTTTATTCGACAGTACCGATATTTGGGGTTCCAATTGGCGGGTGGAGGTCATTGTTGGCGTGCTACCTTTTCTAATGCATCTGGCTCTAGCATTATTCTTCATTGGATTGTCGCTGTTCCTTCACCCCCTTCGAGCTGCTCTGTCATGGATTATTTGGACGGGCACCATACTGCTGATTGTGGTCGATCCGCTACCAACACTAATAGTAACTAGTGATTGACAGGTTCGTATTGTCTTCTTCTACAATCGGAAGGAAAGTATCACAACTCTCCGATATGAGTCTCTAAGAAAATGTTCCCTACGTGCTCTAAACCAATTCCAGGAATACAAATTTCGTTTTGTTCAATGCAGACATCATACCTTTCAATCGAGTCCGGGTTCAAGTTGATGAAATCTTGAAGCGGCGACGGAATTTCTACAAGCTCGTTGGACAGCATGAACGATAAAACGGGTTTCTCCATCCTTCTTTCTATGAAGCCACAAAAGGGTGGAAGGAACCAGTTCCTCGATCGGGATTATTTGGACTCTTCGATACAAGGGACTGAAATGATTGATATCTTCCACGTTCGGCAATTGCAGTTGGGTGTATGTTAGTGCACCTGCGCGGTAGATATTTGATAATGGGTCATTCTGACTGATTCACCTCGTTCCTGATTCGACGCCGCCTCTTAGACGTTCGTTTGGACTCCCCATTTAAAGCTGCCGTTGAATGTGACGTGATGTATCTCGTTTCCAAGATCTCATAACTGAATTTTGAGGTATGTCCCCGAAGTTATACTATGGAAACCTTCATCAAATCGAGATAAGTACACTTGTCGTTTGACGTTGAACGACTAGCCTCTGAGAGTTTCATACCTTACAGCACGATAGAAGCTGTCATGACTTTTGGAGTCGTCTGAAGCTGTCTGAGTCGCTGTACAATTACACAATTACGCTTGAAGTGCCTACACCCGCCAAGCCATCCTTCAATCTCTATCATGTCCGGGGGTCGGTGGAAGTAACATAGCCAATCCTTATAACGCCGGGCTACGACAGGCCGTCAAGGGCTGCAACGACATTTCGCTCCGAAAAATTCTCAGGCATTATAATGACAGCTACTCCCGTACGAGATATCTCCGTGCTTTCCATACCACGTCCACACAGATCTGTTGCTCAGAAAATGAATATGCATGTGAACGGACATCTAGTTACCAATGACACAACCTTAGCATGATACAATTACGCAGCTACAATATATTTTACAGTCCAAAAGAATCACCCTCAATCTCAAGTCAAGTGAACGCTTTCCCCACCCGTATCTGCTGCCGCCGCGTCGTCAGGTCTTCTCATCGACTTCGCCCAGCGCAGCCCACACGCATTGCATAGCGTTTTCGGCCCCAGGGGCCCCTTACGCCACTCGGGCGAATCCGTCCTCCCACATGTTACACACACATACTGGTCAGTCGCATGCGTTTTCTTCGCCTGGAGGGACACAATCAATCGACAACCAAATCTGCGTGATAGACATTAAAACCTTTTTCTTTTTCCCTCCATCGTCGCGGTCGTCCTCACCACCAGCATGAACATCGAGGCTGCCTGTGGCGTAGAGACTGCTCCCGACCGCGCCACCGTTACCGCCTCCCCCATCAAACGTCTCCCCAGCCATGGAAGTCGATGTGAACAGCGGCAAAGGGCCCTTTGCCATCACACTAGGCGACGAGCTCCCCGTAAGCTCGCGCAACCGCGTCTGTAAGCGCTGATTCTCCAGCTTCAAATCCAAGAACGTGTTCAGCCTAGGAGCTATCAGCTAAGCGCCTAAGTTGACCAGACAACCTACATCGACGTATTCTTCCCCGGGTACGGCCTCGCCATGGTATACCAACAATCATCCTCAATCCGAGATTTGATTTCGAATAGCACGTCATTAGTTTGATCAGAACATTTTAGACGAACATAGGAGTGTAGATCCCGGTGGGTCCGCACACTCTCGGAAAAAGTAGACCGAAAGGCGTCCTGGTCGCCAACTGCGAACGAAATTAGCACGAAGAAAAGAGCAAAATTGCATCACAAAGTGGACAGAAATCACCAGACACGATCTCTCCGAAATCGCAATCCACGAGGTCTACCTCTCGCCAGCCCAGCAACTCGGTCACTGCCGTACCAACGTACAGCACCTTGCCTTCGCCTGACAGCACAAAAATGATGGTATCGGCGAGCTCTGATACCAAGAGATCTGCCCAGCGTTTTCTTTTCGTGAACTCATAGCTCGTCATCGACACAGGTTCTTTCGTCGACATCGGTGCTCGTGGCAGGATGAATGACAACGAAGAAGCAGATGCAAGAAGCGAACAAGAAGTTTAGCGCCGTCGCGGCACCCCTATTTTTGGTGGTCTCACTTGCGTGGTAAACCCAATGTATATCTCATTATTTGGCTCGTTGTTGATGCTGAAGGTAGATAACTGGATACTGATATAGAGTATTAGTAATGCATCATTTTTGGCAAGCCCCTGAAAAACACTCGTCTCCTTTCGTCCTTCTCACAAGTAAGAACGGGTTGCGCGCTGCTTCCTCGTCCGTGTACTAAAATAGCGCCATCCCATAAATCACTCTGAGCTGTCATTTTGATCTTCTTTTCTCGGACATGAACAGGAGGTGCAGGTAAACACTGCAAAGGAAAGAAGCACTCACAGTGGAAATCTCAATATGCTTGTATGGATCGCGGAAATCCAAGTGCCCGTGCTTGTGCAACTTGCAACTCAAATAAGAAGCACTTATTGAACGATGGGGACCTGCAAATATACTTCTGAACAGAGTGAACATAATTGCATAGCTGAAAATGCTTACTTTGACTGTTGCACGGTCTTGCAGTTTTTGCCTGTCAAGTTTACATGCCGCGTTAAGTGATTTTCCCTTTTTGGGACCTAGTATCTGAATTGGCATTTCGGCTGAGCGTGAGACCCTTGCGAGATACTGGACCCAAACAGGAAACGAATTTTGAGGCATCGACATCCAAAAGCTTTCCATCAGTTCTGAACACTCCGAACAGGTCAAAAACCGCCACGAGAGGTGCGGCAAGTAATGTTCATTCACACTGTACTCAGAGGTGCGTAGAATTATCTCATTCTCTCCCTTTCGTTCTCCTTTTCTTCTCTCTGCCTTTCCTTTTTCGGATGTCTTTTATTTATCTAAATATTTCTTGATCTTCAACGTTCAACACCAGTATCCAGCCCATTTTTGAACCCAAAAAACCAAAAATACAGATTGAGAGCAAGGCAGTAATGACGTTAATAAAGAAAGATAAGCAAATGACGCCCAGTAAGATACCTCTATATGTTGTATGAAATGTTCGATGTCTGTATGCTCCTCTGAATCAGGTATACCAAGGAAACCACCCTAAATAATGCAGTAACCGCCGTCTACGCGAATTTCCGAACCGGTCATGAACCTTGACGCGTCGCTAGACAAGTAGACAATTGCACCCTGTATCGTGAATTAGCAACACGTATCATATGCACTATTCTCGACGAACCGAAAGATCCTCTGGGTCACCGATCTACACCATATTAATGTCAGTACTCAATGGAAATTCAGGGGAATGCCGGAGGGAACATACCCGGCCCATGGGTGTCAAACTTTCCCATGTTTTCTACCCGACGGCATATTAGCTCGAGATACGGATAGATATCATTGAATGGGCTGACCTTCAAAGCTTGGTCATGGTCCAGAATGGTCCGCGTTAGTTTGGTGGCCATGTATCCGGGACTATCGTGGTAAAAGTTCAATCAAAGCATAACTTTTCGTATAACCACCCACCTCAGACAGTTGACCCTAACGTTCTTCTTGGCCCACTCGACGGCCAAACTGGAAGTCATATGTTTCACGGCTAGAGCAATGTCGATGAGATGTATAGTAACGCGTATCAGACGGATCATACTCACCGGCTTTAGACGCATTGTACGGTGTTTGCGGCTAGGAAAAAGGTCCCGTAAATGGTGTAGTCAATCAGCTGAGGCAACGTTAATACTTACCTGGGGAATATTCACAATCTGAATGGAGATATCAATCAATGGCCTTGAAAAAAAAAAGATCGCGTATTACGCACATTTGCGCTCATACTGGCCACGAGAACGATGGACCCGCCACCTTGCGGGATCATGTTACGAGCAGCTTCACGCGCAGTGAAGAACGCTCCGTGAACATTGATATCGTATAAGCGCTTTATCCGATCAAAGGGGTAACTGAGGGACGTCAATATCTGAAATCTGTTCCGTCACACAGAATACTGACTCGAAAGCGGAGTAGTTCTCGACAATTCCTAGAAGATATATATGTCAGCATCAACGATAGAATAGATAACATAGAAAACTCACCCGCCGAGGCGACGACAGAATCCAGCCGACCAAAGGTGTTCATCACCTCAGAGAAAGCCTTTTGAACGGAAATTTCAGATGAGACATCACACTCGATACCGATAAAGTTGAGGTCGTCTGGCTTCACATCGCCAGTACCTTCATGACCAATCATCAGTTACACGCGCCTGGACGTCGGGAGAACACTGACCACAAGCATACGTAGCGAGCTCTTCAGCAGCACCCTTGGCCTCGGATCCCTTCAAGTCGACAATCGCGACCGACGTACAGCCCCTGAAATCGCCCGTTATACCATCAAGAATACAACCCCCAGAGCACCGGTACTCACGACTGCACAAAGGCGCGGCAGAATTCATAGCCCTAACCCGCGAGCTGCACCAGTGACCATGCAGACCTAACAACATTGAATATCCTTCTCGGCCTCGCGCAAAGGACGATGGCTACACACTTTCCCCTGCATAGAAAAGGCTGGCAAGGTCCTGGGATTTTTCGTCGACGTGCTTGCCCATCGTATCGCGGAAGGACGGGGCTTGAGACAACGAAGGGCGGGCGCGTTGACGAGCAGGCGGGCAGCCATGAAAGAAAAAAAATTGCAGGAGAATGGGGTTGGTGGTGGTTGTAGGGGAGAAAAAAGCACGGGTGAATGATAGAAGCGGAGTCAATACTTATATAATGGCTGGCTCAGTGTGGGGTACGAGTTAGTTATGTCCATATTACCGTCCGCTCACGTGGCACCGGGCCTATGACGCCCCGCGCGCCACTGCCAGCGCACTCAAGCGTAGCAGTTGCAAGATCCGGAAATGCCGACCCCGAGGACTAGAATTATAGAATGGTTTCATGTCGACAACACGTTGACAAGACGGATTATAATCCGAGATTCCATTGATAGAATGAGGTCGTAACGTGTAACATATATATACCCTACATATACGGGAAGGAGGTATAAGAAAAACATATGGAATAGCTAAGTAAAACAGTATAACAGCGGGTATCCCAAGCAAGTAACCTAGTGAGAGGCGCGGCCGAGAACGAATAAGGTTACGAATGAGTGCACATTGGACATGAGTAGGCCGTGAAACGAATGTGTATGCAGAGGCATCGCGGGAGTAACAGAAACGAACAATCATAGGCAGGCGAACTTGGATTTACGTCTCGATGTCAGCTCTTCCATCCGTGAATCCAGCTGTTGGCGCGCTCGTTCCTTCGCTTTCCGTTCTTCATCTAGTCGCTGCTCATATGACTGCTTTTCCTCCACTATTGACTTGCGAACATTGACGACCTCTCGCTTGGCCTCCACCAGTTCATTACGGAGTCCTTCTAGTTTCGAATTAACCGTGTCTCGTTCCCGGGCTAGTTCCGTGGCATGCATCCGCGCCTTGCGGACTGAAACCGGATCAGTAAATACTAATACCCGTCAACGGTGAAAGCGCTTACGATTTTTCTCAGAATCTCCGAGAGAAGTTTCCAGCGTGCTTACCAGATCCATGTGCGTCTGTAAGTCACTTTCACAGTGTGTAAGTTGCTTATTCAACGTCTTAATCATCGCTTCCTGCTCGTCAATCAGCTTAGCTTGCTGCTCTAATTTTCCATTCGGAACAACATTATTGACAGAGCCCGGACCGATAGACGTTGACGGGGAGTCCAGTTGCGACTCTCGGGATGACGACGATGAAGTGACGGCGGAAGAGGCTTGCGAAGAAACACTACCAAACGCATCGTGTGATCGAGGAGCGGGAGGGGGAGGAACTGATGGTGGAGGGGTAGGAGGAGGAAGCTTCATAGGAGGAAGACCGCTCCTGTTGTAGGATACACTGCGGTCTGTGAGAGGTCGAGCATTCGGAGGTGATCCGCTTCTTGCCAGCTGAGCTTGCAGTTCACGCAGAAGCGTTTCGGAACGAGTTTTCTCCACTTGAAGTGTGTCCTTCTCGTCCTTAACCTTTTGCAGATTCTCCTGCATCTCTGCTAGGATGGAACGATGTCGCTCCAACTCACCCACAAGCGATTCGCGCTTTGAGGCCTCTTGGATAAGCTTCGACTGTTCACTTTTTGTTCTGCCAAGTTCGGCACGAAGCTTTGTGACTTCTGCAGCTAGGTCGTCGCGCTCGTCCTGATAAACCGACATCTGGTGTTGCATCTCAGCAACAAGCGCTGTCTTCTCTTCCATGGCCTGCTCGTGGCTCTCTCTGAGTTCTTCACGAAGCAGCGAGAACTCTTCTGCAGCAGTTTTGTGAGCCTCGACCTCCTCCACGAGCAAGTCATGATCTTTGCGTAAAACATGAAGTTCCGCGTCATGATGTGCTCTGAGATCGTCAAGGGTTGCAGCGAATTGCTCCCTTTCCTCCGCCAATTCGTGCTCATTGCGGACTCTGGCGTCCTCGAGAACAACCTTATGATGCTCCTCGAGGGTGACAATGCTCGCGTTGAGCTCGGCAACAGATTCTTGATGATCGGACTTGAGCTTGAGGATCTCTTCCGTGTGGGACTGGACAACAGCGGCATGCTTATCAGCAGCCTGTGCCTCGAGATCTTCAAGCGCCGAAGAATGAGCCGCATTACGCCGTGAGACCTCAGCCTCGTGACTGCGCTCGATTTCCTGCAACACCGTCGCCTGCTGCTCTTTCACCAATTTGACCGCAACATCCAATTCAGCCGAGGCCTTTGCAGCCGCAACCGAGGCTGATGACGCGGCTTCCTCCTTAATGACGATAATAGCAGAGTTCAGACGCTCACCCTCCACTCGCCATTCTTCCTTCAGTTTCATGAGAACGCCTTCCTGTTCAGAGCGAATCTTATCCATCTGCAATTGATAGTCCTCCTCTCGCGTGACAAGCGCCCTAGCATGCTCGGATTTCAATAACTCCATCTCTTCCGCAAACGAAGCCTGTTTCCTCGCCATGGTAGCAGAATGCTCCTCTTGCAGCCCCTGAAGTGCAATAGCACGAGAAGACTGAGATTCGGAAAGTGATCCTTCGCGAGCAATTTCGGCCATCCGAAGTTCCCCCGCGTGCACTTCCTTCAAACGCTCCAGAGTAGCTGCTGCATCCGCAGATTGCTTCTCCATAGCGGCTGCATGATCTCCGCGCAGCTTGGTCAAAACGTTGTAATAGTCTTCCTCAGTTTTGTGAAGAACGGAGGATGACTGGGCTTCGTTCTGTTTGAGAACCTCCTCGTGTTCAGCGACGATCTTACGAATTGCCGCTTCATGCTCGTCCTTGGTCCGCGATAGAATCTCCTTGGCTTGTTGTAGGGAAGACCGAAGCTCCTGATCGTGCTCCTCCTTGAGTTTGCCAAAGGCAGCCTCATGATCCCGATGCACCCGTTCAAGCGTGACGGAAGCCGCCGCAAGCTCATCGTGGAAGAAGGAAGATGTCTGCTCATTGGAGTTGAAACGAGAAAGCAGATCATCCATTTCAGCTTGCTTAGCCATCATTGCATCAGCATGTTGAGCTCGTATCTCCTCCATAGCGGCAGCATGATTAACAATGACTTGCTCCAGAGTTGCTGAGAGTTCTGCTTCGCGCTTTTGCACCTCTTCATGCATTCGAAGGTCCTGATCATATTGCGATCGGAGGTTTTCAATTTCAGAAGACATGTTCAGGGCCTTTTTGTGATGTTAGTGAATCAGATTTTCAGGGCACAGCACTCGTACCTGGTCCCTTGACAACGTCGTGAGTTCATCGTGTTGTCGCCTCAACTGAGTTAGCTCTTCATTCAAAGTGTCGACCACATCTCGATGATGGGATTCCTTTTGGGCCATTGACCTGAGAAGACTGTTAGCATGCTCTACGGCGGCAAGAAGAAAAATTTTACAGCATCAGTTCATTCAGGCGCTCCAACGATTCGTCGGACTCTGAAATGACCGACGAACCGTTCTTCTCAGACTCTGAATCTGGGAGGTCTACGATAGAGTGGCCGTTCGCGTTCTCCATGCTCCTTCGTATGTGATCAAAGTGCCCCATCGTTTTGGGCGAGAGATGAATGGAAGGAGAAGTACCATGGACCTTCGCCGATAAGGTCTCAGAAATCTCATCCGCGGGTGTAGCGAGGGCCGGGGACGATGCTGCGCTTTGATCATCTCGACTTTGCTTCAGAGAATTTTCGAGGACTGAGATTTCTGACTCCCTCTCCTTCAAAACGTCCTGCAAGCGCATGATTTCCATTTCAAGGCTCGATACCGATCGTTCCGCATGGTTCGGGACACCGTTGGGAACAGAAATTGAGAGATTGGGTCGGGAACTCTGCAGCAAAGAATTCAAAGTAGAAGTCGAGTTTGAATTGGATCGAGAATGAGAGTGGGAATGCGAGCTAAGACTTGAAAAAGAGGTTTTGCGCGAGTGAACCGAGGAGAGCTCCTGTGAAAGCGATTGCGATTGCGAAAGCGACCTTGTTCAGCGCGTCAGCTACCGGGATAAACAATACAAGAATGGAAAAAATACCTCGAGTGGAGCGATTCTGCTGAGGCCGCCTGCCTGAAAAAAAGCCGTCTACCGGCAGCATTGTACTGAGGCTCGCTGGCCTCTCTTTGTCGACTGGCTATACGTCTTCTCATGGGAGACAGTTCCATGGATTTATCGGTTGTGGTGGGAGAGTCTGCCAAAGGTTCGCCTGACACGGAGTTACTGAGTTTCGCCTCCTGGATTTGCGCGGCGAGGTCCGAGATCTCGCGCAAGGCATCACGATACTTGGATGTCACTGATGAAAGGTCGGCCAAAGTCGCCGTGTGAGTCTGCTGCAGTGCGATGAACTGATTATGAAGGGACTGATCGGATTCTGCAGATTCTTGGGGGGTTACAGAGGCCGAAGAGGAAGGCGATGCCTCAAGCGCTGCCAGAGATGTGCCGTTCACATGGTCCGGATCCTCTTCGGATTCGCCGTTAACTTGAAGAGCCGGTGCAGCATTCTTGAGGTCGACGTCAAGACTGCGTCGGGCATGTGTGACTTCGTCAACTACATTTCCCAGTCTTGCTCTCGTATCTCCGGCATCCTTCCTTTTCCTCTCCCATTCTTGCATCTTTGTCTCCAGTTCTCGTACTTTCCGCTCCCTCTCCTCCAAGTCATTGCGCCAACCCTCTCCGTCTTGGCGGATGACTTGCAGCCGAGTTTGCAATGATTCAACTTCGTCTCTGCGCCGGTCGACTTCTCGCTCCAGATTTTCGACTGTTTGTTGTAGGGCCTAGAATCGATTCATCTGAGCGTGCGAGACGCGCTTCAAGATCAGCAATGTATTTGGTCGAGTGAGATTCAGAGTCTTTGAACCGAGCAACTTCGCGCTTCAAATCTGTCATTGATTCGCTCGAAGTGATGGATGTTTCGTCATAGGCCTTCATTTTCTCCTCCAGATCGCGAACATACGCCTAAACGCCACTAAGCACATCCGCAGCTAGGGATAAATTGGTAAAAAAACACACCTCGGTAGAAGCTTCTCTTTCTGTCAGCTTTGCGACACGGGCTCTAAGCTCCTCCACATACAACTCGGTAGCAGCATGCCTTTCCGTTATAGTTGTCAACTCCTCCTCCTTCTCCTCGACCATTTCATTGGTATGCCTCAGTGCAGCCCGATTGAGATTTAGTTCTGCCTCCATAGCCGCAATAGTCTTCTCGTACTCCTCGATGACGGGGCCCACTATCTCCTCATATTTAGCAGTGCCTCCGATCGCACCTGCACTGTTACCCCTGATGTTTCTCCCCAAGTTCCCGCCTGAGTCTCGTCAGCTCCTCGGTACGCTCAACAAACTTCTCCCTAAGATCCTCGTAGTTGTTCTGGAGCTCCGTCATCTGAGCAAGGACTTTCCTGCCAGCACCTTCTAAGGCTTCGGGACCACTGACTTCTCCAGCGATGTTGCCATTGCCGCCTTCCTTGATAGATTTCAGCTCTCTCCGTAGCCGGGTGACCGTACCCTGGAGCCATTCAATGTCATCCCATCCATCCTCCTTCTCATTGACCACTGCCCTATTCTTAATATTTCGAGCGCGATTAGCATACTTGAGAGTATTGATAGTTTCGCCAACATTGTACTCAGCTGCGCTAACGCATGCGATCATTAAAGTATGAGCGTTACCGCCGAGGGAGTCTTGGAGAAGTCGTGTAAGTTTAGAGTCGCGATAAGGAACGTGAGTTGCTGTATGAGACTTGGCACGGGAAGGGTCTCCAAGCGCGGATATGACATTTCCGAGGGCCAAAAGACCACTGTTAATCGAGATACCCTCTTTGATGCGCTCGCCCGCGGCAGCCGTCCTCTTAAGCTACAGAAGCACAGGTATTAGTGCTGAAAGAAGAGACATAGCAGCATAACTTACTCGTTCGGAACCCGCCAAATCGACGAAATGGAATTTGGATACGATGGTAACCCATTCTCCAGCATCATCATCATGGGAGATCATCGCTCGGTCTGCCGCATGACCAAGAGCGCTGGCAGGTCGGAGGCCGCCGCCACGGCCCATGGCAGCTGCGAAGCTTGGAGTTGAAGGACGGCCAAAAGTTGGAGAAGCGACTCTTGAGCCGCTGGGGTTTGATGAATAGACAGATCCTGGACGCGCTAGGCGTGATGGTGAACGACCACCCGGGGGTAAAGGAGAGGAAGAACGTGGTGGGGCTCCAGAGCCGGTAAACTTTTTCTGAGTCAAAGTGAGGGAGAAGATTGCATGAGAACGGGACGATTGGGCATTCATGTCGGTTTCATTTGTCCGCCTAATCGACGTTCCTTTACGAATAAGTCTAGAAAAAGGATAGGTCATTTAGGCGTTTAAGCTTAACTATCGCGGCGACTCACGTCATGACTTCGCCTGAGTTTTTGACATTCACCTCGCGAAGCCCGCCCCAGATGATGTGGCCATCTTTGTCTTCGCGAATCTGTACTTCTCGCCTGCCGCCAGCCGTATCATCCATACTCAACAAGTCAATGAGATCTTCGTTGTAAATTTCTATGAAGGATCCCTTGATGCTGTAGTTCCAAGCAGTGCCACGTTCTTCTTTGAGTTGTCTGGCGCGTGAGAAAATGGTGGAAACCGCCCTTGGGATGATGCCCATGCTGTTGCCAGGATCAGAGGGGTCGGCATCCAGGTCCACGCCAGTCATGGTAAAGGTTTTTCCGCTGCTTGTCTGTCCGTATGCGAGAATAGTACAATTGAAGCCTTCGATAAAGCGAGAGATAAGAGGATGCGCGGTGGAGGTGAACATGGCATGTTGCGTTGTGGAAGGACCATGGACCTGGTCAAAGGAGAAAACCTGTTTCTTCGACGCCGCGCTGGACGAAGCTGCAGGGGCAGGTGATGATGAGCTGGCATTAGGCGGCGCGCTCGACGTGCCTTCGACAGAGACAGAATTGGAGGAGGTGGCGTGAAGGACTGAGCGTTGGAAACGAGCGGGAATATTGGTGCTATCTTGAGCAGTCGTCGGCCTTATACGAAGGGCTAGGAACAGGATAACCATCAGAATGTATCGGCATCACGTTCGGTAGCGACCACCTACCAACTTGGACCGAGGTCGTCGCTGACGACGACGACTGGGGGGCCATCGTAGCTGTTGCTCACAACGTTCAGGTCGAACTTACAAATCAGGCCTGGTCGTTGTTGCCGAGATCGGCAGAGTATTTTGATCGCAAATTTCCCACCAAAACTTTAGGCGCTTTGTTGCGGTGCCGATATTGGAACGAAGGAATTCAAATGTCTCTTTCAGAATCTCGAGTGGCTTGACACAGGCGTAATCGTGGAAAGTCGGAGGCTTGAATCCTACACGACGCTCAACAATCTGTTCTGTAATTACTAATATTGAAGGGTCTAGGTTTCCAGGAACAACAGTTTGCGACTTGTTCATCACTTCTTTTCGAAGTACGAAACATTATTAAATAATTGGATCTGTTACTGGCTGAACTCATTAGTGCCAAGTTTCAAGATCGGGGACGCGCCCTTTAGGAGTAGCCTACTTATCTGCTTGACGGATGTCATCTCGAAAGCGCAGCGTCGCAACCTCCGAAATAGAGAGTCGCACTTTGGAGAAAAAAATCGCACTCAAAGATGGGATCCCGTAACTGAGTGTTCCTAAGGTCACATGTGGCGTCAGGAGGCAGTGTGTGGAGGTTAGCGTCGACCGCTGCTCAAGCGTACGGTATATAATTGACAACTGAATTGAATACGGCAGGAAAAGCTGAACAAAACAAATACATCTCTTCATTAAGCGCCTACTCGCGTCGTACAGATAATATCGTACAGTAGCGTGTATATTTCGAGTCGTGATGAGTGGCCTGGGAACTCCGGGATCAGGCCATCAAAACGCAGCAAAACCCACACCTTGATACTCCTCCCACCGGTATCGCCTTCGGGAATCATTCATTGAATGCCCCGAAGAGAGATTTATCGTCATCATCCTCGGTCGTCGTCTTGCTCAGAGTCTCAAAAAGATCTGATCCTTGAAAAACTTGAAGCGGGCGAGGCACGCTCCCAATATAGCCGTGGCCCATCAAGTTACTATCAACGCCCTCGCGACTTGGCGACGTGATTAATGTTGGGTTACCCTCGTTAGCCCCAGCTTGGACGACAAAGTTGTCGCCCTGATTCGCAAGAAAAGCAGAGGGCGGATAAGAAGCAGGTCCCTCTGTAGCCAGGGGAATCCAATTTGATATCCATCCCGCCGTCTCATCGTATGTCACCGACGAGCTAGGATCTAAAAACCCGGAGCCGGCTGTAGGTGGATTTTGGGGTGATTGTGATGATCCACTCGTTCCATGCATCATTATCATACCGCTAGGAACTTGAAACCGTTCCCGTTGAAGGGAAGCTGGCTGCGTGTGATTCGGTAAAGCATTCTGCCCAATACCATCGACGTACAAGTCCTGATTGCGGTAGCCAAGCCTTTGATGATGAAAATGATGGGGAGTAGGAGCCGCATTCGCAGTGTCATGATCTGAACGGCCAACTCGCTCCGAGGTAGGAGAAAAGACATTTTGAGTGGCTGTACCACGGTTTTGGTGGGAATAAGCATTCACCAACCGCTCCGTTTCTTCAGTGGTCAGCGGCACACCAGTAGATCGCTTCCCTCGACGGGCCTTCTCCTCTCGCTGGATTATTTCTTCTGGGGAAGGACGCGGTTGGTTCATATGAGCCACAATGGGAAAGCCAGCGAGAAAGAACAGCGGGAATTCGTGGGAATCTGTCCCGGCGACGACTTCAACTGCTTTCTGAGCTCATTGTTACAGAGCATGACAGTTCTATAGCCCCCACAAGGCGGTCTGACAGTGATGCCGGACTGCACTTCTGTATTCCTGTTAGAAAACATAGCACCCTCAGATTTTATCATCTTGAGATGAAAACATAGAGCCACTTACGACCCCACTACGGCAGACGAACTGTCAGTCGGTGAATTAAGCCTCATCCTCTTGACGCCTGGCTGGAACCCTTCAAGTTCCTGTCTCGGACGCTTTCCTGAGCTATTACCATTGGACTGGAAGGTGGTCACCGCGCCTTGCAAGTTGCGCCCGGACCATCCGCCACTGTGAAGATTTGTTGAAGGATTGGAAGCAAACTCGTTGACAAAAGGATGGGAGCCAAAAGGGACGGAGAGGGAAGAACCAGAACTAGATGGTTGTGGCCAAGCCGACGCCGATAACGACAGCGGGTTGACCGCGAAATTTTCCAGCGTAGGGTCCAGTTGGTATGACGACAAGCCGGTCGAAGTCTGAGCTTGATATTGTTGGTACATCTCGTTCACAGAGACAAGGGGATCGTGGTTTTGATCAAAGTCGGGGAGAGTGGCGTTCTGCAAGAAGCCGCCGCCAGTAATTGTAGGCGGGTACGGGTAGTTCTGTGTCGGTAGCTGGTAGTGTCCCTGGCATAGTGGCGTCCATTGAGTGCGTTGGAAATAAACGAAAAAAAAGGTTTATAAAATATCATCCTCTTATATAATGCCCCGCAAGTTCATTGACTTCCCTTGCGATCAGGAGCCCCAACATGGAAGCAGGGCGCTCCGCTCAGGACAAAGCCTCTAGCCACGTTGAAGCATCGACTGCGCCACAATGTCCGGAGCATGACCAGGAGCTCCGTACCATCATCTTTTGTTCTTCATAATAAAAAATCGATCATAAATGCCATATTTGACCTAGTGAAGAGGACAAGTAGAGGACAAGTTAATTGCAAAGGATATCTGACAGAAAATGAATGGTACCAACGGCTTTTGCCATGCTAAACAGTTTTCTTGTACATTTCTATCATGTCTCCTGAAATGTACGCCGAGGAGGCCACAACTTCGAGCTGTCGCAACTTTTTAGCTTCGAATGTGGCGAAGACAACATCTTCGGAAGTTGCAGACTGACAAAACTCCAAAGGTTATGACAACTTCTATTATGCTGAAGACGCCGGAAAGTATGAAGGACTCGGATCATACTTTAACCACAAATGACATGCAGGAGTCCGCTAAAACAGAAAGTTCGAATGTCCCCTAGCACCCGATCGCGAAGCAGCCAGATGCATAGCCGCCTCTTCATAGTCAAAGAGGATAGGTATAGATAGCCCACTGAATAACAAGTGCTTGGTAGCATTTGGCTGAGTAGATCGTTCTATTCAATGTGTCAGTCGTCCCCTGGCTAGAATAAGGAAACAGGGTGCAATGCTCATTACGGGCTCGCACCAAACAAGCCTGACTTCTTTAAGCTATCAACCTTGGCTAGCGGTGCCCGTCGTCGAGATATAGGAGAAGAGTTCTAGAAGCAGAGGTGAGCCGTTCAATGTCTAACGACGAGGGTACCTATCTCGACTTAGAAAATGTTTCCATGGAATAACTAAGACATACCTCAATATTTACTTATGAGATCTTGTACAAAAAGATACATCACGGCACATCCAAAGAATTGGTAGCTTTGAACAGGGAAACCAAACGAACATAAAAGAAGCGGCGTGGAACCAGGAACGAGGTGAACGAGATATTTTCAAATGTCCACCGCGCAAGTGCACCAACGCAGAAAAAGCTACACATGCCATGAACGTGGAAGATATCAATCACCTCAGTCTCTTGTATCGAGGCATCCTAATAATCCCGATCGCAAATTCGAGAGGAACTGCTTCCTTCCACCCCTTTGCGACTTTATAGGGAGAAGGTCGGAGAAACCCGTCTTATTGTTTATACTGTCCAATACACTTGCAGAAATATCGTCGGCGCTTCAAGATTTCATCAACCCGGACTCAATTGAGAGGCGTGATGCCGTTAAACGAGATGAAATTTGTATTCCTGGAATTAGTTTAGAGCCCGCAAAGAACATTCACTTAGAGGACCCCGGTGGAAACCTTCAAAAACATATCTGAGTTGTAATACTTTCTTTCCGATTGTAGAAGAAGACAATACGAACCTGTCCAACACTAGACTACACACTGAAGATCCCACACTGGATTCGGGGATGTCGATTCTCCTAGCGATACAAAATTTTGTAAACCATCTGTCAGAGCAATTCGATTTCACCGGATTCTGGAACTAATAAACTTACACGCTTGTATTGTAATCTATCGCATACTCAAACCGCCCATCTTTCCGGTTAACGCGGTAACCTCATTGACGTCCCAAATGACCAAATTTCCATCAGCGCCAGAGGTGCTGACCCACGTAACCAATCCACCGCCAGCAGATTCATACGGCCTGACACTCGTAATCGTATTCTGATGTACAGGTCAGGAGCTTCGTATCGCTCGCGTCAGCGATGCTCGATTGACCCCGGCTATCTGCCGCTTGGAAGGTCGCAAAGGCTCCTGACTTTAACCTCCCAGGTCCTCCAACACCGGGCCGGGCAGCGGATTTGGGTACCGCAGATGTATCATCGAGTGTACCGACACCTTGCCATCCAGTCTCTGCAGATCCGCTGAACACGAATGGTTGGCAGTCGTGCCCGGCCGCGACGATGCAGTCCTCCGCAGTCCAAGTGAGGGTAACAACGGGGAGAGAAGTCATTTTGACATTATGAATTCCCCCAGCGGGGTAGACAACAGTGATAGAACTGTCGTGACCTATTGTGAATGTCAAATAAGCAACGGGAGAGAAGTAGAAGATAACCTACTAGCAAAGGCGAGGACATCACCAGATGGAGAAAATGCAACGGAGTGGACCCATCCGCCAGCAGGACTTGGATATTCTCCGCAGATAGTATTGAAAGGAAGCTTGGATCCCCAGACGGTTGGAGGAGGTCTACCAATTAGCAACTTTGGCGTTTGGGAGACTTGAACCAGACCTACTTGGCGTCCACTTCCTTGATATAGGCCGAGAATACCCTGGCCTTCGAGTCCTGCACTTCCCGCAGCAAGAAGGACATTGTTAGGATGCCAATCCACGGAGAGAACCGTCGACCGGATGGGTTTCTTCAAGAGCTTGCTTACCCACCAGTTGTTCTCAGGGTCGAAGTGGCAAACTGCAATCGCGCTACATATAGTTAGAAGATTATTTAGCACATAGTGCGGTTGTAACACACCGAGCACCACTCGCAACAGCAAATTTGTCTTCATTGGGACTCCAGCGGACGTACGTCGCAGCGCGGTTGATGCGCAGAAGGACCAAGGTAGGCTTCCAGCTACCATCGGGGCTAGGCTGCCATACGTAGGCATTCCTATCCTGCGAAGCGGTAACAATACGGTTTGACGACGGCGCCCAGTCGATGGAGGTGATAACTTTGTCGTGCTAATTGCCGATTTAGTCATCAGGACGTTACAAAACCGCTACAATAGTCACCTCCGCCAGTATTTCCGTTGCAATCCATTCAGATCCTCTACGAGAGAAGATCTGGGCCTCATTGGAGTTCAAGCTTGCCGCGACCTCTGTGATAATCAGTAAAATCGAAACTAGCTCGCCATTCTGTAACATACGGGTTCTGTCTGCGTTGAATGCATGAGCAGAAATGGCCGTCTGGCCAAGAGAGAATATTTCAGGAGCCATGAAGATTGGTGAGATGAGTATTTGTTTGACAGTAGGACCAGCAGTCTACTACTGCGAGATTGAGGATGACGGTGAAAGAAAGAGTGAGTGTTAGATGCCGACTGCCGGTCAATGGATAGTCACGTCACACTTCGGCCGAACTTCCGACCCTACCTGACGTCGGGTACGAGTCTGCCTGCGTCTACGAGATATATCGTCCGGTCATCTCGGATTCAAGTATTGGAGCCTGGTGCTTCAATTATGGTGCTTAACCTCATGTGTCGACCCCAAACAAATTAGTAACGCGAACTAGGTTCTCGGAACCGTCTTTCCGACTCTCGACTCCATTTATTGTCGGCGGGTCAAAGCGTAACGTACGGTCGCTTTCTCTAGGCTGGACTCGTCTGACAGGCTCCAGCATGACCCATGGCTCCTTCGGAGGAAGTGTTAATATCCTAGCCTTGGCTGAGCTTTGCCATCTACGGCTCTTCCATTACTTGTAACACTCTTTCTACCTTCTAAATACCGACGAACATGGGAAGCCAGTCGAACACCTTATTCTGAAGCATGCATGCCAACGTACCCTTAATTCTCTTTCGCTTTTCAGTCTAGGGTTTCCTGTCATCCTGCCGTGTATAGAACACCCGACGTCGGTATGTCCAACTCAAGGGTCTCAATGTTGCTTGATTTTCACCTGGGATTGGTTATGATCTCCAGATTCAGAGATTTAATACGGATCTCATATAATTATGGCGCGTTGTCAGAGGTTGTCAGTGTGGGGTTCAGTTTCACATAGAATAATAATGTATACGCTTGTATACGGTCTCGCCCGTTTGTGCATTCATAAAGCACTTGTATTCGTATAATCAAGGCTCATATTCTTCATTACCTCGTCGCACCCCGATCTTGTACCATATTCGGCAGTGTACTGCGGGATAACCTTTCGGAGAGACATCTGACGATATCACATACGGGAGTAAACTAAGCGCAAAATGGAATGAGGAGCTAGATCTTGCGCCTATTTTCCGGGACTGTACTCTGCTGGTATTTCACTCCAAGCCTAGAATGGAAGGTTCTGAAAAAGGTCACAATGCGCTTTCTCCTAAGCGCCAACCTCATGTCCGCTATTGTTCCCTCAAAATGTAGAACAGTAGCGCTGCATTGTTGGGGACAGTTCATCCTAGACACGACGACAGTGCAGACGTTAATCGCCATCGTGATACAAGCGAGCAGTGTCCAAACCTACCACTTTCCTAAAGCAACGACCTCTGATCCGCCAACTGCAGGTCCCCCTCTCGTTGTGATTGATCGTGATCGAATTTAGAGAATTTCTTCCCTGTGTGACTTTGATCTTCCGGAATTTTTGCCTCGAGGCAGGTGACGAGAATCTCAGATGATTCTCTTGTGCTCTGACGTGAACCACAACCACGATGTTCCTGCGGCTCAGTTGGTTGGGCACAGAACCGCACCTGTTATTTGACAGCAAACCGCGAGGCCGGAAGACAATAAGACTTGCAAGTTGGTCAAATTGGGTATCAACCGAACAATTGGCCCCCGATCTCAACGAACTGTAGCGGATCGTAGTCAGGCCCCTTGCCACGGAGCCAAGGGTTGAAATACCCATTTACCCTTACGCGTGCTTACCTAGCTGTCCGTATATATCCTCGTCCGTTCAAGCAAGTACGACCCCTTCCCATCACGGAACTCTGCGCCCACCTCTTGCGGTATTCGTCGAACAAAAAAAGCCACAGCCTCCGTTCTTCGTCCTTCCTTACCTATTTCTGTCCTATTTCACCTCTTCCCTGGTTCTCCTTCTCCTTTCTAGGCCTGACGTTCGTTTCGCATCCTCTTCCGTTCAACAATGTCCGATGACAATAGTCTCGGTTTCCGCCCGGATATTAATATGGTCGAGGTAGCACCTCTCATCGAAAACTGTTGCCGCGGGTCAGGCGAATCTCTGCCCCCCAACACTAATTCTACCTGGGCGCCAACAACACACTGCGATACCTCCCTTTCGCTCATGGAATCCTCAGATTCCTTTGAGCCTCGTCCTTTCCCTCCCCCTTCATTGCTTGACGTCCCCGTCGAGTACATCATCGACCAGCTTCATAATTTGGCTCCGCATTATTGGGAGAAACTTGAGACTGCAGATTGTACACTAGGTGTGTTGCTTGGTATTGATCTCCCATCATCAGCTAATCTTCTTTTCAGTTGTTCCCGTCCCGTTTCCCGGCGGCAAGCACGCTTTGGAACCACTTGCGTCTCCTTCACCCTCATACGATCCGTCTGGTCTTGGTCGGCGAGCAACTGAGCCTAACCTGGCTACTGTTCCGCTAATACGGATGCAGGTCCGTACATAGTCCTTTCATGTTGTCGTGGCGCTGACGCCGGCGCCTAATAACAGCTCCATACCGATTACCTCTCCGCCCACTCTAGTTTCCTACGCTCGCTCTTTAGTGGAGCATCTCCCATTGACCTAATAAACTCTACAAGTTCTCTACATCCCCCTGGTCTGCGAACCTCTTCGGGAAAGTTCACAATACCGCCAAACCGCTTGCCCCGACTAATGCCCTCATCCACTCCCTCCCATCCCGTCCTCTACCTTCCCATACCAGACCCGGCGTCTCTGCATTATGTCGTTCATTGGATGTACTTCGGCACCACCGACGTCATTGAAGACGCCCTCGTTCATGGTGTCATACAATGGGAAGGCATCGCACGTAACGTCGAATATCTAGGGCTGCCTACGGACATCAAAGTATTCTTAGGAAGATGGTTCGAGCGGTGGTTGAACCCGGACCGGCATGGAATAAACGACGCTTATGTGTCTGACGAGGAGGGCGAATCGGATACGGCATGTAGCGATGATGATTATGACGATGATGACGACGACCTTATGGATGACTTGGATTCGGATGGAATCAGATGGAAAGACGGTAGAGACGACGACGACGAGGAACCCTGTCGTGGGAGAACCCGGGCAACGAGGTGCTTGTCATGGGCATCCACGGCATCAACATCAGCGGTTTCGTACGAGTCTGTTTGATGGCCCTTCCCTTACGCTTTGCTTTTTTCGATTTCGCCTGTGGATGCTTTTTCGTTCGCACTTATCATTATTAGTTGCTCTTAGTCCTGCTTTCGACCGATTGTCCTTCGATTTCACTATCAACACATTCCTTCAGAATATCAGAAGAACTACATGTAATACTTACTACACGTCCTATTAGTTGGGGATATACTCAGAATAACAATAAAGACCCAAAACATAATAAAGAAGCGCAAGGAGAATGGGAGCCGGACCCCTCTGGACCCATACAACAATGATATAATATCACATGTGACATCTTATTGTTCACTGCCTCGCTTTGCGCCTACTGACGTGGAACTCATTGCCGCTTGGATACGGAAGTACGGAGTAATCTAGCAACATGTGCACAGGCTATTATTTGGCAACGCAGCACCGTGGCAGTTCCCTACAATGAGCTACGCAGCCGCGTGATATAAAAATAACAAAGGCGAATTCAAAATTACAAAAAGAAAAGAAAATAGTCTGGGGCCTCGTAGAACAATAAATTACACCACGGAAGGAAAGGCGGGCCCGACAGGAGGGCGTCAAGCGTTGTCGTGACAATCATTTCCCAATGTAAAGATTCAGAGATGAGAGACATGCGCTCGGATCGGCAGGGTCTTCCCTTACACTGGTGTCTTTGGGGCCTTGGGGTCGTATGCCAGATGAGTTGGCGGTTGCCATATCTCTAGCCGTGGTACCCGAAGCTTCCTAGGAAGCGGAGCAGTGTGTCGCTGCTTTTTCACAGGGACCATAGTCTCCTGGTTTGGAGACTGGTTGTTTCCCTCAGCAACGCTAGTATATGTGGGAAGATGGAAACTCACCAAATACTCCCTCCTGTGCATTTTTTCCCAGTCGATGTTTCGCATCCAGGGATGTTCTTGAATCTCTCGGAGACCGGTGCCTTTGGCGCCGATGCGTTGGTGAGGGTCTACGTGTATGAATTGGGTTAGCAAGTCCTTGCAGTTAGGTCCCGCAGGCACCGAATCGATCGGTCGTATAAACCGACGGGTTACGATTCGTTCAATTATGGCTTCTGGGGTATCTGGCTCCAATCTTTCATTCGTCACGAAGGGCTACAGATCGCTGGGTATCAGTCATTGCCAGCGAAACGAAATGGATGAAACGTACATTACCCCCCTCAATCAGCGTGAAGAGTGTGCAGCCGACACTCCACCAATCGATTATAGTAGACGAGCATTTGGGAGGTAGTTTTGCGTTTTCGACATGTATCTCAGGACACATGTACGAAGGTGTGCCGCATACATACCATTCTTGCTGATCTTTCTCCAGCACCTCGATCTTGCGCACGATGCCGAAATCCGTCAGGACAGGGTATCCGGCAGGACAGATGAGAATGTTGTCTGGCTTGAGATCACAGTGAAGGAGTCCTTGGCGATGTAGGAAGTCGACCCCAAGCGATATACCGGCAAAGTAGAACCTTGCATCCTTGGGTGGTTGAGGGCCAGCGGATTCCAGGAAATCCTCCAGTGAACCTCCGACGCACAACTCCAGGACGGTGTATAGATTGAAGAAGTCGTCATCAGTGGTGATCAATCCCGCGACAAAAGGATTCCAAGGGAGATTTCCAAGACAAATGCGTTCAACATTCTTGAAGTGATAATCATTTCCAACCAGCTGCGTTCGTGTTAATAAATCAGTCGCTCAGCCAATATAGAGATGACTTACACCATCTACCCTTCGACCATTTTCCTGTGACCTCGCAACGACCTTTCTGACAATTTTGAGGGCGAATAAAGTGCCCGGCTTGTCTAGTGGATCGCTGTCAACAGTTGTCTCTACTACTCCCACAATACACGTGCTTCCATGTCCTAGAAGTTATAAGTAACGACCAGTAAAGCTACGAAGGAGATCCCTCACCGATAGTTTTGGTGTATGTCAGACCTCTTATGGTAAGCGGCTCCGGTCTACGAGTCGTTGGTCTTATAAGGGTTGGCGGCGGAAGGCTCTTAAACTGTGGTAGAGGGAAGGTTAGAAAAGGATATTAAACAGAATGGTAACCTCGCATACCTCAGGTTCTTCGGAATATAGGTGTTTGACATTTTCACCAGAGGAGAAGACTTCCGTGAGTCTTACCGGTCCTGCTTCGATACATCTTCGCTTTCGGAGTGGCTCAGAAGACGGTGCAGAGGTAGCGCTTCTTTTCTGTGATGCCATTGTAGTTGTAAGTGGGAGGAGATTGTAAAGTGAAGGACAAGCTCACGGCAATTTAAGCGAAAGAAGTGGCACTGGGTTGTTGTTGACAAAGGCCACCCGCGGACTATTGTTCGACGTTTGTGAATGACGGGTGCCACTGTAGAACTGGTCAAATCTTGTCTTTGTTCCTTTGTGCGCTAAGAGAACAGCCTTAAAGGTCATTGCGAACAATGAACGTGTGCACGTAGCGGTGCCCCCTGGAGATATCACCAATTATTTGATTTTTTTGGTCAGAGGCGTCCGTATAGGAGATATTCCCGTAGAAGATAGACCAAGGTTCTGCAGGACTTTGCAACCACAATTTGGGAGGGACAAAGGTTGGACAAAGGAACTGCTCCGGATTGATCCGGTGTTTGATCGGAATAGTTGATGGCCGAAAGTGCCGACTCTGCAGCGCATACTACTTGTTCCAATTATCAAAGGTACTTGCATTGTCACTGCATATATATCAAGATATTCTGAGAGCGTGTATACGGTAAGTCTCCCTAAATGCAGAAGAAGTGTCATATTCGTCGACAGAACTGAAGTGTACTCTAACACACTAGGGTATGCATACTACACTAGTTGACTAAACGCCTGTTCTACAGATTCGCTAATATTGTACCCGACTTTGTACTCTGAAGGACTACATGTACAAGACAGACACGACAGCACGGGTGACTTTCCGCGATAAGTAAAGAATTTCCCGTTCTGCAGCTCTGTGGTATAATTTCAACCAACTAATGTAACATCATGAGCCCAATGCTCTTAACAAACGGTCAGTCGGCAAGAGTTAGCAAGTAGTCATCGCCGGAAGATGCCTGCCGTTCGTCAAATCTTACCATCTCAGTGGAACAAGTGAAACGAAACAAAATAATATAAACCCGTTCTTAAAAAGGGATAAGCATACTGACGATAAATAGTCATAGTGAAGCCTCGTCAACCCAACCATCCAAACATGTCTTCCTATCTGCAAAAGGAACGGCCGAATACGCCCTGACAATAGTTTCGTCCAATTTTGCCCACACACTCAGCCGAGCCATATTCTTTGGATCCAGATCAATAACAGTGATCCTGGACGGGTCCACATCCTCCTGCGGACGCCTCGGATCTAACAAGTCCATCCTAATCATAATGGAGCAATCCTTGAACGTAGCAGAAAGGAGATAGGCGAGGAGGTGGTACCGTAAGTCCTCCAAGTCGGGTGACCGAGTCAGGTATTTGTCGATAAAAGCGGACCAGTCGGACAGAAAGGGATTGGGTTCGCCAACGCCAATAGCGCGCTCTGAAGGTGTATACCCATTTGTAGACTGAGGTGGATTCGCCGGACGGTGAGCTTCTCTCCATAATAGTGACAACCCTTCAATGTCAAGTGAATCCAGGGTCCGTTGGACCTTATTGAGCACCCGAAGGACTGGTGTGTTTACAAGAAGCGTGAGAATTTCCTCAGAGAATGTTTCCCGGATATTCTCGTCGGATTCTTCGAATGCTTCGGGAGAGAACATGGAGAACTTCTACAAGAGCGGTATTCCTGAGATATCTGACACGAACGTGATAGGAAATCCATACCTGGTTCACACTAATCTTCGTACCCTTGACGAATATCTTCAGATTGTTTACGGTTCCATCGCTCGCGAGCCAATTGTCGTAGAGGCAGTAAACTGCCTGCTTCATGCGTACCTCGATTATTAGAAAATAAATCCAGTGGACAATATCCGAGAGAAACGCTTTCTCCTTCGTTGGATTTCATACGTGAGTGCATACAAAATCGGCAAGTATTCGCCTTGATTGCACAGTTATCGGCAGAAAGGTACATCTTGTTGGGAAGAAAAGACCATTTGGGCTAACCGGAACCCTCAGTGAGTAACCAAGCAAGAGTGCTGCGTCCATACCTTGATTTCTACTGCCAGTCCTGAGCCGCCCACGAGGTCGGTGGCCAACACAGCCTTGCTCTTTGTCGTGTCGATGCCCCCACTCGCGGTCCGCTGTAATGGACGGTCTTGTTGGTGTGCCCGAGAAAGCTCCTCCAGCCACGCCTTCTCCACCTGGACCGACTGCAATTTCGGAAGGTGAACCGAGGGTATCAGGCGCTTCATACAGGTTTCTTGAAACACAATGGACGAATCATCTGGCTCCTCTTCCTCCGTGACCGTACCGGACGTTTGCTTCTCAAGAACAGGCGTCTGTACCCCAGGACTTGCGCAAACGCAATACCATGCCATCGAAGTCGGGATTCGGGGGGCCAACGTAGGAAAAGACAATGGTAGCGCCGCCTTCGGAAATGTATTTCCAGTGTGATGGAAGCGTAGCGGTGATACTGGATATGGAAACTGCCATGATAATCGGTGTCCGTGCTACGGACGTGGGGTTCGCTTGACGTGACTTGGCGGTAAGAGAGACAAATTTCCGGCAATCAAACAGGGTTTCTTCTTTCGCATCACGAAGTCTTGATGGCTGGAAATAGAAAGAATAAGAATAAATGAAAAAAAGACAGCAAGGCTGGTATGACTCGACCAAAACCTTGAGGTCGACAAGTGGTCCGAGCAAGGCAATTTGGAAAATAAAGCCCTTGTCGGTATCCCCCAAATTGGAAACTTACGACTCTTTTGTTCTTCTGAGTTCTCCAGCTCATGGCAGATTGAGACGATCCTCAACCGCGCATTAATGAGCCAATATATATATTACTCGGACGCCGCCTAAAAGCCGGCGAAAAGGGCGAAGGACACATCAATATCCGCTACTGGTTCATTAATTCTTGATGCCTGTCTCAGTGTGGTCACAGGCAAGAGATTCTTTCTAACCACCCCAGAGTCCATTGGAAGAGTTGATTTAGACAAGAACAGATTTCCAACAGCTCGGAGGTCGTACTGGTTCTTCCTCAGCGAGAGCACCTTTCATTTGGACTACCCAGTATGCAACAGCTTTTGGTTTTGGAGTGGACGCCACTTCCTACGAAACGAGGTCCCAACGATGGCTTGCAATAGTCGAACCTGACATATCCACAATGAATCAATCCCGTCTTCATTTAGCGAGGACCAGCCTTGTGCTCACATATACCGATGGATATTGTGCGATATCCGGATTGAATGAAGAGCTAGTACAATCCTGTCACTTGGTGCCTCAAGCTTGTGCGGAATAGGTATATTGTTCCTTTCCCCGATCTTTGAAGCGGACTAAACTACGTACAGTATACTCGCCGTGGTATCTACGATTATTTTCGCCGACGGAGAGTCGACCTCGACGTGCTCGCCCTATCGACGATGTTCGGTAAATCCTTGCCTGGGAGTCGGAATCCGGCTTACAGGAATATCTGGATCGGCCCTCAGACCTCATTCGTTATTGCCCCTTGACTCGTATGTGTGCCGTTTTTTCCCCCGCAAAACGGCGTATTGGATTGGCGAGGGACGATTATGTGCTTAATCTTGTCGCTGGATCGAGACTCAGACGAGTTCTACTGGAGATAGCTGTCTTGATAATCTAGATGCTGGCTCCGACATTCAAAAAAAAGCAGCTATTCTCATGTTAATTTCCACAGTGATGATAACTATTCCAACACTCGTGATGAACGCACCTAGTCAAATCCAACGTTTTAAAGATTCGGAGAATAGAGAACGTATTATTACCACATGTTCTCTAAATAAAGATTTACAAATGGTCCCAGTTCGTTTTCTTCCTCTATGTACAATGCCTTGGAATACTACTCGGGATACAATGACACAGAAGAGCTTAAGCAAAGACACGTAGCTACTCACCCACCGGTGTCGGCGATAGGGAAATTTGTACGCACTTGAAATGAGAGATTACATCACTTTTTCTTGAGGTGGAGCCTCACTGCACTTCAAACTGAGTTTGGACACGCTCAGTGTTGCTATTCTTTAGAATCATCGAACGGATCCACTGGCAATGAGACGGACATCAAAGGCGGCCACGAATTGAAGGTTTGCCTTGTAAGGAAGTGGATCGTGGCTGTGCTCCAGCCAGTCAACAGAAATACAAAACTGTTAAAGTGACCTTACATCACTTGCCTTCTCAGTTGTCCCCTTCGGGGTGACATACGAAAAAATTGGAACGATACAGAGAAGATTAGCATGGCCCCTGCACAAGGATGACACGCTTTCCCGGAGTGGTAGATCTACGGATCTCAATATTTATTTTATCTAATTTTTTGGATATCTGTCAAACAACTTGAATTTATGGACAACGGAAACTGGATGCTAGTTTGCAGGGCTTACTGCTCACTTTAAGCATACATTATACACATAGAACGTTCCTGTGGGATTTAAATGTAGCAATGCATTTTATTGTGGCTGACTGTGGTGCGCAACGTTCTACTACAAGACTCGACCAGCCATTCAATTCAACTCAAAGGCTCCCGAGGGACTTTCCTGGAAGCTGCAATGTACTCTCCTTCATCTTCGAGCGAAAACTCAATAGGCTTAGATAGCGGAAGAAATCCTTCCCCCCTTGCCTCGAGTTCCTTTAGCCTTTTCATCGTAGCCGGGCGTCTCTTGTTAATGCTGTACAGCTTGATGCGATGGCACGAAGAGGTAACATGAAGATCCCAGCTATAAATTGTGTGTCAGTAAAAAGTGGCAGCGGTTCCCAAGTAAAAATAACCCACTTCCAAGCAGAGCGAACAAAGGTCGGCTCCGTGTTATTCGAAGAGTCCCAAGTCCTGACGCAGAACTCGAGCCAACCCTCAGCATCAACGGGCACATCGATTTTCCATAGACGCCAAGCGTGGTAGTGCTGAGAAAAACCGTATCAGGAAGATATCGCACTGGTTCGGGAAATAGTCTACCTTCTCGGTCAGGTCGTCAGGATCGACGGCGTACCATACACTCCCACTAGTGAGTAGACGTCAGGATACTAGAAATCGCACTTGAAATAATATTTGACCCATCAGGAGAGACTTCAACCCTCTCGACCCAATTTCCTCCCCCGCTGTACGCCCAGCCTCGTAAAGTTATCGCGCCGTCGTGAACGATGACCTCCTTGTCCTGCGGAGTAATAATAGCGCTCCTACAACGCAAAGATCAGATCATTCATCTCACCATCGAAATTCAAGATCTACGTACGACACGGGCATCTGCTGGATAGAGAATCCATTTGAGTATTTCGCGTTCTGTTTTCCGATCTACCAAAACGGTTGAGCATCTATCAAGTAAATGGAGCAGATTTCAGTACCTGGGCAGTGTAATATAGATACTCTTGGCTTTGGACGGGGCCCATGCTGGGTTCGGCAATAGCGTTGATCCTATACACCCATTTGCAGCTCCTAGCTCCGATATAACCAGTGACGACAAGGCGAAGCGGGAAACCATGAGACTTGGGTAGCGGCTCGCCGTTCATCTCCCAGGCTAGTAGTACCTCCTCGTTCTGCCGGACCTTTCTCCAGGGAACAGAGACTGCGTAGTTAAACACATTGTTCTTCCTGTTAAAAGTGAATACGGTGTGATTGTAAGAAGAGGCGCAAGTACTTGAAATACGTATCGGCACCGATGAATTCGAGATGTTGACACTCGGGTAGAACACCACCGCAGGCCTTCTTCAAAACCTTCTTCAGTGGTACACCACGGTATACAGCAGTCCCACTAGAAAAATGAATCAGACAATGCGACTGTATGGGTAGACTAGGAAACCAACATGGCGCCTTCACCTACACCAAAACCTTCAGAGACAGAGCAAAACTAGAAGGTCGTAAGCTTACCCCACGGTGCGTTAATGAGTTCGTCTCCATCTCCCGGATACTGATTAATCTGCTCAATTCGGCGCTAAAGATGGACGTTAGACTTTGCTGCCTGTAGAAAAGAGATGGAATATAGTCACCGTTCCACTGCATTGCAAAGTTACGGTGACTTCGGATTGTCTGAAGCAAAGGATTAGAAGATTAGTATATTTATAAGATTGCGCGTACGGAAATTGAGACGGATCCTTGAGATCGTTCATGGTCAGTTTGACAGGGTTGTTGACGAGTCCACCGATTTCCAGCTCGAATGCCTCTTCGTCGATATCAGGAATACCTCCATGGTTTCTAATACTGGCTCATATATTAGGCTTGGACAAAGAGTACAATGACGAAACCTCTCACAAATGCCACTTGTTATCCGTAATCTTCCCAGATAACAGCTGATCACGTCGCGTCTCTCCGTTGTACGGAAAATCGAGTAAGTGGATAAGGTTAGGTTTCTCTTTGAGCACTGTCTCCCAGCTGAAGTCCACAATACCCTTCAAACCCAAGAGTTCGTGATACTCCTTCCACCGATATCCGATTAAGACGGGGTTGGTTTTGGGGAGAGGTTCTAACTGAAACTCTGTGAATGACGTCAGTTCCCTGGTTCAGCGATAGTATCAGCGCTGATACTTACCTGGAATAGGCGTGAAATCTGACTGATGGGCTTGGAGTATATGCGACGCGATGGCCTTGCGATGAGGGTACTTCTCCCATTCGACATATCTGGAAAGACATCAATGTATCGTAGTTGATGGTGGAGTAGAAACATACCCCCTCCATCCAGGCTTTTCCTCGGGGAAAAGTTTGCTAGTATCGAGAAACCTGGAGCTACTGAGCGATAGAGATGGACTCCGAGTCAAGGGTGAACCGTTGGCTTCTGACGGGGCAGAGTCTGTACTCATGGCGAGATGGGAAAGGATGGGTATCTTTACCACTTAGTTGGTATCTATATCTCCAGCGAACACGTTTAAAAGCGGGGTTTTTCGTCGCCACAATCATTGAACGTCTCGGCATCTGATCCTTCGCACCATGTCGTTCAACAAATGCCAATCTGAACCACTGATTCCATTCTTGACAAGATATCTGGAAAATAATGGATAAACCGTATGGAATACATGCAGAAAACGGGAATGCGCACTACGAAATACAAGGAATACGTCCAAGTCGTTACCAATAATAGCCAATAATAGCCGAGAAGCATGTCATGGTCAAGGATGGCCAGAGAGTTCTCACGACGCCCGAAAATAACGTCGAGAAGTAGGTCATGCAACGTCAACGGAGAACCCAGAGTAGGATACCAAGACATAGTGAAAGCTGAAGATTTGCGATGATTGGCTGAGAACGGAAAGATGTTATCAAACGACCTCTCACTATAGGCAGGTGATCATCTGTCTGCAGCATGTTCGTCTATTTTCTCCATGTCACACATAATTATCGCTTCTGTCACCAGGATGTCGTCGATTACTAGTCCCCAATTGGAAGAGAAGCTGAGCTGGAAGCAGTTATCGTCACCGTTTGCGTTGAATTTGCACCGGGAGTACGAAGCATCGATAAGACGTTGATGTCGAATTCTGTGTTGGGCCGATGCCATAAGTATGTATACCGCCGTCCTGGCCCTGGTTCGGATAAGTAGCCAGTGCAACGATTGCTGGTGGTTGCCGAAAATAAAGTCGGAAAGCGGGCCGCTGACGGACTTGGTTATGACTCACTACTGTCACCTTGTCTTCCGACACTCAACTTCTCTGTTATGTACTGCATTAATGACGTCCTTCTGCTGGGTCAAATTTATAGTGATATCCCGAAGAATCGCTGTCATAAGTTCCCGTCCTGGCGTTCTGACCAGTGATCAGCGGCCTGTTCAAGCGCCGATGCCTGCAGCCTTGTTTTGACCTCGCTTCTGGATTTTGTCCCATCAGGTACTGTGGTCTCTGACTACTCAAAACTCAGAGAGTGAGTTTCATTTTTCGAAAATGCAATCGACTTATGTAACAGGATGTACAGATATGATATCAGAATTCTGGCTGTTGACCCGAGGTCAGCACCGTGTAAAACTCTGGGTGGGATAAGCCCTTTCAGACCAATCCGTTCTTGGCGGCGAACGGATCATCTCCCTCCCCATTGACTATCATCTCCAAGAACCCTGCAGAAGCCTCTGCCGTCCCCTTACCGGTGATATACTCCAGAAATGCGTATGCTAGGTCCATCCCTGTCGCGATATCAGGACTGCAGTACCGCTTTGATCAGACCAGCTTACCGGCGGTCACACCTGAACTCGACCAGATCTTCTTGTCTTCTGTGGCAACCCACCGAGCTTTGGCGATCCAGGTTATGGGAAGGTCTTTAGTATCCTCCTACAAAACCTGTTGGATCAGACTCGGGGGTACACAAGGCCGTGTCCAACCCTAACCTTGATCACTTTGAACATTTCTTTGTTCGTCGTGGCGCGTTTCCCATCCAAAAGCCCTGTGCTAGACAGGACCCACGACCCAGTGCAAACTGTCAAAATGTATTTGGCATTCGGTCCTTGCCTCTTCAAGAAGTTTATTAGGCTGTGCTCTGTCTTGCCGTTTCCAATCACTCCTGCCAGGCGCAAAGGACGTAAGTAGTAGGAATGTATCTTTTCGAGCTGATCACGCACCTCCGGGAATAAGAATGATGTCGAATTGCTCTTTGGCATCGTCATAAGTTAGGTCTGGGAGGAGCTTTGGACCGGCAAACGGGGCGATGGGATCAAGCGTGTCGGCGAGGTATGTCGCGTCAATGGCACAGTTGGCTTCGTTCTCGCCGAGTATGTCTGGGAACAGCTTGCGGATTGAGGTGCTTCGAAGCCCCAGTAACTCCACTGGTCCTTGGAAGTCCAGCAATGTGGCGCCATTGTACAGGCATACAGCCATGCGATATACAGTAAACGGAGTTGAAGTCATCGCAGTGGTAAATAGAAACAAGTTGTATATTGTTGTTGTCTGCTTTATACTGACTGAGAACTAGGGCCAAGACTTGTGGGTACGTGTCACGGCCGGCAAATGTGAATTAGATGAATATCACTCATATGACCGTTACGACCCTATCAGGTATTACGGCCGTTCCATCCCTTAGTCTGAAAGTACACACGCATCCACTTCAACACTGTTATGCAGCTAATGTAATATGTTTGCCACATAAAGCTTCTTTCCTTAACACGGCCATTATTGAGAATTATCTACTGTATAGTTCGGGACCGCGGGGCAAGATGTAAGGTGATTTACGGTATCCGCAATTCTCGGGAGGAATTCTCTTGCTTACATGTTGATTAGAGATATAAAATACGAATGGGGAGACCGCGCAGTAAGAGGGTCCGACACGGATGGTGGACGCTTACTACGATCCCCGTGCCGAACCGACGCAGGTTTCAACTAAGTGAACTAGTATGTTGCACTGGACTCCTCCATGAATTCCGCACGAATATCGAAACGATGGCGTGCGCGCAAGATATATAAAGAACAAGCACGACCATCGAAATCCCTAATTTACCTTGGCGGTTCAAGCTCTTTCAGATCCCCGGGTCGTAGAGATTCTTCATACTTGTCCTTAGAGGGTGTCCGAGGCATATGCTTACGCACCGTCTCAATATTTTCCTATCCCCGTTTGCTTTGGTCGGCTTTATCTACAGTTCTTCCAGCAGGATCGACCACTTTTCCATTCGATTTGCTGGTATGACGCATTATCAGGTTCGCAAGAACTGGATATTGGAGCTATATGCGAGAGACTGAATGCTGTAGTCGTATTGCTACTGGTGCGGCATGGTTCTATTCTCACACTAAGTGCGCGCTTCAGGATTATCTTCAACGGGCCGGGCAGATACCATCCTGTGCATGTTGGACGACATTAGTACATGGCACGATTCCTAATGGAAGATATAGAGAAAAAAGTACGAATTTGTCCATTTACTAAGGATGCTTGCAACGGCGCTGACTAAAGTGAAGTGGGGAAAACTGGCAAACCAGATTGATACAAGATTGATTGACCCCAGCGTAAACTGGCTCGTTTGTAGCTCATTGTAAGCATGTTACCGATAGAGACGGTGTAAACGAACCAGAAGGAAGAAATGCAGGAAAGATGACAACTATCGTGACGGTTTTTTGTCGAAAGTGGACGTACCCTCCTTCGATGTCACGGTGAAGAAAGAACTTGAAGCTAAGCTCAAGTCGGCCAGAAAGCAATCATCAACGTAAGTATCAAACCAAATAGAAGTACATAGGTAAATTCTAGATAACATGGGAATACCAAGGAGAACTTCATACTGGCAGTCGGGTTCAAGGAATGTACCTTCTCATTCATTTGGCACCACTCACACCACCCTGGGGTTTCTCCTAGGAAAAGATCAGTTAAGTACATTCATCAGGACAACTGACATTCATTTGACCCATTTCATAGTCATGGCTGGAGTCATTGTTGAATGCTATCGTCACCACTGGCGCGTGTCCTTCTGTCCCCCCCTGCATCTTCGGATGACGGTGAACTAGTATCGCGTAAGATAGTCGTCGGCGGACACTCATATCGGCGGAAGACGTATAAGTGTCCCATCCAGCGATAATTCGGATTCGTGAATTCAGCACCATATATACAGTATTAGCATACAGCTTGGGCATGAGCAGGGCGGGGTGTGATGTATAGAGTTTGATGAGGGAATGTGAAGAAAGGCATAGAGTTGAGCAGAGCTACAGCAGCGAAAATCAGGCAGCGTCAATCTTCTCGCATTGGCAGATGGAGCGAACTGAGTACCTGTGACAGATCCCGTTTCAATAGTGAGACGCATCAGTTTTGTGACCAGCATTCGCATACGACGAAAACCAATGTCGTTAAGCATAAGCTTCGAAACATAATCATCAGAAATAAGTATAGTCGAAAGAGAGAGAGAGAGAGAGAGAGAGAGAGAGCTCACGCAGTAGGTCATGCAGACAGCGATGGCGATACCACACAACGCAGACGCGCAACACCAGATCTGCGTATGAATCAACACGATGAAATGGGAAGCCTAGCCAGCTACTTACCCCGATCGATATAGAAGTTTTCTTGTTGAGCTCAACAATGTTACATGCTTCGAAAGCGTAGATGCCTGTGGTTATAGCTGCTGCAGAGCTAGTTGTAGCTAACTGTAAATATACGAGCTAGACTGTCACAAAGGACTTGCGCTGCCGACGAACTCAAATGACGAATATCGGGACAACTCGAGACTTTGATATTATGTATATTCGAAAAACATAGAAACCTTGCCCGATACAAGCAGCTGTATTCTGGTAAGAAACGGAAACGAGTAGTAGATCTCGCACGTACCAACGGCGTTCATGATATGGACAGTGAGCCGATTGAAATTCATGGCTGTGAGGGCATTCATATCTTTGAAGCCATACCCGAACACTGAGAACGTGTCATGGGTGACGCGGATTGCCTGCACGAATTCGGCGATGTAAATGCAATAGGCAAGATATTTCGTGAACTTCCTGTCGTTTGGAAAAGCAAGATAGTACAGATCTGACGGAAACGTATGAGAGACCATCAACTAGAGAACAATTTGGACCGACGTACAGAGCTGTACGGAAAGGGTCCCGGAGAGTCCCCAGTGCAAGAGGACGGCGACAGTTTAAACTACCTTATTAGGGACTGAACAAGCCAGAGTCGCAATTCAACGAACCAGAGGTCCGGATCTGGGACGATACGGTTGAGTATGTATAATATTTTGAATTCAAAAAACGAAAGCTTACAGTTTTACTATAGGAAAATCTGCGCCAACGGGTTGCATGTTGGGTAGGGTTGCTCTACGGTCCTGAATAGAAAGAGCCTGCTTATATATATATAACGGCGGAGAGAAAGAAGGCACTGGGAGGCCTATGCCTGATCAGCATTGCACCACAGCGACTGAACTAAATGACGGTATCGACCACATTCATCAGTGTATGGCGTACGGATCAGTCATAAGACGAGATGCACTGGCGCGTTGATGTCGAGATGACATTGGAACCTCCACAGAATGTAAAACTGAGAGAGAAGGAGCTTGGACTCCACAACACCGTCCAATACTGCTCACCGAACATGAGCTGTCTGAGGCGGCTTCTCGTGCAGTAGATTCCTCATCATCCGGAGTCTCCATGATGTCCGACGGTTTTGTTCGTACGAAACAATCCCACAACCATCAGAACGCGAGGATCGATGTGGACTGCAGATGTGATCCTCGGTATCCATTTTTGCTTGACCTCTTTCAAGTATCCCCAGGCAAATGTGATCTACAGTGAGAGTCAAGGAGGGGTCAAACTAGGCTAGAGTCAGATACGCACTCCATCGGAGGAAGCGCAAGCATATCCAAATAGAATCCCAGATCCGCTGAGGTTTATGTGCCTCATGATCCAGTGCACATGGATCCGCTTGCCGATGCTTCTCGATCTCTCAGGCTTCACTGTTGAACAGGAATGTTGGGCATACTCGACGTCGACCTCAAGGTGACGAAGGCGTTCATCTCCGAAAGCATCTTCTGTACGGCTTGCCAGGCCAGGTCAGGGTGAAAGGAACAAACAGAGGTTTGCCGCTGCGACCACCAAGTCGAAAAACCTGCGACTGCCAGTGTTACGCACATTGAGACTTTATAGAAAGCGCACTGAAATATAGTCCATTTGCTGCTAATACTAACTATGTTTGTCAGTAGTCGGGGCATCGGCCTGTTAAATTACTTACCACGAATGCTTTCTACTGGCTCGGAAGATATATTCAACCCAACTTGTTACATAAAGTGGAAGAAAACCTGCTTCGCCTGAAATCGAAAGTACCCCAGGTTGAGCCCAGGAATAAACTGTGAGAGACGTGGAGTGGTCACTCAGCAAGCTATGCAATGGTCGCGTCCGACGTCTATTAATCTTTTTTTCCGTCGTCCAATAGGTGCATCGAAAGTAGCGCCTCACACGTCATCTTCACAGCGTCCGTCTTTTTTTACAAGATCGTTCCATCTACTTTATGTAGCGCAACGTCAGATAGCCAACCATGTTCCGCTGAACCTATAACCTTGATCTGGGTCTGAGATTCCTGAAGGGTACCACAAATCTGAATCGTCACAAATCAGCCCAGGTTACCATGGAACAGAAGAGAAGGCGGCTATGGGCTGTACGAACCGCACATTCAACTTCAAGAACCCTGGGTACATCTCGTCATTGTTACTTGCCGTCGCGGCTGATCTCGCAGTAACCCCGTCCTCTCGCCTTGAAACTCGGTCATTGTACCCCTTCAATGTACAATTTCTCTGCAGCCTAGTTCTCCAGTTGTTCGAGCACTTGATGAGCGTGTTACGCGCAAGTTACGTGACCGTCGGTGCAAACACGGTCCGGTCGACGCCGATCAAAGTTTTCCCTGCCAGAGGGTTTTCAAAGCGTGGTCCGTGCGCAAAGCAAGAGTATAAAAGGCAAGCGCGAGCAAATAAACACCTCATACTTACCTTGATGGCACAAGCCCCTTCACCTCCCCGGGTCTGTGGGCCGTAGAGATCCTTCATAGCACGGCGACCCTGTCCCCAGAGGGTGTCTGCGGCTTGTATAGGCTCAGGCTTATGCACCGTCTCAATATTTTCCTGTCCCACTTTGGCCACTCTGGCTGGGTGGGCCTCTCTTTTCTTTGCTGTTGGCTTGCGGAGACTTCCATTTGGTGGTCTTTGGGCTGCAGCAAACAATCGGAGTTGGAAGACAAGTTCGCAATTTCAATAGTGTTATTTGGTAGCGGCTAATATGTGGTGATGGCAGCGGCCCTAGAGTACCTGGTAAATATATCACCTTGCAGGTACGTTATGGTTTATGTAACGATTATATGAGCTGGATATCAGTGGCGCATGCGTCGACCATAGTTATTCCAAGATGTGGTCGTTCCTTGACTGTTCTTATGACATTGCTAATTGTTTCAAGTCCTTATTGCATCTCGACATCAGGCTCGCGTGGTCCTGCAGGCATTGCATGCCTTTGCACGCTTCAACGTCAAGGCGTATTATTCTGTTTCGAGAGCACTATAGGTTATTTCGTGCCTGTCCCCTGGCCTTATCTCTCGATTTGAATGTCGCTGATCGCAGCCCCGTCCAACTTCCACTGGCTATTTCGGGGCCCGTCGGTCAATCTCAGTCAGGATAACATTTTCATTGATGATGAGAAACCATCAGTCGTACACATGTGCTCATCCCTCCACTTTGAGCGACGTGTTCTGGGGACGAAATGCGCTTTCGGACCCACAATAAAGGAATCATTAGACACTTTACTCGGCCTACTGCGATAATTAAACGTGAGGAACACAGGAGGGTCAACACAATAACCGTACTAGACTGACTGGGCCAGGACTCCGTAACTAGGAAGGAAAAAAAGACCTGCATACGGCGCTATCCGCATGGGTTTCCTATTATGGCGCGTATTGTCTCTTGGATCACTTCGAATTCCTCATATTTCTGATGTCCCGAGCGCTTCACCTCCAGTTCCCTGGGCCTGCAGTGCCTTGCCTTGTATTTTCTGCGGCCTTTGACAGGTTCAAGCCGCATATAAAATTTTCCGCCTCGTCGCGGTTCGTTTCCCCACCAGCTGTCCTACAGCCCGGTGTCGTAATCCCAGGTCCTTCTCTCTGACTATGGTCGCGTTGATATTCGTTTTGTCGGCCCTCTCCTTGGCGGCTGCTGCTCCGTATCCAGGGTTTCCAGGTAGCAGTCACCACAGTATTTTCGTGAAGCCGGGCAGCGGAGGCATCCTCTGTATTTTGCTGCCCTGGTTGTGCCCTCGGGATACACAGTCGGCTACAGAAGTCGCGACAAGTATTGGCACTGCCAAAGGGGTTGTTAATGGCTCAGCGGTGAGGTTCCCCGTCAAGTACGCCTCCGCAGAGAGATGGCAGGAATCCGGAGTCGCTTCACAATGGGAGCTTCCGTGCGTATTTTATTTTGCTTTGCTCTGCGCTTTCTAATGTTTACATATGGGCGCAGCAATAACTCTTCAGATGTGACTGCAATGCCTCTGGCTTGCCCGCAGTCGGATGTGGACTCGTCGCAATATTCGGAGGACTGTTTGTCCATGGTCCTCTACGTGCCTGCTACGCTCACCGTGTCTGACAATGTTCCTACACTTACGTGGTGCGAGAACTGTCTATCCACCATATGCCAATAGAGCTGATTAATTAACTCCTGGACAGGGTACACGGAGGATCATTCATCACAGGATCTGCCGGCGACGAAGGTTTGGACGGTTCGAACCTTGCCTCCACAACAAATTCCATCGTTGCTGTGATACAGTATCGCCTAGGAGGTGTAAGTGCCCCTCTTCCCCCCTTCGTACGTATACCAATGTTTTCATTTTTAGCTCGGGTTTATGGCTCCCAACGGGGCAACAAATTTGGCGGTCAAGGATGTCATCAACGCATTGAAGTTTTTGCAAACCATTCTGCCATCCTTTGGCGGTGACAGGTCCAAGATCACGTTGGCAGGTCAAAGCAGTGGTGCCAATTTGATTCGCGCTTTGCTCGCCGTGCCATCGGCGTCGTCGTTGTTCCAGTCTGCTATTCTACAGTCAGACCCGATGGTACGCGCCTCCTTTTCTTCGGCTTATCAGTGGTGCAGATACATTTTTGGATCTAGAATTTTGGATTCCTTTCTACGACCACACAGGAGACTTTGCAGAGTTCTTTCAACGGATTGATCTCCTGTGGGGCTTCGGACACGGCCTGCTGGGATGCTCTCTCGTTGGATGACATTCTCAATGCACAGTCGACCTTGTTTAGCAATGCTCCCTCCCTCGACGCGTCCACAGGGACCTGCAGAACCTATTCGACCCGTTCGTGACAACACTTTAATAACGTCTCCGCTCGACTCTACCGCCTGCGTTCCCGTCGGTGAGCAAGCCCGTCCTCATCACCTCCGTACTCAACGAGGCCGGCCTCACAATCTATGGCTCCTTCACCGAAAAAGTCGGCGCCGCATTCTTTGACCTCTTTGCCGATGAGTTTCTTGGAGACGAGCGCACGGCGATCATAGACAACTCGACTTTTTACACTCCCACGGATGAGGATGATGATACGCGAATTAGGCTGGAGAGACTGGGGACAGATTATATGTGGAAATGTGCTAAATGGACATTTGCGAGGAACTGGGTGACTAACGGAGGCACGGCGTATGCTGGCCTGTATACCGTCGGCGCGTCGTACCCATTAAACGACTTTGTGGAATTCTGTCACGAAGATGGCAAGGTGTGCCATCGTGATGATATCGAGATAGTGGTATGAGCTCCCTCTCTGTAACCAATATCTTTGCTCACCTCGTCTTTAGTTCGGGACCGTACCCTAACCCTTCCTCAGTTCAGGCTGAACTCATTTCAGAGATGCAGCAACGCTATAAAGCGTTCCTACTACTCCGGTAACCCTAACGTTAACGGTCTCGCTACCTGGAATGCGGCTGGCACCTCCGATGTGAATGCACTCCAGCTCGGAGCGACAGGCGAGTTTGAGATCGGTGCCTGTATTCCATCGTTCTGGGGCGCAGCCGTCGAATACGATTATCAAGTTTTCGGGATTTAATCCTACTACGCCCCACGACTCACGTAAAGGAATTTACAACAACTTTACACTGCAACTTAAAAACTCATTGATATTCGCACTGATACCAATCCTCTTCGACACATTTGCACCTTCACCAACTAATTGCTTAAAGTTATACATCCTTGCAACGATATTTGTATCTTACAACACTTTCTCCTTCTTTGTGGTATCATCGGCATGTGTATCAATTTGTTTAACAACGCTCTCGGTTCGTCCATAGTCCTCATGTAGCAAACCTCGCTGTCGTCTTGATTTATCAATAGTACAAATCTTTATTTGCCTTGCCTCGTTATTGGTAGCCGGGATAAACGAATAATCTATAGCACAACACATCCAAGCAGGTGCAGCACATCTGACATCCGCGTGAACATGAAATATTTGTTTTAATTGCCTTCCTATCCTCGCATGCACATGAAATTTGTGTGTCACGATGCTCTTGAGTATACGGATCATGTTCCCAAGTTATATGTTGTAGCGATTCCATGTACCATGCTAACTGCAAGCATCAGCTTGTTACAATGGCCAATTCTGACAAGTTTTTATCATATTTTAGCAATCCCTAAGGCTATTTGAATAAAACAGATTTATAGTCTTCATGTCACACAGCTCGTTAGATAGAATAAAAATCCTTGAGCCGAAAAAGTGACGCCTATGCATCGAAAAACGCGATTTGCATATCCTGGCTACATAGGATACTGTGGGAAAATCGCGCCACATTGATCGATTCTTCCTTAACCATCATGGCCAACGGACCTCCTACCCCTCCACCCACCACCGACATTGAAATACAGGACGCTGCGCGTGAAGAGGCGTCAGCCAATGCCAACTCCAATGCCCAAACAGCGAGCTCGTCGACCGAGACTGTCCCAGAACCTGCGCCACAGCAACAAGCACCACGCCCTCCACCCCCGCAGGACGTCTTTCAACAAGCTTTTCAGAAGATAGCAGTCTCTCGCGTCAGAAAAACAGTGGAAGGAACTTATCTCTGTTGCAGAAGATACTGATGTATGGGTGAGTGGATTCGCAACGATCCGTAAGCTTTCAGACTGATCATTGCATGCTACAAAGGGAGACGACGAGAGCCCCATGTCGAGACTGCTCGTCGTCGCGCCTCTTGCTCTGGGTTATCTAATAGCCGATGACTTGTGAGTCTTGGTACCTACCGTCGCCACCGGGCTATCTGATCTTTGAAAGACCAGCGGCTCGTTTCGCGTTGACACGCATGCATCCACGGCTCCAGAAGCTTCCGATATCTACCGCATTGGCAGCACTTCTAGAATCCTCTATAGAAAGGAAGCATGGAGAGGTATATGCGCGCGCTGAAGCGCTATACAATATGGTAAAAGATACGGAAAATGCCCCAGATCCACAGTTTCCCGTCGTGCTTTCAGAGATGGTGCAGAGGTTTACTGGTGTGTGTCGTTATATGACTGTCGTGTAACAGAAGCTGATATTGTGTTTCGCTAGAATCCTTCCGGGAGCGAACATTCAGGTTGTTGTCCAAGGCGTACACCGCGTTACCACTGGCGCTCGCTCAGACCTATCTGGGGTTGACTTCAGAACGACTTCTTGCGGGTACGTTTTCGCTGGGTTCCTATCTTTTTGAGTGATTTAACCGTCTCTCTAGCTGCCGAAAGCAATCATTGGGGATACGACGCTTCGACACAAATTTTAAGTCCAACCGTTCTCTCTGCCCTCCTTGGTGCTTCTTTGTCCTGTATGTTTCCAATATCTTGTCTCTTGCATTGAATACCAACGTTTTCTCCCTAGCATCTTCGTCTTTGGCTGCATTTGGTTTCATCGCTGACAGTGTCGCCCAAGTGGAGATCATGTAAAGATTACTTTTCATTGCATTGTTCTCACTCATCACTTGTAATAACATCGTATCATATCTCTCTCAGTCGCTGGACAACTCAAGACAGCGCGCTTCTCGTCTGCTTCTCTCGCGTTTCGTAGTTGTTCGTTGAACGCGATCTCGCAGTTATTTTCTCAGACTCCTTTTCCGAGCTGTTGACTATCAGGAAGCAATGGAAGCCATCCTCTACCACCTCGAGTTTTGTTCCAAGTGATCGATGCTTCGGATGCCTAAGGACTTTCGCTGACATACTTGAAAGTGATCCTCCGGCGCTTGAGAGAGTAACAAAGAAGCACGTACGAAACAGAAGAAACACCCGACGAGAAATGTACATGGAACCCTTGCTCGCCGCGAAGAAAAGACCGTAAGCGATAAGTGCATCGTTATAACCATATGGTACTAATGAACATTATAACGAATGGCAAGGAAGTGCGGTGGACCGATATAAGGTAGGATTTAGCTCAAAGGGACGCTAACATTCTGTCTCCGGCATTTCCTCGGGCATGTGGTGGGACTTCGGCGCACCTCCATTCGTCGTCGAGCCAGCACTAGTGGCAGTCTGCCCACCACTCCCACTTGACCCAGAGTCTCCAACGCTCCCTCCTCCATTCTTGATAGAGCCGCCAATAGTGTTGGTCTGTTTTCCTCGACGGCAGATTTCTGTCTCTGGCGCGTCCTCAGGCATGTACCCGGATTCCGTACTGCCTCCAGGCTTCGCAGAACCACCACTATTGACAGTCTGCCCGCCTCCGCTTGACCCAAAGCTTCCGCCGCTCCCGCCTCCAACAAAATCAGAGCCTTGACTAGTAACTGTCCGTTTTCCTCGACGGACGAGGCCTTGGCCTGACGTTGACGGATTGGATGAATATTCATTTGCTGATGATTCGAAATCTGTTCCTGTCAGACCTTCTAGGGCTCCTAAGGCTCTCCCAAACTCGAATGGTCTAAACAAAATGAAAATATGATCCCTTTCATGAAGGAAGGAACACTGACCGGCTTTCGACCAGCAAGAACAGAGCGTCCCAATGATACAGAACGAGCAGGTGGAGGAAAGACGCATGGTGGATAGTAGTTTGTTGTAGTAGATTAAGCACCAGGTTTATGAAGATTGAGTGAATGTTTGTGTAGAGACCGGCTCTGGAGTGAAGGAGTCCCATTCGAGGACTTTATATAGAGCAGTACTTGCCAGCCAGTATCATCAAGTCAACGAGGCAGATGAACATTACAGTGTACATAGATCGTTTAACTGATCTAGTGCCAGTGTCGAGCGCTGAGATGCTGATGATCATTTCGTGTCCATGGTTTATTCAACGGGCCATGTGGAGTCGAGAGATCGCTGTGATGCTGTTAAGAGAACGATGGACGCTGATAAAAGCAAGCTAGACGACGGTTAACTCGATCTTGACGGTCGAACGGAGGTAAGAGCAATCAAGAAGGTAATGATGATATTTTGTGACACACTCAGTTTCCTGATTGTGTTGGGAAATTATCTGTTACTGCAGGCGATGTACTTGACGCTGTTCTAGCATATGACTGGACGTCTTCTGGTAACATAGTCCTAAGGCTATTAACTTTTGACGGTCAATCACAGTAACATCTAACGTTCTGATCCAGAAAAGCCGCTGGAGTGACTCCCGAGGGAGGATCGTCGCCTCTGTCAAATCGGCCAACACTTCCAGCTCAGTGTCATCGGTTTGATTTGCGCCGTGGCGTCGACCGACGTAATTTTGCGAAGCAGATGGCGACACAGAATATCCAGGAAAATGCTAACGAGTATGGCTAGCTAAAAATCGCAACAGAGATCTATTAGGTCGGCCATTCGTAAGTGAGAACTCCTATGACGACCATAATTACTGTCCCTCAGGAATGACAGTCAAAATGGAGGTATCTTCTGAGTTGCAGGGTGACAATCGTGCCATGAGTAGGCGTCTATGTTAGGCTTCATGTATTGTAAATATAGAAGACTGAATTCCTCCTCAACCGAAAGGTCTAAGAGCGTGAACGAAGATGCAAAGTACAGAGTGCTTCGCCAAATAGAATTGAGAGGGCATTGGGAATATGCTTGGACGCCATGGTTAGCCAAGGTTACAAGAATACATCAGCCGTATAAATATGGTAGCTTACCGCCTTCCAATTTGATTATCCAGGTTTGCCAATGGTCCTTGTGAAGGAGGTAAGGAAGGTCGTATATAATCAGGGTAGCGCTTGCAAAGAACTGGTGGACAAAAGAAGAGAAGGGACACAAAAGTAGCCCAGTATGCTGACTAGAAACTGAGGATTAGAACCAGCATAAAAGAAAATCGGCAAAGCTCACCAGGAAAGAATGGGCTTCCTCAACTTGTATCTGTCGTCCGCAACGTACGAGTACAGAAGGTTCGAGCACACGTCCAAATCATGTCGTTTGTTTTTTTAAGTTTCGAGTGGCATAGCGGAAGAGTACTTTCTTCCGCGGCAGAAGTTACGATGGGAAGCCATTTACATTTATTTTATTTCGTTTGTGAGAAATTTTGACGGTTCCGTTGGAACGTAGTCTTGACCGCACTTTGAGATTTAGGTCTGCTCTGAATCTTGGGACGCAGACCTGAGTCGAGTGCGCCTCGGTCCATCAAATCGGTAACCACAGCGGCGAACGGTAGCTTGCTATCCCTTGGCGTGTCCCCCAGGAATGACGGTGGAAATAGAAAACAAGACAACCATCATGGGGTGAAAGTCTGAAAGAAACAATGTTTCCGAACATGAGCACCTCGCCGGAACCGGCCCGGTGATACAGCACTAACGCGCCGAAACGTGTTTGTTTTGCTGTTTCTCCTTCTCTTTCACCATCATCATGACCTTGTCGCCAGACGCAGCGTCAGCGCCAGCGAGCGGCATGGAGGTGACGGGACGCGATGAACCCGTGGTCGAGGTAGGACAGCTCATATTCTGAGCGCCGACATTCAGGCCCCACTGACCGTCCGCGACGACAGAACGGATCTGGCATCGTCGAGACGTGGATATCGCTGCAGTTCAGTTGGTCTGGGCGTTCTTTCTCGCTGGACATCGCAGACACCGATACGTAGGTTACCCGCCCATCGCCATCGTCGTCAAACTAATGATACTTTTCCTGACAGCGTGTACGACCTCAAGGGATACCTTCACAGCCAGACCCGTGTCCCGCCCGAACGCCAGAAGATCCTTGGCCTCGTCAAAGGCAAGCTGCCACCAGATCAGGTGCGAATGTACGTGCTCAATGATGGTACTTTATTGGTTTTGTGATTTATTGGGGGTTACAGCGCCGATTTGAAGCTGGCGTCTGCGAAGAAGTTTTCGCTCGTCGGGACGCCTGAAGGGGACGAGATCAAGGATCCGTCGGGTACGCAATCTGCAGTGTGAGGAGGTCTCTGTTGATTGTTGACTTCTGCAGCGTTGGAAGGCTTCTCGGACGTCATCAACGACTTGGACCTCGACGTGTTAATGGACTTCACGGCCAGGAGTCGTTACCTCACCGATCCACGGAATGCTCGTAAGGTGAAGGAGTACACGGCAAAGACGAATATCAATATCATCCATCCGGTTCGCCCAGGCAAGAAGCTGTTGGTATTGGACATTGACTATAGTGAGCTTTTCTATGACTCTTTTCATGATACTTGAGACGAGGTGTCTGCTAGCGATCTTGGACACGAAGCCTTTGACGTCTGGAAGCCTGCCACCAGCTGAGTGCGCGCGTCCTGGTCTGCACGAGTTCTTGGAGGCCATTTATCCATTTTATGACAGTGCGTTCGTCCCTGATACTTACCAGCATACTCTCACGCGCAATTTCAGTTTGTATATGGTATGTCGTACTCAGTTTGGTCTTCGCAACCGAGGCGGGGGGCGTGCATCTCCAATCGATGTGAATGGGCTCTTGGCTGCTTTCACTATAGGCTTTCGCCGGGAATAAATTCCCGTAGAAGACCAGGATAGTGTTTCGCGGTGCTCCTCAGGGTGCGGCATCAGACCATCGCAGTATCCTTAACGAAACTTGCCAAGATTTCGTTTCTTCACACCGGGGATGTGCTGGCCCCCGCAGCGGTCGTACTATATGCATTTCTCAGCCTGCTTCCAGGTCCCAGACGAGCTGGATCTGGCTAGAGACTAAATTAGTAGAATTGGGCATGGTTGGTGGTAGCCGCAATTATCAGGTGTGTATGCATTCTCGGAAGCCTGATTTACGTGTTCTCAGCATATGTATAGATCTCATTCGGTAAGGCTCTACGTTCTTGCAAGACTTTCCTACTTGCCACTGACCCTTAGCAGTGCTAGATAAAACGAGCATGTTCACTGTCTTTAGTCAACGCGACAACAAGCCTTGGCAGCATTCCGTCAAGCCGCTGCAGATCATATGGAATCTTATACCAGAGTTGTAAGTGGCCGTGCATATCCACCAACATTCACTCATGGAATTCCGTCCGATAATTAGTGGTGCTCGTAATACTATACATATAGATGATCTTGTAGGTTTTCTTGCTTTGCACCGTCAACGCCATCCGACTAACCGACACCCCATCAGAGTCGTAATTTTGCTCTCAATCCTGGCCAGGGCCTCAAGATCCATGCGTTCAAGAATGCCCATACACCAGAGGCTATGAGAGATCGAGAGCTGGAGAAGGTGGGGAGGTATATGCTATCTATTGCTAATGTCGAGGATTTCAGGACGTTGGAGCATAGTGTGAGTATTTTCAGGCCGTGATGTGGTGCCCGCCTCATTTATTTGATCTGTTTGCAGAATTGGAAAGACGCAGTGAGGAAATTACCGCGTCCCTGATGGAATGTGACTGTCCTTCCGCTTGTTCCGGAATGCAGTGCGCGTAGTTTCTTGTATAACTTTTTTGCTATCGGGCTATCGCTTGCACATCACTATCATGTAGCACATAATACTATCATTATTGTACTGGAGGTGGTTGTCAGAATTTATCACCGATCCACCGCTCAAAATTAAGTACGTACGTACTCGAATTTTCAGTGACAAGTCGGACCGGTTACTTCCTTTCCCCATTGCCGATATCATCTAATGAGGGATCACTAAACTGCAGGCATAAGACGCCGGGATGGTTATTCGTGGCTTGCGACAATCTGTTCCTCGTTCTTGGCTTCGTTGCGAATCTCTGCGAACTCGCTGGGTTTCTTATCGCTGCTCGTCGTCCCGTACCATGTCCTCTTCTCAGCCTGTTGTGCCACGGCCCTCTGCTAGTCTGGTCATTATCAATAAGCGCAATGAAGTGCTGCTCGTGCATCGGAACCCCAAGGCTAGTACGTTCGCAGGCGTACATGTAAGTTTATCTGCTACCCGCAGTGGCCCACCAGAATCCTGACGACTTATCACCAGGTCTTCCCGGGGGGGAACTACGACCCCAAGCAGGACACCTCATTACCCATGACAGCGATCCGGGAAACCTTCGAAGAGTCTGGTCTGCTCGTCGGCGTCACAGGCTCGTCCCTTCCAGCGGGTCCCGTCCTCGAAGCAGCGCGCCACAAGATTCACTCCCAGAAACTCCTCTTCCAGACATTCCTCGACGAGAACCAGCTCTCGGTGCGTACAGACTCCGACGTCCTGCTTCCCTTCACGGAGTGGATTACGCCTGTTGATGCCCCCGGTGAGTTGGCGAAGGATCTCCCTATGTGGTTAGACTTAAACGTGGACCCACTGCAGGCGTTTCCATGCCCGCTTCTACGTCGCGTTTCTAGACTCGGGCGCCTCATCGTCTTCTGGTTTCTCCTCCGGGCACAAGCAGGAACAGATCCCGAAGCCAGGTAAGTATTCTGTTTGCCGTCCTCTTCTCCCTGTTTATCCTGTTCAGATGGGGGACAGGAAGTCATTTCAGCGCGTTTCATACACCCTGATGACGCATTAGCCGAGTTCAACGAGGGGAAGGTCATTTTTATGCCCCCACAGTTCTATATATTGTATACTCTGGCGAGTATCCTGCGGGGAAAGAGGAATTTACCTGAACAGAAGGATAAGGTTGCGCAGCTTTCGCGGGGAATATTTGGTAAGATGGTTATGAATCCTAGGAGACTTGAGGGGTCTTTCGTTCCCGGTGGAACGGAGGGAATACTCACGTATGAAGGAGACGAGACGCGTGGAGGATCAAAGGGACGTCTGCATCGTGCTCTCTGTCGGTTCATGAAAGGAGGAGTAAGTGTTTCAAATTATCTTTTGCTCCATACTAGGTCCTAATGCTTATCTTACTCCTTAGTTGACTACTCAAATAGTCCTCCAACGAAACTTTGATATCTTTACTGAGATTGAATCCAATGCTTTTGAACGGTCGTCCAAACTGTAGGAGAAACTGTAGAGTAATGTAATATTTTATATCTTAATCCTTACGAGAATTGCCAGCGGCTGCCCTCCAGCTTCAACTGTGTCTGTCTTTCAGTTAGTAATTACCCCAAATCCGTGTTATTTTTGTGGTTGCTTCTACGCATTGGAGTACGATTGTACCTTTCTGTGACTTTGCATACGAACTTGTCGAGTGAGAAGATAAATGATTTGGGTATGTGCAACGTCATTTGACCATATGGATTCTCAGCAAGTGGTTTGGTTGCAGTTCGTCACCATCCAGAAATATAGTAGAGCTATTGTTATATCCTTCATATAGGTGAGAAGAACAGACTATGTGTAGCCTAGTCCATCAACTTGACGGTGTCTTCGATGAACACTGAAAATAACAAGCACTAACTTAAAGGAGCTCGATCGCCCACTGCTACCAAGTCAGGAAGAATGCGATGCAAGGAGCCAAGTTAACATACAGAACCATCATCGTCGGAAAAAAGAGTCCTTTGTTGGTTCCGTTTTTACGGGCCGCATCTCCGGACCAAGCTTACACACTAAATTTGTACTTGACTGTCGACGCCATGGAATTACCTCCAATAGGCGCCCGTATCAGCCTCTCCGGACACATAGGAAGCATCCGTTTTGTCGGGCCCGTCCGTAGGACAACAGGGTCATGGCTGGGCGTCGAATGGGATAATCCCGAGCGCGGAAAACACGACGGTGTCAGAGATGGAACGCGATATTTCTCCTGTCGGTAAGGTTATGTGCTCCCCAGGCGCATCTCTGTATTAAAACTCGACAAGGATACCCAATTCTGGCTCGTTCATCCGCCCATCATCAAACGTATCATACGGGCGATCTTTCCTGGAGGCACTGCAGTCCAAGTATATCGAGCTCCCACACGGGTCTGAATCCACGGAGAAAGTAATTCTTGGTTCATCGCGCGGGGCTATCGAGATAGAAGCTGTAAATCTCGATAAAATCAGACAAAAGTTCTCGAACCTGGGGAGACTCCGGGAAATCAGCCTCGACAACGAACTTGTCTGCAAAGGCGACGAACCCGGCGCTATCAAGGAGACTTGCCCCAGTAAGTTCAATCTCAGATATACGAAACATTGCTTAACACACGTATCGGGCAGACGTGCGCGGACTAGATCTTTCGATGAGCCTCGTTCCCTCTTGGGATGTGGTTGCCAGCATTACTACAGAACTTCCGGGGCTCACAAGACTGGTTTTGAAGTAAGTTTCACTCCCGCTGCTGTAACCCGTATGCTTACGACGATACGTCATTCGTTATTTCAGTCGAAACCGGCTCGCGAACCCCAGAGATACTTTCAAAATGTCGTCAGCATTCATGAGAGTGACAGATCTCCAACTGAATGACACTCTTACATCCTGGGATCAGATGCTCGAGATCACCCGCTACATGCCGAAGCTCCTACAGATTGAGATGGGCTACAACCGTCTCACGCGCCTTTCCAAGGGTCTGGACACCGCTTCTCCAACGGTTACAATACAAAGTATTAATTTAGATAGCAATTCATTAAGCGACTGGATCCATACCATGGAATGTCTTGGTCATTCATGCACTTCGTAAAGATTCCCACATTTCTCCGTCCATCCCTTGGCCTCGCTCACTCTATTTTCGTTGACAGATTGACCACCATCATCCTAACCGCGAATGACATCAATGAAATACCGTTTCCCACCCAGCTTCAATCTCGATTACCAGCGATCAGATCTGTTTCATTGTCTGCGAACGGACTTGGGGCGTGGCGAGATATTGACGCGCTTGCGGCTTGGTGTCCCTGTCTGGAGACGCTCTACATACGCGGTAATCCGCTCGTCCAAGGTCCGCGTAACGGCGAGGGCGGAGACAATGCTTATTGATCCCCTCTCCTCCCCCAACAGGAACTGATGAGGCGAGGTACTCCCGTCAATTCATTATCGCAAAGATCCCTTCCCTCGTGGCTTTGGATGCAACCGCGGTAAGCACACTCGGCGAGGACGGAAGTGGGTGGGAATTGTGTTACTCTGACGCCCACTATAGATATCCTCCAAGGAACGGACTGATTGCGAGCTTTTCTACTTGTCGCACATTTCGCACAATGACGCAGGCGGCTCCGAGGGAGAGCTCATGAGAAAGCATCCTCAATGGAACAATCTTCGAGCCAGTACGTAAGCTGTATTACTCCTTACATTCTTAGCGATCAACTTCATTAGAACACGGTTTACTTGAAGAGGCACCAACCCAACCCCAGGACAAGACAGACCGCCTGAGTAAACGCCTGATAGGTATACTAACACGTTCATTCTCAATTATTTAACTAAACACATACACGCAGAACTGAATGCCTATCGAACCATGAGCCCAACTATCGACCTCGCCCAGCTACTTGAGTCACAGCCCGTAAAGATCAAAGCATTGCCGACCATGGCACTTCACATCCTCCGGCAAAAGCTGTGCAAGGCTACCAAGACCGGCACAAAGGCAGATGTTGCCATATGGATGATAATGCGGGATAACACCGTCGTGGAACTCGGAGTCGACCGCGACAAGCAGGACATTGCTTGGTTGGGATTCGACCATGACTCGTCCATTGTGTTTTACATCAACGAATCGTAGCGAATACATACCCTTCCACTCTGGATAGGCAAAGCGTTTACCACACGGTCCGTCATCCGCACTCGTGAGCCTTATGGTTGAATTCGACTTCGGATGTTGTTCCGTGAGCCTGGGGCCTCGACCTAAGCGCTTCGTGATTGTTGAAAGTTCCCACAGGCAGAACAAAAAATCCATCCTCAAAACGTCCATCAGCGGACCCACCCGACGCCATCGAGTGTTACGATCGAGGGTAGTCGATACCAATACGAGTATAGACCATCAGCAGAAAAGTACACGGTCCGGATATAGAACAATTGGAGGGACAGAAGACCAAAAAAGATAACCGTTTGAAACAATGCCGTCCGTTTTTCTGAATATCTTGTGAGGGCGGCCAGACACCTATAGATCCTCAACGAGTCCATCCTCCATCACCGTTCGCCTGTCTTGGGGGTCTGTCGTCGTACCGGTCATCCTTCTCGTCGCGTCTTTTTTCGTCCCTACGGCGTTCAGGATAATCAGGTACTCTGCGATCATCATAACCCACTCTCCGGTAATCATCGTACCCTGTTGGCCTCCTATCATCATAATCTTTCCTTGGAGGCGGGGACCGTCGTCGTTCCTCGTGGTCACGACGAGGCGATCTTGAGCGGTCCCGACGATAGCCACGATCATCCCTGGCGCCGCGGTCATCTCTGTAGCTGCGGTCGTCCCTGTAGCTTCGGTCGTCCCTGTAGCTGCGGTCATCCCTGTAACGATCTTCTCGGGGAGGACGGTCATCACGGCGGTCATCGCGCCTGTAATTATCGGGACCAGAGCGCTAGCGATGTTTTCAATACCGAATTCCAAAAATTGAGGACCATACCACTTACGCTATCATCGGCAACGCGAACAATTTTCCCACGAAGCTCTTTGCCGTCCAAGTCTCGAATGGCACGGTCCGCGTCCTCGCGAGTAAGGTATTCAAGAATACTGCGGAAGAGTAAACAGCTAGATTCCAACAAATACAATCAGGACTTACCCTTGACCCACGACATCGCGGTCGATATCAGCGAATGTCACATTACCAGCATCCCGGCCAAAATCTTTCAGATCCTAATATAGCGGGGACGACAACGTCAGGGTCCATCGCCAAAGCATAACAGCCGATAATCCAAAGGGCCCTCCCAAAACGTCGGACAGACAATGAAAAGTGGTAAATACCATGGGCCTCGGCGCATATCCAATCAAGAGGGCAAGCCTGGGAAGGGCCAGGACGACGAAATTATGCAAAACTTTCCATACCTGCCAGCTGACTTCACGGGCGACGTTTTGAACGAGAATACGGAAGCCGGGGGGCCTACGGGAGCGAGTGCTTCTGCTGGGAAAGTAAACGGTCAATCAGCTTACACGAAAGATATCTGTCTTCATACCCGTAGCCATGGCTCCGGTCCTCGTAGGGTTCGCGACGAGGCCGGCCTTCTTTGGCAAATTCCACGACGATGCTGAGTCGACATGAGTACGGAACAATTGTAAGCAAACCTTATACATACTTTGCACCCATGAAGGCCTTGCCGTTGCAGTGGGTGACAGCGTCCTCGGCATCCTTGCAAACAGTCAGCGACACGCCACTCTACGGTATCCGTCCAGGAATTACCTTGGCAGCCTCGAACTCGACGAAACCGAAACCTAAGAACGACGGCCGTCAACGCAAGATGTGGCGTATTCGCTCGGACCAACCAGTCATCACACGACAGTCCACAATTCGTCCATAGGTGTCGAAGAATTTCGAGACATCATCAGAACGCACGTCGGGGGGCAATCCTGTTCAACCAAAGTGTCAGAGTCCGTATCTGGCCCAGCCTGCTTGGAAAAAACTCTTACTGCCTATATAGAGTCGCTGCCTGGGATTCGACATGCTGCAGTGGTGGTGTGAGGAAAAGGGTGATAAGGTTGGGAATTCTGCTGAGTTTGAATGCCTTCGTTGCGGAGTGTGAAGGCGCTGGTCCGTGCTCAATTTATCGATGACGGCAGCATAAAATACTTCCGTAAAAAATACAAGTGGTAATTATGACCAAGTACGGAGAACAGAATGTAAATAATCGACCCATGAAATCAGTGCTGCGACCAGTCAATCGAGTTGATGTCAATTCCCTCTTGAACCATTTCCCATAGCGGGCTGTAAAATAGTGTTCAGTCATGGTGGGTGGCGTTGATAAACGCTTGCACAAACCTCATTTCCCGCAATTTGTTGACAGTGCTAACAATATGCTTCACAACAAAATCAATCTCTGCTTCCGTGGTGAACCGGCCAATACCGAATCGTAGTGACGAGTGTGCCATGTCCTCAGCCGCGCCTACACCAAGTTAATGAACCGTGACAAGCATCAAACCTGGGCAACTCACCTAGGGCTCGCAAGACATATGACGGCTCCAAAGATGCTGATGTACAAGCGCTACCCGATGATAGTGCAATATCCTATCAAAGCCGCTTGAGAAAGTTTTCACCGCAACAGAATCTAGGACTCACTTTCAATGCCATGAGCAGACTTTCACCTTCAACATACGAGAAACTAAGGTTGACGCAGCCTGGGTAGCCATCTACGTCACCATTTCGAACAACATGCTCTACCTGCGCATTGATAGTTCGTATCAACCGTTCAGATAGCTCTTTTACATGTGCGTGGTCCCTCTAGAGATATCCAAGTTCAGTCATCAGAGTAAAGGGACCAGGCCGAAAATAGATGAAAGGCAAAAAGTTACTCAGTACCCCTGCACAAATGTCATAACGAGGCTGACGTAGATAGCAACTGAAAGAGCAGTGCAAATATCACCCCGTTCGTATTTATGCGTGCGAGTATCATCATAGAGCAAAAAATAATTAAAAAAGACGCACCGCCATCTCTAGTTTTGCTATTCTTGCAGCTTCTCCTAAACCGACAACTAGCGGTGGTGCCAGCGTTCCGCTGCGCAAACCACGTTCTTGACCACCTCCACTCAAAATAGGCTCAAGTCTAACCCTTGGCCGTCTCCTGACATACGCAGCACCTATGCCCTTCGGACCATAGATCTTATGACCAGAGATACTCATTAGGTCGACGTTCATTTCGTTGACGTCTAAGTTAATTTTTCCAGTGGCCTGAGCTGCGTCGGTGTGGAAGTAAACTCCTCGGTGTTTCCGAAGTAGGGCGCCAATTTCTCTGACTGGCTGAATGACTCCAGTTTCGTTATTCACCGTCATGATCGAAACGAGAGAAGTATCGGGTCGTATCGCGGCTTCCAGTACATCCAAATCCACGACGCCGTTATGCTGCACAGGCAGATATGTCACATCAAAACCTTCTTCTGAGAGTTTCCGGCACGAGTCCAATACGCATTTATGTTCCTAATCTCCGTGTGAAAACCGGCTTGTCCGTGTAGAGTTGCAAGTAACTCACGGTTTGTGTCGTTATGACATGTCTTTTCTTTTCTTTGTGAAACCGTGCGACACCCTTGATTGCCATATTATTCGTTTCGGTTGCCCCCGACGTAAAGACAATGTCCTTGGCGTCCGCTCCAATGAGATCCGCGACGTGCTGGCATGAAACAAATGAAGATAACCGTCTCCCGAATTCCAAAAGCTTACTCATACCTTCCGTGCATCCTCCACCGCCTGCTCAGCCTCCCATCCATAAGCATGCGTCCGACTATGTGGATTCCCATACTGATCGGTCATGTAGGGAAGCATGGCATCCAGCACCCGGGGGTCGAGCGGGGTTGTCGCCTGTGCCACAGTAAGCACCATCGCAGGCTCAGGACTACAAAAGGCCCTCGCACCTGCAAGTCCAAATAAATTGGTCGAATTTTCTCATGTACCGAGCCCTCCCGACGAGGCATCTCCAACTTGAACCCCAGCATATCTAAGCATTTTGTTAGCAGTTTCCTTTCATCGGTATACAGAAAACGAACCGGATCGCGGCGTAAAGTGAGTTTCATGTTGATACGTCGAAGGCAAGTCGACGACGCTTGCTCTGTCCGCACCGGACGGCTGCACGAGCCCTCGACGGCCACTTATTACCGAGCCAGATGCCTTCGCTGTCACCGCCCTGCGGGTTGTCGTCCGTGAAATTCTGGACAGCATGATGGTTTGAGTGAGAGTGGGGCCTGCCGGAAATTATCTGATAAAATTGAGGACGCGAAAGTCGATGCCGAACGGTAACGCTGAGACATTTCCACTCCAGTCACGTGTGACATTAGTCAGCGTGAATTTGAATGTCATCATTGACGGAGGGTGATCTTATCTCCATCTTCCTCCCATTTGAATTTGCTTCGAATCTTACTCGTTGTGCTCCGTCTACCATCCTGCTGAGTACGGTGGTGTAGGATGGCTACGTAGCCGCGAACATTCAGTCAAATTCGGACCGATATCTATGCAGATCCGAAGTAGAAAGGTTTTGTGTTTTTCACGAAAATTTCAGTCCTTGGCCCGATGGACGTCGTACAGCGGATCAAGGGCAGAAATTTTAACCGCAACGCATCATAGCCCTGACAACGTGCAGACAGGCGGGGACCAGCAGCAGCACAAGTTCAGCTAGATCATTTCACACCCAGAGATAAGGCGGTTATTTCCCCACCAGAGATAACAAGCGATTGGGTTATTTATGGAATCATGATCATGCACTATATATAGACCGCAGGTATCATTTTATCGGACAAAATTTAATGTACAACGCTACTGCGTGGACCCTAAAGGGCGGGAATGGCGTTAGCTACCAACGTCTCAAAGTAGGCTTGGAACCATGTTCCAGCCTCAGGCGCATTAGGCGCAGCGTCACTAGAGGAAACGTGAGCAGGAAACGGAAATCTGTACAAACCCACTCACGATTGACCGCAGTGGGCGTCGTATCTGGGAGAGCTGGTGTTACTGGTTCCATCACATTCACCTCCAGGCTTGACCCAAACAATAGAATCAATCAGAGAAGACCCGGTGTTTGTAGTGGGGCGAGTTCCGAATCCGGCTCCCTTGACGTTGCACCAGTCACCCCAAGCAGTACGGATATTTTGTTGGCCAGAGCGACCCTGATCAACGATAAAGTGAGCAGGCATGGCAGTCAAAAGAGGAGCCAAGGCGTTAATGTAGTGGATTTCGTCGTAGTTGGGGTTCCCGGAAGTAATGGGATCCGGAGAAGCGGCACTATTGGAACAGGTTAACACTAGAGCTGATGATAGACACGGAATTTACTTACGAGAGTGCATTGTAGTTAGCAACATCAGTCGCCAATCCGCGGACGAATTGGGGTGACCCGGCGGAGGTGTAAAGACTGTTGAAAAGCTGAGCAGCTGGACTCAAGTTGGCGGGCCATCCCAGCCATCCTGCGTGTCCTGCATCAAGGTACATGTAAACACCGACAGAATTGAGCTGCTGCATAGCATAAGTGACTCCCGCCTGAGAAGTGTCAGACTTTTAGAATCGAGTAAAGAAAGTGAATGTAACCTTGTACGCGGTTTGAGCATTGGCACATTTGCTGACGCTTAAGTTCGTCACAAGGTTAGCCAAAGAATCAGGCTCGATCACAGCGACAACGCGGACATCAGGGAACTCTATACTTGTTGTGAGCGTTTGCGAAGTGATGATCTACTTAGTTGCTTACGCTTAATCTGTGCGACCAGCTGATCAATATAGTTCTCGTACTTGCTGAGGCCATCATCTGCAATGCTGAATTCTCCGTTTGAAGCCAAAGCAGCACAGTCACGGTCTGGAAGGTCGTAGACGACGATCTGGACAAGGTATTTTTTGCCCGATGATGTCTGCAAAGATTGGGCATCCGCGAGATAGGTTCCCAAATCGGGCACTTTTGCAACGGCGTCAAACCAGGTGAAGGTGGGGACCTGGGCGATCTCCAAAGCCTTTGAGGACGAGCCTGACATGACCTGGGCAGCGGCTGTGACTTCAGCTGCATAATAAGGAGACAAGTAAACCTGTGTACTACGCGTCAATACAGTAATCAGGGGACTCTGCGACCACACACCTCATAGCCCTCGAAAGGGTTTCCGGCAATCGGAGCCGAGCTTGGGGAGGATGCAGCTCCAGACGAGGTGGAAGTCGCCGACGCCGTAGAGGAAGATTTAGAAGTGACGACAGTGGTCGACGCTGCCGAACCCGAACTGCAAATAATGACCTCAGATTAATTGTATGCCATGCGAGGAAATCTACGAACAGGCACTGAGAGTAATAATCATTCAGGACAGTGCACGTGGCTCCGGACACGCAAGTCGTCGCACCGGCTACCGTTCATGTCAGCGGAAGATCACCAAGCGCAGCAACTGGGGACTTACTCCATCCGATACCACCGCATTGACCGTACAGTTGAGATTGAGCTTCAACAAAAGCTGGAAGGATAGCCACGAGGGCTGCGAGAGCTGAAAATTTGAACATCTTGGCGAAAGACGGACTGGAAGACCACGAGTGGAACGACTGTAAGGATTCCAATGATGATTGGACTGATTTTATAGGACTACATGACCATTAGAACGTGACGAGGTTGTAGTTCCGGTGTTCAGCCGACTGCAATGAGCGGAGAGACGTCGGTTCTGAGCGGTCTCTCGTGCCTTGAGGCTCTCGCAGAGTAGCTGATCATCGTCGGTTAACTCGGGGCGAGCCCTGCCAGTTCATCCGAATATGATGTCAGCCCTGTCGCAAGGAACCTTTAATGTGTCGAATCATCGACGGACACACCATAATTCATTGAGCCGAAGGGACAGCGCCGGAAGAAATAGCTGTCAGTCCCTGACAAAAGTATCCCGACATAAAATTTTGGTGTGCATTTGGGAATCCCGGTCGACAACTCTCGGTTCTTTATCGGCGGCACGCTTGGACAAGATGGACAAGGAGAGGCAGGTGATAGGTGACTGTCTGGCAGCGTCGGAAAATTGGAGCCGTTCTAGCTTTGTTTTGCACCCAGCGAGTTTGTAAAGCATAGTGTAGATTATCGAGGATCCAGTCCATCGACTCCAAATATATGTCAAGCAGTCCAAGGTTGAGGCGCAGGAAGTATGGTGCTATCCCGGATCGAGGATAATGATAAGTCGCCTTATCCGGAAGGGTCATCGGCATTGCTATCACTATGCACGTGAGCCTCGAATTCAATTCGAATATGTGGCGCTTTCCAAGCAGCGAGGTTCATTAAAAGGCTCGGAATAGCAGTAGACGGTCCGAATCCTTCGCAATTTTTTTTTCAAAGTCAATGAATGATATTTTCCGGCTGGCTCATGATCGCGTTAAAACGCTGAAATTGGACATGTTGAAGTTCATTTCCAAGTGACTGAATTCGACATGAAACGCGGACAAGTGTCGAATGAGTAGGGCGTGTCAGGGATGTACAAAACAACGCGAGTTATCAGAATGAAGGGTTGGCATTGGTCACCAATTCTGCAAAGTAGGATTGGAACCATGTTCCAGCTTCTGGCGCATCTGTGGCGGAATCGCTGCACAATGAATGAACATGAGCGGATATCAAATGAGAGAAGCGGGAAACTTACGACAAACCACAGCTAGAATCATACCTGGAAGAACTGGTGTTGCTCGTGCCATCGGATTCACCAGGAGGCTTGACCCAAACAATAGCATCAATGAGGTCAGAGCCAGTATCATTAGTGGGACGAGTTCCAAATCCAGCGCCGACGACATTACACCAATCCCCCCATGCATTTCGGATGTTCTGTTGACCAGAGCGACCCTGATCAACGATGAAATGAGCCGGGAAGGAAGTGAGCAAAGGAACCAAGGCCTCAATATAGTGAAGTTCGTCGTAGTTAGAGTTTCCGGACGTGACAGGATCCGCAGTTGTGGCGCTGAAGTAGGGGCGGTAATCAATACAGGGTTTTGAAGGACAGGGCAATGACTAACCTGAGGGCATTGTAATTAGAGATGTCGGTTGCTAACCCACGAACATATTCGGGAGATCCAGCAGCGGTGTACAGGTCGTTAAAGAGCTCAGCTGCCGGACTCAGGTTGGCGGGCCAGCCCAGCCATCCGGCGTGGCCTGCATCAAGGTACATATAGACCCCGACGGAGCTAAGCTGTTGCATGGCGTAGGTAACTCCCTCCTGGTAACCATGTGTCAGGGCGATTCAAGCCAGAAGGATCAAATGTGGGTATTACACACCTTATAGGCATCTTCAGCACCGGAGCATTTAGATACGCTCAAATTTGTGACAAGATTGGCCAGTGAATCAGGCTCGATGACAGCAACGACGCGGACATCAGTGTACTCTGTTAGCGAAATTAAGAGCTCGGGGACGTTTGAGCACCGGAAGATCACGTACGAGAAACCTGTTCAACGATTTGGTCGATGTAATCCTTGTAGTTGTTCAGACCATCGTCGGCAATGCTAAACTCTCCATTCGAAGCCGATGCAGCACAGTCACGATCCGGGAGGTCGTAGACTACGATCTGAACCAGGTAGTTGGTGCCTTCTGATTCTTGCAAGGATTGAGCCTCTGCGAGATAGGTTCCTAAATCGGGTACCTTTGAGACGAGGTCAAACCAGGTGAATGTCGGAATTTTAGCGACAGCCGAGGCTTTTGCAGAGAGGGACGAGTCAGTGATCGTGGCAGCGGCAGCTTCGACTTCAGCAGCGTAATATGGAGACACGTAGACCTATTATTTAATTGATTTCAGGACGAAGTGACGTCTCTGGAGGACACCCACTTGATAACCTTCATACGGATTGGTATCGGCTTGAGCCCGTACGAAAGCTGGAAGAATGGAGAGAAGCGATGCGAGAATAGAGAACTTTTTGAACATTGCGAAGCCAAGAGAGCTGGCGTATCAAGTAAACTTCCAGACATTTTATAGCTTGTAGAATGGTATGCCCAGTCGTTGGCTTGTGCATAAAAACCCGGTATCTGTCCGACCGCAGCGAGCGGGTGCACACCGGCCTGCAGCGCGTAATGGTGGACTTTTGAGGTGCCATAGTGACAACGTTCATCGCTAAGCCATGACCTTCTCCTTACCAAGAAATCCGAGCTGTTTGAAAAAAATTCAACGAGTCATGTGGTTGAATACCGGATGTCAACTTACAGAACGTGGGCAGAGGGTGCAAGCGTTTGCCTCCAATCAATGGCAAATATCTTCGGACTTCGCCAATCGGGACAACATCGGAGACATTCCCACGATACAATAGCTAAGAAGGACCCCGTAACATTCCGCAGTCTGCTCGGATAAATGTCGTCCATTGGAGCAAGAAAAACAGTCGGGCCCAATGCAGGCTTGGATCGGTTCTCGGACGAGTCTACTCATGGAAGTAGCACTATTAAAAACAGTTCAATGCAAAGTATTTGAATGCAGGACTGCCGCTTACTGGATATCGTTGTGGTTAGAAAAATCAAGCGCTGGTCCTGGAATAGAGAAATGCGGTAGATGCGTAAAATTGAAAAGGCAGTACAGCAGAGTTCAACAGAGCGGGTTGGCCGAACCATTCGGCATAGCAGCAAGGCACATATGGAGTCATTGTGTGATATAAACGATTACTTCCGGTGTCAACTAGAAAGAAAGGACAGGTAGTAGATATTCACTGAGAACGCACTTGATGATGAGTAGTGGAGATCTTGATCAGGCACGAATAAGTATCAGAGAAAGAACGGCAGGATTCCTGACAGACTGAGTCAGTAGTGTCAACAGCTGCAGCTTCGCCTTACAAAGCATAGGATAAATCATACATGTACATCCACCGATGGTGTTTTTTTATTTTTTCTTCAAATAAGCCTTAAGGCAACGAGACCACCATCCGAAGTCGTTCCGCTACGCTTGAAACCATTGCTTGGCAAGTGAAATTGATTTTCCAGATATTAGAACAGACAACTGCGAACTGAAGTCGACACGTAGTTAGCCCTGGGCGGTGCGATGTGTGCAACCTTACGCCGTCTAGGGAGTTACTCTGAAGCTTGCGTATCACGCGGATAACCGAATGCCTAGAAATATTATTGTCCATGAAATGTTCTAATCTGGGTTCAGCGCATCCTTGTTATGATACTGATCTTGAAACGTTAGAACGCCCTCAAATGTGATTAAATGTGAAACACACCTGCGAAGTACAGCGCACTCTGTAATCATTAGCGAATGCGTCGGACTCGACGATAATGATGATCAAGATGATTCTGTCGACATGACATTTCATCGTATAGGCACACCTGTACACAGTACACGTTCTAACTCGGGATCCCAATCACATCAATGCATTATTCTTAGGACTGCGCCGGAACACTAATGCTCGTTAAGTCACAGAGAAGACAGGGCATTCACATGCCTTCGCGAACTGTATTCTGTACAAGTGAGTAGCGTCACGAAACGGTCGATTTCAAGACGGTGAATCCATTCAAAAACATCTTAAATACAGTTTACGACCGTCTCTTGGAGCTTGGAGGAGGAGGTAGGAGCGGAACTGCGCTCCCCGCGGAAGTTTGAGATGAAGACTGTGTCGCTGATCCCAGAAGATTGGTATCTGAAGACACAGGTTTGCTTCTACCTGGAATAGCAATCGTGAATGTTTCCCCATCCTTGAGGCTGTAGTCCTTTTTAGGACCTGCGGGTACATGCGGAGAGGGTCCATCTTCAGCATCGGTCTGAGGCGGGTTGAGAGCTGCCCTGTGGCGCCTGAGACCGGGATAAGCACATGTCCGGGAAGGAACACGACCACGTACTTCGAGTAATCTTGAAGTGCAACGTCTACAAGGGGATGAGATGAGAAAGCAGCATAATCGCGCGATCTCTGACATACTGAAGTCAAAACTGTCGGTTCTCTCAGCAAATCCAAGCCCAATGTAAGCCTTCTTTTCAGCATCCTCGATCCGAACAACAAAGTATCGCGATGAGTCCAGCACGGCTTCAACAGAAGGACGATCTGGCTCATATGTAGTCTTGGCGAATACTTACGAATAATTAGGACCAGAGCAAGAATTGTGTCAGCGACGCACATTCTCCTGTGAAGCTGTTAATGGTGATGCTCTATGTGATGTTTCGACCTGTCGCACCTGTCTGGGCATCCTCAAATAGTAGAGATGCGCCAGAAGATTTCTCTACAATTCTCAGACGGCCTTTCCATAGAGGATTGCCAAGATCGCCCCATTCCATTGCGCGATGGCCTGCATTGACTTTCAAGGGGGGTATCTTGTATACTAAATCCAGTGTCGTGGAGATATTTTGAAAGAGGCGATACTACTTACTGGATATCTCCCTTATGATGAAGAGGATAGACTCGATCTCGTCGTCGACGACGTCCATGGCAATGAGTTACTCAAAGGTAGTTGTGGTTAGGGTTGAAGACGTCACAAAGCTTATTATCTAATTTCATTTGATTTATTTTCCTCCGTTCCGGAAGCGTTGGAGCACATAGCCGGTCCTTTCCCCAAAGTCGATCTCAGCGGACAGATAGCTCTTCCGAGTCCGGCTCCCATGTTGGTCCCGACTATCATCAAGGGCATGTCTCGAGGAGGCGCCAGCGCACTGAAACGAACTCGACAGATCGCGTCGCACATGATGTCGACGACGGCCGAGGTATGCTGCAGCTCGCTGTCGCTCTTCACGAACAGAAGATAATTTCATAATTTCAAGGATACGGTTAAATTCGAGTCTCTTTCCGAGCTGCGGGCGTATACACTAAATCGGCCTGAAAAGCTCAATGCTCTCGACGAGCAAATGTTGGGTTTGCTCCGACCCAAAATTGAGGTGGACACTGTTCTTCTATCCTAGGATTCCACTCACCGTTCCATCTCAAGTCTTGGAGGAAGTCTGAATTATGTGGAGTAATCTTGGGCAGAGGTACTGGGAGAGCGTTTTGCGCAGGTGGCGATGTTGCTAGTGAGCTGGATTTATTCGTTCCCGTTTCTCTGGATCTGAACGAAGATCTTGCAACGAGATGTCGCGCAGAACGCGGCAAATCCTGAAACTAGGACGCGCGCCATTAAGTTCTTCAAAGATGAGTACGTGGCCCCAACTTTCGGCATACCTCTATTCCTATCCAGTGATGTTTAGGTTTGAACTGGATTACTTGTTGGCAACGATACAAAAACCATACGTGGCTTTGATGGATGGCATCACAAGTGAGCGTCAACGTTTTCGATGTATTCCCGTTCTGAAGACGCGCGCTAGTGGGCGGTGGCGTTGGTCTGTCTGCGCCGGCAACTTTCAGGGTAGCCACAGAAAACACTTTGTTTGCTATGCCGGAGACTGATATCGGCTATTGCCCTGATGTTGGAGGCAGCTACTACCTTTCTAGACTTGATGGCGAAATAGGCACTTATCTCAGTTTGACTGGCGCCCGTCTGAAGGGCAGAGCGGTATTGTGAGTAAAAACTACGGGCCACGGCATCTTATTGACCGCGAGCGTACCAGTGAACATGGCTTAGCCACTCATTTCATCCCATCCGTCGGATTCCCACTGTTCTTGAAGCCCTGGCCGGTGTAGAGGATGCCGATTACGACATTGCATCTGTCGAGGTCAATGGCATTCTTGAAGAGAATTCTGCGGAACGAGAACCTGACGAACCATCGTCGCTACTTGTTGGAGCTACACGCGTCGCTCTGGATTCGGCATTCCGTCACGATTCAGTCGAGAAGATCATAGACGACCTGACCAGGTTCAAATCTGACAAAGACGAGCTGGTTAGTGGTTGGGCATCTAAGACCTTGGACCTTCTGTTGCTTCGTAGCCCCACCAGTTTGAAAGTTGCCCTCGCGGCAATACGTCGCGGCCGGAATCTGGACCTATGGGAAGCACTCGACATGGAATTAAGAATAGCCACAGCTTACTGCGTACGTGATATTCACCTCTCATTATCGAATGAGTGCATTGAAAACGTACTAGTCAGGCGCCAGTTCAGATTTCATTACTGGTATTACTGCCAAGCTCATTGTCAAATCCAAGGAACCACCACAGTGGTCTCCAAGCTCCGTAAAGGATGTCACAGACGATATTGTCTCGCGGTTTTTCTCGGCCGAGTCTGCATTCCTCACTCAAGCGCCAAAATTATATCTTCCGGAAAATGATCCAGCTCCGAAGGAAGGATCTAATAAAGAAACTGGAGATTCGACAAATAAAGCGGGTGTTCCATCCCAGGAGAGCACAGGAAGCGTGGAAAGCGGTGGCAAAGAGGGTGCCGCTCTCGACGGCCAGGATCGCGATATAGGACTCCCTCGTGATTTCAGTTCTAAACCTCACCCATACCATAAATTCGGCCTGCCTACGGAGAAAGAAATCGAAGCTATCGTTCGGGGCAGCGATATCGATTCACCGGGGACAGGGTATACCGTTGACGAAGTCGTAGAAAAGGTCCTTGAACACCACAACGGGAAAATGGGGATTCGGGAGAAGGTGCTTGAGATTATAGAACGCAAATGCAAAATTGTGGATAACGCGGATGGTAATTTTGTCTGGGTGAGCTGGAAGTAGATTTGCATCTATTCGATGAAATTGGTTGGATTTCTGATGACGCTCCAATTTCATTGCTTACAATAGTTACTCTCGATCTTAGCGCCACAAACTATATTTCCGGAGCGCTTGTCTTCTTCTCATGGAGCAGATAGTTGCGAACGGTATTCACGCCGTGTGTAAATGTAGATAATAATTTTTAGTCATCCAAACGACCTTGTTTAAGCAAACGGCCTCAACGGAGAAGGAACGAACAAAGAATGAACAAAGATGCCGGTGCCGTGATGTGAGAGCACGCGAACGAGTTTCGTCTCTAAAAAAAGTCGCTGTGGTCAACAATAACGGACGGGGCTCGGTGAGTACCGGGGGAAAAGCTGTCCATGACGTTTTCTGAGGGCCTCGGAGTGAATCATCGGCTACCTGGCGATACAACAGATGGGAAGTAATAGATACCGTCAATGACTCAAGACTGATCTGACTAGGGACAGTATCAGGACGGAACGGCACAGTGGGATTATCTTTCTGCTTATTAAAGAAGCGGACCGATAGAACGGAGAATGGTTCGCCATTTCATGAATGGCATTCGGTAGCTTTGCAACCTGGGCAGGCGGGCGACATCAACTTTCAATCCGAACCGATGCGGTTATTGAAGCAAGCCACGTGCCGACACAAGCACAGCCACCTGTGGTTCTCGTCGTAAAACGGGAAGTGAGATCAGTAACGGAATTGCCCCATATCGTTTCGCGTAGGAAACGGCTATTGGGGTAAGATGAAGGAAGGGTCGCGACCTGGCATCTTGAGATCTCAGGGTCGAGGGTCTTTCCTCTGCATACGCCCGGATCGCTCGTTTCCGATATACAGAGTCGTGGATCAACGGAACAACTGGGACGAGTTAGGGAAAAATAATAGCTGAAAATACAGCGCGCGACGTTTAATTATTGCTGATGTATGATGTTTCCGGTGCGGTGTGCAAGGCTATATAAATGCGCAAGAGACAGCTGGTCAAGCCCCATCTCAACTATGGAAAGAATACTTCACAGCTCAGCTTACCACTGTTCCACCAGCTCGCCTCTCGACATCGTCTATCTCCTACCTTCCCCTTACCACCTTCTCAGACGCGTTCTCTCACTGCTCAACTCGATGGGCAGCCTCACCTCCCCCCATAAGACCATCGACATCGACATAACTCGTTCACCCTCAGAATTCGACGTCGACAATGAAACAGGCTTCATGCCTCGCCAACCACTTCCCAAACTTCCGTCCAAGTACGCCATATGGGAACTCGCCTTGTCCGACGCGTCCGAGGCCCTAGTCTTGGCGACAGACGAAAGTGAGGATGTCATGAACAAACGGCATAGGGGAGAAGCGTGGAGATCCAATATCAAATCGGTAAGCATTTGACCATCGAAAGTTGAAAATCGCCATTGATGCGGATTTTCACTAGTGGCCCATTCTCGATATTGCCGATCTGCAATCTGAAAAGCTGCTGCTTCAGAGAGCGCATCACGTCCTCGCGTATCTCGCGCATTACTTTGCACACTCCGCCCCGTCGGAGGGCGCATCCCCGATTCACGTACCCGAATCCCTCGCTATTCCCCTTGTGGAAGTGTCACGTCGCCTTGGAATCGCACCGATCCTTACCTACGCTGACACCGTGCTGTGGAACTGGGAATTCATAAATCCCGCGCAGCAGCTTTCCATAGAGAACATGCGAGTGCAGGACGTGTTTTCCGGCACTGACGACGAGCGGTCCTTCTACTCTGTGAGTTACACGGTAGAACTTCGAGGCGTAGAGGCGTTGCAGATCATCGACGAGTACAACCGACTTCCCAATCTATCCACGTATATTGCCATGTCTAAAGTCGCTAGGGATTTGGATCGGTTGACGGGAATAATAGAAGATATTAGCGACATCATACAGTCAGTGCAGCCATTATGTGATCCGCACGTCTTCTATTGGGAGATTCGACCATGGTTTTGCGGAAGCGACGCCAGTGGTCCAGATGCTCCCGGGTGGATATACGACGGTGTGCCAGACAGCCATCTTCTAGACCTGAGTGGACCGTCGGGTGGACAGAGCACGCTCATGCACGCGCTGGACGTTTTTCTCAACATCGACTTTGCACAGCGGGAAAAGCGACGTCCAGCTCCTTCGGAACAGAACAAGGGCGGTGACGGCGGATTCATGGAGAGGATGAGGCGTTACATGCCCGGACAGCATAGGGATTATTTGCTACATCTGGCCAACACTCCGAGATCCGTGAGGGAGCTGGCGCAGAACACACTATCGCTTCGCGAGCCGTACGATGCGGCGGTCATGGCTCTAAAAAAGCTGAGAGATCTGCATATGCGAATTGCCTGCCGATACATTGTCAATATGTCACGGACGAAAAGAGGAATCCCGGCGGGTTGTCCGGTCAGCGCGATGATGGACAGGATGGACAGACAGAACAGCCAGAATTCGGACCAGAAAGCAGTCCGAGGTACAGGTGGCAACGAGGTGTCGCGCCTGTTGAAGGCGACTCGAGACGCTACCCGACGCACCATGTTGAAGGATAACATTTAGTGGACGCCGGAATGATTGATATCCCTTGGGGGATCATGCGGAGGGTCGACGTCGGGAGGTTATGATGACAAGCGACAAGTATCTAGGTTACAATGACTTTTGGGTAGTAGTTTCTAGCGATAATCTAAAATTCCGTTAATAACTTTACGGTATAATTTGTGATGATCAGGCACCCAGAAATTTTTGGACGCAGGTACATGCATAAAATTGATTAAATATTTCACTGTGGCAGTCTACCGAAGCAGGGGTCAGATGATAGTAGGTAAATTACGGTTGCCTATCTTGTTGTTCCGTTTGTTGTCAATCGATTTTCGTGCAAGACGTCGAAATACGATATACGAGCAACGTGTCAGGTCGATGAGCAAATGTGTCGAAAGAGCCTATTTGATGATGCTGTAATACTCGTTATTTTGCCACTGTCGCTGGGCGTCGAATTAGAGACATCTCGACATCTCGACTGAAGAAAATTGTCATCACGGCAGAGAGACAGATAGACGAATAATAGGCCAAGGTCCCAATAAGGAACACGGGAAGGATTGGCAGAAACCAAATCCGGGAGAGATTGTCTTCCCACGACTGTGGCGTGGGTTACCAATTTGCGTGACTCGGCGCGTTTACTAACGGTCACGCGCTTCTGTCGTCTTTCATTTGCACCACCATGTCCTACAATCTCACTTCTAACGCTTGCTCGCGTCTCACTCTGTCCGATATGGACGATGAAATCTTCCAGAGCCAAGTTACGCTCCAGGTTCTGTCTACCAAAAAAGTACCCCAAAATAAGGGCGCCCAGGACCGGTATCGGATTATCTTGTCGGATGGTGTACACTACATTCAGGCCATGTTGGCTACTCAGTTAAACTCGCTCGTGGACGAAGATAAGGTAGCGAAGAACACTGTGGTCCTGGTCGAGAAGATGACCTGCAGCATTGTGCAGGAACGAAGGTACGCGTAACCGTGTCTGTCGCGACAACCAGTCTGAACGCGCCTAGATTAATTGTTGTCCTGGAAGTCCAAGTCCTTGGTAGCCCTGCAGAAAAAATCGGTAACCCAACCTCTCTCAACAAGGCTGACGATACACCTGCCCCAGCGCAAGGGACGTCCAACGCTTCCAACGCGTCCATTGCAGAACCTCCACGTGCCCAGCAGCCAAAGCAACCGGCTCAGCCTCAGCGAACTGGGTCCGGCGGAAAATCGAATTGGCATCCCATTGAGGGCTTGAGCCCATACCAGAACACGTGGACCATCAAGGCGCGTTGCACTCACAAATCGGACATGAAGACGTGGTCCAACACGCGTGGTGAAGGAAAACTTTTCAATGTCACCCTTATGGACGAAACGGGCGAGATTCGCGGCACTGCTTTCAACGCAGTGGCCGATGATTTATACTCCAAATTCGAAGAAGGAAAAGTTTATTATGTCTCCAAAGCCAGGGTCAATTTGGCTAAGAAGATATTTTCGAATCTGGCGAACGATTATGAACTCGCGTTTGAACGCAACACCGTTATCGAAGAAGTATGTTGTGTTTTACTTTCCATGATTTGCTCTGATGTATGTAACAGTGTCTGGAAACCACGGGCTTGCCGATGGTGAAGTACACTTTTGTACCGCTTGCCGGTCTAGAGGATATTGCAAAGGACGCCACTTGTGGTAAGCGACTAATCAACTTCATAGTTCCGTTGTTAAACTATTATCAGATGTCATCGCTATTGTGAAAGAGTGTGGTAACGTCAGCGAGATTGTATCAAAGGCCACTTCCCGGACGGTGAGTAGGGTTATCTGTACGATGATTTATCTTTACAATGAATTGTTGCCAGACTAAGAAGCGGGAACTGACTCTTGTTGATCAATCGAGCTACTCTGTTCGTCTCACCTTGTGGGGCAAGCAAGCTGAACAATATCAGTATGAAAGCGAACAGCCTGTCATCGCTTTCAAAGGAGTCAGGGTTGGCGACTTTGGCGGTAAGGACAATTCTCTATTGACAGGGATAAATGGGCTCATGTTATATCAGGACGCTCACTTTCCATGGTCAGTTCGTCAATAATGTCTGTCAACCCCGATATGGCCGAAGCATTTACTCTCCGTGGTTGGTATGATAGTGAAGGTCAATCATCTACGTTCCAGGCGCATAGCCGAGGTGGGGCTGCGGGTGCCAGCGGAGGTGGCTTCAACCGCTCCCAAATGCGCAGCTTGTTGGAAGTCAAGGAGTCTGAAATGGGCCAGTCTGATAAAACTGAGTACTTCTCGACGCGGGCAACCATCATGCACATCAAGTCCGACAACATTGCCTATCCAGCGTGTCAAAACGAATCGTGTAACAAAAAAGTTATTGAAAATAACAACGTCTGGCGATGTGAGAAGTGCGAGCAGAGCTTTGACAGCCCTTCATACAGGTGAGGGTATTGTTAATGTTGCCCGACATTGCTGACCTTTGCGTTACCATTAGATACATCATATCCATGGCTGTGGCTGACTGGTCCGGTCAGGCCTGGCTCAATGGCTTCAACGAAGTTGGCCAAATGATCTTTGGCATGTCTGCAGATGCCTTGATGGCGACGAAGGTAAGCTTCTTCATCTGGGAGTGACCCCTGCCCTCACTGATAATTCGTGTCGCAACAGAATGACGACGACGCTCAGTTCAACGCCATCATGCACCGAGCAAATGGTGCAACGTACAACTTTTCTTGTCGCGCCAAGCAAGACTCGTATAATGTATGGTCGTCTGTTTTGATATTTCTGACTTCCGTTGACGCAGTCATCCAATTAGGACACTGTCAGAGTGAGGTACGGCATCTCGCGGATCAGTAAGCTGGATTACAAGGAAGAGTGCAACGCCCTACTTGACCTGTTGAATACGCCTTGGGCAAGCCGGCCCGCTGCGTGACCTTCTTTTAATTGTACTGATCTTTTCCTTTGCTACGAAATTATTCATTGTACTCTTAGTTAGATTCTACACGAAAATTCTTATTTGAAGCTTATTGTGCGGCACTTGAGGGGAATTGATTTCATAAGTCTAGTTTTCCCATGGTAGCGGCCCGTTGAATGTTTGGCCCAATTGTGGACGTGTGCCTCTTTCTGCCACTACCCTCAACACCGTCGGGCGCGTCTCTATCTGGTTCCGTGACTGCTCCGGGCTCTACATACCCTCGTTCCGTACTACTGTCGTTCACCTCGCGCGACGACCACAGCACTTGCTATCCTTTTGTCGCTTTTTTCTTCAACGGACGCGACTTATTCTATCTTTCAACATGGCTACTAAAACGCCGTCGCGTTACGGACGCTCGGCTAGCCCTGGTGCTGCGCCTGGAAAGCGCGTTATGAGTCCGACGTCGTTCTCAACATCAAGCTACTCGCCCACTATCAACGGCGCGCAGAAACTGAACATCGTGGCTCGGGTCGCGATTGAGGGCAAGGCGAACAGGGATAAAGATGTTGCGAACATTAAGATGTACCTCAAGGTGCGTGCTACTGCTCTTGGTCGTTTTCTGGGACCTCAACGCGTATTGTAGATGTCCGTACCCGTGGACCAAGTCGAGCCCGGGACGACTATCCCATTGTTTCCTGGTACGTATATTCGTACAATTTTCTGTGGCGTAGAATGACGGGAAAATTAGAGGAGAATATCAAGATCGCGTTGTCCCAAGTGCATCCGCTGGATAACAACTCTGTCCCGTATCATTTTTCTTCCGCTGTGTCGCCGCTGTTGAATAATGCCGCTCGAGCGCTAAATCTTCCTGCAAGATCCCCAGAGTCATTCAATGAAACATTCAATCTATCTCCGAGCCTCGTTCAAGCTTCAACATCAACCGCTTCCACACGGCCTTCAAAGGCCAATGCGTCATCCAGTGATGTTCCTGGAGTTGTAGACGAGCGGTATACCGGCAAGATTCTTGTCAGCGGTTACAATATATCCTACGTCCTTCCCAAAGTATTTCCTCAGTACTCCGAGCCTCATTCTCGGATCTCGTTTGGACGTCGCCGAGGGTCCGTTGGTGATCGGAACCACGTCCAGTTCATGGCTGCCATTGAACTGATGGTTCCGTACGTCTCGCGACCCCCGCGGGCACCATATTTGGTACGTGCTTGAGTCACCGTGGGTTCTATCTACTGAGTCATGAGAATATAGCTTTCCATACCAACACCTCGGTGCCTACACAATAACATCAAGCTACGGATCTTTCCTCCCAGGGACTCACTAGCCTCCACAGCATCACTCTCTGATGATGATGCGGGGTCGTGGGACCTTACGTCTGATCCCCATGTCAGTCGCCCTACGCGAATGTCGCGTGCGAATTCGTACAACAATTTTGCAGATGATGAATCTAGTGATTCCTCCGCTAGTGGCCTTCTCGAAGGTATCGGTATCCAGGGCACATTTCCTAGTGCAGAGAGGATACGAGTGAGGTAAGCCATTTTGCAGTGTATCGGCGAATGTATTCTCTGACATTGGCTTTCCAAGATGGGCGAAGCCTATGAAGAACATCGCGAATGGAGACTCGGCTGGTCGGAGGCAAGTCGGAACAAAGGAGGTCCAGGGTGCGATAACCTGTACAGTGAAAGGAAAAATGAAACACCCGGAAAGAGCGGGCATTGAAGGAATCGTTATGGATGTGGAATACAAGGGAACTTGCAAGGGCGTCTGGTTCCCTGGCGTTGCTACTCTCTTGGGGATGGACGTTGGCCTAGTTTCGAAAGGTTCCGACGTTTCATGGGTAGCAGGCTACCCTAGCGCTTGGCACGTAACGGGCGGTACTGGTTTTACAGGGTTTGACGTAGGTATTCCTCCGCCGACTGATACTCAACGACATGATTCCTTTGATTCCAACTCGTCTCACGCTGTGCTCGCAGCAATGGCAGCCAAGGAACCCACCAAAGCAAATTCTGCGTCCTCATCAACCTCATCACTCCTTCGCGCGCCGTTGCCAGTCCAAAACGTTGCTGATTATTCATTCGAGGGATCTGCGTCTGTCGTATCATCATTACCTTCGACGGGTGCGTCAATGGCGGACCTGTCCGCGTCGGAATCAATACCACCGCCTCCTCCCAGTCAAGCCATCACATTGCACATCAACATGAACGAACTCCTCCCACCATCGCGTAACACGTTCACGTTCACGATAACAGGTACCATCCTCATTACCCCCAAAACGCCCGCAACGCCATCAGTAGACGAATCAGATCCTGAACCCGTTCTACTCCCTGGATTTACTGTTTTCGGTACCGATTCCGAAGTCATATCAATCATCGTACGCAACGATGTTGATCGAGGTAGTGCCAATGTGGAAGTATACAATTCCACGGGAGATTACCGACGCGATGCTCAGGTGCGCAAGACAGTGCTCCAGAAAGGCGGGCATACCAAGTGCGGTGATGGTGGAGGCAGGATTGCTCTGCGCAGCGTTGCGGCTAATGGCAAGCTACCTCCTAGTCGTCCACGAACTCCCAGCAACCAGGGACATCTGAATAATTCACATTCGTCTTCTCCCGCGCTGCTTATGAAGATGCTGTCTTCCGTGAACCAAACCAAGCGGGATATGCCTGTGATTATTCCTTCTGTAACTGCGATAGTTACGCCCCTTGTGCTGCCTGAGAGCTCGCGTCTCAGTGCTTATGCGGTACGGGTAAGTCTGACCGCAATGGCGGATCCAGATTCCGAATGGTTGGAATTTGGGTTGGGATCTTTGGGGCAAGTTTCTTCTTCGGATGGAAAACGACCGCCCCAAGTGGATCTCGCATGCGTTAGCGTGGAGGGGGTGCCTGTGAAGTATGAAGCTACTGCTGCCGCGAGGCAGGATGGCGGCATGCCATTCGAGCAGATGAGCGGGAAAGAATGGATTAGTTGGGTCCGAGTAAATATCGGGTCGGTGAATGGTGGTTCCGTTGTAGTGGACTACATCGTCAATGCGGACGACGGCGCGGGGAAAGGGAAAGCTCGGGAAGACTTTGATGTGTTTTTGCCTACGTTTGCTGTTCCGGTTGGGAGGCTGGAGGTTGTTGTTGAAGATGTCCCTGGTGAGTCTCGTATTCCCCAAAATTTCCTGTATGTGTCGTATTGATATGCTCATAGGATATGGGATCACTTGTTTGGATTCGAATCTTCGGTACCGTCAATCCAAGCGGCGTCTGCTGCATTACTCTGCGGAAGAATTTTTCTACCCACACCTTATGCTGGCGCTAGATTCCTCATCTTCGGATAGGAGACCACTATTGTCATGGTGGAAAGCTGGGCTATACCTGTGCTTGGTGTCCCTAGTCGTTTCATGTGCATTTTTCGTACCACTATCCTCCAAGCTCAGACGCATTAGCCAGTCTGTAGACGGCTTCTCGTCAGTTCCGGCCTCTGAACCCAGGCCCATCGTTGTGACTACCACTGTGTATACGAGTGCCCGACAGTGGTACGCCGAGACCCCGGAACCGTCAAACAGTGAAGATGTGCATTACGCTTCGCCTACTTCAGTTCTCACAACCTCCGCTACTATTACACCGAAAAGCAGGATCCCTGAGTCGTTACCGGAAACACCGCCGCCACAGGATACGTGGGAATCGTCGTCTTCCCAAGGCCTTCAAATACACTATGATTGGGAATACTGGCAAACACTCTTAGCGATGTCTTGGGAGGATCTACATCCTCTTCGCGATAAGTTCATAGAGAGCATAGAGTCGCTCTGGCAGATATTCAGGAAGGTGTATCATTATCCTTTACCACCACCATGATGGATTTTTTACTCTCAGCTCTCGATGTGCTATCTTTCTGATGTTGCCATGTTTATGATATGATTTATGTAGAGGCCTAGTATACATGATTTTCTTGCGATTGTATTTATGTATAAGTAATGTCAGGTTTGTTTGTATCCGTATAACAGACTGAAAGGGACAGACTTCTCCAGTAAGCTGAGGCCATGTATTTTATTTCTTTAGCGACATCATTCGTCGCTCTGGGACAATGCTCTCGACCTTACGCCAATGCTTACTCAGTAGTCCGGGTCTGCCTTCGGTTTCACGTGCATGTGAGCGCGTCGACAGCCGGGGATTAACTTACACTTGCCAACCAACCACCACATCAAATTTTGTGTTCGAACGGACGGGGATATGCATTTAAATCGCAATAGCAGAGAAATCTGCTGCTTCATTCAGCGCCTTTACAAGGTTCTTCAACTGCGAAAGCCGAATTGATGTTTTTAAATGCAGAGGTTTTGGTATGACTTTCTCTATAATCTCGCCTAACATGCAAAGGATAATATCTGCTCGGCTACAGGATTCTCGATCGCACATTACACCACGTTTTTCCCTGAAGAAGATAATCACGAAGCGGGCGCTGAGGGTGAGAATAGAACCATCCAGCACTAACAGCAATGTGACTACAGCCTGTCTTGCGTCACATTTAGTCTCTTGCATACAGCTCCCAATGACCAGTCTTCAGGAACCCGATAGAGCGACATCCTGCAACTGGAAAGGAAAGACGGTCGATCCCACCGAGCACCCGAATGGTGGAGGAAATGTTAATGAAGCGGACGGCGACGACGGTAAGGAAGATGCAGAGCTAATCGATGAAGAACTTGACGTCAAGTCTCCAAATCCCGCGACGTCCTCCAAGGTGAAGAAGGCTTTCGGGATACACAGAGCACAACCTACGGCGAGGAGAGGTATCATATCATCTCTACATTCACAGCCGGTATTTAATGGAATTTGTTTCAGCCAACGACCCATCCAACTACGAAGATAGATTCCCTGAAGATCCAATGTACGAAGAGACAATGCCAAAGGCCAGAGTATGGATGACACACCAGGCAGAGAGTGCGATCCACGATGCGAACAAAGTTGAAGAAATTCGGGATAACGTCGACGTTCTCCTGGTTTTTGTGAGCAAACCATCTATGATCTCTGCTGTTTCTAATAGTAGTACCATAGGCTGGTCTTTTCTCGGCGACTGTCACAACTTTTGTTGTCCAAACGTCCCAGAGCCTGCAAGCTGACTATGCTCAGGTCTCTGCATCTCTCCTTTTCGAGTTGGTGCTCGTTCAACGTGCAATTGCCAGTGGCTCTCCCGTTGACACAATCCCAGTCTCTTCGCTCAGCCTTCAAACCGCATTCGTACCCACAGCGACAGATGTCTGGGTTAACGAATTGTGGTTTTCCAGTTTATTTCTCGGCCTGACAACAGCATTAGTAGCCGTTCTTGTGAAACAATGGCTGCATCACTACGTCGTTCTCCCCTCTGGAACTCCACGTGACCGGTGTTTTGTTCGACAATGTCGATATTTGGGATTCCAAAAGTGGCGTGTCGAGGCCATTGTTGGCGTGCTGCCTGTTCTTATGCATCTGGCTTTAGCGCTGTTCTTCATTGGACTGTCACTCTTCCTTCATCCCCTTCGGGCTGCCCTGTCATGGATCGTTTGGACGGGAACCGTACGGCTGATTGTGGCATATACAATCGTGACCATCCTTCCTATGCATTTCCCTCAATGCCCGTACTGCACCCCACTCTGTGATCTTGCATACCCTCTCTACATCTTTGTCACGGCCTTAGTTCAGAAGAACTACCTTCGATTCCGTCAGCTCTTGCAGCAATGCCCATACTGCACCACGCTCCTTAATCTTGCATCCACTCCCTACATCCATGCCATGTCCTTAGTTCAGAAGTGCTGCCGTCGACTCTGTTGGCACCGGCGTAATAATCTGAATGAGCTGGATTCCACGAATGATATAAGGGCAAAACGAAACTCCTTGAAGCAACTTGAGCTTAAGGCAGTGGAAAAGGCGTCGCTTCGATTATCGGTTGAAGCGTTGCAATGGTTGTTATCTGCCTCGTCAAACCCTGCAGTTCAGAGTATCGTCATGGAATCTATAGGCGGGCTACCTATGGCAGCTCGGGTAGAACTGCAGGGCATTCTTCATGACAGTCCATCCATTGTTGATGTTCAAAGGAATCTACTGTTGTCGTTGACTGGAGCCAATTATGCCGACTGGTTACCTAAAGGGATGATACTGTTGGGAATGGAGTGCAAGTTTGAACGTCTTCTTCGCTCTGGCATGTTCATTCCTGGAGAGAAGCGCCTATGGACTATCATAGATATTCCATACCAATCGAATCAAGACGAGTTTGGTGCTACTCTCGTCACCCAGATTCCAAAGTTCACCCAGCTAGCACAGTCGTGTCCCATTGGGTCCTCGACCTTGGGCAAGTCGGGTGTGTTTTCTCCGCAATATTCTATGCCTCAAGACGCCAGCAAGGCTTCCTCCCATCGTCTGGGAAAACCTCATCCAATCGGCTACTACCTCCTGGCACCGCAACCCCCTTAGCATTGACCAATTCCCCGTACTTCTTTGTTCAACCATGACTGAGAGTATTGTCAGGGCAGACGACCCAAAGCAGCACATATTTGCTTCACCGCTTGTTGTTGAGTTTGATCAAGCGGCCGAGTACTTTCCCTAGATAGTGCTTGAGTATATGATGTGCTGGTTGTCGCAGTTGAATCCAGTGCTTCCTGGCGAGCGCCTCGGGTGCCGGGTGCTAGCAGCTTCTATCCACCTCATGGTCTATAGGCTTTCACAATTAGCCACAAGCACAGGCATTGCTATAACCCCTGAAAACATAATGCTACATTTTCTGTTCGATACATTGTGGCGTTACGCTCAGAAAAATCCTGAGGATGTTTGGAAGATATTCGAAACGGTCATCGTAGATACTCCCATTTTCAAGGAGAACGCAACCGATTCAAGATACGAGGAGTGCTCCGGCAGGGTCCTGGACTCATTTCAATTCGTGCATCACAATCTCGCTTCACACATACGCGCTTCTTCATCTGCCCTCATGTGCTCGTCACTTTCACGACCACTCAATGGTCTACACTCTACACCTCTACTGGCAGGGCTAGTCAAGTGTCGCATTTCGTGGCATTTTGTCTACGAAAGCACATTTGGCCTGTATATGACGTGTTTTATCAACAACAGTGTCTGAAGTTCCTCACGAAGCAGTCGGTCTCTTCATGGTCCGAACCGCTCTTCAGGGCATATGTCATTGGTATCGCCACTGCAATACACCCATCTCGCGATGATCCCGAGGAGAATCAGATGATTTCGAAAGCAATCGGCTGTCTTCACGAGCCTGAAAATCTCTTTTCTGTGTGTTCTACCTTGGCAATGTACACCCCCTGTGATCAAGATCCCAGAATCCCCGATATCATGACGGCTCTTGCTAAACTTCGGCCGCTCGATCCTGCGTGGGATCCTTGTCGTCAGAGACTTCGGGAGCTGGCTGAGGCTCAAAGCTTCCCAGTTGTAACAGTGTTTGGAGAGCCAGATATCGAAGGACACAGGCGTAATATACGCAAAGCCATCAAGACGCTGGACAAATTCTTCTCAGATATTCCCCCTCAGGCCACGGCAAGTTTTGAATTGGTACATTCTCCTCCTATCTTCCCTTCTCTCGATGTTTCTGAAGAGTCTTTAGCTAGGGCCACCGCTGCAACCTCGGTCTCGGTTAGATCGCCTGCTACCTTGGCGTCGACGGCGACAACAAGATGAGGAACACCAGTTGACGGAACGTGTTTAGATGCAGACTCTTAGCGAAGTTTTGATACTCTACTAATGATTCCAGTCTCACGAGTTGGTGATATCGGTCCGTACTTACACACCCGCCGTGATATTGGCGACTACTCGACTCGCTACCAGACCAATATCATACGCTGTTGTATACAATAGACGTGAAGGTGGCAATTGTTACATACATCTTCGCACGTAGAGGGAAAAGAGTATATTGGAGCTTCAACAAATCCTCAATCGATCACCATACACTGTCTGCGTCGAATTGCAGGAGGAAAGAAATCCATCAGACATTCCCAGAGAAGCAACGAGGGTGACCCTGGTCGTCTTGGTTCAGCGTAAACAAAGTGACAGGTTCCGTCATTCACAGCCGACGTTCTGGCATTCGACGTAAGGACAGGCTATTCAGGATGCCACGATCGTCGCCGAAGTAAATGCTAGCACGTTTTGTCTGTAGACGAACAAGGATAGGGAACGTCAATTGATGGATCTCAGAAGCGATTTCTGAGTTGCTGGTGTTTCAATACAAGGGCCACATAAGTTGAGCAGTAAGAATGACCGTGCATTCGAGATTATCGACAACACAGCAGATGCTATTGACTATCCAAAGTTCTGAAGATAAAATTGCGGATACCTGATATCATCGTCAGGTTTTGTACCGTGATGCTCATAGTTAGACGGACGTACCCTATTCTTCCAACAGCTTTCGTGCGATACCTTCTGACGCGTGCGCTTCCTTGAACCGAAGGGCTTCTGATGGTTCTATTAACCCGTGTGACGACCGTCCTGCCACTGAGAAATGTGTCCACACGAAGCTGACCCATAGGTCAATGCCACAAGAAAATTTGACATTGGTTGGGGAATTACTCAAGGAGGCGGACGCCAAATACGGCCTATAGTTGTGCATATAGTGTGCCTTGTCCGTATCGAAAGAGAGACAAACGTACTCGATGGTCCTTGAGGACGATCTCCTTCATGATCCTATTCGCGTCTTCTTCTGCCGAGTAAATGCTCGTTGCTGGACATCTGGCGGCGCGAGTGTGTAGTGGTAATCCAACCCGATCTCATCCAGACCGACACAGGAAGGATGCGATGATCTTGGATTCGACGGCAGGAATATACGGTTTTGCTTCGTGTCTGAACGGAAATCATCGCAACGGGCGTCGTGTTCGAATTTGCAGGATGTACGGGGGCGAACGCCTGGAGCCTAATGAGAATCGTAGCTGGAAAGAACAGAGAAACGCACCAATGACGAATCGATACTGGACGCCCTCCCATTTCCTGTCCGCGAGCTCCTTCCACTTTCCCTGCTTGAACACTCTGGCCCGCACCACACATCCACTATTGTCTCTACCTCCTTCCCCGCATACACTCCCTCAACGAAATGAAACCTTGTTTCATGCTGCCCTTCAGGGCACTTTGAGCGGTACAAAGTAAAAGTAGAGAGTAGATGCGTGTGAGCGTCGATTATCTTGGACTTGATGTGGACGCGTGCTGGGGAAGGCGGAGGTCGTCAGGTCGTGAGGCAGGCGAGGACTCTTATTCTGGTTGCTCTTGCCCATGACGAGGGAGGTGGTTGCGAAGAGTGGTAGGTGGGAGACGTGACGGCGGGAAGCAACTTGTAGCAAGGTCCGGAAATGGAAGTACCGGACAGAAATGTGCCGAATCCTTCCACCATCGCTAGCTCAAATCCCTACGGCAATGTCAAAATATCCCCTCCGTCGTAATGCATCCGTAAACGAACCCTCGTTGTAGCCCGTATTCGTGTCTGAGCCACATGTCAGCTTCTTCACGCGTCGACTGATGACCACCGCAATTTCGGACTCGTTGGCTGTCTCCGAGTCTCAGCTCGCTGCTCGCCAATCCAAATCGTTTGCTGTGTTCGCTTATCTCAGAAGTAGAGTACGCATTGAGTCTTTACTCTTTCATCCTTGCTTTGCCTTCTCATACTGCGACAGGATTACTTTTAGAGCAAAGGATATCCTTTCCACTCTGGCGCGCAGCCAAGGTCACCAATGGAAAGGACGGGCGATGCCCGTCTCCCACTGTCCCACTCATGAACTCGACAACTCGCTCTGATTGTAACTCCGCCCACCCTGCTCGAAAATCCTTGACGAGAATACGAGTTTTCTTCATATTTCCCGCGTCGATGAGCCACAAAGCTCCGGTAAAGGCAAACAGACGAGGAGGTGACTTTTCTTTCTGTTAGTACAGTTGATTTGGAAGTTATGCGACCATTGAAGCAGTGATGTTGTCTGCGTAAGTCCTTCCCCTTTGTCTGGTCGATTTCCCGCTGAGGACTATCCAGATGGATGTATCCTTGTGGAACCCGCGTTTGCATATTCGAGCGCTATCCCTGCAAAGAAAAGACGCGTCTCTCTCTGGCCAATCTTCCTGGATCTTCGAGAGCACTTTCAACGTATCATGGGTCTCATCGCCAGCCCGATGGCCTCGAATGCCGCATATCGAGCTTGCGGCGTACATAACCGTTGACTACTGGCCACTGAGGAGCCGGTCCAGAGCCTGGGAGACGCACGGCATGTTGTTTCACAAGTACGTCGCTGACGCTCTGACGCGTACCCTTTCTTAACCTTTTTTCAGCGTCTGAACTTCATTTGCAACGTGGGCGTCGGCCCCGTCCATGGCACGTTGCCCCACTCCCCTCCCATCAACATTACTACCGGTTCCTGCGGATAAAGCGATTCTTGTGGCTTCAATTGTCTCTGATAAACATATTCCCCTACGTCCGAGTGTAGGTTTCTCATTTTCAGCGACGGAGTCATGCAAACGACACGAAGGGCATATTTGAGGAGAAGAAAGGCGCGCCTTTTTCTGCGCAATCCTTGACCTCGGTAGCTAATATCCACACAACAGGTGTACGTTCCTCTAGCCGATTCCATCAAATACCTTTGACGAAGGTAGCTTGAAATTTGCGCCGACACCCCGTATGGATGTATGAAACGCTGGCACGTCGCACGTTGTAAAGGATGTGAAAGCTGGATTGTCCTGCAATGCGGAGACGACCATCGTTGACCACGCTCTGTGCGAGTCAGCTGGATAAACTACGAGCAGCGAGCATTTCGATGTTAAGGTCGTTCGGCCGTCCTTTGAGTGAGGGGCAAGGGGCAAGATGTTGGAAGGTGGTACGTTGTAAAGTCTGTGGATCGTTGTCTTCTGCTAATCATGGTATGCAGGATCGTCGAGAGCGTGGATTACGCTCTAAGCTTGAAGGCAAGATGTATGCCATGTTTCCTCCTCTTTTTCTGATTTAGCGTACTGAACGTTGGTTCTTCAGCTAAATGTTCTTTCGTATAACAATTTTCAAGTTGTGGAATTCGGTGCGATCTCCGTCCCCGATGCGACTGATTGAATAGATACCCTCGGAATGGTGTCAGTGGCAGGGGGCGAGGGTCGATTATGGCATTTCATTCTCCCTCCGGCTCTTCCTGAGCTGATGTTTAATTACCTACAGCTAGGGTCACTTGCTGGTGCGAACCTTTGGATGCGTGTCCGACCCGTAACAGCAAGCTCCAGCTCTTCCGTTGGAATGACTTGACCAGAGACTGTGTTCGGTGAAGCCTTATCTTTTCATGCGGCGGCACATCTATTCGGAGGTGGGAACGGAGAGTTTATGGCCGTATGAGGGACTATCCGTAGTCTTGCGTGATTTTGACCGGGAGGCAAGAGCGTTGTCTGATAACGGAGACAGGAATTCTACTTCATAGTTCTGGTCTATTACGTTCTGTACCGTAGTAGTACTATCTTTCAATATGATTCTCCGTTGATCTGATCTAGGAAAGGATGAGCGACGCCGATGACTGTGTGGTAGCCAAGGTAGTGGTCCGAAGTCAAAGTTGTTTGCCCACGTTTTTTGCCCACGTTTCTTTCACTCTTACCATCATCATCCTCAACGGCGGCGCTACTTTCTCTAATGCACGCTCGGCAAGGCATGGCGCCTGTATAACCGACTTAAAGCTTCTGCTGAGGACGCGAGAAATCGTCTTAGACCTCAGTGACCAAGCATTGAGGATTTCCTCCCTCGACGTCCTTCGCTTCTCCAATAACACAGAGTCTCTCGCCACTACGGAGATCTCAATCTCGATTTCGGACAGGAATGCACCAAGATGAGAGATGTGGGAGATGTGGGCAGATGTGAGGAGAGACCTAATGGAGGATGAGTTTCGACGAGATCTTGTTAAGACGTGGAAGAGATAGACCTGCTGACGGTGGTAAGCATGGTTTCAATCCACATTCTTCGACTTTGCTTATCCTCAGTCGAAAATTCGTCAGGTTCGGGAGAGGCTTGCCATGCTGGGATCTCACTGATTCGGTGCATCCCGTTTCTACAAATACCACTCAACGGACTCTGTTAGAGGCACACGAACATTGGGTGGTCTGCAAGGATCTTTTGCTCGCACTTCTCCCAACTCTCTTCTGCATTTCAACGTCTTCCGTGACACGGTGACTGTCGGAACTGACGAGCTACGCCTCTATGCAATCCTATCCGGCCTTCTACGTACCAGGAAGCCCTGGCTGCCTCAATGTCCATTAGCGACACCGCGGAGATCATCAAGAGGACCTCAGTGATTGATGATGAGTGCTTAGACGTTGCCGTGCTTGGCTGGAGCATTGAGCTCGTCAGTCCATTTTGTATCTTCTCTTTTTGTTGTTCTCACCCGTCCAATCGCAGCTCCAAGCCGACTTCCTTGTCTCAGACGACAGGACGTCATAGACTACACGCCGAGGCTAGCTCTACCGGTACTGGGTCCCCAAAGCAAATCGCCGCCAGCAACTATTCCGTGCTCGACGTTGCGATATATCATCTTTCCAAGAAGCACTATCGCGAGGAGAGCAACCATAGTAATACTCTGGAACTTTCCTGGAGACGATGTTCCAGACAGTGATGGGGCAGCTTATCGATTTGATCGCTGCTTTAGAGGACAAGGTCGATTCGAGTGAATTCTCTTTGAAAAAAGTGTGTAACTTGCTTCCGCTGACATCGATTGTTCTGACCGTTGCATGAAGACGTGATGTACAAACTGCATACTGCTCCCTTCTATCTCCTCGTCGCCGTCACCACACGTCCCGCAATCTTACCCTCAGAGAATTAAACCGTCGGGCCCTGCGCCCTCACCAAATCCATCCTCATCCCTTCGGCGAGTACTTTCAGATCTAAGATGACTTTCTCGACTTTTCTAACGTACCCGAGCAGATCAGGGAGATCGGCAGGGATATGCTCAATGACAAGTGTGCGTGTATTTCACGCTGGTGGGTCCTCGATGGGATTCATAGGAGGAAGGGTTCGGAGTGTGAGAGGAGGGTGAAGGTGTTCGATAGTCCTGACGAGGATTTGAGGAAGCGGTATAGCGTGTATGAGGAGAGGATTTACGGGGAGCTTGTTGCGGTGATTGGGGAGGTACCGCAGGTCGAGGGTAAGAGTACATTGAAGAGGGAGTATTTAACAGCTTCTTTGATAAGATTTACAGCAGGACGAAGTAGGAAATTTAGCGGTAGTGTAAGATAAACCTGACCTGCCGCGTGTACACCTTGACCAGCAACTATCATCACTCTCGCAACCATGCCATTCTTCAAGCAGAAACAAATTGCGGACGGTAATGCATCCAGCGGCTCATCGCCTGCTTTGTCGCCCTCATCCACGCCAACTCAAGCTGTCGGATCTCTGTCAAACGATGCCGCTCTTGTTAAGAGCAAGGACGAGGGCAAATTCAGCAAGCTCTGGCGTCGAGGTAAACGTGACCACACCGATACGACTGGCAATGTCGCTGCCACATTATTAAACAGCGAGAGTCCAGTGTTATCGTTGAACAGCTCCACCATCACCTCCCAGCCTCTCGACAATACTCAGACTATGACTACCAAGGGCAAGCCGGATAACCCCAATGCCACCAATACCTCATCTGTGAACAAGACTGCCAATGCCGCCATGGTCCTGGGGATTGTGCAAGCCATTTGTGAGGTGTTAGACAAGGTGCCATATGTCAAGGTAGCAACAGGACTAGTGATTACAGCCATCAAGGTCATTGATGTGTGTCATCATTTTGGAGTGACCTCACTGTACTAATCTGCATCTTGTCACACAGCAAGTTGATGCATGTAGGGAAGAATGGGACAAGGTCAAAGTTACTCTCCTTAAGGTCCGCAATATTGTGTTTGAGTTCTGCTCTGGGCGGGATCATTCAGTGCCACTACCTGATGATGTCAAGTCTGCATTTCGAGAACTCGTGATCTCCCTGAGAGAGATACTTGATGCTGTGATACAATACCAGGATGTGAAGATGGGGAAGCAGGTGTTAAAGCGCAGTTCTCTCAAGGCAGAAGCCACAGCATGTGTTGGACACATTGATATGGCAGTTAAGGTCTTCCAGGTATGTTAACTCTATTTATGTGCATGATTCCAAATAATCTTCTGACCTATTTCACAGATGAAGATCCTTATTGGCACACACCTTGTTGGGGATCAGACACATCATATTGTGGAGAAAATCCTCACAATTGTCCTCTCCTTACAGCAGAGCTCAACTCCATCCTTGACTGTCGATCTGGATGTCCTTGCATGTCCTGCTCCAAGCAAATACTTCACTGGCCGTCAGAGTGACCTTTGGAAATTGTCAAGAATGCTTGCAGCACCAGTGTTTACTCTTTTTGGCATGAACAGTAATACACTCTCAGCCTTTGTTCATAACCTTGATCATTCATCAAGGTCAGTAGTAGTTTATTATATAATATGGTATCATATTAGCTGATATAATTTAGATTTACTGCTATTTTCTTAGATGCAAGCTCAGTTGAAGCCCTCAACATGGGACTCAAAGTGATAATACATGATATCAAGACTGATAATGGTGTCCAAAAGCCTCCTTTGCTTGTTTTTGAGAATGCAGACCCTACTTTGGAGCTAGAAAAATATCTTCCTTATTCTCTCCACAATCCCATCCTTATAACCAGCACCAACTCAGCTGTTTCTCATTTTGCTTCAGCTCAAGCTTACAAGTTTGAGTTGCATGATTCTGCAGACCAGTATTCTGCTAATAATCTCAGTCAGTCTATTGACATGGCATTTTCTCCTGTGCAACATGTTGTCACTATTGTGGCAAGAGGTGGAACTGGAAAGACACAGCTAGTACTCAAATTTGTTTCTGAATTTTCATTCAGGTAAGACTGTTATATAATTAAGTGATTTGTGATATTAAAAATCTGTGATAGATTTACACACATTTGGTTCTTGGATGCCACCTCAGATGCTACACTTATAGCTGACTTTAAGAAGCTTGGCAAAGCTGCTCATGTTGGCGAATCAGTTAATGATATTAAGGATTTCTTAAGAAGGATGCAAGATGATTGGCTTGTTATATTTGACAATGCAGATGATCCAGAGGTTGACCTGGGCAAATACATTCCACAGTGTAATCATGGAAATATTATCATTACCAGCCATCTTACTGAAGTTCATCAAATGACACTCTCTGGTTTTTGTGTTGAATTTTCAGACCTCAAACAAAGGGAGGCTGTAGATCTTCTTCTTAAACATGCCAATGAGAACCCAGACAATGTCAATCAGCAGCTTGCATCTGATATTGTTAATGCACTTGGCTGCCAAGCTCTTGCTGTAGCTACAGCTGGTGCTTATATTGGTTCAACTGCAACATGTACTTTGAGCAATTACCTTTCTTTATTTAAAAGAAAAAGCAAACAGCTTCTTAATCACAAGTTGAAGTCACTTGATGGTTATCAGAAAACTGTCTTTAGTGCTTTTCAGCTTAGCTTTGATAAGCTTAGCCCTGCAACTAAGTTTTTTATGCAGATCTGTGCTTTTTTTCATCATACAGCTATACCTGTTGAGCTGTTTTATCGTGCATCTGCCTTTAGTGGTGATATTCTTTGCTCTGAGGAAAAGGATAAAACTCCAGTTGTAGAGAGTTTAAAACATTTTCTATCACTTTTTGAATCTGATGGATTATGGGATGACACTATTAATGAGCTAAGCCATCTCTCACTTACAATATATGATAGTGGTACCAAAGCTCTCTCATTCCACCCTGTTCTTCAAATGTGTGTTCAAGAGACTATTTTTGATAAGCAAAAAATATGTTATATTACTGGACTGCTATTAGCACAAGCAACAATTAATAAGAGCAAAGATCCTGATTATAAATTTCAACAACTGCTGATTACACATGTGGATAGTATTTATCAAAACAACTGTTTGACATATTTTATTTATAACAGTCTTATGGAAATTTGTATGAATGCAAGCTTGTTGATAAAGGCAGAAGGTATAGGGAAGAATGCTTTGTTGTATTGTGAATGCTGTTTTGAGAAATGTCATCCTAATACTTTAAAAACTATGAGCAATCTTGCATGGATACATCAGCAGCAAGGACAGCTGGAGATTGCAGAGATATCAGGAAAAGAAACACTGAAGCTTCAGAAGGAAGTGCTTGGAGAGCATCATCCTGATACCTTGAGATCTATGAGCAATCTTGCATGGACATATCAGCAGCAAGGACAGCTGGAGATTGCAGAGATATTAGGGAAAGAAACACTGAAGCTTCAGAAGGAAGTGCTTGGAGAGCATCATCTTGACACCTTAATATCTATGAGCCATCTTGCATGGACATATCAGCAGCAAGGACAGCTGGAGAATGCAGAGATATTAGGGAAAGAAACACTGAAGCTTCAGAAGGAAGTGCTTGGAGAGCATCATCCTGATACCTTAATATCTATGAGCATTCTTGCATGGACATATCAGCAGCAACAACAGCTGGAGATTGCAGAGATATTAGGGAAAGAAACACTGAAGCTTCGGAAGGAAGTACTTGGAGAGCATCATCCTGAAACCTTAATATCTATGAGCAATCATGCAGGGAGATATCAGCAGCAAGGACAGCTGGAAAATGCAGAGATATTAGGGAAAGAAATACTGAAGCTTCAGAAGGAAGTGCTTGGAGAGTATCATCCTGATACCTTGAGATCTATGAGCATTCTTGCATGGACATATCAGCAGCAAGGACAGCTGGAGATTGCAGAGATATTAGGGAAAGAAACATTGAAGCTTCGGAAGAAAGTGCTTGGAGAGCATCATCTTGACACCTTAATATCTATGAGCCATCTTGCATGGACATATCAGCAGCAAGGACAGCTGGAGATTGCAGAGCTATTAGGGAAAGAAACACTGAAGCTTCGGAAGGAAGTGCTTGGAGAGCATCATCCTGATACCTTGAGATCTATGAGAAATCTTGCATGGACATATCAGCAGCAAGGACAGCTGGAGATTGCAGAGCTATTAGGGAAAGAAACACTGAAGCTTCGGAAGAAAGTGCTTGGAGAGCATCATCCTGAAACCTTAATATCTATGAGCCATCTTGCATGGACATATCAGCAGCAAGGACAGCTGGAAAATGCAGAGATATTAGAGAAAGAAACATTGCGGTCTTAAGAAAGTGCTTCAAGTGTAGTCATAAGTAATATACATACTTGCAGATGTGCTTTTGCAAAACATATCTTTTATGTTAAGTTTGGACTAAGCACCACAATCAAAGGAATTGAAATAGTTATTACTATACTTGTAGCACATATAAGCAGATAATGTTATAAATCTTTATGATGTAAATGTGCAAGAAGTACAACACTATAAACAGTGAAGTGTAAAACTGGCAATGGTGTGTAGCTAAGCAAGCATATACTCCAAAACATTTTAAACACCAAACTTTGCAACTTTGTAGAGCAGAGGAACATTTTTTATGTACAGCTTTGTCCTTGAATAGATTTCTGAGAACTATAATAAATAGATTTGGATGGTCTGAATCTGACTGTGTAAGGGTTTGCTGAGTTCTCAACTCTGAAATTTATGAAACACTGACACATGTATTTGCTAAAATATGTACCAAATACAAGACTGACACTATGGGGGTAGTATCATAACCTATCCCTTTATAATGCTGAGTCAACGCTGTGGTGGTTTTTTTTATAGGGATGTGATGGCACCTGTTTTTGTGAATAAACTTTAATTTTTCTCACCATTTGCACAAGGGTTTTAAGCACCTGTTTTAAACTGAGTTTGTATTAAAATAATTCAATTTGATCAATTAGGCTAGATAATGAACAAGTTGTAAGGTATACACTGTATGGAGAATTCAATATTCTTCAATATTTGGGAAATTTTCAATATTTCTTTGATATACAGGATTATTAAAATAATGTTAAGAATAATATTTTGATATTCTGGCCAAGATGCTTGAAAAAATATACAGTTATAGAATTCAATATGTCAGCCCAGAATATTGAATTCTCCATGAAGTGATATTAAAAACTACTTATCTAAATTTCACTAAGGTTGGGCTATTAAATTAAAATAGTGAATCACAGTATTGCTAAGCAACTAGTCTTGAAAATATTTTTAAATGCAATACAATATAATGTCTCTGAGAATTCTTAGAACATGTAGGGTATGTTTTATCTTATATTATCATGTACTCAAGGTTGATCCCCAGTGAATAGTGCCTGAATTAAGTATGATTATCTACGATTATTATATATTTTTTCTATTTAATACTGTTATTTTCGGTTCTCATAGGCTTTTTGCATCGACAATGAAACTTTTGCTGAATTTTCTTTCACCATGGAGCTCTTTTTCAATAAATCCTCGTTGACATTCACTTGAATCTGCTCAGTCATCAAATTTCTGAAATTTTAACAAGTCTCACACTATCCAAACTTGGTCAGAAGCTACCTGCAAAATCAACATGCCTCATTCTCCTCAGCCAGACACATCTCAACGCGAGCGTCGCCATTACTATGACAGAGACAACAGCACTACTTTGGCATCTATTCTCTCAAGCAGAGGCCGTGAAATACCAGAGATGTTATTCACAGCTAGACACTCTGGACCACTATCAAGAGCAGCAACAGAGCCAGTCCCTGCTCCAAAACACAGAGAAGGACAACGTAGAGTGCAGGAATGGGCCAGGAGAGATGATGCTGAGGAAAATAGAACAGAGGTGTGTCGCTTTGCCTACATCATGGTGTTTCTATGATACTGATACAATGAAATAGCAGTACAATACACCACAGACACCGCTGCCAGGCTCACCTGTACCACCCTTCTCTCACTCTAATACACCTTCCAGCCCTCTTGAAAACCATGCTTTAGATCAGACACCTGGAGAGCAGCCGACAGGGCAGACACCTCACCCAGCCAGACCACACAATCCTCTATTTGACATGCCAACTGTCGGCCTTGAGTCTCGTATTGACGAAGTCAAAATTGCTGCACAATTTATCGATGCACTTAAGCAGGCAACATTAGATGACAGTAATATGGATGCTGAAGATATACAGTGCTTGCAAGAGGCCTCATGCGACCTACCGTTTGATAAGACTGACCCAGATTTTCTCTTTGCTTTATGGACTTTCTTTGCGACATCAAATTCATCTGAAGAGACATACAAGGCCTTCCTCTTTGCGTACATGGAGCGACATCCTGAGATACAGCAGCTATCTTTCTACCAGATGAAGAAGCATGTTGAGTGACTCAGTGGTGTGGTACCAATGATATGCTTGGTAACAGCACTGGGAAAACTCTAAATATAATATACAATGAGTGTAACTCATATATATACTAAACCCTAAGCAATCCTTGCACTCACAATCACCAATATTTAAGTTCAGGTGTTTTGAGACTGATAGAAGGCCTCTGCAAACCAGCTAGTATGGGAGGAAGTGTGAATACTCTGTGGTAAAGTGCAGCGTGACTGGTCTGGGAGTTGTCACAACGACGTTTACTTGTACTTTCTAAGGGATATTCAAGCTATTCAATTCGACTCTACAAGGGATGAACAGGTGGGATGGACAATAAGTTATCTTAAGGCGATGCCTTGGTTTGTGACTCAAAATATACAAGATGTGAAAGCACACTGGCTTGACACGAAGGTGTTTCGAAGGCACACTGGCTATGGTTTAGCACACACTGGTGTCTCATGTTAGCACACTGGCTATGATAATGATGGCACACTGGCCCAGCTTGTCTCATATTACTTCAAGTACTCTTTTATTTATTCTATACTTTTGGTGGACTTAAAGAATAGCTACCATGAACACTGGACTACACAAAAGCCTTTGATGCGACCCAGCTCACTGGCTGTAGGCACTTGTCTTAGGGATTGCAAGTCTTTGCGAACTTAGCCAACTACTCAAATACTCCAAGGCATCACTCAGGCCTTCAACTTGCCCTAGCTCTCTGCTAATTGGGTCAAATCTGGGGGAGGGCATTGCCTCCTGTATATTACAACAATGAGGCCTTTAAATACTGTACATGGTCCGATCCATCTTGGTGTGTTGGTCATAAACTACTAGTAAGTGGCATCTGGGTATAGGGTTCTACTACTGGGTTGAGGGTTTCTAGGTCTGGGCCGAGGGCACGGCGGACTTATAGGCTGACGCGACATGTAATACTACCTATTTAGTGCTATATTGCGACGTAGTTTGTTCCATATACTCATACTGGGCAATAAGTGATGTGTTGCTGGACTTGTTGGCTGGATACCCGGTTGCAAAGCTTCCTATTCCATCATGCATTCTTATAGTAGGTGTCGCATCATTGTATGGGCACCGGACACTGAGTTCCGAGCTGGTGCAATCAGTGGTTGCACTGCATTTTAATCATAATCCACTTTGGGGTGATCAGTCTATACATCACTGATCCAAGACATGTTAATCTTCTAACTTATATTCTTTCTGAGTCAGTGCGACTGCAGGATAAGCAATGTGACCATAGGTGCTATAAGTGACAGCCTTGTTGTGTTATCTCTGTTAGCAGAGCAAGCTAATGTTGGTCGGATCTTATCCGTTTACAAGACGTGTCGATGCGCGACGTTTCTACAACATTCCTTCAGTCATGACTTAGTAATTACAATAGAACTTACTAGAACATTTGTTGAGGTATAAAAGCCTCGTAGTTATATCACAATATAATACTTACTTCTTATATTTCACTCTACTGCTGCTAATAGGTTATGGGCCCTGGCCATAACTGAATCTCAACGATAATACACTCACCTCGCATACACTCTCTATCAATAGGCTACCATGTCCACCAACACTTTCTCATCCACTGCGAAACTCGGTGAGTACTTTGCAAAGCTCCCTGCATGCAAGGCTGATGGCACGAATTGGATCTTCTTTCGTGACCGATTCCTTTTTGCTATCGATGCTGCGGGTCTCAGTGACCATTTCGAAGATGTTATGACTGCGAACGAACCGATTGCGCCAGCTGTGGTAGACCCGAAGAATCCCACAGCAGATGAGACCAAGGCATTGAACGAGTATGCGAAACGGCGCCGGATTTGGAAGTCTGAGCAGGCCGTAATCAAGCAGGGGATCGCCTCAGTGATTTCGGATTCGTTATTCCTGAAGGTGAAGGGTGAGGCGACAGCGAAAGCGATGTGGGAGAAGGTAAAGTCAGAGTATGAGAAGAAGTCAAAGATGGTCACGGTTGACCTGCGCCGAAAGCTCCAGGATGAGCGATGTGCAGAAGGAGGTGATGTAAAGACTCACCTAACGAAGCTACAGTCCATACGCGAGGACCTCATTGTGATGGGAGCGGACCCAGGCGACGATAACTTCGTTGCAATAGTCCTTGGATCACTCCCTACCTCATTTGAAACATATCTCTCTGCGCTTACAGGCGCATCGACACTCCTTGGCAAGGCTCTCGATCCCGATATGGTGCTACAGGGCATCAGTGATGAGGCAGACCGACGAAAGGTCAGGTCAGCAGGAAAGGGCGAGAAGGAAGCCGCATTCTATGGTGGGAATAGTGGAAAGAAGTCAAGGAAACTGGTGGAGTGTTTCAACTGCCATCGGAAAGGACATATGGCGAGAGATTGTTGGGCAAAGGGAGGAGGAAAAGAAGGCCAAGGCCCAAGGAAGGGCCATGGACAAGCAAACTTGGCAAAGGAAGCCAAAGAGTTTGATGCCGCATGGTTTGCAGAGGAAGAAGAAGACAAGGACGACTTCTCGGATCTGCCAACACTTCAGGAAGTCAGCGACAGCGAAGATGAAGATAGCGAAGACGAAGCTGATGAATTAGGCATCAGCACACCAGAAATCATTGGAGAAATAACCTCGCTTACTTCTGGAAATCTCGCAGCAGCTGTTGCCAACTCAGAGCGTGAGTATGAAGTTGATATCTTTGACTCCGGCGCTACACAGCATATGACTCCGTCACGTCATCGATTAATGAATTATATGGCTATCAAGCCTCGAGGAATAATGGCGGCAGACAAGAAGAAGTTCGAAGCACTTGGGAAAGGTGACATGCATATCACAATTCCTAATGGGAAGGATCAGACAACGAAAGTCCTTGTTAAGGATGTACTCCATGCACCGAATCTTGGAGTTACACTCCTTTCTGTTGGTCGCATCACACAGGCAGGTTATTCCCTTGATTTCAAGGAGGAGGAGTGCCGCATCTTTGATAAGAAGCATCATCAAATTGGATCAATACCCCATGTCAATGGACTATACAGACTCCGTGTACCGGTTCCCCATTCAGAAGCCTATCACGTTGACGATGGACCTCATATTGTGACACCTGATGAGCTTCATCGTCTGATGGGTCATCTTCCAGTCGACGCAGCAAAGAAGCTAGTCAAGGATCAATTAGTTGATGGTCTAGAGCTTGATGAAGGAAGCCCTACCTCAAAGGATCAATGCCCGTCATGTCTGCATGGTAGAATGACTAGGAAAGCAGTCTCCAAGTCAAAGGAGAATGACGCGTCAGGGGGAGTAGGTGATCAAGTTCACAGTGACGTATGGGGACCTGCAACTATTGAGACACCCCAGCACAAGAAATACTACGTTACCTTCACAGACGATGCGTCGCGCTACTCCGTAGCCATGCTACTTCACTCAAAAGACGAGACGTTGCAGTCATTCAAGGATCTTGAGGCGAGATGGGACAAGTTACATGCTATCAAGATCAAAATATTGCATTTGGATGGAGGAGGGGAGTACAAGAGCCACAATTTCGATGACTACCTAGCTGAGAAAGGAATTCAGCATCGCTTCACAGTCCATGACACCCCTGAACATAACGGAGTCGCCGAGAGACTCAATCGCACACTCCTAGAGAAGATCCGAGCAATGCTCCATGCCACAGAATTGCCGAAGAACTTGTGGGGCGAGGCACTGAAGCATGCAATTTGGTTGAAGAATCAGACATCGTCGAAGGCTATTGGTGGCCGTACACCATATGAGGTGTTCTACAGATTGAAGCCTGACTTGCGGCATCTCCAAGAATGGGGCTGCAAAGTCTGGGTACATGTTGAGGACAGTTCGAAGCTTGACGGATGTGCTCGCGAGGGTTGGTGGCTTGGTTTTGACCAAGAAAGTAATGGACACCGAATTTATTACCCACATAATCGCACCATACACGTCGAAAGAAGTGTTAAATTCCCAGAAATGCGCAGGAGGGAAGGAGGAATTCACAGAGTGCTGAATGAGGGGGAGAATGCAGAAGTTAGCAATGAAAAGAAGACTGAAAACATCCAGCACACATCTGCATTATCCAAACCAGTGCCACTTTCTCTACCAGGTTCCCCACTCACTACACCACCAGACACCCCTCCATTAAGTCCAACATCAAAGCCAGTAAAACCGACTGCACCACAAGACATTTCGAGCAAAATTGATGTAAAGAACATCATCGTAGGCACTCGAACATGTCGAGCTGCCAATCTTGTCCTACCTGAGTCAGCTGCTGACTCAGACATTAGCGAGTATGCATATTTGGCTGTGGGAGATCTGTCGGATGAACCAAGTGTTGAAGAGGCAATGAAAAGGGAAGATTGGCCTCTGTTCAAGCAGGCCATGGACGTCGAGATGGAAGCAATGAAGAGGACAGGCACATTTGGTGATGGACCTGTGCCCAGACCAATCAGACAGAATATTGTTGGATCAAAATGGGCACTGCGGATCAAGCGCAAGGCCAATGGGGAGATCGACAAATACAAGGCACGTCTCATTGCACGAGGATTCACTCAAGTCCAAGGAGTGGATTACTTTGAGACATTTTCACCTACAGCAAAACTATCATCACTCCGCACCATTCTCTCCCTTGCTTCACGTTTTGATTGGGACATCAAAGTGTTTGATTACTCGGCAGCCTTTCTCAATGGCGAGTTCTCAGCTGATGAAGAAATTTTCATGGAACAACCACCTCATTACAATAACGGAAATTCAAATGATGTCATTTGCCTCCGACGCACAATATATGGACTCAAACAGTCAAGCTGTAAGTGGTACGAGAAGCTAACATCAGCTCTTGCCACACTTGGCATCTACCCTCTCAAATCGGATCATGCAGTCTATTGTCTCGTCCGAGGAAATGATTTCATATTCATCACTATCCATATAGATGACAGCACCATTACCGGAAACTCACCCACATTGATTGATGAGATACAAGAGGAAATTGGTCGCATCTTCAAGATCACAATGCTGGGACCTATTAGTTGGCTCCTAGGCATGGAAGTCACACGAGACAGGAAGAAGCGCACTCTGATGCTTTCCCAGACCACCTACATTGATTCCCTTCTACGAAAATTCCATATGATGGACTGTAAAGCTGTCTCCGTTCCCCTCGATCCATCTATTCAGCTCTCACGCGACCAATGCCCTGCCCCATCAGATTACGAAGCCATTGCTGACATGCATGATGTCCCATACCGAGAACTTATTGGCGGATTAGTTTGGCTTTCCACAGCCACACATCCAGACTTAGCATTTGCAGTCTGTGTCCTCTCACGCTTCGTCGATAACCCTGGCCGTCTGCACTGGAATGCAGCAAAACATGTGCTCCAATACCTGAAGGGTACTCGGACCCTGAACCTAACTTATGGTGCATCAGACGAGACCCTAGGTCTTGATATCTTTGCTGATGCTGATGGGATGTCACTTGAAACAAGAAAAGCCATGTCAGGCTATGCATTCATCTTGAATGGCGCCGCCATATCATGGTCCTCGAAGCAGCAAGAAATTGTTGCCTTATCTACAACCGAAGCCGAATATATTGCGATGACCTCTACAGCAAAAGAGGCACTTTGGTTTCGTACCTTGATCTCAGAACTATTCGGTCTGATCACATTCCCCTTAATGATTTACAATGACAATCAATCAGCAATTTCCCTCGCACATGCAGACCTTGGTCAATACCACGCGCGGACCAAGCACATCGACATCCGATATCATTTTATCCGTGACAAAATACAGGCTGGAATATTTGATGTCATCTACTGCCCCACAAACGAGATGACAGCCAACATTCTCACGAAGGCGCTGGCTTCGTTCAAGTTCCAGCCACTTGTTCAGAAACTCGGGATGATTTTGGCTTGAGGGGGAGTGTTAGCAGAGCAAGCCGATGTTGGTCGGATCTTACCCATTTACAAGACGTGTCGATGCACGACGTTTCTACAACATTCCTTCAGTCATGACTTAGTAATTACAATAGAACTTACTAGAACATTTGTTGAGGTATAAAAGCCTCGTAGTTATATCACAATATAATACTTACTTCTTATATTTCACTCTACTGCTGCTAATAATCTCATTTCTTTACATCAAAGGAATATTCACCCTGCAAGGGAGACCATTCAAGTCTAGTACACTTTCAAACTTATTCTTTCTGGAATACCGCATGTCTGCAGTAAATGCGACACACATACAAGGGACATAACACTTCTGTAGACATATCAAGGTCTCGTGCTGTTGCCTTGCTTCCTTTCCATATGGTTGGGGACTTCTTCTGCAAGGTTTCGTGTTCATGGCATCTGCTAGTATGCAGTCACTATTTCAACTTACTTCCAGTACTGTAGACATGTCTTGGGCAGGGAGTGCCTGTGTATTGACATATCAGTGATAGTTCACAGCTTATTCTGTACTTTACTTCTGGTTTCGGTGGCTTGATATGCATGTACATGTGTTCCACTGTGTTGCGAGATGGGTTGATGGTGTCACATTACTTGTTCAGTGGTCCTAGTGCACTATACCAGCATGTAGAGCCAATCCAATATGGTACTGTTGCTACACACTAAGTAATCATTGCTTTATATTGTACAGTGCATTGCTATAGCCATTAGCTAGCAACATGAAGTCTCCATTCTAGCTCTCTGTTGACAAGTCCAATTATAACTTAGCAATTGTGATCATTTTAGATACAAAATCGCGAAATTTATAGGCAGATACATAACCTGCATATCACTGATTGCCCATGATATGTGCATCAACAGCTGTACTGGATTTATGGGACCCTACAAGGACCTCGATACATGTCCCTACTGCTCAAAGCCATGCTACGAGAATGGATGACCACAATGACAGTTCCATACAATCCCCATTGGGCCCATCATCCAGGCCTTGTATGCCTCACCTGCGAGTGCAATGAAGATGCGATATCATGTACAGACAACTCAGCAAATCCTCGAATATGCTGTTGCGACTGCAAACGTACCAGCCATGTAATTTTGCGATTTATTCTAAATATAACTTGTAATACAGTATAGGGGAGCAAGCATGCTTAAAGAATAAGCGAGCATACATAACCAGTATGCAAGGGCATCATAATTGTATGCACCAGTGACACCTGACACAACAGACATAAACCAGAGCTTAGTTACAGCAGGTACTTGACAGGCATGCTTGACAGAAAGTTCACAAAGCACTGTTCGGCAGTGGGTAGTCGCGCTTATGGAGTGAGCTCACTTCCTTAAGCAGAGAATAAAGAAGATCATAATTGAAAAGATCGGCGTGCTCGCTAAATTAAAAGTGACATACCATACCTGAGAGGGCCAGACCAAACCTCACATGAGAGATAAGATAAAATGATACAGCTAGCACATGGTTTGGATAGGAGCCTCAGCCGAGCGCTGGTAAACCGAGTAATTGGTTGACAAGGATATCCGTTGCCATGCAGAATTAGTGAGCTCACTGTGTGCTTGACACTAATCTAGAAGATTATACACGTAGCACAAAGGGCTAGATGTGTATTGACATGTGGTCGAAAGGTGATACACCCTCGGACTTGTAAATCAGTGTGCGCCTATTGGGCCTTAGTGAGCTCACTATGGGAATGATGCTATAGAAGGAAATACCAAGCCAGACGCAAAGTAAGGCTGTGGCAGCGGTGGGCTATGTATGTAGGAGTCTAGTTTACCTGGGTATGGCTGCGGTATTTGTAATTAACAATGGTTGTAGTATAAGTAGTCAGTAGTCTGGGTTAGTATACAAGTTTTGAACCCCCGAATTACGGTGTGCGCGTAGAAAGCGAGCGCTGTGATAAAGGATTAGTTTGTAGCTTCGAGCATCATATAGAAATAGTGAGCTCACTCCAAGGAATAGAGATAACTTCAGAATCTGATGTGTGTGCTTAAGTCCCGAGTGAATAAGAATCAGTGTTCCGGTTCTGTTCCATCTGAGTACTGTTTGGAGTCTGTGAGAGTATGAATTGAAGTGAAGTTTCTGAAATCTGTTCTGTCTGTCTGTTCTGTTCTGTCAGTCTGTTTCTGAAATCTGTTTCTGTTCTGTTCTCTGAGTTGTTTCTGTTCCGAATCCGGGACCCATAGAAGGATTAGAGGTTGTTCTCGTCGTTGCAGTCAGTTCCGTTAACCCTACATGCCTGCGTGTAGTGAGCTCACTAAGTTTGTACTTGGGGAGTGGTTAAAAGAGCGAGCTCAGTGTTGTTGCGACCTGCAGTGTGTCCGATTGTGTTGTAGGACGAGTGTCCTAGTGTAGTTTTGAATATTATACTTCACCTGGAAGGTTGTGCCTTGAAGTGTACCTTCTTGTAAAAGTTCCTAGCCTTAGGATCAGTCTGAAACGAGTAAAACGCTGCATAGCATCGAGATAATAAGGTGCTTTACTAGTTCTAAAGTACTAGTAGTTGCAAGGTGATATAATCTCGTCCCCCCACATACTTACGAGGGTGATTGTATAGATTGAGTAGTTGTGTGAGTGTGTGTGAGGTTTAGTGTGTATAGCACACTGTTCCGAGCGCTATTCCACAGTTGCCCACAGCCAGCCTCTTCAATGCCCACGATAATGGAGGGAAGCTCGAAAATTACAGCGACGTGTACTGTGGCCAGGAATACCTCAATGCAGTGCGAGATGGGAGGATTCAAGACAACGATTCCTTCATATCTATATCACTTGATGGCGCACAGCTCTACCATGACAAGAACTCTGATTGCTGGATGTTTATCTATCTGTTCTATGATCTCTCCCCTGACTATCATTATAAGAAAGCATATGTTATTCCTGGGGGTGTCGTGTGTTACGATTTCCCGCACTTATTCATTTTCTTTCTTAATTATCAGAAGACCGAGTTATCCCCGACCCCATGTGACTATATAAACCAGAACCGGACAGCTTAGGCCAAGTAGCTGATAACTACGGCTTGCGCTTCCAGCACAACAACCGTATTGTCTTCGTGTGTTGTAGCTATTATTAGGACTACAGTTTTCGTATATAAGTAGGTAGCTCTTCGCTGTAATACCCCAGCTTTGAGCTAAAGTTTATTAATACTGAACTTCTCTCTTAACTCGCTCGACTAAGACCTTAGTCCGACTCCTTCACTTATATCCGAACTCCACGAGACTCTTGGGTGACTGTCCGAACACGAGACAGCCCGAGTTTACTCTTGTTTGGATCACGTGAGGTTCGGGTCTAACAATTAGCTCGAAGCTTCCCTTCTTTCCTCGTGCATGATGCAAGCAAAGACCCATGCAAGTAACCAGAGACCTGACCCCTGCTGAGTTCCACATCGCCCTTGTGGCCATCTTGGTCCCGTTTACCATCACCATCATAGGCATAGGACTAGGAGTCCTGATCCCAAAACTACGCCGACAATGCTATGTCTACCCACAGATGTATGAGCTCGAAACCCTCGAGCAGGAGCAACCCGTACCCCAGCCAGAGGCCGAAGAGCACTTGGGCGAACGTGACTAGGAAGCTGAAAGAGGGTGTGGACGCACTCGCCCTTGGGGCCTCCCGCATCTCGCTAACCACCCCTACCGAGCCCGTACCCCCGCACCCATCTACGACGAAGACGCCTCAGAATACACCACCTCTGTCGCCCAGGTCATCAGGGTTGACACAGAGAGCACCAAGGACTTCCCTGCCCGTCCCTCCTCCGAAGAGCCCCACCTCCTCACCCCGGCCCACATTCCCCGCAACTGCGCCACCCTCGACCTTCCCGGGCTCTACCAGCGAAGCTTCAGTCTGCTCACCAATCCTTGGCCACAGCCACCGAGTTATACTCCCGGAAGAATGGAGCAACTTGAGCCCCAAGCAGAGGGAGAGACTCCAAGCGACTGGTGGCATCATACCCATCACGTTCCCCCACTCCACCACGCCACCATCCGAATCCCAGCTGGAGTCGTATACCCCCCTTCCCTCCGAATCAGCCAGAACTGCATCCCCCTCGACCTCGTCCCAAGGGAACCTATGTATACTGGAAGAGGAAGAGGACGACAAGACTCTGGAGACGGAGTCGATAGCGGAGCCGAGTGGCTCAGCCAGAGAACCGGAATGGCTGGAGGTCGATGACGACTATCCGGAGATGAAGACGTTCCTAACTGAGGAGGAAGTCGCAGAGGAATACGACCTCAGAGTTGAAGAAAGGCATGCGCACATAGTAGAAGAGATTTTGTGGTTAGCAAGTACGTCGGGGATTTGATATATGAAAGCAGAACGAGAACAGGACACGGAGGAGATGAAAAGGTTACGGGTACATGCCGCCCATGAGCAGGCAGTTTTCATGTTTAATAAAGATTTTCCCCTCTATGAAAAAGCGCTGATACCCAGCTATGACAAGCTATACCCTCCCCCTCCCAAACCAATGCCCGACTCTCCCCCAAAGCCGAAACAGTCGATCTGGCAACAAGGCGGACCCCCAATTCCGGGGAAATCCCGACTATTCGCCGGAGCACCGGAAGAAACCGCGGAAGAACGAGAAGCCACTGCCCAGGCCCGCCGGAACCTTTACAATGACATTCTAGCCAAGGAATCAAAGCTAGAAACCGCCAGGGACGAGACAACCCAGAAACTAAACGACCTAGACGCACTACGGAAGAAGCACGGCCTTCCCCCTAACCCCAACAACGTGCCGCCAGACCTCGACAACCCCAACCTTCCCGGAGGACCACCACCGCCGGCGCCAGACCCAGACTCGCCTGGAGGCCAAGGAGACCTCTGGTCCCTGCCTAGACCCCCACCAGACCGAATGCCCCCTGCACCACACCCGGGACAGCCCCGCGGAGCCACCGCACCAGACGCCCCTTTCCTCGGGGTCAAACCCACTATGATGCGAATGCCAGAAATGTTCTACGGGAAGCATGACGATATACAAAGGTTCTTCCTCCAGTGTGCCCTATACTTCGAAGTACACCGAGGCTACTACGAGGAGTCACAACAAATCACCTTCACCACATCCCACTTCGGCGGCAAGGCCCTCACCTGGTGGGTACACCATGTGGAGAAATACTTCAGCAAAACCGATGCAAGGTACCGACTCCCCTCTTGGAGGGACTTTGTCGAAGCGGTCCGAAAGGAGTTTGCCGACCCGGCAGTAGAAGAAGTGCACGAACAGCGCATGTACGGACTGCGGATGCAGGACGGAGGCGCTAACCGATATTTCCAGGAACTGGAACAACAGGCACAACTCGCAGGCAGATGGGAAGATCAAGGGGAAAAGAGTCACCTTGTTGCAGCAGTACGAGCCGGGGTACCAGATGAGTACACCATGGCTGTTGCTTCCGGAGAAAACATTCCCCAAACTTACTCCCAATGGAAGCGTCGCATCATACAGATCAACGACCAGTGAGCGGTCAAGCGAGCCTTCGACAGGACCCATAAAGGTTACCGCCCCCAAGATCCCCGAAACCGGCAAAACCCGCCTCGCAATGACTACCGAGCTCCGCCCCCCCAAAACCAGAGTGCTCCCCCGCAACCACCAAGAGAACCCAGGCCCTCCAGTACCAACACTGGAACTGGACCAGTCTATGGCGGTCAAGGACAGCCGATGGACATAGACCGGCTCTGACGGGAGCGACGATGCTTCAACTGCCATCAGAAAGGGCACTTTACCGCTGACTGCAGACAGCCGAGAAAGCCAAGGGACGGAGGAGGAAGGTTCACCTGCAATAACAACAATCGCCGCGACAATCGGGCAGTAGAACAGGAAGTAGAATCAGACGAGGAGAAGACGCCCTCGTCCTCTGGAGTTGAGGAGGTAAAAGACGGGGCCGACGAGTAAGCGATTCTACTCGGTCGGCCGGACTCTCTAAAGGTGCATTACATACTGCTGGATGGACTCATAGTACTTCTGTAGGACATTCATATGCGCATTCGAATATATCCCCATCTATCACTTCCAGCAAAGCACCCAAAGAATCGCAGAACCGGTATAGTATTCTAACTAACTTAATGGATCAGGAAGACGAGGAGTACCTCGCCAAGATGGAACGAACCCCGACAGGAAGTGGGACGATACTTCCCCCTCAGACCGAGTCCCATTTGGGATCTTTGCCCGGGATCTCACAGGACAAGTCGCGACGCGCACCTGAGGAGGTTCTCCCGGGACGGCCCAAGGTTTACAGATCCAGGAACGACAACAAGCGGAAGCATGCGGCTTCCCCCAAAAGAAGAATCCCTGACCGCAAACAACTGCAGCAGAGGGAGCATGGAGTGGCAATAGCCCCGGGCGGCAAGACCAAAGGAGCGATCCCTCGAGGAAAACTAACCGCGACTCCTGTAGATACGCACCTGAATGCCGGGGACAACCTGACTAAGGGCGGACGGGACAGAGCGGAAAAGTACCCTCCCGGATCAGAACAGTTCTCAACCGATGGGGCACAAGCGCCTCGTCCGCCACGTGAGATGGGTGGTAGGCGCACCCAAGATCCGATAAGTCCCCCACCACTTCATCCTCACTCACGCAAAGTTTCTCTAGAGGAAGTACCAGACAACGAAGACGACACAAGATGGCTGCTGCAGCCAAAAATGCAGACGCATGCGGGCCATCCCCGACGCAAAAAAGCCCTCCTTTGGAGGCAAGACGCCCAACCCGCGGAGCCAAAAGAACGGCTACCAACGGCGGCAACGTCCTGGTGGAAGCACCCATGAACCCTAGTGGTTCTAGAAGGACAAAGAAGAAGGCTGAAGAAGAGTATGATGAAGATGACAACCCTGAGTGGCAAGAATACCTCAGGGGACATCGCTATCGCAAGGAAGGAGATCCCGACGCCACCAATATGAAAGCATACAATAGGTGGTGGACACAGGTGAAAAAGGACCACGACTGGGAAGAACTGAAAACCATCAAAAAGGAGGAATCTGGATACATGATCCCATTTGAAACGGAATGGACATGGTGCGCCATCAGACAAGCAATGGGCAGCTACGAAGCCCACGCCATCCTAGCGCACTGGACACACAAGATGCGGCAAGCCGAAGCAGACCGAGAAATGCTAATGCGCATCATCACCCTTTCCCGCACCCAAGCACTCGAACAATTGGAGGAGCTCCGCAAACCGGTCCGATACATCCGAAGGAGCGCCCGGTCCGGAGCAAAAGACTTGACCACCGAAATCTGCCTCGAAACCCTCACTAACTGCCAGACCCTTAAAACTACCACCCTTATCGATAGTGGATGCACCGGAAGCTCTATTGACCGCAAATACGTAGAAGAACACGATCTACCGACCCGAGCAACCAGTGCCCCAATCCCCGTCTACAACACAGATGGCACCCGTAACAAAGCCGGCGAAGTCACCCACTTCGTTGAACTCTGAATGACCATCGGAGGACACTCAGAACGAATCGACCTGGCAGTAACGGACCTAGGCACAAGAAGAGTATTCCTCGGACACGACTGGTTAATACGCCATAACCCTATCATCAACTGGACGGCCCAGAAAATCATATTCGGACGGTGTCAATGTCAGAAACAACCGTTCACCTTACCAGACGCAGATCCAGAAGACAGATGGGACGAAGAATTAGAAGAAGGAGACACTATATTAGCAGTAGAAATGACAGAGGAAATAGAGATCAGAGCAATTCATCATGCCAATGACCTGGCCACGAAAGCAAGCGAAGGGAAGCCCAAGAAAAGTTTCGAAGAAATGGTACCCCCCGACTATTGGGATTTCCAAGACTTGTTCTCAAAGGACAACTTTGACGAACTCCCCGACCGAAAGCCCTGGGACCACGCTATCGAACTTACCCCCAATGCCAGTAACACCCTCGACTGCAAAGTATACCCGTTAAACCAAACCGAACAGGAAGAACTTGACAAATTCTTGGACGAGAACCTATCCACCGGAAGAATTCGTCCTTCAAAATCCCCGTTCGCATCCCCCTTCTTCTTCGTAAAGAAAAAGGATGGCGCCCTTCGCCCCGTCCAAGACTATCAAAAGCTCAACGAAATGACCATTAAAAACCGATACCCCCTGCCACTCATTTCGGAACTAATGGACAAGCTCCGAGGAGCAAAATACTTCACCAAGCTAGACGTACGCTGGGGATATAACAATGTACGCATAAAACAAGGCAACGAGTACAAGGCCGCCTTCCGCACTAATCGGGGACTGTTCGAACCAACAGTCATGTTCTTTGGACTCACCAACTCCCCAGCCATGTTCCAATGGATGATGAACGACATCTTCCATGACCTAATTGCTGAAGGGAAAGTAACCATATACCTTGACGACATCCTCATCCTCTCTAAGAATCTCCAAGAACATCGACAGATTGTTCGAAGAGTACTTCGATGCCTATGGGAACACAAACTATTCCTCAAAGCCGAGAAATGCGAGTTTGAAGTACTAGAAACAGAATATTTGGGCGTCATCATCAGCGAAGGATCAGTCCGAATGGACCCTATCAAGGTCAAAGGAATCATGGAATGGCCCCACCCCCACCAAGAAAAAGGAGTTACAGAGTTTCTTGGGGTTCACAAATTTCTATCGAAAATTCATAAAGAACTACTCCAAGATCGTACGACCAATGACCCAACTCACTGGGAACACCCCTTGGAACTGGGGCGCCGCCCAAAATCAAGCGTTCCAGCAGCTGAAGAAGCAGATGGCAGAAGACATCATCCTAGCCCTACCGAAGGAAGACGGAAAATTCAGAGTAGAAGCAGACTCAAGTGAAGGAGCCATCGGTGCAGTACTAAGCCAACAGCAGGATGGCAAATGGAGACCTGTAGCTTTCCTTTCAAAGTCGTTGACAACGACGGAAAGGAACTACGAGATATATGACAAAGAACTCCTTGCCATAATGCTCGCCCTCGCCGAGTGGAGACATTACCTGATGGGAGCTGCCATCGACTTCAAAGTATGGACAGATCATCAAAACCTTCAGTATTTCCGTAAACCCCAAAAACTCAATCGCTGACAAGCCCGTTGGGTAACAGAACTCGCCGAATACCATTTCTCCCTACATCACAAACCCGGCACTGCGAACCGAAAAGCCGACCTCCTATCCCAATGGGATGATCATGACCAGGGAAAAGAAGACAACGATGAAATTGTGGTCCTCAAACCTGAACATTTCCGAGCAATGATCATGCCCACCACATCCAGTATTCACTCGAAGATTAAGCGTGCTACCGAGAGCACCGACAAGTGGGATCGGGGAATCTCTGATTCCCTGAACCACGAACGGGGCATCACAATGGAGAAAGGACTCCTGATGCTTACCAGAAGAATCTACGTACCTCGAGACGAGAAACTCAGAGGAGAGATTATCGCCATGTCCCACGACCACCTCACTGCCGGACACCCAGGCATCGACAAGACCAATGAACTCGTCCAGAGAGAGTATTGGTGGCCAAAGATCAAGCAAACTGTGGAAAGATATGTAAAAGGATGTGAAACATGCCAACGAGTTAAGTCCAATACTCAGGCGCGAAAAGCACCCCTTCATCCCAATGCAGTACCATCCGAACCATGGACCCATATCTCTGTCAACCTAATCACTGGTCTCAAAGAATCTGGCGGATACGACGCCATTCTAGTTATAGTAGACAGATTTTCAAAAGAAATCATCCCAGTAGCATGCAACGGAACTCTCACATCAGAAGGAACCGCCAAGATATTCCGCGACAAAGTCTTCGCCATCCACGGCATGCCAAGAACTGTAATCTCAGACCGAGGTCCTCAATTCGTTTCCAAATTCATGACAGACCTCTACCGAATCCTCCAAATCACCCCTAATGCCTCCACCGCTTTCCACCCTCAAACAGACAGACAAACCAAAAGGGTTAACCAGGAAATTGAGAAGTACCTAAGGATATTCACCAGGTACCAACAAGATGACTGGCACGAATGGCTCGCTTTAGCAGCATTTGCCCACAACAACCGAAAACACTCCGCCACGGGTCAAAGCCCCTTCTTCACTGTATATGGACTCAATCCCCGAGTCATCCCTGAAACCGAACGCCGAAGCCCATTCACCAACCCTGCCGCCAGAAACTTCGCATCACAGATGCAGAAGATTCATAAACTATGCGAACAAGCCCTCCAAGAGGCTGCTGCCAAAATGAAAACCCAATATGACAAGCGAAAGGGCAAAGCAGTAGCATACAAGAAGGATGACTTGGTATGGCTCGACACTATGAACCTTCACCTTCCACAGCCAAAGAAGAAACTCGATGACAAACAAGTAGGCCCATTCCAAATTCTCGAAAAAGCAGGAGCCTCTGCCTACAAGCTCAAACTTCCCCCTCATTGGCACATTCACCCACACTTCAATGAAAAACTCCTAACCCCGTATATGCCACCAGCATTCCCAAACCAAGAACTGCCACCGCCACTGCCACCAGACCTCATCGAAGATGAAGAACAGTACGAAGTCGAAGAAGTCCTCGACACTTGAACCCGAAGGGTAAGAGGAAAGAAGGGCCAACCTTCTCAACTGGTAACCGACTACTTCATAAAATGGACAGGCTGGACCAGGGAACACAATGACTGGGTAACGGAAGAAGACATGGAGAACGCCCAAGAAGCCATAGAAGAGTACCAACAAAGCCAGGCAGAACACAGAAGAGCAATGACGGCCAAGATCATTGTAAACCCCAAAGCGATAAAAGAAATCGTGGGACACGAGTACAAGGAAATCGGAGACAGAGCATGGAATTACTTCTATACAGTGGAATGAAACGATGGGAAAAGGATTCAAGTTCAAAACCCGGACGGAGAAGCATGGATAGAATATATTCAGGACTATTGGAGAGCACTGAAGGAAGAACTAGAGGAGATGGAAGAGCCCTAATGGCAGTCAGGACGACTGCCTTAATGAGAGGGTAATGTTACAATTTCCCGCACTTATTCATTTTCTTTCTTAATTATCAGAAGACCGAGTTATCCCCGACCCCATGTGACTATATAAACCAGAACCGGACAGCTTAGGCCAAGTAGCTGATAACTATGGCTTGCGCTTCCAGCACGACAACCGTATTGTCTTCGTGTGTTGTAGCTATTATTAGGACTACAGTTTTCATATATAAGTAGGTAGCTCTTCGCTGTAATACCCCAGCTTCGAGCTAAAGTTTATTAATACCGAACTTCTCTCTTAACTCGCTCGACTAAGACCTTAGTCCGACTCCTTCACTTATATCCGAACTCCACGAGACTCTCGGGTGACTGTCCGAACACGAGACAGCCCAAGTTTACTCTTGTTTGGATCACGTGAGGTTCGGGTCTAACATCGTGGGTGGGCCAAATAAACCAAAGAACACCAACTCATATCTCTTTCCTGCACTCTATCATCTGTCAGCATTACAGCAAGAAGGACTTTGAGTATGGGACTCGCATCAAGCTCTTCATTTCAATAATACTCCATTCCTTGGATATGGTCTTGCGGATGGTGTCATGATGGCAAACATTAGTGGAATGGTCAGCTGCCATGGTAAATGTGGATGCCGTTTGCATTGTAAATGCCATGGGCAGTGTCAAGACAGAGATGGACACTACTATCCTGCTATGCTCAAGCCTAATGACTACGATATTCCTGGCGCAAATCATCCAGATCTCACATTTGCCGATCTTCATCAATTTTGTCAAGATATTGGGCCGTGGTACAATGATGGGATCAGACAGCTTGCAGGTGCTCGAAATCCTGCGCAATACCAACAAATTCGCCTCAAAACTGGTCTCTGTAGACCTACTATCTTCAGCGGCATTCGCTACAGCCTTGGAGTTCCTCAAATGTTCCTCATGGATATCATGCATCTTGTTTGTCTGAATGATCCGGATTTGCTGCTGGGTTTATGGCGGGGGGTGATCCAGTCGTACAAGCCTGATTCCAAGGACAACTGGGAATGGTTTGTGCTGAAAGGGAAGGTCTGGAAGTCCCACGGAGAGACAGTAGCTCGTGCAACCATGTTCCTTCCCTCATCTTTTGATCAAGCACCACGGAACCCTGCAGAAAAGATCAACTCAGGTTACAAAGCATGGGAGTATCTCCTTTATCTTTTTGCACTCGGACTGGCCCTTCTTCACTCTATCCTTCCTCCTCGTTACTGGAAAAACTATTGCAAGCTTGTGAGAGGGATTCAGCTTCTTCAGCAGCATAGGACAATCCTGCCAGACCAGTTAGTTGAAGGAACATGTTTGCTCTGTGAATTTGTCAAGGAGTTCAAGGAACTGTACTACATGTGCCGACAAGATCGCCTTCACTTCATTTGGCAAAGTATCCATATGCTCACTCACATTGGTCCAGAAACAGTACATGTTGGTCCGCTCGCATGCTACGCTCAATGGGTGATGGAGACACTCATTGGGAGCCTGGGAAAGGAGATTCGTCAAGATCTTGACCCTTACGCCAATATTTCCCAATGTGCCATCCTTCATGCTCAGATGAATTGTATCCGGTTCCAGATTCCAGACATACAGCTCACTCCTCCCACCGGCAAGGACTCGCTACCAAAGCATGCAAAACCCGTGGATGGTACAGGCTACCTGCTGTTGCCTTGTCGCCAGGAGACATTGATAGATGTATCTGATCTTGAAGCTGATGCAATCATGGAGCTTTGGAGGCAGAATCAATGGCCTAATGCAGACAAATGGCCACGATGCATCAAGTGGTGGGGCTGTCTCCGTCTTCCGAATGGACAAGTGTCACGATCAATCTGGATGGAAAAGCGTCCAGGAATTCGTAGGAGCCTTTGGAATACTAGAAATGTCCAGGTATTATTTCGGTACATCTTTCATTAATGCATCTGATATTGATTATTATATTCAGATATACACCAATGGGAGAATTGGATTTGCAGAAGTGCAATACTTCTTCCAGCTACGCTTTGGTGAGGTCATTCATACTCTTGCTCTCATATCAGTATATTCTCCACCCAACATGAACCTGTTAGCCAAGTCATTTCAGACAGTGTATGCATGTGATTATCAAGGGGATACCAACCTTCATGCAATTTTTGTTTCTGATATCTCTGCCGTTGTTGCCATGGTCCCATTTTTCACCGTAACCAATGAAGGAGACATAATCACACCGGAAAATCAATATTTCTTGGTCAAGAAACCTGGGTTAGAGATTTGTGAACTTCAGGGAGAGGAAGAGGATGATACAGAGGGAGATGAAGATGCAGATATTATATAAAACTGTTCATAGTTCGACTTGTGTCTGCTTGAATACCTAGTTACCAAATTTAGTAAATGTGTGACACAATGTGACACAGCACGTTCTTCTTCCCTACCTCTGACTACCATTGTGCACAGTGTACAAGCTTGTACCACTGTCGCAATCCTGCTTTTCTTGAACAAATTGCTTCTGTTTTTACTTCTCTTTGGTTTCTCTTTGCTGCCCTGTCTCACTGTCATATAGTCACCAGACTCCGCTTCCATGGACAATCACTTTGGTAACAACTCAGTGAGTATAGTTTATTGCAACAAATTCTTGCTAACAAACCCATTTCCAGGCCTATTTACCTATTTCTATAGCAACAGCAAGTGACAAAGTGCTTCGTTTGAATGGAAATGTCACATATATGCAGGTTTGCTTGTGCCTTGGAGCTGTTGAACGACAAAAGGAAGCTATTGAGAAGGAAAAGGAAGAACAGTCAATGGAGTTGACTGCTTTAAAGATCAAATATGATCTTCTTCAGTGCGTGCCCTTACTACTGCTCACTTGTAAAGGACTGATATATTATACAGAGAAACAATTGACAAACTCATCAAAGAAATTCCACTGCCACCTCTCCTACAGCCCAATGGACTTCCCCAGCCTCCACCAAGAGCTCCTCCTCTCCACAAACAGGACTATCCTTCCCTTCACTTTTGGAAACTCAAAACATACCAGGCTTTCCTCGATGAGCAGAAAGGTGAAACAAATGGCCTTGCGACCTCAAAACTGAAGCGAGGATGACCTTGAAAGGTATCTGATGCCGACGACAACGACGACTCTCCCTCAAGACACCCATACTTAGAGGACAACAATGGTAACCCAGTCTCACAGGAACAGCTCTGGAATATCTCGTGGTTCTCAAAGAAATGCCTCAAGACCTTACTGAAAGCTGGACTGGCACCGGAAAAGTGGGGGGCAATCGATGATGTTGCAGAGGACTACTTTGATGTATGCATGACTAACGAATTCAAGGTCTTTCAGACTTGCGAGGCCAGTTGGAAGCTCATGACATATATTACGAAGATGTATCCATCCTGGGCATGCCACAACCATCCTGCAAAGGCTTCCATGAAGAAGCAAAAGCAGGAACCCTTTGAATCTGATTTTTCAATTGCACCCAAGCGCTTGCAGACCAACACACCAGAACTGTTCCTTGATACAAAAAACTTATTCCATCTTGATGAGGAGAACGAAAAATGTGATGAGGTATCTGAGGTATTCCATTGATCTTGTTTTACATCTGACATTGTACTCATTACTACTAGACCATTTCCAAAGGTGTGAAGCCACGAGCGAACAGCCAAGAACCCAAGCGAGCGCATGGAGAAAGCTTGGTTCCTGAAGTGAGTTAATGCTTCTTTTCTTCATGCTGCCAACTCTGATAAATGTGAAGGCACATACATCTCTCAAACCAATAACCAACCCTCTGTAAGAGTTATTGTTGGCTATCTTCATCGCATTCTGATTTTTTATACAGGGACGATCTGTATGAAGCGATAGACACACAGGCTCCAGTGCATTCAGTATGTCTTTCAGCCTGTTCACAGCATCAACTGATTCTTGCTAGCCATCTGATCAAGAAGTCTGCTCTCCAGCACAGAAGAATCAGCAAACGGATGAACCACACCAGGACCAAGAGCAAGAACAGCCTCAGCACAAGCAAGATGACCTTCAGCATGATGAAGGCAATCCTCAGCATGAACTAGACAAGCCCCAGCCGCATGAACAAGACCTCCCTCAGTACAAGCAAAACCAGCTGCAAAGCAAGCTAGAAGGATCTGGGACCATCACAAAGGCTTTGCAGCTTGCTATGCCTGGTGCTTCGTTGACGCAAAAGTGAGCTATTCTGCTATATCTTCAGTATCAGACTCTACTGATTAGACATTTAAACAACCAGGAGTGTTTCCATGCGCATTTGGATCGCCAAGGACCCCAAAAATAATTGTTTGAAGGTCGATTTCGAAGCATACTACGCTAAGATCCTGAAGGATACAAGACTTGTAAGCTCTTGTACAACATTCTACTACAGTTTTGATACCGTTTCATGTAGAAGCTGCTTGAGGAAGCTAAAGCGGCTAAGAAGGTGGCCGATAAGAAGCTTAAATCGAACTCAACAAAGTACGTCTCTGTTTTATATGGATAGGTTGAGCTTTTGCTTACTTGGTCCTGCAGGAACAAGCAAGTCGGTTAGACAGTGTAGCGGAATTGGTTGGCAGGAGCTCACGGACTCAGATACCCTAGATAGCAGGCTAGTAATTCTGTATTGTACATTTACCTGTTAAATCATATTAAATCATGCAAAATATTGATGAGTGCAATGAAAATCCAAGAACTGTGAACTTTTATTAGTGACTTTTATATGTTATGCAGAAGTAAATCACAGAAAATCCAAGTCAATCTGGGGACATCTGTTTACGGACCAGGCACACGATTATCTCAGGTTTATCAAGAATAGTCATATTAAAACATAAGAGAATCTATGTAAACACACAGACTATTCACTGGGGTTGATCTTGTGGTAAACACTGAGGAAAGAAAACATAGATTTAGGTTCTCCAAATGACAGAAAGGGTAATTAATTATTATAATGTTGATGAACCTAGAGACTCCTGCAGGCAGAAAATACAACATTTGAACAGCAAGTATAATCTATCACAGAATCTGAAGGCAGGTTCTTAGCAAGTCTAGTCAGGCACCTCTGTGCAGTGACTATAGGTCCTAAGATCATAGCTTATTCAAGGCTACTGGGTGTTATGCTTTCAAATTATGACTTTGTAAAGCAAGGTCTATGCATGAAGCACTTCAAGAAGGGAGGGAAATTGCAAACTTGTGTGTATACTGAGTGGGGCAGGCTATATGCTGTGTGCACCTGGTATGTGTCAAAATCCTGGTTAGGGATTCAATGGGGAGACTATACAAATCTATGAAGCTCTTGCTCTAGATGCAAGTAAGGCTTTGTCCAAGATGATGTATGTGCAAGCAAGATCAAGTTCTCAAACTTATAAAGCTCAAGAAGATTCTAATATCAGGCAAGTCAGTACCAATCTTGAATTGAACTTAACTGGACAAGCTTTGTGAACTTCTCCTGGTATAGGAAAGGTAGCTAAGGTCCCAAAGTGTCTAAATCAATGAGAGTTAAGTGGTGTTTTTTCCTAGACTAAGAAACAGTAGTACTAGGTGTTAGTGGCTAAATACTTCAATCCTAGCTGTGGATTGCTCTTTGAAGTGCACAAGTATGTTCTTGAACTTAAATTGATGAGAATGCCATGCAAGGGTAACCAGTAAAGGTTTCCTAGTGAGGGGTTTGGAGCAGAGGAAGGCTTCGCAAAGTTATGAGTGACTTTTAGTGAATATTGGTTCACTAAGTGTTATTTCTCCAATGGGCAGCAGAGAATTACAACTTTGAGAAGGTATATTGGATGTAGGAGGTGTAGAAGGCAAGGAACCAGTTTGAGTACTCTCTTTGAAGCTTGTATCCCAGTGTCTCCTCTCTAGTCTCTGTTGTTCTCGTTCTATGTATCTATTTTGACTTTCTACTTATACTACTGAAGAAATACTTGTATGTAAGCTATATTGGTCCTTGCCTGGTTGATTCGCAACACAAGCAAACTATTAATCATCCAATGAAGTATTATTAGCCATTCCTCACTACTGCTGTGTTGAAGACAGTCAGCAATCAGTCAGCAGCTGTGAACTTCTAACTGTGCATTGCTGTGAATAGCATGTGCAAGTAACTGTATTACTGAGCAAAGCAGATGCTGCATGAACCTTCTGAATAATTCTGGGTGTTTTAAGCCTCCTTTCTTTGCCAAGCAAACAGCCTTGGTAATATCTTGATTGCTGCTGACTGTAGCAATGAATAAGTTTGCTAACTTTGTCATTTAACTTTTGTAATGGTTGTGCAGCCATTCCAATTGATCTGGCACAGCCATAGCTATTTCTGATGTGTGTTTTAAATAGGATTGATGATCAAGGTGCCTGTGGATCATGGCTGTGCCTTGATATGAAGTTCAAAGGGGTGGAGTATCCTTAGATCTTTACAGATCCACAAGTTTATGAGTGCACAGAGCTGCAAGGCTCATCAATGTGTCAGCATTTACAGAGCAGGGACATTGTAGACTAAATATGAGAAATATTTGTCATTTATTGGTCAGCATGTATAAAATCTTATGGCCATGAAAAGTAAAGACACAATGGGGCTGGAAATGGTAATTCAGTTGTGAGTAAACTTAAAAGGTAATCAGAATTTTCTCACAATCTTTTCAAACAGGATACTCTGACATAAGCAGGAACATCTGACCATCTGAATGTCTGCATGTATGAGTGGTCTGACATCTTGAATCAGGTATACTGATTCTTGATGGTCAGGATGCTTGTGAGGCTTATGTATATTCTTAATGCCTCAAGTTCACTGTAGGACTATGAAGTCTTAATGAATTAGCTACCAGGGGACATCTATGGTGTGTCATGAGCAGCTCAACATCTAACAGAGAAGGTAGGAGTGAGGAAGACTAGATAGATGCTATGATATGAGAGTACTTAAGTGGTAGGCTGTAATAAGTTTCTAGTTAATCCCAAGCTTGTCATGTCTTCTTTGGCCTGACACAGGTCCAATAGTAAGAATTCACACTGAGGGGGGAAAAGTAAGAAAGAGTTCTTATTCATGGACTATCTAGCTACTTATATACTGAAACAGTGAGTCATAGAAGATCAGTAAAGAGTGATAACTAGTTAGAGGGATAGTCTAAGAATACATCCCATCATTCCTAGTCACTATGACTAGATTCAGGTAAGAATAGTTGTTACATAGCCCCCCCACTCTTTACACAGTCTTTGTCTTGACATTGTATCCTCTAAAAACCTCAGGCATAATCAAGGCATCATGTTTGATAACCAACCAGTCTACCAGGTAAGCAATGTCCATCAAGTCCATCCTATATTGGGTGTTGTTAATCGAATAAGCATACATCTCTCCCTGGTTCTGTTTGAATTCAACAATATAAGTCTTCCATTCCTCCATGGTGAGTGCTAGTGCTTCTCCTTGCATCACCTCTGCCCATGGTTTTTCCATCAATGCCTCTGCTTTCCTTGTCCAAGTATGAATGCATCTGGACATGAATGAGTGAAGGATAAAGATTGTAGGGAACACCAAGCTGTGGTCTTGTTGTTCTGTCCCTGGGATGAACCCTACTAACACTTTCTCTTCATCCATGGTGATGGGCTCAGTCACCAATTCCTCACCATCTGGAGTCTTACTTGTTACAATGACTGCATGGTTCAGGTTGGCTGCAATATAAGAGGGTCCTTCTAGCAATATTTTTATGCCTTCAATCCATACAAATCATCGAGCTAACCATCCCAACACATCTCTGTTTGAAATCACTGCTCCCATATATAATCTTTTTGTTATGTTCAATGCTCTCCAAATATAGTTGGAGCACAAGACCTTGGGACCCTGGCAGTCATTGAGCCCTAGTTCCACAAATTCTGGTTGGAAGGGCATCCCAGTGGATAGCACTTCAGCTATCGTATAATCTAAAGAAGATTGTCTAAACAAGTGGAGGAGTCAATGAGGTACTGCCAGGTGGAATCCCATGTTATACTTGATACAGTGGTAGAGAAGTCCTGCAGCACCCTTAAATCCCCTTGGTAGCATGTTAGCCTACATCTTGATGATAGCCACATTCTCTCTGCTGGTCAGAAAATAGCTGTGCACAAGGAGGAGAGGATTAATCATGGGACCATCATTCTGGAGGCAGAGAAGAGAAAGTAGGTTGGGCACAGCATAGATTATCCAGTTGACTGAGTCTTGATGGAATTTAGCATTAGGCATGTTAGCCTCACTGACCCTTACAAATCCCAGTGAATATTGTCACCTAGGATATCCTGGCACATGACCCTTTATCACAGGATGAAGTCTCACAATCCTTTCCCCTTTGTTGGCTGAGTTCCTCATTGATGAAGTACTTTTACTGGATTTAGATGAGGCAGGGGATTCTGGAGAACTTGGCACAAACCTTTCTAATTCAGGCATGCTGCTGCCTGACAATGATTCTTCACCCAAAGATTCCAAGGACAAAATTTGCATCCTCTTTGTTAGCAGGTATGGAGTTTGATGTCTCTCCTTCCTCTTTTCCTAGACAGTACTCATTTCCACTTCATGAATAAGTTGTGTTGCCCAAGCTATCATTCCAGGAGTCACTAATCCTGGTGCAGAAGGGTCTGCAGCCCAAGGAAATTGAGCCAATTTGTTCCTAACTGGCCAGTGAATATGAGGATCCAACTGCTTGTCTTTCTTTCTCAGATCCAGTGGATCAACCTCTTCATTGCTGTCACTCACTCATAGATGAGGGAAAGGGAAGAATAAATGATCCAAGGGGGAAGTTGTCATTGACTCATGTGAGGAAGCAAATCTTTTGGGGATGGCTCAAAACACAGCAAGGGATCCATTTTCCTTGGCTTGTGATAAAACTTTTCTGGCCACTTGTGCACACTGGGATCCCTCCACAAACCATAGCTCATGTCCCATATGGAAATAGGCTTGCCCTGCAGCTCCTTTGCTCCTCGCCTTCACCAGCTGATAATGATACTTGATGAGAAGGATCTGCCATATCTGCCAGGCTCAAATGAGAATAGGTTTCCATCCAGGGAAAACTAAGTACACCTGAGTACCCTTGGGGAGTTGACCTTGTTCCTTATCCAGTGTAATAGAGGTTACCACCTGAAAATATTTGTTTATCACCAACATGAGGGTGACATTGTTTGCTAGTTGAGGAATCTTGCTGACATCCAGAGAGCAGTTCAGGCAGGAAAGGTTTCCTTTGTTGAAACAGTGATATTGGCAGATGGCAAGGTAATCAACTTGCCAAAATTGATATTTCTGCAGATGGCTGGGTGAGAGATGTAGAATGAAGGTGGGGCCATTGTTCTTCAAGTAACAGTTGAGGAGATAGCAATCAAAGGCCTCGCTCAGGTTGAACACTCCTCCTCTGAGTCCATGAGAGTGCAACTTCAAGTGTTGTAGCAGGGCAGCTTGTTGGGGAGACAAGGTGCTATCCCAACCCAGACCAGTAGTCAACCTCCAAGCATTGAGGAAGGTGACATATGAACAAAAAGATATTTGTGTGAATTGCACTGGAGTCTGAATTTGTTACTCAGATAAATAGTCTTGTTGGAAAAGCAAGGCAGAAGCCAGAGCTGGCAGGATAAGCAAGTCAGGATTGAACAGATGGTGTGTCTGTATGTCCCTGATGCATAGGGAGATCAGTTGCAGGTCTAACATAATTTCCTTCACTCAAACACACCCAAGAGAGTACTTGCCCTGGCTATTTGCTTGAGCTGGGTATTCCTCCTTTATCTCTCTGTCAAATGCCTGTTCTTTCTCTGATCCCTTCCTGAATCCATACAGCTGGAACCAATGTTGCACATTCAATGCTGCTTGATGCCTTAAGTGATGCATTTGCAGTTTGACTGAGCTTAAAAACTCAGGGTCCACCTCAACTAGCTGAGGTTCCTTGTCCATCTTTTCCACATAGATGGCTGGTGGCCAAGGGTAAGGTACATTGCCAGCATTGAGTGATTGGATGACTGGCCCATTCTTTGACCCAGGGAAAATAAGGAGACTCTTAAGAACCTTCCCATTCTTGTCTAACAGGAGGGTCTCATTGAAGGAAGAGGTTTTGACAGACATGAGTGGTAGAGCTTGAGAGAGCTTTTCAGTGCAATACAAAGAAGACTTGCATGAAGTTGTTAGTAATATTTCCAGCTCAAGTTCCCTTTTAAAAGTACCTAGTAGCTTCAAGTCATATTCTTTGTGACTCTTTACAATTTGTTGATGGTGCAAGCAGTACTTCATTTTACAGGGATGTGAGAGTACTAGTGTAAGATCAATGACAGCAGATTGATTTTGAAATTTCCTAATTGAGCTAAGGATCTTCAATCACCTCCCTTTGAGAATTCACAGGTCATTTGCTTGCTTGTATACCTACAAGATTTCTGGGACCTTTCTCAAATCCATTGTAGTTGCCCACAAATTGAATTGTGGCCCATGGTCAGCCCATCTTACTAGGAATTCATTTTTCCCCTTTTTGAAATGGTGTCTGACAACAGTTTCAACTTCAAATTCATCCAAAGATTCCTGGGTTCTTATTTCAGGTAGGATTATGCATTTGCCAAACTCAGAGGGACTACTGTGGTAAGGCTTAAGGTGTTCTATATTGAACATGGTGATGAGCCTCACAGCTCTGTGCACTCATAAACTTGTGGATCTGTAAAGATCTAAGGATACTCCACCCCTTTGAACTTCATATCAAGGCACAGCCATGATCCACAGGCACCTTGATCATCAATCCTATTTAAAACACACATCAGAAATAGCTATGGCTGTGCCAGATCAATTGGAATGGCTGCACAACCATTACAAAAGTTAAATGACAAAGTTAGCAAACTTATTCATTGCTACAGTCAGCAGCAATCAAGATATTACCAAGGCTGTTTGCTTGGCAAAGAAAGGAGGCTTAAAACACCCAGAATTATTCAGAAGGTTCATGCAGCATCTGCTTTGCTCAGTAATACAGTTACTTGCACATGCTATTCACAGCAATGCACAGTTAGAAGTTCACAGCTGCTGACTGATTGCTGACTGTCTTCAACACAGCAGTAGTGAGGAATGGCTAATAATACTTCATTGGATGATTAATAGTTTGCTTGTGTTGCGAATCAACCAGGCAAGGACCAATATAGCTTACATACAAGTATTTCTTCAGTAGTATAAGTAGAAAGTCAAAATAGATACATAGAACGAGAACAACAGAGACTAGAGAGGAGACACTGGGATACAAGCTTCAAAGAGAGTACTCAAACTGGTTCCTTGCCTTCTACACCTCCTACATCCAATATACCTTCTCAAAGTTGTAATTCTCTGCTGCCCATTGGAGAAATAACACTTAGTGAACCAATATTCACTAAAAGTCACTCATAACTTTGCGAAGCCTTCCTCTGCTCCAAACCCCTCACTAGGAAACCTTTACTGGTTACCCTTGCATGGCATTCTCATCAATTTAAGTTCAAGAACATACTTGTGCACTTCAAAGAGCAATCCACAGCTAGGATTGAAGTATTTAGCCACTAACACCTAGTACTACTGTTTCTTAGTCTAGGAAAAAACACCACTTAACTCTCATTGATTTAGACACTTTGGGACCTTAGCTACCTTTCCTATACCAGGAGAAGTTCACAAAGCTTGTCCAGTTAAGTTCAATTCAAGATTGGTACTGACTTGCCTGATATTAGAATCTTCTTGAGCTTTATAAGTTTGAGAACTTGATCTTGCTTGCACATACATCATCTTGGACAAAGCCTTACTTGCATCTAGAGCAAGAGCTTCATAGATTTGTATAGTCTCCCCATTGAATCCCTAACCAGGATTTTGACACATACCAGGTGCACACAGCATATAGCCTGCCCCACTCAGTATACACACAAGTTTGCAATTTCCCTCCCTTCTTGAAGTGCTTCATGCATAGACCTTGCTTTACAAAGTCATAATTTGAAAGCATAACACCCAGTAGCCTTGAATAAGCTATGATCTTAGGACCTATAGTCACTGCACAGAGGTGCCTGACTAGACTTGCTAAGAACCTGCCTTCAGATTCTGTGAAAGATTATACTTGCCATTCAGGTGTTGTGTTTTCTGCCTGCAGGAGTCTCTAGGTTCATCAATGGGGTTCCCTGGATATTGGTCACTCATCCTTAGTCTGTAGGTTTTAGGATTTATTTTCTTCAGTACTTTGAAAGGACCAATCCATCACTGGACTAACTTTGCTCCTTTTCCCTTGCTTTCCTTCCAAGCCAGGGTGTGCAGGTTGGCTAGGACTAAGGATCCAGGATAGAGATCTGGAAAAGGCTTTCTTCACTTATTATAATGTTCAGATTGTGACTCCTGTGCCCTTGCTATAAATAACCTGGCTGCTTCATGGTAAATGTTTATATTGTTGATAAATTCCATGGCTTTGGCTGTTAATTTCCTTGCTGATGGTCCTGACAATGAGATCTTCATGATTTGCTCCAAAGGGGAAGTAGGTTGAAACCCCCAATAGCAACCTGAATGGGGAAGCACTAGTGGATGGGTTTACATGGAAATTATATGCAAATTTAAGGAGATTTATCCATACCAACCATTGTTTACAGTCTTCTGACACATATGCTCTCAGCATGGTCTCTAGGAATTGATTGACTATCTCTGTTTGGCTGTCATGTTGGGGATGGTGTGATGAAGACAAAACCATTCTGGTTTTCAGCAACTTGGAGATTCCCTTCCAAAAGTCTGATGTCCAGTGAGGATCTCTGTCTGCTATGATGCTGGATGGAAGGCTGTATTTGAATACTATATGCCTACAGAATAGCTGTCCAAACTCTTCTGCATTCAATCCCATAGTCAGGGGTATGAAATGTGCATGTTTAGTCAGCCTATCAACTGTGACAAATATAACATTGTAGCCTTCAGACCATGGTAAATCCATAATGAAGTCCATAGATATTGATTCATATGGCTGCATAGGGATAGGATTTGGAATCAAGAATCTGAACTGGGAGAAATTAGGGTACTTAGTCTTCTGACATACATCATGTGTCTTGCAGAATTGTTTGATGTCTACTCTCATCCTCTTCCAATAGAACTTCAAAGCTAGTTTTATCCAGAGTTGGTCTGCACTCATATGAGCCATTTCCAAAGGAGTTCATGAGCTTCTGAAATTATTTCTTGTTGTAGTGACTTTGGAATGCATAGCTGAGGAAGATGGTCTGTGTTCAGGAAGAACAGTAGTCCATTTTCATCCTTGAGGAATCTTTTTCCTAGTGACCTTGAGTCAGATGTTTTGGAAGCTTCTTCATTAGGTCTTCTGAATTGGGCATCATTCTCATATCCCTTTCTAAACACTTGTTTAAAGGAATCATCCATTGAAATATGCAGGGCAGGAAGGGATGGATTAAGCGAGTCCCAGAGTAGCTCTGATGTCTGATCAATTGGAATTGTGGCATGATCTCCTGGTTCTGAATTGTGGCTGTGACCTGCTTCCTCTTTCTTTTCTTCTTCTGTTGTTATCCCCCCCCATGTCAGAGCTGCTAATCTGTTTTCTAGTTCTCTGTCTTACTGCCATTGCTTTGACTATTGCATTTAAAGCTTCAATTCTCTAAGCTGGAATAGCCTTGATAGTGTTTTCCTGTGCCTCAATGAGATCATTGTTTGGGCATAGGCTTCTTCCTTCTGGCTCTTCTGGGGAGACATGGCTTGGAGGATCACATGTCAGTCTTGATAAAGGATTGACATTTGAACGTTTCCTGCCTGGGCAGTGGATTATTTCTAAGCTTGGAGTGAAAGCTGAAAAAAGTGTACCCCATGCTAATGTTCCCTGACCTTGAGCTTCTACACAGCTGTAGTATGCCTTAACAACACCTAAGGCTCCACCTTCTAAATTCTCATGTTTAGGATCATAGGCTAAAATAGTCTTGATAAAAGCTTTCATATGGTGGTTAAAAAATGTTGCCGCTGTAGTGGGATTTTGAGCAACCAAAATGCTTTGGTCCCAATAACAAGGAATCTGTTCAGGTAGCATGTTATCAACATTAATTTCTGAATCACCCAGAAACTTTACAATTGGATTATATATGTCTGCTGGATTGATAGTAATGAAGAAGCTAGCCAACCCTTGATCGACACATAAAACTTTGACCTCATTTCTTTTTGCTACATGAGCCATGGAAGACCCTGGTATGGCTGATGAGACTGCATTTACTTCTTTCATCAAAGCAAGGATGCATTTTTCCTCAGGAGTATTTGCAGTGAGGACATTGCCATCGGCAACTTGCTGGGCAACTGTGGTGACTGCTTCTATGGAAACTGATCTGAACCGATCCACAACTTCAGCAAAGTTTCTCCTCTTGACTTTTAAACTGGTGTGTAGTAGCAACTTCCACTGCTGGATCATATTAAACACTGTAAACATAAAAGTATAATGTCTCTGAAATTGAGTATCATTAAGGCTAAGAAGATGCTTGACATGGGCCTGAAATGATATGGATGTCTCTCTAGCGTGGTCTTCCATACCTCCAATGCCATAAGGAAACAATGTGGGATAAATCAAGGGAAACAATTCTGGATTATTGAACTTGTTGACAGGTGTCGGATCATGTGTGATTTTGACATATCTGCCTCCTCATGACTTAACATGACTTAGCACAGCTGCACATAATTTATTGGAAGACACTGATGAGCCTTGTGGCTCTGTGTGCTCAGAATTTGCAGGAGCATACAACAATTTATTGATCTTCTCTCTAGAACAGAATCCTAGGGAATCAATGATTGCATGTTCAATGCTGGTCCGAATGTCCAAATCTATGCAATGCACACAAAGGTAGCAATCTATGACACATAGCTCCATTCACATGTGAGCAATCAGCATTGGCTGAGCAGATTAGATACCAATGACATATGCGTATGATGCAGCAAGTGTTCCGTCCCAACATGTGACCACACCCATATGGTCAGATGGTATATTGGCACATATGCAGTATACAGCTAAGGTACTTGTAATGCAAGGCACTACAAGAATGCATGCACAAATACTGCATATAGCAAACAAGTTCACAACCTTGTGGAAATAGGACTGTGACCCTAATAATGTTTAGCAAGGTGCAGCTACTGCTAGGACTTGTTAACTAGAAACCAGTATAATACAAAAGGAAACAGTAATACAAGTACATAGCATAGTACTTGTGTTACAAACAAGTTTGTGAGGATCTGTAAGTGAAGTACTGTGGCTGACTGTAGTAGATTACACATTAGAATAGAAAATTAGTATAAAAATGCTGTGTATTCAAGCTAGAAGAATAAAATATGCTTGGGAATACTGCTACCCTATACCATTGACCCACAAAATCCTACATATCTTCACTAAGAAGATACACACCTAACGGTTCACCGATACACTAGTGTAACAAACAAGTTTGCAATGAACTTGATTACATTTGTGCATAGTATCGAGTTGTACTTGTTACCTACTAGCTTTGTTCTATAAACCAATAAGGGAGATGTTCCCCTTAGTTGGCATTCTCAGACCTCTATACACTACCAGTACACTTCAAAGGGTAATCCATAGTAGGATTATTGTGCTTTAGTTACTAACACTTACAGATACCATTCCTAGTAAAAGGAACAACACCACTAAGTGCTTTGCCTTATAGAATACCATTGTTACAAGTGTAACACAATACAAACAAGTTTGTGACCTTGTTCCAATTGTCTTACTACTTATTGGAGCCACCACCTACACTTTCCTAATAACAAAACGAGCTAGCAAACTTCTTTTACTATAGAAGTTGCCAGTCAAAACCCTAGCCTTTACAGTAACAACTTCTCTTTATACCCTTAGGAAGGATTGTCATTGCACAGAAGTGCCCAACTAGACTTGCTAGAACCTGCCTTCAGATTCTGTAAATGGATTTCACAAACTATTCAATGGTTTAGTTGTGTTTTCTGCCCACAGGAGTCTTTAGGTTCATCAACACACTAACATCTACATTGCTAATAACTATGTGCTCAAATGGAACATCGCCATCATCAGGAGGTGCACTGACTTTGGGTATACCACAATGTGTGGTCTCTAATGGAGCATCATATCTGGATGTTAACTTTTCTGATTGTTCAGATACAGGTATGTGTTGAACAGAGAAAGGTAACATAGGATTGGTGTCAAGGTAAGATAATACATCCTCATTGATGACTACATCTTTGTATAAAGGGTTATGTGCTTTCAACCATTGTAACACTGATCTAACACAATGACCATTGACTGCTAAAGGCTTTGCCTTTGTTCTAAGCCATTCCATTGTAGGAACTTGTGCTCCAACAAATAATACACACAATGGAGATGTGATTTCTTCTACAGAAGGAGGAAGCATAGATGCAATTTTGGAAGGCTGCTGAGGATAGATTATTATGTTTCCTTTAATTCCTCATTGTGTAGTTGGTAAGGTAATGGACCAGTTTTCTTCTTTTATTTGTAAAATCATGCATTTTGCATGACACAGCAATATCATACTTTCCTCAACAATGGTTAAATCCTTCAGTTCATCTGGAACAGGTCTCAAAAATGTATTGTTCACCAATGACAACCATGGAATTCTTGTCTTTTTTATATCTTTGGCACAAGCTTTACAACATAAAAGTGTCAGATTATCTGAGGGCAAGCTTTCAACTCCACACGTGTCTATCATTAAACCTGCTAAGGGACCTGATTGGAAGGGCAATAGCATGTCAGCATTAGGCCAAAGCATGATGTCATCAGCCTCTTCTGGCGATAACCAAACAGGTGTCCAATCATAGTCAGACATGCACATTTTCCAGCAATTTTTGGCCCATGTCCTTGTGGAACAAAACATGCACATGAACAATAACAGAGCAGGGTTTCCAGTATCCTCAACAAAATCAGACAATAATTTGTCCTTTAGTGTCTGTGGTACAATAGTGGGCCATGTATCATGAACATACTGGAGTCTCTCCTCAAAATGACTCAATTGTTGCACATTACTTTCAGCACAACACACATTTTGATCAGCGGTAAATCACTGAAAGTCTTTGGCTCAATGAAGACAATCCAGCCCTCATGTAATCATTTTCCTTAATGATTTAACACCAGGGGGTTTACTTCGATTTTCATCTGTATGGAAATTGTGTTGTTGTATGATGTGTAAGCACATCTTCTTTGGAAGCTTGAAACTCCTGCTTTCAGGCTTAAAATGAGAAAGTCTCAGGTACACTGGGCGACATCATCACCTTTAGGTATTGATGGATGATTGTCATCCATTTGATTATAGCCTTGGACAGAGTTTCCAGATGTGTGTTGGAAGTGTTGTTGTGCAGTACAATTAGAACCATGTTCTCTGTGTTGATCAGAATGTAAATGATCCTCAATTAGTATATGCAAATTATTGATGGTGATTGTAGTGTTAAAATTTAAATGATGTGAGTGAGTGATCTGAACTAATACCTCATGAGGAACATGAGGCAAACATTTACATTCAATGTTTATATGACAGTATTCATCATAAAATTCCTGTAAAGCACTTAAAAGCTATGAACATTGAGGGTGTGCTCTCACATTTTTATTAGCACCAAGTGCAGACAATACAATTTTAAGTTTTGGTACTGTTAAATGTGCACCACATTTGGAATATGACAGCACATAATCTAAAAGTTTCTTAGAAAGTGCAACAACAGAGTCAGATCCAGATGCAATGTTTAAACATGTTGAAACATCATGTCGAGGTTGAACATGATGTGTATGTTCAAGAGAATGACTTTTGAAGCAACGGCCAAGCAAAATGTGACTTAATATGACTGTTTTATACTATAACAGTTGCAGAAGACATTAGCATAATTCCATGTAACAAAGCAAGGTATGATAAAGAACTTTTGTCATCCATGAACACTAAACATGTTGACCCTGTTGTGGCTCATCCAAATAGCATTCCTTGAATTACAGAAAGGGCAAAATTTCTATTCCCAGATGTCATTGCCAGGTCATCACCAAAATTGCTCATGTCTGTGATCACAGGCCTTTCATTCCAAATGCCATCCAAGATGGAATTTGGCACCTCTTCACTTAGACAAAGTGAACAGGAACAATGACCATGGTTATCTTGTGGTTCTGTCATGAACATTTGCATCAAACATTGTTCAAAGAATTCAACAAATAAAGACACCAGATATTACAGTGGACATCTGCATAAAAGCACTGCCAGATTTAGAAATTACAGACAGCAACAATGCCTGTAAGTCATTACCAGTTGTGAGGAGACCACTACATCCAGCAACTTCTTGAAACATAGTCATTGCATCTCAACCGAGGAATACATTGAAGTCATCCTGATTGCAAGAATGGAAGTGAAGTGATACAACAAGTGAATTTCTGTGGCACAGAAATTGAAGGAGCAAAGGCCTGTGCCTTTGAGGACATTTATCTCGGGCATCCAACCAAGATTTAGCCACAAAATAACTATCAGAGTCAATACAAGTATAACAAGCAGCACTGCCTTCTAAGGTTATCAAAGTGAGAGACATTGTGTGAAGCAGCTATGTGAACAAGCTAGAAGACCAATTGAAAAAGTAAGAAAGGGAGATTTCAAACCACAATTGTCAAGGCTTTTATATGGATTAAGACATGATGTAAAGATGACATCATGTCAAGAAAATGTTGATCATTATAATTGATGGAGTGCAGTAATAAAAAGCATCAGAAATGAAGTCATTATTACAAGGGAGTGATATACATATGATACAATGATTGATATGTGTCTCGTTAGATTCTTCAAACATCTGAGCACTGTTCTCCGAAGACAAGTATCTGAAGGATTCCAGAGCCACCATGGTCAGGCAATATAAACTATTGGCAATGCAATAATTTCCTCTAAGGAACAAATGTTTTACATAAGGCACAATCATTGAATGTGTGCTCATTTAGATTCTCCAAACATCTGAGTGGTGTTTGATGTAAAGGAATAGCCAAAGATTGCACACACATCCCTCCAAACAAATGCTTGCACAATACATTCCAAATTTCCTCTGAGGTCAGGCTAGTCAGAAGTCCATGTGCCTGCACTAGGCTTGCCAATTCCCATCTTGTCAACTTATCAAACTGTTCATCGAACACTATATTGATGTAGGTCAGGTCACCTTTATAAAGCAAGTACTTAACATCAACAGCATGTTGTTTCAATGCATCGATACAGCCTCAGTGTTTCTGTTTGCAAGCCTCCCAAGCAAGAAAATGCCAAAAATAAAGTAACTGATTGGCAGAAATATGATGCAATACACCAGATTGGGAAAGACATGTTACAAGAAACACAAGCAGTTGTGCATGTACACAATGACATCCTTATATGATGGCTTTGCACATGGGTCCTTTTGTGAAAGCGCACATGCCAGTCAAAAAGTGCTTAATCACCAAGTCAAAGTAAATGTGATGGTTGCCACAATGCATTCATTGTAAGATACTGTGTCCTGCAAGCACTCCCAGCAGACATGTGAAATCCAGGACAAATAAGAAAGAGAGGGATTTGGCATCACACATCAAATCATAAAATTGCTGCAACACCTGTAAGGATGCAAAACCTATCATCATCAGATATGGCAGATGGGTGAATGCAGACATTACGCACTGACCATTATGGTCATCAGACTGTGCCCAACACAGAAACCAGTCCATTCCCAACTGAACAGCCAACTGCACTTCAGCAGACAAACACAAGTTGATAGGAAGTTCACATTGACCATCACGAGATACAATACTGATGGAATGAACTCTGGAGACATATGTGAAAGGGCAGTGAAGAGGAGTCTGTATGCACAGAGCTAGAAATGCACCAGTGTCGAAGACACTGATCACACCCACACCCAACACTACACACACAAACACACTCAAGTTCGTGGGGGATTCTGATGCGATAGAAGTAGTGAACCAATATAACTGAATTCTCAATATATCTAAGATACACGTGTAGCAATAGTGCTCATATGATATCTAGACTTCTCTAAGTCCAAAGGCTTCTCTCTAAACACGAGGTGCGACTTCTGTCACCAGGCCTTGAGGCAAAGGTTGTATAACAATACACAACTCTCTAGAAGTCACATGCAACTCTAATAGTCACAGCACACAACAAATAACACACTAAACACAACTTGAAGCACTGCACTCTAAGCAGAATCCGAATCCTACTAAACAATCCACAAGAACTGCAGGACTTTCACCTATGCGCTTGAGTTTCATAACTGATCATAGACCCACAGGGTTGAAACCTATGTGATCCAGAGAACACAATAAACACAGAAAAACCCCATCTGACAAGCCAAAGGGTTTGAACCTTTGCCAACTTGTGGAAATAACACAAAGCAAGCACTAATCAGACCAAAGGGTTTGAACCTCTGCCACCTGTAGTGCCTCGCATCACACAAAACCCTCAAACAATAGAGAAAGTGCCTACACTGACACTAAGCTCTCAATCTCTACACAGAGCGCAGTCAAACAATCAATGAAACTTAAGTACGGAGTGCCTTGCTAGCCTTCATGGCCTCGCTCGTGACTCAGATCTCTCTTGTTTATATCAAAGATGGTCTATATTCTCTCGCTCGAAGTCACAGACAGCTCCAAGTGCTAGAGCGCATAGCTAGAAGACCTCACACTGTCACAATTGGGGTTCAACACCTCTAACTCGTCACTAATGGACAGAGCACAAGGTTCAAACAACTCCAAAGGCTAGAGCGCATATCCAAAAAGCTTGTCACTATTATACCAGGGGTCGGAAAACTTGTATACTACATCTACACTACAGTATTTATACATTTCTACACCTTACAAACTGGTACAACATCATATAGTACTGTTAGAACCTTGGAACATTATTGCTCGCAATGTGCGCACATTGTTATAGCATGCTAGGACTTGGTGCTTGGCCCAAGGCCTATCTCAAGACCACACTTTGTTTTCCTCATGGTTTGGACTCCACCTGCACTGTGCTCCATGTGTTTTACACTGTGCTCTATGTGTTGGCATATCACTGGTCATTTTCCCAGAGGATACCCGGAGTGACAATCATTCATACCAGTTGTATCCTATTCTAAACTTGGGTTTCTAGGTTTCTCCGGTTGGTGGGGTTACCTGCTCTAAGCCTAGGCACTGCGCTCTATGGCCAAATAGGGTTCTCTTGGAGTTATTCATACTTAGGCATTATTCCATACACCCAGCGCAGCACACCGGTCAATCCATGCCCTGTGTGTCATAGATCAATGTAGTTCTTTAGAAACACATGTGTCTCTCATCAATTCCATAGAGCGCATATCCGATCTACTTCTAGTGCATTCAGTACCAAGTGCTGAGCTCTTATACTTAGTGTGACCTCACTGGTATCATTCTAAGTTAGAGCATGCTCTCTACCAATCGTCACTCAAGACTGTCATGCGCACAACTCTATAACGCGCACTGCATGCATATCACTGTGCTCTATAGCTATAACATTGTGCTCTATGTGTTTATCACTGCACTCTATGCATTTCTCACTGCACTCCATGTCTATTCTTCATTATCTCAGTAACCAGCCATTATACAATGTATGCATTGATACATATCACAAAATTACATGCATAGACACTTTGTGAGCATGTCAGCAGGAACTGATGTTCTGTGAAAAATCAAAGGACGCAGCAAATGACTGGCCATCAACAGTACAGATGGAAAGAAGCATGTCACCAACCAGGGAGAAAGCACCACAATAGTAAAAGAGCTGAGTGAGCAAACAGCACAACATAAGAAAATATATCAAGTAGGAACATGTCACACCTGACAGGAAAGAAAATCATTGGAGTACAAGGTAGTTTATGACTATACCCTACATAAGAAATGACCACTTCTGCACAAAACGATACCATATACCATAGAAAACCCAGTACTGTAAGACATAAGAAAGCCATTATGTCAACTATGCAGTCATGTAATGTATGACAGTAAATACAGCAAGTAATGTTGACGAAAAATGTGAGAGGCAATGGTAGGAAAATCCTCACAATTGGTGACAACAATGTGACATACAATGACAAATTTCCAACTCAAGACATAACATATGTGGATATGGATGAGGGGGATAATCAGGAGACTAGGCAGAAATATGAGATGTCACAAAAGAAAGCAGCAATGGAAAACATGATGGAATGGAAATGTGAGATGTCACAGAAAACCAAACTGGGGAGTGATGTGTACCACCTTTTGAATGGATGAAGACTTAAACCCATGCCTCACAATATAAAAAATAGGAGGGACATGATTGAATTAGATGAAAGCAAATCTATCGCCAAAGTTGCTGTCATTAGTGAGCTTTAAGAACCTACTACCAAGGTAGCAGGAATTTTTAGGAATTTTTTGAAGCTTGGAAAATGAGTGGAAGATGAGTTTGGGGCCAGGGTCTAAGATGACTGGGGGGGTCTAAGTGACCAGTGGATGACTGTATGCCTCAATAGTCATTAATGTTGGGCAGTGATCTGTTTCTTCTTCTTGCAAGGATTATCAATACATTACTATTGTTCTCAACAAAGACTCTAAATGAATATAGATCCTCATCAGTGGTATCAATGCTATAGTACAATGTCAGATTGATTGTTCTCTGCATGTTGTTCTTAACCAAGACATATTTATAGAAACAGTAATTCATTATTGAAACTGCAAGAAATCTGTAGAACATTCTAGATACCTATGGATCTGCAGGACATCAGATGCATGTAATGTGCAGGCATCATGTGAAACAAGCAGCAGCCCTTGCATCAAATGTATCCCATTTTTATCATTATATAGATGTCTTGGGGAACTCCAAGGCTGGAATTCCAATGGTGCCAGGCTATGGATATGGGGTTGCTAACATTGACCTGAGGTGGACAGCACAGTCTGAGTCTATGTGTAGTGACTCAAATGGACAGAAGTCTTGGGACTGACAAAAAATGTAAGTTTAGAGCATGCAAATGGAACACAAAGGTATACCTGACACAGGAAGGTGCCAGTTACAGCAGATGCCACCACATATGGGCATTGTACCCAGTGCACAAGAAGGCACATTTGCAGGTGTGACAGATTGTGGAAATTTTTTCTAAGCATTGGAGATCCCATCATCAGATGCTGCTCACCAAGCTAAATCTGCACACCAGCAGTCCAACTGTGGTTTCATCCAGATTGAAGCATGAGGCTGTTTGAAGGAAGTATGCATTGATATGCCATCTATGCGATCACACCTAGATTTTGCAATTTTGTAACATTACTATTGCGAATCTATCCACTAGTAAGGGCTATCTGAGGACTATAGCAGAGGCTTCATGCTGATAGTCAGTTAGTACACCACTAGTAAAAACCAGGACTTAGAGACAGGATCTTGATGGGCCAACTCTACCAGCTGGCTACACTAGTATCCTGTTGGTCAAGTGCGCTAAACAAATAAAGCCACTAGTTTGCCTAGAAAGTGGAAAACACACCAAACAAAGAGGCAGAGGGTACACATATCAAAGTGTTTGAGTAACTAGTGACTGATCTGGGCATAAACACCTAAGTCAGGATGGATCTAGTCATGCAAAGATCTCAAACAGTGATACACTGTCTATGTGTTCACACCTAGATTTTGCAATTTTGTAATATTACTATTGCAAATCTACCCACTAGCAGGGGCTACCTGAGGACTATAGCAGAGGCTTCGTGCTGATAGTCAGTTAGTATGCCACTAGTAAAAACCAGGACTTAGAGATGGGACCTTGATGGGCCAACTTTACCAGCCAGCTACACTAGTATCCTGTTGGTCAAGTGTGCTAAAACAAATCAAGCCACTGGTAAACCAAGGAAGTGGAAAGCGCACCAAACAAAGAGGCAGAGGGTACATGTATCGAAGCATTTGAACAGCTAGTGACTGATCTGGGCATAAACACCTGAGTCAGGATAGACCTAGTCATACGAAGCTCTCAAACAGGACTTAGAAAGATACAGCAGCAACAGATTGACCTAGCCAGAGATTCAACTAGTGTGATATAGATCTCATGTGATCAGCACTAGTATAGCCAGGTAGCAGTTCTGATCATGATCAACTACTGTTGCAGGCATGATTGTCAGGCTAGTAGTTCAGCCTTGACAACCATAGGGCAATGACTGCCTTGGGGTGTGGAATAGGGCTTCCATTGGAGTCCCTAGAACCCCTAGTAAGTGGCTAATGGCACCTAGGCCAACTATTGTGTGATTTCTTGCCATTTCTTGTGACTAGCCAAGAAAGCCTTACCAATAGTATTCCCTATCTAGTCTAATTAGCTCTGGATTGTGCCTGGTGGTTGTAGTATATAAGTAGACAGACAAGTACCTGCATGGCAGGCAAGCCTACCCTGTGATTGTGACATACTAGTCAGTATTCTAGTGCCCCAATTAAAGGATTTTGTGCTTTAACCTCAAAAAAGTGACCACTAGTTGTTGAGTCACCCTAGCATTGAAGTGAATTGAAGTTCTTTTGAGCCTACTGTTGTGTCAAGCATAGACCAAGAGTGTTTTGAAGTAGTTCAAGCATGTTCTCAGAAGTCATAGTAGTTATTCTTAGGCCAAGAGTGTGACTAGTCAGGTGTTCATCACTTGTAGGGAGCAGTTACAGGGCCAAGAGAGCCACTAGTTCAAAGCAGTCATAGTCCCAGCGAGCATAGCAGCTCAAATCAAATCACTTTACCACACCATGTAATAAACCTCCCCCCCCCACTAGTATGAGTATTACATTTGTAAAGCTCACTAGTACCAATGTCATGCCCTGCTGTGGTACATATGTGTAATTTTGTGAAATACAGTGTTAAGCCCAAGTACCAGTATGCATGGAGCATGGGTGAGCATTCCCCTCTGCAAGTGGCATAAGGGACAGTAAGGTCACCCTTGCATGTGACACACTGATGTACCTAGCAATGGAGCTTGCAGAACTCCACCTGTGTACAGCATCCTGGGGGCCATCACAGCATGGAGGATGACAATCAGGACTGACTAGCAGTAGGGATGTCCATGGAAGGGTGGGATGCGCTGGTACCTGGACTGTGGGTTAATTAATGAAGATTTCCAAACACTGGTGATCTATGATGCATGCAACTAGAAGTAAGTGGTGATGCTATCAGGAGCACTAACAATATGGGGACTGCTGCATGGCAAGTTGACAACAGCTGTCAGCCAAAGGATTAGTGCATGGACAGCAAGCCCAAAAGACTTCTGAGGCTTCAAGTCCAGATGTAGAAGACTGTCATCCAGTTCAGGTCCAGAATCTGAGGCAGATCATTTACTAATAATCAAGGAGGAATCACTGAGGGCATATGAGTCCGTAGGCTGCCCTATGACCTGGACATGTGCCATTTGACTTTGAGGCACCCAAAAACAGATATAGTGGAGTGTGCCAAGCAAGCTCTATCATTTCAGCCTAGGACTTATCGGCCAAGCCCTGATGGATGTTTACCTGTATCGATCTCAGTAATCAAGCATGTATATCAATATAAATACCATAGCTATGTAGATAGAGAAGTAAGCTACAAACCCCCCACATATAGTAATAAGAACTTTCAGTTAGACTCTGAACTTGTTGCATGTGTAAGAGTTGGTGACTTCGAAGCTCAGTCTAAATAAGACAAGTTAGCAAGCTTCACAAGAGAACAGAACCAGAGACCAATTCCTGAGAAGATACCCCCTTATTGGGTTCCTCACAAAAAGGGAAAAGCCAGCAGGCACATCAAAGGTGCCAAGGCATCAACATTTGCAGGTGGTTCCTCAATCAAGAAAGTACAGAAAGAAGAACTCTGTTCCGTTCTGGTGCAGGCAAGGTAGGGTAAAGGTAGCAAAGGCACTGTAAGGTAGTGAAGCAAGGGAATCAGCCAGCTTGAGCTGTTCTAGGGACTGCATGAAGTTGTGTAGTAGGTGTGTGCAGTTGGACCTCATGGCACTGTTGTCTAGAGTGAGCGCACTGTGTGTGAGGACTTGCAGGGGAGCATATTGAACAAGGTTCCAAGGGTGACTGCTTGTGTAGTGCTGAGGGCATTGAGCGAGCTTGTATAGACAAAGTGTAACAGGGGGACAACAAAAGTATCATTTGCCTTGAGAGTAGTTGTGTAAAGTGTGCTCTCTTGTAAAAAGCTCCAAGACAGGGGTAAGAAGAGATCAGCAGTGGACATTGCACCATAGAGCAAGCTCTAGGCAGTCAAGGGTGATATTGTCAGGGTACAAGTTGGATTAAAATACTTGCTCCCCTCCACACTATATAGAGAGACTCAGGGTGTGTTAGTGTGTTAGTAGGTAGTTGGTGTTAGTGATGCTACACCACTGCTGGTTACATGGCTGCCCCAAGTCAGCCTCATCACTGAATAAAAGTCTTTTTACCCAACCTTACCAGGTTATCAAAGTTTGCAGAGTGCTTCTATCATACTCAAAATGCCTGAATTCAATACATTGGTGATTTAGTGTAGAGTTTCAAGAGGTTTAGTGTTGGTTGTAGTTCATTGCAGCTCACTAGCCCTTTTGTCACTCACCATTACTGAGCACATCAGTGTATTCCACATCATTGATTGCATCATAGTCATCCAAGGTGTGGGTAGGCAGATGGATTGGATGCAACCCAGGTGCAACTGTGAATAGGTTTTATCAGCGAGCAAATAAAATAGAACAAAAATGGCCAACCTTTATAGAAGCCTAATCAGGCAAAGTATTTAATTTCATTCATGAGAAATGAGTCTGAACAGAGAGTGAGGTTAGTTGAACAATGAAGAATATGAATGCTAACTAAAATGCACCCTCTGTTGGGGAATTTCAGGTTCATATATGCTTCTATGCAGTAGAGGCCTACTATGACCTTGTAGGAAACCACGTCTCAGCTGAATGACTGCAATAGATGAGAATACCACTAAATCATGAGAAATCCAAAGGCTTACTTTCAGTAGATGGAAGCAAAGAACCTATTGTTAAGATAATGGATCCAGAGGAAACAGACAGCTTTTATACAGGTTGCCAGAGTGTTGCATGGTTCAGATGTAATGTATTTGAAAGGCCAGATAATGGGTAAAGCAGTGAGAGTAGACGTAGAACAATAATAACCTGATAGATGTTGGAACACTTATCATGGAACAAGGCAATGGTGAAGTCATGTTCAGCAGATTGATATCTAGCTGAGTCAGCAACATAATCCCTTTTAGTAAGCATCTAAAGTAATCTAGGCCGGACTGGTCAGTCCCAACATCGGTGGTCAGAATCAGTGCATGTCATGTGAGAAGCCAAAAAAGTATATTTATTTGCAACAGGTATCTAGCACAGATGTGGGTGAACTCTAGGTAGCCAAGGTTTTTGATATATGAGAAAAAAAACTAAGCCTGGTGGCTTTGTCCTTGCAATACCCTACTACACTGTGGCAGTTCCGGGATGTCTTGAACATGGGCAGTGTGGGTAGTCTTGGGCTTCACTCGTTGAGCTAGATTCTTGCAGATCAGGAAGAATAGCTGGTCCAAAGGCCACTTGTTCCCAAAATTGTCTAGTGGCTTTATAGCTAGAGCCTAATTATATGGTTAAGGTTATATTTTGGGATATAAGACAAATGGCTTACTGCAGTCCTCATTGCAGCTTTAGTTTGCTCCATTTGTGATCCATAGCAGACTGGCTGGACCATAAAATCGACAGTGTTGGTAACAGAATGCTACATATGTATTAGATGAAGAAATAGTGCAACATAGACAAGACATGAACCTTCCAATCTTCATAAACTTCTGGAGTCCACATAGTCATGAGCTTCAGCAGAGCTGTATGACTGGAGTTGACAGGCCTGGAACACTTGAATTGCCTGACTATTGGACACAACACATGGCATGGAGTAGGGATTTCAATGTAAAGGTTGTCCCACTCAGCCACATCTGCCACCGCCACATCATCTGCCTCAATCAGCATAGGAAGTGGAGAACTGGAGGTCACCAAAAGATTCAGCTGCAATGGAGGAACAGACAGGAGGCATTGGGGTCCAGTGGCCACTGGAGTAGGAGCTCTGGAAGGAGGGCAAGCTTGGATGTGGCCATTCCCAGTGACCTCTGTTACTGGAGTTGGTGAGTGGCAATGGATGGATGGGAATGCAGGCAGATGAAACAGTGTGGTCAAGCAAGTTGATGACTGCAATGGAGCAGGAGAACACAGTCTGGCAGGCTGAACAGGTTTGGGACAGAAGGCGGGTGGCTGCCCCTCAATATTTTGCTGGGAGAGAAGGGGCATGTGGGCTGAAGGGAGAATGTCCATAGCAGCCAGGAGAATGGCAACTGGTGGTGGAGGAGCTTCTGGGGCCCTGAACAATTTGATGGTTGTGGACAACACCATTGAAGAGACACAATGGGCTGGAAAACTTCTGACCTCCCACTGAAGCCTGAAGTACGAGCTAGGAAATTTGATGTAATTATTGCATACAAAACTCTGTATCCAAACTGTGGCAGTAGCAGAAATTAACGAAGAGAGGATCATACAATAAGACAATAATGGTGGGAGATGAGGTGAACATGAAAGGCAAATCTTCTAATCCTGGTGCTGAAAATAAAATTACAATAGCCAAAAGGCATGCAGTGCATCTGAGGGCATGAGAAGAGGAGTATTATAAGGGTCGAGTTGTATCCCCCTTTGTAGCCTTCAACCACTCTTTACTATGACCAGCCCTAAGCCCCACTATGCTCTTGAGAAGACTCTTCATGGCCATTGAGGCATGGTCCTCTGTCTGTCAGCCACAACTAGCAGTGCGATGCTGGCAAGCGGCGGTGAGATACGACCTTCTCCAGCACTGACATCTATATAATAATACAGTTTGCACACAGCCACACATTTGCTTATGTAAAATTAGTGGACTTTGAAATCTCCACCTCTCTTCTGTATGCACTGCCATGACCAGCTATTGTCTGACCAGTCCTGCCAGCACTGCCACAATTGGGACCTGCCTTTTCTGGCACCTGGCTCTTTGACCCAAAGGTGGAGGAAAAATATTGGTAGGCAACACTATTGCAGCAGCTGTTTGTGCTTAATAAAAATGCATTAACATGTACTTCCATAGTATTAGCTATCATTTTGAAGAGTGATAACATCTGCAATGACACAATATGCAGCATTGAGCATTTGTAAAGGGACATTAGGAGCCTTAGTGCTGCATGCCATAACCATATTGTACAGGAATACAGTGTGCATGAGTGTCTGTAGCCATGCCAAGTTGTTCATAGCTGCTTACTAAGTACCAACAAATATGGCATGTATATTACCATCACAGCTGTAATCATACAGTTCAAATCCATCAATCTTCTTCAAGGGCTATATGGTTTATGGAGACAGTGTGAAGCCCTAAGGGACATATCTGTCAGAGCTTCTTTGTCAAAATGCTACTATTATTTGGGATGATATTCTAATACAGAATTGCTCTGATATTGGAACAGTTGAACATGTTAGAATAGAAACAGCTCAGTCAGTCATGTAGTCATTGTGAATGGCTGAGAAGTGGTAAGAGGCAAAATAGGTAGGTATAGACAGATACATAATGGAGAAATAATCTAAATACAGTAAGTAAGTTCAGTTAAATATATGAAATGTCAGTATGGCAGGATATGTAAGATAGGCTGAATATCTGACAGAACACACTCTATGTAATATTCAAAATAAGTCTTTGCACCATTGCTGTATGGTACCATATCTATACTACTGTCAGAGGGTCCCATTGATTCTGGATCATGGTGGTCTTATACAGCTACTTTAAAATGAACAAATATACATACTTCAGTTGGCACAAGAGAGGTATAAAAAACCAAGGTATGTGGGTAACTACAGTGATGCTATATAATGATAGATTGGAGGTATGGTAGGATGTGTATGGTAAGAAAGAATGAGCATTGATGAATAAAGAAATGGTATCATATATGGATAATATCTCCAATATATTGCATTTCATGTCATCAATTTGATACAAAGAGAATATAATCAGTAAACACAGTCAGGCATAATATGCACAAAACTACTATATTGAGTCAGTGGTACCTAACTGTACAAGGAGAATATAATTAGTAAACTAAAGAGAGATGTAAGTAATGAGTAGAGCAATAAACAGAAGGTATATGTACCTCAGTCAGGCACACTGGGTGAAATGACTGAGCAACAGTGGTATCTACCACTAACTTATATATGGTTCAAACAGAGGAGTGTGTTACTGTGTAGATATATGGCACAAACCATGAATCTCCTTCAACACAATTCCAGTCAGGCTGACATTTTCAATTTGGACAATCAATGAGTTTCAAGGCCAGTCAGTCACCTATGTGGATTTGGAATACTATGTCCTTCTGAAACCTGCTTTTTCACATGGATGACTCTATGTAGCACTTAGCCACTGCAATTTTAGACATGATTAAATTTGAGTTTTCTTTCCAGATGCAAAAAGGTACAAATACTTTAAATATTGTATATTCTGAAGATTTATCAGGAGTAATAAGCCGGGTTTGGGGCAGGCCCCAACAAGCTGAAGTCCCGTGTTGCAGTCAGGTTGCTGGGTCCTGAGGTACAAGGGCCCAGCAATTGTGATGAAGACATGGGATGGAAGCTTGTAGATCTGATTGATGCAAGGTACTGATAGTGTGAAACTTTGGTGACTCGATAAGATGACCAAGATTTGCACTCCAGAGAGGCAGGACTCCGAGGTGCTGCAACAGCACTGGCATGGATTTGGGGCAAAGACAACCATGGTGAAGCCTTGATGTTTGGGATGCAGGCTGGATATGTGGTTTGTTGGAAGCAAGAGGAGGGAGAAGTAAGTCAGTAGTGCCAACATTTTATGCAACACTAATTTGATGACTACAGTTTGTAGAAGTGGATTGTGCATGCCTCACTAACACTAGTGAAATCACATCAATCGGCTTTGACCTGGCTTCCAATCACACCGCAATAGCCAGCCATGCTGGTGTAGTCCAACTATGTGGGCTGGATAACAGTAAAAGGTTGAGCCCGATCTTCACAGTGTCCATGCAAAATCACCTCCCTAAAACAATCACCTTTTCCACCACCCCCAAGGCTGGAGGAGGTCAACTGATGATAATGTTTGGCATGCATGATGGGCTCATGTGAGTGGTGTTGTCACAAAAGAAGTGCTGGGCTCTGATCAGCTTTTGCAGTTGCATGTTGAAGAGCACTGATGGAAAGGTAGAAATGACTCAGAATGTCGGCATAAAGATGTAAGCATTGTAAGCCTCACCCGATTCTGCAGCACTGAGTTTCATTTAGCAGGCATGCAGCAGTCGACTTGCATAAGGGGGTATTTTGTCTGGACTTGCTGGATGAGGGGGTGGCCTTATACAAGGTTGGTGATGGGATGCACATTAGGGCCTTCCCAGTGCAGGTTAAGAAGTCTGCATGACCTTGGCAGGTGACTTTTGCTGAAGAATGCCACATTGTCATAAGCAGGAGTGACCATGGTATTGTCTACACCTTTCATAAGAGTAGTGAGGAGGCAGAAACATTGGTGATGGTGATGAGCCTCTAGGCTCTGTACACTCAGAATTCGTGAATTTTGCCATTTCTAAGTGACAATGACTTAGCACCGGTGATAACGATAACACCGGTGTGCATGCACTATTATAGGACCTTTTCGACACTTCAACAGCTGGCTATAACGAAGAATATCCATCCCAACTTGTTTCATGACCTAACTCATATGCCATCATGAATAGGCACAGTATTGATCGATCAAACCCCAGTGATAAGCAAACTATGCATCACTGATGCATCAGGACCACATCACCAGCACATCACAGTGTAACAGACCGGTGTTGCGACTGCAAACATACCAGCCATGTAATTTTGCAATTTATTCTGAATATAACTTGTAATACAGTATAGGGGAGCGAGCATGCTTAAAGAATAAGCAAGCATACATAACAAGTACAAAAGGGCATCATAATTGTATGCACCAGTGACACCTGACACAACAGACATAAACCAGAGCTTAGTTACAGCAGGTACTTGACAGGCATGCTTGACAGAAAGTTCACAAAACACTGTTCGGCCGTGGGTAGTCGTGGAAACTGAGTGAGCTCACTTCCTTAAGCAGAGAATAAGGAAGATCGTAATTGAAAAGATTGGTGCACTCACTAAATTAAAAGTGATGTACTGTACCTGAGAAGGCCAGACCAAACCTCACACGAGAGATAAGATAAAATGATATGGCTAGCACATGGCCTGAATAGGAGCTTCAGCTGAGTACTGGTAAACTGAGTAATTGGTTGACAAGGATATCCATTGCTGTGCAGAATTAGTGAGCTCACTGTGTGCTTGACACTAATCTAGAAGATTATACACGTAGCACAAAGGGCTAGATGTGTATTGACATGTGGTTGAAAGGTGATACACCCTCAGACTTGTAAATCAGTGTGTGCCTATTGGGCCTTAGTGAGCTCACTATGGAAATGATGCTATAGGAGGAAATACCGAGCCGGACGCAAAGTAAGGCTGTGGCAACGGTGGGCTATGTACATAGGAGGCTAGTTTACCTAGGTATGGCTGTGGTATTTGTAATTAACAACGGTTGTAGTATAAGTAGTCAGTAGTCTGGGTTAGTATACAAGTTTTGAACCCCCAAGTTACGGTGGGCACGTAGAAAGCGAGCGCTGTGATAAAGGATTAGTTTGTAGCTTCAAGCGTCATATAGAAATAGCAAGCTCACTCCAAGGAATAGAGATAACTTCAGAATCTGATGTGTGTGCTTAAGTCCCGAGTGAATAAGAATCAGTGTTCCGGTTCTGTTCCATCTGAGTACTGTTTGGAGTCTGTGAGAGTATGAATTGAAGTGAAGTTTCTGAAATCTGTTCTGTCTGTCTGTTCTGTTCTGTCTGTCTGTTTCTGAAATCTGTTTCTGTTCTGTTCTCTGAGTTGTTTCCATTCCGAATCCGGGACCCATAGAAGGATTAGAGGTTGTTCTCGTCGTTGCAGTCAGTTCTGTTAACCCTACATGCCTGCATGTAGTGAGCTCACTAAGTTTGTACTTGGGGAGTGGTTAAAAGAGCGAGCTCAGTGTTGTTGTGACCTGCAGTGTGTCCGATTGTGTTGTAGGACGAGTGTCCTAGTGTAGTTTTGAATATTATACTTCACCTGGAAGGTTGTGCCTTGAAGTGTACCTTCTTGTAAAAGTTCCTAGCCTTAGGATCAGTCTGAAATGAGTAAAACACTGCATAGCATCAAGATAATAAGGTGCTTTACTAGTTCTAAAGTACTAGTAGTTGCAAGGTGATATAATCTTGTCCCCCCACGTACTTACAAGGGTGATTGTATAGATTGAGTAGTTGTGTGAGTGTGTGTGAGGTTTAGTGTGTGTAGCACACTGTTCCGAGCGCTATTCCACAGGTGCCCACAGCCAGCCTCTTCACCGGTGTTGATCCTTTCATTATATGAGGTCATACCCACTGACAATTGTCCTACTGCAATAATCATCAAGTTCTTGTCATCCAAATGACCGGCATTGATAATATTGCCATGCCCAGCTCACTAGAAGGTGTTATTCCTTTCATTCACCTCAGTAATCCCACCATACCCTCACAGTCCGCCGTTAAAACAGCACCCCAATGACCCTGCTGTGACAACCCATGATATAGCAAATTTATCTGTCTTCAGTAACACTAAGGATTAGCTGTTACAAGAGACTATGGAGATGCATATGGATGCTTGAATCATTACCAAGCCACAGCCTTACAGCTTTACTAAGTCTCTCTATTAATAAATATCCCTGGTAGTATAAAATCCATAGAAAATCATAGAAGTAAAAGAAGAGATCTATCTACCCACTACTTTGCTATTAGCACTCATTATACCACTCACAACTGGCTATATTCTCATCATTACACTCTTGCTACACTCATTAGCACCGGTTTAATGACCATACTTCTCACATAGCGCAGTACACAAACAATAACATTTGTTTGCACCCCATATGCTCGCTATAGGCAAGGGACTGGTTTGAACACCGTCTTTAGCTTTGCACCCCCTTTGTTCTCTTTGAGAAACACGCTCTACACCATGATCAACCAGCATTAGCATTATCTTCAGTCACTCGTCACACCTCTGATTGCACCCCATCATTATTGGTTTAATACTCGCATCTAGCATGTAACACCATATGCTCATGTCGTACATCACCTCTTTTTGTTTTATAGGATTAGATCATCTTCATACCATAGGAGTTTTATTTGGTTTTACTTTCAACATCGTTTATTGCAGCCCACTTGGGTAGTCTCTGGCAGACTTATAGGAATCAACATCATCACATAGGATCATATTGGAATTAGCACTGGTTTAGACCGTCATAGGATAGGATAGGTTTGGATAGGTTTGGATAGGTTTGGATAGGTTTGCATGCATAGGATTGACATTGACATAGGATAGGATCATCTCCAAGTAGACTCAGCTTTCAACATTGACTTCAGTATATTTCATCTCATATAGGACCAGCACTCGTCATTGCCATGCCCCACTGGACATAAACTCACTTTCACGCTCTTGCCACCATTAACTGGCATTATTAGGATCGCCCCCTTCAGTATTTCAACACTACACTGGTTATAAACCATCTACCACACACATAGCTTCATTATCACTGTTATTTACATAGGACCTTCATCTAGAGACCTTGTCTAGTCGTTTCTCCTGCTTTTACACCAGACCTGTGGTATTCACATCATACCCTCTTCCATTCTATCTTGTTAATGAGATTATCACTGGCCTACAGCCAAAACCTTTTAGTACTTGATCATTTGAGTGCTACTTGCTTGACTGAAAAGTCGCAGTATAAACTTGTGTCTAGAGGAAGTGATTAGGTTGCATGGAGGTGCCCCAAACAACTTGCACAACACAGTACCTTTATAACCAGTTGTCACCGTCATTAACCATTACTCTTCGAGTTTTTGGTGTGTCGTTGCCATGGAAGTTTAGGTTCATCAACAGGGAACGTAGAGTGTGTTCAGACGGTTATGGTTGGTAAATCACCAGATGGGGTAGACTCGACTGATATAATTCCTAGGCAACCAAACTTGATGGCACTCCTGTTGTGATTGCCACACAATCACAGGAGTGAGATGACTTTGAAAACATATACATCTGGAAGAAGAAAAAGGTTTCAGCAACTATTCTGAAGGTAGTTAAAGAACCACTCACTTGAACCACTAATGTATGGGCACTGTTTGTGATAGCTGTGGGCTTGCTGCTCCTGTATCAAAATTTAGTGGTATGTTTCATCTCTTCGTTCTCAACATCAGTCTGATGGTTCTACTGTATAGCCTATCATCTTTGCATTGATTGGGGCCTTCAGATTGTGGTGGTAGTGGTAGAATGTTACAATTTCCCATGGATATTCACTTTATTTCACTATTACTTACTAATTATACAAGCCTGAGCCATACCTGAACCCACACAATCATACCAAATCCCAACTGGATGGCTCAGGCCTGGTAACTATGGCTCGCACATACTGCACGACTACCATATTGTCTTAATACTCTGGACCTATTATTAGCACTACAGTTTTTGTATATAAGTAGTTAGCCCTTGCTGTATAACCCCAGCTTTGAGCTAAATTTGATCTATACTGAACTTCTCTCAGAAGACTCACACTCTGACCACTAAGACACTAGTCCAATATCATCACCAGCATCTGAACTCCACGAGACTCTCAGGTGGTTGTCCAAATGCGAGGCAGCACAAGTTTACTCTTGTTTGGATCACATGAGGTTTGGGTCTAACAATTAGCTCAAAGCTTCCCTTCTTTCTTCACACACAATGCAAGAAAGACCCATGCACTACACCAGAGACCTCAATACCACTGAATTCCACATTGCCCTCGTAGCGATCCTGGGCACCATCACCCTCACCATCACCACCGTCGGACTATGCATCCTCATCCCATGGATCCAGGAATCCACCACCCACAACCATGACAAGCTGATGTACAAGCTCGAAGACATTGAACAGGGCAGAGCCCTACCCCATGCAGAGGAAGTTGGCATGGGCAACAGTCATGGAAGGACTGACAGCCCTCACCCCCAGCACGTCCCAGATGTCCTTAGGATCAGTACTGTGCCCCACACCCCCAGCACCATCTCTATGGACATCACCTTGGAATACACTGCATCAGTCACCCAGGTCATCCACATCTATGACACTGAGAGCAGCTCTGAATTCCCTGCCCACACCTCCTCCAAAGAACCCCAACATCCACTCCTGCCTATCTCCCCAGAAACCATGCCACCCTCGATCTACCCAGATTGGTTAGACATGCAGAAAACAATAATTGTGCTAGGACCCCACCACTGAGTTATAACATGCAAAGAATGGCCCTACTTGAACCCCGAGGAACAGGAGAAAGTGAAGCAGAGTGGTGGCACTGTACCCATCAGCTTCATCCCATCCTATGCACTTCATTCAGAATCCCAGCCAGAAGGGTATATCCCGATGAACTCCGGATCAGCTGATGAAACTCCATCCTCGGCATTGCAGAAAGGAAAGGGGAAAGCCACACATGATGGACTGAACCCCGACCTCGACCTCCCCTGGCTCAGCCAGTTCACAGGAATTACCGGACCCGGAGGATGAGACACCCCTCCTGGAACTAATGATGCTCTTGATGAGTGATCAGATGAGGGATGAATATGACTGGAGGGTCGTGATAAGATATTGCCAGGTGCATAAAGAGTTATCATGGCTAGCAACAGAGAAGGGGAAAAGGTATTTAGCAGCAGACGAAAGAGGAGATCAGGAAGAAATGGGAAGGTTGCGAACGTATGCCACCCATGAGCAAGCAATGTACATGTTCAACAAAGATTTTCCTTTACAAGTGTACAAACCACTGCCCAACTATGACAAATGGCACCTTCCCCTACCCAAACCATTACCCGACACCCTGCTGACTCCAAAAGAAAGTCGAACCCGGCAGCAGGGCAGACCCCTAACATACAGCAAGTCCCAATTATTCGCCAGAGCTGGAGGCGGCCCAGCAGAAATGGGAGGACCCAGCCATGGGCTAGATAAGACAGAGCAAGCAAGAAGGCTCACCAGGTACAACAAAGTAACGAAGAGTCAGGAAGACCTAGAGCAACAACGAGCAGAGCTGGATCAGAAACAAAGGGACTTAGATGCTCTACAGGCCCAATACCAGTGACCCCTGGATCTGAGACAACTGCCACCTCTGCAGCAACCCCCCAACCCAGGAAACCCAGGAGACCCAGACTCACCAGGCACCAGGGGCAACTTGTGGTCACTACCCAGGCCATTGCCAAGGAGGATGCCACCTCCCCCAATTCCAGACCAACCCACAGGAATCACCAATAACGATGCTGCCTTCTTTAACATCAAACCAATACTCATGAAGGTTCTGGAAGACTTCTACAGGAAGCATGATGTCATCCAACACTTCTGATACCAATGCATAGCCTACTTCGAGGCCCATCAAGCCTATTTGACTGAGGCACAACAAGTTAACTTCACCGCCTCACACCTTCAGGGATGAGCACTTGTATGGTGGGTCCATCATGTCAAAACATACTACAGTGGACGATACGGGAGGTACCAATACCCTGATTGGGCTGGATTCGTCTGCCTAATCTGCAAACAGTTCTCCAACCCAGCAGTAGAAGAAGTCCACAAACAATGAATGTACGTGCTCCAGATGAAAGAAGGAGGTGGCTACCAATACTTCCAACAGCTAGAGGAGGAAGCACAGCTAGCTGGAAGGTGGGAGCAGCAGGATGACCGGAGCCACATAGTCGCCACCATCAGGGGCGGAATACCTACCGACTACACACAGATGGCCGCCAGAGATCAACCCCTGCCACACACATATCCCCAATGGAAAAAGCGAATCATTGAACTTGAGCTCACCAAGGTCAAAGTCTTCGACTGCACCCACAAAGGCTACCACCCCCAGGACTCCTGCAACCAGAACAACCAGCCATGCAAGCAATGATATGACAATCAGCCCCTGCCATGAAACAAGAACAACAACAACCTACAGTGCAATCAGAACCAGAATGGCCTGCCAAGAACCCCAGCAGAACCAGGCCCAACAAGCACCAATACAGGCATGGGCCCCATCTATAGTGGCCAAGGCGAACCCATGGACATAGACCGACTCTGACAGGAACATTGATGCTGCAACTGCCATCAGAAGGGACACTTTACATGAGACTGCAAGGAACTGAGAAAGCCCCACAACAGAGGGGGAAGATTTACATGCAACAATTGCTGTGACCAATGAGTAGTGGAACAGGAGGAAGAATCTGACGAGGAGAAGACACCCTTGACATTGGGAGTAGAGGAGGTAAAAGACGGGGCTGATGAGTAAGCAATTCTACTTGGTCAGCTGGACTTTCTAAAGGTGCACAATTACATACTGCTGGTTGGACTCATAGTACTTTTGTAGGTAAACATATTACACATTCGAATATACTCACATCTATGTCCTCCAGCATTGCACCCAAAGAACCACACAACTGGTACAGTATTTTAACTGACAACTCTAACAAATATCAGGAACAGGAGAAACCCTGGGCCCCACCAAAGTTGTCCTCAAATCACCCTTGGATGACACCCGACAAGCAGAGGCATGCAGCCTCCCCAAAAAGAAGAATCCCTGACTGCAACCAGCTGCAGCAGAGGGAGCATGGAGTAGCAAAAGCCCCAGGCAGCAAGACTGTGCAAGGTGCACCTCCCACAAAGAAACAGACACCAGAGATTTCCAGACAATCATTGCCTGGGATCCAGAGATCTATGGATCAAAGGGTGCTCCCAGGACTGGCAGAGTCTGTGAACTGAGGTGGAGAGTTGAGGCAATGGCTGACAGGAGACACACACCCAAAGATCCCAAACCCCAAGATCGAAAAGGGTGGCCAGGCCAATGCCAAGGCAAACATAACTCAAAGGAAGTTCTCAATCAACAGGGCACAAGTGCCTCGTCTGCCATGCAAGATGGGTGGTAGGCATGCCCAAGAACCAGTAAGCCCACCACTGCTCACTCCCCACTCATGCAAAGTTTCCCTAGAAGAAGTACCTGATGACAAAGACGACATGTCTTACTGACTGGCTGCTGCAGCCAAAAATGCAGATGCATGTGGGCCATCCCTGACATGAAAAAGTCCTCCCTTGGAGGCAAGATCCCCAACCCGCAGAGCCAAGAGCACAGCTACCAATGGCAGCAATGCCTTGATGGAAACGTCCATGGACCCTAGCAGTTCTAGAAAGGCAAAGAAGAGAGCTGAAGAAGAGTACAACAAGGATGAAGACCCAGTGTGGCAAGAATATCTCAGGGAACATTGCTACCACAAGAAGGGGGACCCCAATGCGACAGACATGCAAGCATACAAGAGGTGGTGGATGCAGGTGAAGGAGGATCACAATTGGACAGAGCTGAAGACAATCGAGAAGGAAGAATCCGGATACATGATTCCATTCAAAATGGAATGGACATGGCACACCATCAGACAAGCAACAAGCAGCTATGAAGCCCGCACCATCTTGGCACACTGGACCCACAAAATGAGGCAAGTGGAAATAGATAGAGAAATGATGCTACACATCATAAACCCACCCTGCACACAGGCACTCAAACAGCTGGAGAAACTCCAGAAACCAGTCCGATACATCCAACAGTCCGCCCAGGCTAACGCCAAGGGCCTAACCACTGAAGTCTGACTTGAAACTCTCACAAACTGTCAGACCCTCAAAACTACTGCCCTAGTCGACAGCAGATGCACCAGAAGCTCCATTGACCACAAATACGTAGAAGAGCATGATCTACCAACCTGAGCAACCAGCGCCCCAATCCCAGTCTACAATGCTGATGGCACATGCAACAAAGCCAGAGAAGTCACCCATTTCATAGAACTCTGAATGACCATAGGAGGGCACTCTGAACAAGTCAACTTGGCAGTCACTGACTTAGGCACCAGAAGAGTGTTCCTAGGCCATGACTGGCTAATACACTGTTGCAACTGCAAAAGTACCAGCCATGTAATTTTGCGATCTATTATGAATATACCTTGCAATGAAGTATAGGAGCAAGCATACATAAAGAATAAGCGAGCATACATAACAAGTACAAAAGGGCATCATAATTGTATGCATAAGTGACACCTGATGTGACAGACATAAACCAGAGCTTAGTTATAGCAGGTACTTGACAGGCCTGCTTGATAGAAATTTCACAAAGCACTGTTTGGCCGTGAGTAGTCACGCTTACTGAGTGAGCTCACTTCTATAAGCAGAAAATAAAGAAGATCATGATTGAAAGGATTGGCATGCTCACTAAATTAAAAGTGATGTACTGTACCTGAGAAGGCCAGACCAAACCTCATGTGAGAGATAAGATAAAATGATATGGCTAGCACATGGCCTGAATAGGAGCTTCAGCTGAGTACTGGTAAACTGAGTAATTGGTTGACAAGGATATCCATTGCTGTGCAGAATTAGTGAGCTCACTGTGTGCTTGACACTAATCTAGAAGATTATACATGTAGCATGAAGGGCTAGATGTGGAGTGACATGTGGCTGAAAGGTGATACACCCTCAGACTTGTAAATCAGTGTGCACCTATTGGGCCTTAGTAAGCTCACTATGGAAATGATGCTATAGGAGGAAATACTGAGCTGGACGCAAAGTAAGGCTGTGGCAGTGGCAGGCTATGTACGTAGGAGTCTAGTTTACCTGGGTATGGCTGCAGTATTTGTAATTAACAATGGTTGTAGTATAAGTAGTCAGTAGTCTGGGTTAGTATACAAGTTTCAAACTCCTGAGTTACAGTGTGCACATAGAAAGCAAGCACTGTGATAAAGGATTAGTTTGTAGCTTCGAGTGTCATATAGAAATAGCAAGCTCACTCCAAGGAATAGAGATAACTTCAGAATCTGACTTGTGTGCTTAAGTTCTGAGTGAATAAGAATCAGTGTTCCGGTTCTGTTCCATCTGAGTACTGTCTGGAGTCTGTTAGAGTATGAATTGAAGTGAAGTTTCTGAAATCTGTTCTGTCTGTCTGCTCTGTTCTGTCAGTCTGTTTCTGGAATCTGTTTCTGTTCTGTCTCTGAGTTGTTTCCGTTCCAAATCTGAGATCCACAGAAGGATTAGAGGTTTTTCTTGTCATTGCAGTCAGTTCTGTTAACCCTATGCACCTGCATGCAGTGAGCTCAGTGTTGTTGTGACCTGCAGTGTGTCCGATTGTGTTGTAGGACGAGTGTCCTAGTGTAGTTTTGAATATTATACTTCACCTGGAAGGTTGTGCCTTGAAGTGTACCTTCTTGTAAAAGTTCCTAGCCTTAGGATCAGTCTGAAATGAGTAAAACACTGCATAGCATCAAGATAATAAGGTGCTTTACTAGTTCTAAAGTACTAGTAGTTGCAAGGTGATATAATCTTGTCCCCCCACGTACTTACAAGGGTGATTGTATAGATTGAGTAGTTGTGTGAGTGTGTGTGAGGTTTAGTGTGTGTAGCACACTGTTCCGAGCGCTATTCCACAGGTGCCCACAGCCAGCCTCTTCAATACCATAACCCCATCATCAATTGGAAAACTCAGAAGATCATATTTGGAAGATGTCAATGTCAAAAACAACCATTCACCCTACCAGATGCCAACCCAGAAGACAAGTGGGATGAGGAGCTAGAAGAGGGAGACACCATACTAGCAGTAAATATGACAGAGAAAATGGAGGTCAGGGTGATTCACCATGCAAACAACCTGGCAGCCAAGGTGAATGAAGGGAAAGTGAAGAAGAGCTTCAAAAAGATGGTTCCTCCCAATTATTGGGAGTTCCAAGACCTCTTCTCAAAGGACAACTTTGATGAATTACCTGACTGAAAGCCTTGGGATCATGCCATCAAATTGATACCTAATGCCAGCAATACCCTCAACTGCAAAGTCTATCCCTTGAACTGACATGAACAGGAAGAACTTGACAAGTTCTTAGACGAGAACCTCACTACTGGAAGAATACGACCCTCGAAATCCCCCTTCACTTCCCCATTCTTTTTCATCAAAAAGAAAGATGGCACTCTCCAACTGGTCCAGGACTACCAAAAGCTCAAAAAAATGACCATCAAAAACCACTACCCACTACCACTCATTTTGGAACTCATGGATAAATTATGAGGCGCCAAATATTTTACCAAGCTAGATGTATGCTGGTGATATAACAATGTATGCATCAAAGAAGGTGATGAATACAAAGCAGCCTTCTGAACTGACCGGGGACTATTTGAACCCACTGTGATGTTCTTTGGACTCACAAACTCCCCTGCAACCTTCCAATGGATGATGAACAACATCTTCCACAACCTGATCACCAAAGGAAAAGTAACTATATACCTCGACGATATCCTTATTTTCTCCAAAAATCTCCAAGAACATCGACAGATAGTTCAACGAGTACTTCAACACCTCTGTAACAAGCATGCCATGGACTCCACAGGCTTCAGCCCTCAACCAACCCCACCAGCTCCAACTCACTTATCAGAATTCAATGGATTCCGTTTCCTGGCTTCTATTCCATATTTCATATCTCTATTTCACATACTAATTTCACATATTCATTTATCACACCTAGAATCCATCAATGGTACTGAGTAGGTGTTATATTGGAGTCCATGGAATACTCGACTCCTCTAGATACAGAATATTCCAGACTTATATTATTCTAGCCTCTGTTCATTGGACTCTGCTCTAGTATATAAACTGTACAACTAGTAGTACATACCTCAGTTCGAATATCAACTTGGTTTAGCCCAATACTCTCACACTCACTCTACTTGGCCTTCAAGCCTAATCTCAATCTCTTCTACAAGTCCACGGATTCTGACTCCATGTGACTTCATCTTAATCCTTTACTTGTCTGATTCTGCAGACTCTGTCCATATTCATCTTAGGGCTTCAACCCAGGGGTGACATTGCTAATAGCTTCGCCAAGCCCATGTGCATTCCACAGACTCCACAGCATGCATTCTGCTTCACTTCTTCCTATTGGCACAATCCTAACAGCCTCCAAGAACACAAGTTGTTCCTCAAGGCAGAAAAGTGCAAATTTGAAGTCTTAGAAATGGAGTACTTAGGTGTCATCATCAGTGAAGGATCAATCAGAATGGATCCAGTCAAGGTCAAGGGAATCACGGAGTGGCCCACACTGACCAAGAAGAAAGAGCTACAAAGCTTTCTAGGCTTCACAGATTTCTACCAAAATTTCATAAAAAACTACTCCAAAATTGTATGACCAATGACTTAACTCACTGGAAATGTTGCCTGGAACTGGGGCACTGCCCAAAACCAAGTGTTCCAACAACTGAAAAAGCAGATGGCAGAAGACATAATCCTGGCCTTGCCCAAGGAAGACAGGAAATTCAGAGTAGAAGTGGACTCCAGTGAAGGAGCCATCAGTGCAGTACTAAGCCAGCAACAAGATGGCAGATGGAGACCCATGGCCTTCCTCTCAAAATCGTTGATGACAATGGAGAGGAACTACAAAATCTACATCAAGGAACTTTTAGCCATAATGCTCACCCTTGCCGAATGGAGACATTATCTAATGGGAGCTGCCATTGACTTTGAGGTCTGGACTGACCATCAAAACCTTCAATATTTCCGAAAACCTCAAAAGCTTAACCATTGACAAGCCAGCTGGGTAACTGAACTCATGGAATACCACTTCTCCTTACACCATAAACCCGGCACCATGAACAAAAAGGCCGATTTACTATCCTGATGAGACAACCATGATCAGGGAAAAAGGGATAACAACAAGATTGTAGTCCTAAAACCAGAGCATTTCTGTGCAATGATAATGCCCACAAACTCAGCCATCCACTCAAAAATCAAGTGCGTCACTGAAAACCCTGATAAGTGGGACCAAGGAATCTCCAATTCTTTAAACCACGAAAGAGGAATCACCAAAGAGAACGGACTTCTAACCCTTCATGGGTGAATCTATGTTCCCCGGGATGAGAAACTCAGAGGGGAAGTAATTTCCATGTTCCATGACCACCTCACCACTGGACACCCAGGAATCAACAAAACAGACGAACTGGTCCAAAGAGAGTACTGGTGGCCCAAAATCAAACAAATGATAACGAGATATGTGAAGGGATGTGAAACATGCCAACAAGTGAAAACCAATACCCAGGCACAAAAAGCACCCCTTCACCCCAATGCCATACCATCGGAGCCATGGACTCACATCTCTGTAGACCTAATCACTGGACTAAAAGAATCTGGAGGTTATGATGCCATCCTGGTCATCATCGACAGATTCTCAAAGGAAATCATCCCAGTAGCCTGTAATGGAGACCTGACATCTGCAGGAACCGCTAAAATATTCCAAGACAAGGTCTTGGCCATCCACAGTATGCCCAGAACTGTAATCTCAGACTGAGGACCCCAATTTGTCTCAAAAGTCATGACAGACTTGTACCAAATCCTCCAAATCACTCCCAATGCTTCCACCACCTTCCATCCTCAAACCAACAGCCAAACCAAAAGAGTCAACCAAGAAATCAAGAAATACCTAAGGATATTCACTAGGTATCAGCAGAATGACTGGCATGAATGCATTCACCCACAACAACTGAAAACACTCTGCCACACTCTGCCACAGGCCAGAGTCCATTCTTCACCGTATATGGACTAAATCCCTGAGTAGTCCTGGAAACTGAACAACGCAACCCCTTCACCAATCCCACTGCTGGCAACTTCATGTTGCAGATGCAGAAAGTACACAAGCAATGCCAACATTCACTCAAAGAAGCCACCACCAAAATGAAAACTCAGTATGACAAATGGAAGGGAAAAGCAATTGACTACAAAAAGAATGACTTGGTATGGCTTGACACCACCAATCTTCATCTCCCATGACCCAAGAAAAAGCTCAACGACAAGTGAGTGGGACCATTCCGAATCCTCAAAAAAGCAGGAGCCTCTGCCTATAAACTCAAGCTTCCCCCTCACTGGAGAATTCATCCATGTTTCAACGAGAAACTCCACACCCTATACACACCACCTGCATTCACAAATCAAGAATTACCACTGCCACCACTGCTGGAACTCATTGAAGATGAGGAGCAGTATGAGGTTGAAGAAGTCCTGGACACTCAAACCTGAAGGGTGAGAGGGAAGAAGGGACAACCTTCTTGACTAGTAACCAACTACCTAGTAAAATGGACAGGATGGACAAGGGAACACAACAACTGGGTCATGGAAGAAGACATGGAAAACGCACAAGAAGCAATAGAGGAATATCAGCAAAGCCAAACTAAACACGGGAGAACAATGACAGCTGATGCAATCGTAAACCCTAAAGCGATAAAAGAAATCATAGGGCACAAATACAAGGATAATGGAAATGGAACCTGAGAATATTCTTACCTAGTTGAATGAAATGATGGGAAAAGGATTCAAGTCCAAAACCCAGACAGAGAAGCATGGGGAGAATACATCCAAGACTATTGGAGAAGATTAGAAGAAGAGCTAGAAGAAATGCTGGAGCCCTAATGGCAGTCAGGACGACTGCCTTAATGAGAGGGTAATGTTATGATTTCCCATGGATATTCACTTTATTTCACTATTACTTACTAATTATACAAGCCCGAGCCATACCTGAACCCACATGATCATACCAAACCCCAACTGGACAGCTCAGGCCTGGTAACTATGGCTCGTGCATACTGCACGACTACCATATTGTCTTAATACTCTGGACCTATTATTAGCACTACAGTTTTTGTATATAAGTAGTTAGCCCTTGCTGTATAACCCCAGCTTTGAGCTAAAGTTTATCTATACTGAACTTCTCTCAGAAGACTCCTGCTCCGACCACTAAGACATTAGTCCGATATCATCACCAGCATCCAAACTCCACAAGACTCTTGGGTGGTTGTCTGAATGCAAGGCAGCCCAAGTTTACTCTTGTTTGGATCACATGAGATTCAGGTCTAACATAGAGGCTGGCCTCATTATATGTGTAGTATTTGATATGACTAGAACTGCCATTAGAACAACAAAGTCCCAGATTGGCTCATGTTGTGAAGTCAGGGTAATTGTTAGAACAACAGTCCCATTTAAACTGCTATTAGAACAGCAAAGTCCTAGGTTGGCTCATGATTTGAAGCCAGGATTATCGTTAGAACAATAGTCAGTCCTATGGGTTCACAATCAAGATGGATTCCCACAGATGCAGTTGCATGGCCCATTGTTTGTTGCTGCTTGAGGCATATCAAATCATCTTATCTCAGGCTGTGCCACTGCAGCCCATCTTATCTTTCTAGCATCTAATCTTGTCTCATCCAAAATTGCTGTGGCCCTTATTGTAAAGTTTTGATCAGAGGCTTTGCCTCTTCCTTCTCTGCCATGATGACCTGATCTTGAAGTTCAAACTTCTTTTGGGGACACTCTCCTCTTCTGACTTTACTATTGTATTCTGCTACAATGACCTGATATTGAGGTTCAAACTTCTTTTGGGGATGTGCTCCTTTCTGACTTATTATTGTAATGGTCAATACTTGTTTTTGGAACAATAAGGTCTTTTGCAATTCTGATCTTCCAACATGAATCATCCACCAATGTTTGTCCAAATCAAGAACAATAGCCCAGAGCAGACTGACCGAAGTAGCAACACCACCATATACAATAGCACTCCATCCAGGACCATAATGTCACTGAAATCAGATCCCTTGACAACAATAGCAGCACTCTACCATGCCATGATCATCTGCCAACATGAATCATCATCACTATCTGTTTGGGAAGGTAATCGGAGTTGTGCACAATAATACACTGTTCTGAAAAGATAATGTGCTTGAGGATATTATGAACTCAGGAGCACCCTTGTCTGTGTCTGCATTCAGCATTATAAGTATGGATCCAAGCCACACTTGGTTTCTCATTGCCCAGTCATCCTTAGCATTCAAACACTGAATGTCTCCACATATTTAACCTTCATCCTTTTCTAAAAACTGTCAAATGGACAAAGGCCAAGACTGGTCAGACAATGATCCTGCAACAGGATGGTCACTAACATGATCAAGAGAGCCATTTGTTGAAGCTGGAATTGACAAACCCGTCAAGAGAAATGCTCTCTCAGGTGGAAAACTATTCCTACTTGATGAAGTAAGTCCAAAGATGAATTAGGATGTATCCAAGTTGACAACTAAATAAAGGCTTGAGAAGATGCTCAGGCTGCAAGGGGTAGGGAAGCTGGCACATGAAACAGGGCCAAGTTGCTAAAAGTACAATTAGGCCTGGTTGACCAGGCAATGAGAGAGCAATACAAAATTTGGAGCCATAAAATCAAGGAACTCAAGGAATGAGTATGTTATTGATGACCTCTGTCTCTTGAATTTACTAATTAGATGTCAGGTCACACAGGATGTGACTATGAGTGATCAGGATAATGAACTAGAGGTATTACAGGTACAAATACTGCATGCTTTTGAGCAGCACACTCCTGATGCTTTTGTCAGGAAGCACATCGTAGCCAGATAGAGCAGATAGTGCAGCAGCAGCACCATTTGGATGAAGAACAAGAAATGCATTGCCAGGCCTTACAGCAGACTCAGCAGGAGTTTGAGCAGAAACTGGCTGATGCCCTTCAAAATGAGTGTGCTGAAGCACAGAGGAAACCGCATGAGGGTCCGGAAAGGCAGCACACTGAAGCTGAGAAGGCATTTGAGAATAGCCAGTGGGAATGGGAGAAAAGGATGGTACACATCAGTCTAAATTTGAGTTTCATAGTTTCACACTTTTCACAAAACAAGCAATCTGCTGAAGTCCTCGCAATCCATCAGCATAGTCAAAGTGTAAGCATGATTTTATTGCATTGGGGTATTGATTTACTTATAATTATCAAGCATGCTGCTGCATCATCATTGTCCCTGGCAAGAAGGTACAAACCCTGGTGAGGCACCACACTTCCAACCATTGCCAAGTTCCTACAATCAAGTTTGTTAAGTCCTGTTCCATCACCTGATCTGTGGGATGGGCCTGTCAACCCTGCAGCTGCACCAGCCCCACCTACTGTGCAGGATTCTACTGCACCCATCAGTCCTGCAGCTGTCCTAACCCCACCCTCCTTAGTGGATATATCAACACCTGAAGTTAAAATGATGCTATGCCAGCTCCTGTCCACATTTGGATTAACCACTGTTCCTGAACAAGCTACCAACAGAGGCCTGGTACACCCAGTATGTTTGGTATGACCTGTCAAGATAGACAACTGATATGACATAGTGAAGACTATGGAAGGGAACATTGGTCCAGACCAACAAAACCACTGGCGAAAGAAGATACATATGGTATGGTACAAAGAGTTTGGGGTAGAGAAGCAGGAAGATTTTGGAGCCTATATGCCTGCAGACGAAGACCTTGTTTCAGCTTATGATAATGGTTGAGGTGGAGGCCCTGGGGAACAGCTCATCTTGCATTTTGGGGAAAAGTGGAGTACAAGTCATTGGAACACAGCCATCTTGAACCAGTTGGTAAAACAGATTGAGGACAAAAAAACCAGTGATGATCAGTGGACCCTGGCTGATGTACCCCAGGCCTATATACTGGAGCATCTGCATTGACAACTCAGAAAGTTGCAGAAGAACTATATCAGATGCCAATCTCATCTGGTTTTGATGGATGGAGTCCACACAGGAAGCAGAGGAGAGGGCAGCTATGCAATCAGTCACTGTACATGATAATGCATGCTTGAGAAAATCAAAAAAATGTGTACATGTTAAACTATGGTGTCTTGTTGCTAGGTTTGAAATTATCCACAGAAATATCTTTGTTGCCAAGGCATGTTCAAAAATGTCATTGCACTGAAGTCTGTAAAGGGAGAACCCAATCTTGAGACATGGCAGAAGCTGCAGGTGATCTTTGAGCACCTTGACAATCACTGCATGTCAGAGGAGGAGTATGAGGTCAATGACATTGATGGACACAAGATGCAATACTTTGTAGTCAAGCTTTGTGAATGGAGGCATGGGGATGTTACTGGGATGCTCCACACTGTTGATATAATGGGAAGAGCTGAGGCTTTATGGAATGAAAAAGGGTCTAAGCCAGTCCCAAGAATTCCCAACCCCAATAAATTCATGGCAAAGAAAGTGCCTATAGGGCTGCTTCAGGCATTCTATAATCTGTCCTGGATCCAGAAACAAGGACCCCATGTCATTGAGGAGCTACAAATCTCAAAAGAGGTTTTTCATATTGTCAAGGTAGCATTTGAGGTGTTGATAAGCCTAAACTTCCATGGCAATGGCAACACCAAACTCAACAAGTATTGGTAATAAACAAAACCTTCAGCAATTAAGGTGATGTGTGTGTGAGTATGTTTGGGGCACCTCCATGCACTCTAATCAATTCCTCTGGACACAGGTGTACACTGCAACATGAAAGTCTAGCAAGTAGTACCCTTTAGCAGTTGAGTACTGTGATGTAGGCTATATGCCAATATTGTCTCAAATAAATAAGAGACAATAGAAACTGGTATGACATGAATACCAAGTATCTGCAGAAATAAAGAGAATAATGCTAGATGAAGCCTCTAGGCAATGATCCTCTGGGGGAAATCTATAGATGAAGGGTGTTGAATATTCAAGAGTAAAAACCAAAGGCAGTTTTTGTAGTCGAGAATACAAGAGGGAAAACAAGGTCCTATGTCTGGGGTGGGTTACTGATTCTATACGAAATGCTGCTACTGAAAGTCAAAGTCAAAAACTGAGTCTACATGGAGACTATCCTATCCTATGTCAATGTCAAACCTATAAGTCCACACAGGGACTATCCTATCCTATTCTATGGCAAAACTAAAGGAGAACTGGTCAAAATGATCCTATGTTGATGATTCTGATCCTACAAGTCTGCTTGGAGACTTCCCAAATTGGTGGCAATGTAATGTCAAAAAGAAAACCAAATTAAACTCCTATGTAGTGAAAGTGAAGACAATGCAGCCTATAAAAGAAAATGAGACACAATGGGGTATGCTGATGAACCTAAACTTCCATGGCAACAGCACACCAAAAACTCAAAGAGTCATGGTTAATGACAGTGTAGACTGGAGATAAAGGTACTGTGTTGTGCAAGTTGTTTGGGGCACCTCCATGCAACCTAATCACTTCCTCTAGACACAAGTTTATACTGTGACTTTTCAGTCAAGCAAGTAGCACTCAAGCCATCAAGTACTAAAAGGTTTTGGCTGTAGGCCAGTGATAATCTCATTAACAAGATAGAATGGAAGAGGGTATGATGTGAATACCACAAATCCAGTGTAAAAGCAGGAGAAACGACTAGATGAGGTCTCTAGATGAAGGTCCTATGTAAATAACAGTGATAATGAAGCTATGCATGTGGCAGACAGTTTATAACCGGTGTAGTGTTGAAATGCTGAAGGGGGCAATCCTAATAATGCCAGTTAATGGTGGCAAGAGTGTAAAAATGAGTTTATGTCCAGTAGGGCATGGCAATGACAAGTGCTGGTCCTATATGAGACAAAATATACTGAAGTTGATGTTGAAAGCTGAGTCTACTCAGAGATGATCCTATTCCTATGTCAATGTCAATTCTATGTGTGCAAACCTATCCTATCCTATGACAGTCTAAACTGGTGTTGAGTCCAATACAATCCTATGTGATGATGTTGATTCCTATAAGTCTGCCAGAGACTACCCAAGTGGGCTGCAATAAACAATGTTGAAAATAAAGCTGAATAAAACTCCTATGGTATGAAAATGAAGACAATCTGATCCTATAAAACAAAAGAGGCAATGTACAATCCAGGTGTATGGTGTTATGTACTAGGTGTGTGTATTATACCAATAACAATGGGGTGCAAACAAATGTTATTGTTCATCTACTGCACTATGTGTGAAATATGGTCATTAAACCAGTGCTAATGAGTGTAGCAAGAGTATTGAGATGAGAATATATCTGTTTGTGAGCATTATAGCAAGTGCTAATAGCAGAGTAGTGGGTAGATAGATGTGTTACTTACTTCTACAATTTTCTATGGATTTTTATACTACCAGAGATATTTATTAATAGAGAGACTTAGTAAAGCTGTAAGGCTGCAGCTTGGTAATGATACAAGTGTCCATATGCATCTCCATAGTCACTTGTAACAGCTAATCTTTTGTGTTACTGAAGACAGATAAATTCACTAGATCATGAGTTGTCACAGTGTGGTCATTGGAGTGCTGTTTGAACTGCAGACTGTGAGGGTATGGTGGAATTACTGAGGTGAATGAAAGGAATAACACCTTCTAGTGAGCTGGGCATGGCAATATTATCAATGCCGGTCATTTGGATGACAAGAACTTGATGATTATTGCAGTAGGACAATTGTCAGTGGGTATGACCTCATATAATGAAAGGATCAACACCGGTCTGTTACACCATGATGCACTGGTGATGCAGTCCTGATGCATCAGTGATGCATAGTTCACTTATCACTAGTGGTTGCCTAATTGATCAATATTGTGCCTATTCATGATGGCATATGAGTTAGGTTGCAAAACAAGTTAGGATGGATATTCTTCATTATATCTGGCTGTTGAAGTGTCAAAGAGGTCCTATAATAGTGCATGCACACTGGCATTATCATTATAGCTGGTGCAAAGTTATTGTCACTTAGAAATGGCAAAAATCACAAATTCTGAGTGTACAGAGCCTAGAGGCTCATCAGTGTAGTTGATTATTCTTGTATTTCTTGTATGTACCTATGAATGCAATGCAGTGTCTGGGTACCAAAAGAGGATACTTTGCATGAGCACACAAGCATTGGAACACCTATTACCTTCCTTGGAAGCCATGATGAATATAAATTTTGGGTGTGCCTTGACTACTGCTATCATCAGCCCAATAGGCCAGTATTACTTAATCATCACAAATAAGCATCAACAACTGTGATGTGTCAACCCGACCATACCTTTAACTCTATCCAACACCCACTGAACATTCTAATGTTTGGTGTTTTTTTTTGGTGCTGGTTAATTGTCTCTCCAACTCTCTCAGATGTCCACTGAACATTCTAAAATTTTTTGGTGCTTCTTAATTGTCTCCTCAACTCTCTCAGATGCCCACTGAATGTTCTAATGTTTTCTGGTGCTTGCCTCTTCTTGAATATCTTCTCAGTCATTTAGGGTTAGTCAAGTTAAGATTGGGTGTATGTATGTATCCATGATTGCATCTGTGGAGCTCAGCTGAATGATGACTAGAATGGGCTTCACATCCCAATATCCATTTTTCCTAGAAGGCAATGAGATCTTCTCCATTTACTCCAGAGAAAAAGGCATGTTTCCTCCTGTTCCCAGTGGCTCTTCACCTGATCCAAACTCAGCTGAGTGGGATGCCTTCAAGCTAACACAATGGGCTTCCAATGAAACACCATATATGATGCTCATTCCCTGTCATAAACCATTTTATGACACCCTCTTTACCCACCTCATCCTCAAAGAGCACACCATTGAACTTTACTCTTTTTATGATGAAAATGATACCAGGAGATGGAGGCTCATCAATGATATGATGACATATTGGGTATCCCATGAATGCAACCTCTGAATGCTGCTGTTGGCCATGCTCAACTTGAGCACAGCTCCACTTCCAAAGTACTTCCATCTTTGGTCATTTCCCAAGAGATTTGGGTATGAAGTCTCTTTCAAGACTTGCAGAGGTGCTAGGCATGCAATAATACATTCAAGAGATGATTTTGTTCCACTGATGGTGGCAGTGTCATTCATGATAGTGCTTATGGAATGGCAAGAAGACACTGTAGAGGGGTTTCATTGGCATGATTGTGTTTTAGAGATGGCTAACATTCATGCTAAATGGTTGGCAGCTGTGGAGCAGTCTCCCATTATGGATCAAAATCTTCTACACATTGGGGCTTTCATTGATGTTCAAACATCCAAATTTCTTTGCTTACTTCCTCATATTTACCTGAATTTTGGCTATACACCTATCTGCCTTAGCTGGGGTCGTATAATGAGTGCTCCCCTTTCCTCTCCATTGGGATTGGAAAAAAGAGATATACCAGATCAAGAGATAATCAATTTGCTGTGCTCGAAAGTGGCTACACCTCTGTCAGTCCCAGTGACAATGGATGAACCCATAGCTCAAAATACTTCATTAAATGCTACCAACAAGAACACACTTCCTCAGGTAGAACAATATAGCTGCCAGCATCCCAGTGAGGATTGGAAGGCCTTTTTCTCATGCTGAGAACAGGCACATGTTCAAAAGGCATCTTTAGAGTCTGCTGAAGACTGCTACCTGGGAACAGTGAATCAAACATGCAGACATGCAACAAGTTCCTGGAAAAGGAAGCAAAAATGCCAAGGTCTTTTGGTGGGAGGAAATAGATGGATTCTTTGTCAGACAAGTGGCTGGTCACAGGAACTATAGGTGACATTGGGCCTTATATGAGTGCTGACAATGACAGTATGATTTGTTTCACAATGAATGGGATCTCTGCAAGGCACTTGCTCCTTCAGATTGTCCTGATGGGGATGACAACTATGATGGCTACAGCTCTGACAATAATGATTTCTACCATGAACAAAGCAATATTTTAGTAGTCAATGAGGATTGGGACCAAGCAGATCATGACAAAGAACAGTATTCATCAAAGATGGACCTTCAAAGAATGTATGCAGACACTGTGGAGGATTGTAACCAAGAAGTCTTGCAAGAAGTCCTGCCATGTAGTTATGGAGCAGTTGATGACATAGCCTATAGTCAGTTTGGGTATAGTCCCATTGGTGAAGTCCCAGATTTTCCAGGTACTACCCCATGGGACTGAGTATGCAAGTTTGTCAGGCTGGGATGGGATACTGGGCTGATGTCACATACTTCCAAGCCTCTCATTAGCAAGTTCTTCAGTATCCTGCAATCTGCCAAAAGAATCCAAGACATTTCCTCTGAAATTTATGACTTGAGGCAGCTGTATGCAGATGTGGTGACTCCCTTTAAGTACCACTTGGAGCAGAGGTTCTTGACTGGAGGAAGGCAGAATGTGATGGCCTGGGAGTATTACATGTTTTGCTCTGACAAGACAAAAATGGTTCTTCTATTAAGCAGCTCTGCATCTACAATACAAGTACTACACCATCAATGGGGTTGCCAACCAGGGCAGTCAATGTACAATATCATACACAAGCTTTTGGATAGGGGCATCAGCTTCAACTTTGCCATTCTAGGACCCTATTGCTCACTGAAAGCAGAACCAGATCCAATACATGCTTGTATCACTGATTATCAGCCAAAGAACTACAAGCTGGACCATATCAATTTTGTTGCATATGAGTGGCATTGTAATGCCTTTCTTTGGTCTCCTCAAGGGTGAGCAGCTTGTTTGATGGGAGGTATTGTTAACCATCTGGCTTGTGGCATAGTTTCATATGAACAGGTGTATTGTGGCCCATCAGAGGATGTCTTTGAGGATGATGTCAACTTTCAAGACTCAGGGCAGCCTTCGGTGACATTATAGGATGACAGGTTGATGAGTGATGAGCTTGATCTAGTCTGCAGAGTATACAGAATTGATACTGGTATGCTTATCTTCTATTACAGTATTCTATATCTTAAATCCTTGTTCAGGACAGTGTGGGCAATATAGTAACCAGATGAACATTATATCATGGTGGCCCAAACCTTCAGCATGGGAGACATCCAGTCTGTATATAGGATTTTGGTCATCTGATTGTGAGGCCTGGTTTCAATGGCAGGTGGGTGATATTCATTCAGGGAAAGCATATCTTTGGACACTTACACAGTGGAATCACTCATTGAAGTTTTTGAAACAGTGTAATAAGGTCACTCAAGTGAACAAGAAACTAGTGGCCGAATATCTACAAAAGATTTAATTTGTACTATATTGCATCTGCATACATACATATTTTAATATACAATATTGTAGTATTATACCTGGTATTGTATTTTCTTGTATTCAATATCCATAAGAAAGCAGCAAAGTGCATCTCTTTATCTCTGGCTGAACCTCAACATGTGGGAGACTCTATTAGTTACCTTTGGCTCTTATGTAATCTGCCCTGCTTTTGACCACTTTGCATTCTAACATGTTGTGCCTTGTTCTCAATGAAGGCATCTCTTGTGCTGGTGCTCTGCATTCTAATGCAATGTGTCTTGTCCTCTTTATGGTTCTTCTGCCTCTTAATCTTGATACATAAGATGATCCAAGCACATCTGTCTTGCCAAGTCATCTTGTATCCCATTCAAACAGGACAAGACCTCCATCAGCTTATCCACTGTCCCTCCAATTGCATAAACTGATGGAAATGAGAGTTTCAAAGCTCTGCCACTGCATCCTTTTTCCCAAGGGCCAGACCATATCTAAACAGGATGAACTTGCCCACAAGCTGGACATTAAGAGATGGACAGATGTGAGTGCCCTTCTCAATGGACATATCTTTGACTGATTTCAAGAACCGATAGCCACCAACCTCTACAAATTCCATCACATCCATGACAAATATACATGCGGGTGATACACCCACCAACACATCCATTGATGAAGATCTTGCAGATTTTCTTGGGGCATTGACCTTCATGGATGATGGATGTTCAAACAAAACATGACCAAGTAAACTTTGGATATCATCTGGTGCATTGAACATGGCCAGAACAATGCAGTATCCAGACAGAAAAAATTCCATTAGTCAAGAGGACACCCAACTCAGTGTCAACAGACTCCTGTCAAAGGCCCTTGCAGCACCATCTATGCTTCCTTCTGTCTCTAACATGCCCAGCCCTCTCCAGGCACCTCATTGATGAGCCTTGGGGCTCTGTGTGCTCTGAAATCATGGGCACACATAATAATTTATTGATGTTCTCCCATGCATGGCCTTTCAGTAAACCAATCATTGCAAGGCCAGTGCAGGTTGAATTGTAGCAAACCACTCAATGCACATGGCTATGTGAACCTATGATGCACTCCATGAACCAATAATTAAATAAACATATCTGGTTCAATCAGATATCAGCCCGATGATGAGCCTTGAGGCTCTGTGTGCTCTGAAATTGCAGACACACAATAATTTATCGATGTTCTCCCATGCACAGCCTTTCAGTAAACCAATTGTTGCAAGGCCAGTGCAGGTTGAATTGTAGCAAACCACTCAATGCATATGGCTACGTGAACCTATGATGCACTCCATGAACCGATAATTAAATAAACATATCCGGTTCAAATGGATATCGGCCCGATCCTTTGAGGTGGCTGAGCTGTAGGTCCATAACGGTAATACAAGTCTAGACCAATCACATGACACTAACCATACGATCATATGGTATGCCTGCATGAAGGCGGTGCGTGGCTAGGGCCTCATAATGGTTAAGGGTTGAAAGCATATGGGTGCATTCCAATAAACATTTCGGCTTCACAAAGTCACATTCCTGACAACTGCGCAACCAATAATGCTGAGTAAAGGGCCACTTGCCACTATGACTTGTTAACGAAGGAACTGTGAATATACTACACCACTCAGTAGGACTATAGACAGCAGCATAATATTGTTACAAAGCGTTCGCAAAGCTCACTAATAAATTACTGCGGTTACAAAGGCTGACAGTAGTAGCTTATGAACTGTTACAAGAAAATTAGTATAAAACCCAGAGTGTATTAGCTAGAACAATAGAATACGCTCGGGAATTACTCCCCCACACAATAGTCCTTAAGCCTTCGAAGCTAACAAGCTTAGAAGACCCCCCTTACAATGTCCACATCAATACACTAGTGTTTTAAAACAGTCTTTGCAAACCATAAAACACTTGTGTGCCATATTGAATTGTTGTTTCATTAACACTCAGCTTTCACCCTTAAACCAAGAAGGCAATAGTTCACCTTCATTGGCATTCTCGCACCTCTTTGCCATTCACCAGAAGACTTCAAAGAGTAATCCGTAGATAGGATTATTGCACTTTAGTTTCTAACACCAACAGAATATACTTTCATGAAGCAAAATTATATAATAACTCATAAGTTCTTGTATAGGAACTAATGACTGGAACTGTAACCAGGATTATGACACCTCATACCCACTCAGTATACACCCAAGCTTGCGATTCACTTCCCTTCTTGAAGTACTTCAAGCATAGACCTTGCTCTTCGAAGCTATAATTCACAGCATAACACCCAGTAGCCTTGAATAAGCTACAATCTTAGGACCTATAGTCACTGCACAGAGGTGCCCAACTAGACTCACTAAGAACCTGCCTTCAGATTCTGTGATAGATTATACTTGCCATTCAGGTGTTGTGTTTTCTGCCCACAGGAGTCTTTAGGTTCATCATCATTCCAGACCTATACCTTGGCAATGGTCTGCTCTTCCCCACCCATCACTTCACACACACTCAAAGTCAGCTAAACCAGATCATCCATGCACTGTTGTCAGAAAAGATATAGAGAAGATGAGCAAGGCTGAGGAAAAGGTTGAGAAGCTAGAGACGGAGCTAGGTTGGCTGCTAGAGTCAACTGAATGTGTCGACCTTGATGATGCAGTCAAAGTTAGTGACACACACTGTCTCCTTGATGACAAGGTGCACTTGATCAGAGATCTATACACCTTCATTATCTCCATAAAAGCTGAGAGGTCCAACATGCTTTCTTGCAGAACATGACTGATTGAGTGCCTCAGAGGCATGGAGTCACAAGTCACTGTCATTGGTAGCCATTTGCCCACATCTGCAGGTCCAGTCATGTACAATGCTGGTTAGTCTTCCTAGGAGTTGTGTCTTTGTCCCTATGCTCATATCACCCATTCTAGGTTATATATATGGCAACAGAATTGATAATCTCAACCTCATAGCACAGCTCATGATTCTTCTGAGGGTCATATGCAATATTATCATGCAAATCTCAAAAGGGGGCTGCAACTTCATTCTTGGCATCACAAGACTCATATTGTGACTTTCCATGATGATGGGGCCAGTGCTGCCAACAGGAGCAGAGTTCAACCCTTTGCAGAAAAATGTCATTAGAAACCTCCTGACCAGCCTATATGCTGCTTTAAAGGTGTTGAATGTGGATGGAAAAAGTACATTGTATGCTGTCTGTCCATCCTGTAGTTTCTGTTATGAACCTAAACATAGTCGAACCCTCTGCACACCCATTTATCTTCCCCTCTGTACCAACCATATTCATGGCATTAATCATCTCAAAGTCTGTGATGCAGAACTACTAGAAGAATGTCAGGGATCTTTTCATCCACTAAAACTGTTTCTCATGGTGTCCCTTCCTGATTTCATCACCCAGTCACTTGCAGATCCAATGATAGAGAAACTGTGTGATGAAGCCTGCAATAATGCTATGGCTCACCTTGATGATCCTGTAGATCACACAATGACCAATATCTTCAATGGAGAATTTATAAAAACATTCAAAGGGCCAGCACCAGGAAAGCTGTTTATTGATAGAGGTGAAAAGGTTCACATTGCCTATGCTATGCAAGTTGATTTCTATAACCCAAATGGCATACACAAACAGGGCAACCACAACTCAATTGGTTTGATTTCTATGGCCAATCTGAATATCCCCAAAAGCATTCGGTATAAACCTGAGAATATCTTTGTAGCTGGCATTACACCTGGACTGAAGGAGCCCAACTACAAGCAAATGCCTCACTTAATGGCACCCCTTATGGACATATGCATGGAAGCTTGGCATCAGGGCCTTTACATATCAAGGATCAAGGACAGTGTCTTATCCACAAGGTCAACATATCAAATTTGCCATAGTCCTCTCTGTCAATGACCTTCCAGCTGCACATCGAGTTCTGGGAATGCAGCTCACAAGACTTCCTGGTGCACCATTTGTCAACAGGACACGCAATCATACTGTACTCACTTCCATGAATGGAATAGGAGAGATGTTGCCAAAATGTAGAAGCAAGCAGAGGCTTGGCATGATGCTATGACCTGCAAAGCTAAGGAGATCATATTCAAAAAATATGGAGTATGTTGGTCTGAGTTCTGGAGACTTCCCTATTGGGATCCAACCCAGATGTTAGTCATTGACTCCATGCATTGTATCCTTGAGGGTTTGGTTCACTATCATGGCTGTTACATTGTGGCAATCGATAAAGAAGCTGCAAAGAAGCTATGCAAACTGTCCCCTGCATTTCTGTATGAATGGGTCCCATACAATTGCACAGTCTTACCAGAGCCCATCAATGACTTAAGCAAAGACCAAGAGAAAGATATTAGTGGAATCCATCATATCTTAGAACTACCATTGGCTGGGGATGGGTCAATTACACTGGATACTCTCAGGAAAAGACTATCGACAAAGAGTTGGGCCTCTCTCATGTTTGTTTGTGCAACAGTCAGCTACAGGGACCTAGTCAATGACACAGCAGCTATGGATGTAGTCAAACTTGCTACAGACAAAATAGATTTTGTGGACCATCTGATTCAGTGGGTATGTACTACATATGTAACTTTTGGTGATTTACTGACAACTTTCTTGCATCAGCATCTTGAATGGGTGTGAGGGGAAACAAGTAGTCCTTACCCAAGACCAGTCGATCTCAATGCTCTGGCATACATCCAACACATCATCAAAGAAACAATAACACCTTCTTGGATAAATTCTGTGCCATCCAAATATGGCAAAGACAGTGCTGGTTCCATCAAAGCAGATAAATGGCGAACCCTTAGCACTGTGTATCTTCCTTTGGCCCTGGTGATGCTCTGGGGAGATAATGATGGTCAAGAGCCAGATCCCAGCTCCTATTTGTTACAAGTACTGGATCACACCATGGCACTCTTCCAGGCTGTGATTATTGTCTGCAAATATACAATGACTACCTGCTATGCAACCCTCTACCACAAATTCATGAAAAAGTGGGCCGATGGACTTTTCAAAATACATCCACATACAAAAGTACAAAACAGTAAACCAAACATCCATCCCTCTTTCCACCTATATGACTTCTTGCTCCTTTTTGGAGCAGTATATTCATGGTGGACCTTCCCTTTTGAGTGTTTGATTGGTACCTTGCAAAAAATCAACACCAATGACCACATTGACAGTAAGTCCATGATATTATTTGCAGTTATTATCAGTTAGCTGATATTGATTGTAGGCATGCTAGAGGCTACAGTTTTACAGTCTTTCATGAAAGGTGCTAACCTTTGATGGTGGCTCAATTGACCCAACTGCCCAGACATAATCATGGAGTTCAAGACCCTGTTTGATCAGGCTTTCTGGACAGATACATCTCCACATAATTTGAATGCAGAGCCTCCCATGTCACAACAGTCTTATCATGCCCACTACTTCTTTGACTGCTACAATTTCTCCTGTGAAAGCACCCACATTGGAAATAGTCTCATCATTTATTACCCCACTGTTGAATCTACAGCTGCCATAGCCAGAAGCATTCAAAAAATCACCACTGAAGGTGATCAGGTTCATTTTCATATTAAATGCCAAGCTCCTCTCCCTCCTTCAAAATATGACCCCTTTCATTGATATCCATCATTTCCTGCTCATGTCTATTCTTCTAAGATGAGTGATGACCCCTTGGACAAGATCAGTCCATCTTCAGTGGGTTCTCATGCTGCTTGGTTCAAATTTTTGCATGAGTGCACTGTAATTTTGAATTTATCGAAGGTGCATTTCACACCATTGCTTCTTAGCTTTTATTGACACCATCCTAGCTTTAATGATGGATACTTTTTGTTTCAAGCAGTATTTACTCTTAGGTTTATTTTGTGTGTATCAGACAAGCTGCAACAATGTTGTAAAGGTCATACAGTACTTTTGTAGAATTATACTGTTGTGAATATTGTCCTTCTATAATAAATTTGTCACAAATGAATATTATCATCAAATGAAAATAGAATTAAGACACAGATATCAATGTGTTTAAGTGATCTAATTGATGGTCATTGAGTGTCTGAATTTAAATTACATATGAGGGCTTATGTGGCTGCACAGCATGTTTGGTTTGAGGTGATAGCACAAGTAAACACTGCTTACCTCATCAACTTGTCTCTTCCCAAGAGCAAATTGTGTTCTAACACAGTACATTTTTCTCCACTGTACAAGTACTCACCAGCTCCAGAGTAAGTGAACTGTGTTCTAATGCAGTACATTTTGTTTGTTGGGATCATTTGTACAGAACCCCCAAATAAGCAGATAGCCATACACCAGTGGCACCCCCTCCCTATCTTATACATCTGTAGTGTTCTGTTACTGCTGCTGTTGAGTTTATAGTCCAGCCAGTCTGCTATGGATCTGTAATGGTGGATACCAAGGCTGTGATGAGATCTGCAGTAAGCCAGTTCTTTGTCTCATATCCTGTAATGTGATCTTAACCGTATCATTAGGCTTCAGCTGAACAGTCCCTGGTTTGAGAATGAGTAGCCTTTGGAGTATCTGTAATACCTTGAGCCTGTTTCGGTATCATATTCCTAGTGATATCAATAAGTCAGTCTGACACTGTTATTTTTGTTGAAAAGAGCCAATGAAATAATGGCTACAATATCTTCCTTCACTGTCACCAACACCCCCAAGGGTCCACAGATATCTTGATATTCTGTATGTGCATGCCAATCAGCTTGGAGGACTAAACTAGCTTGTGTAGCCAGTAGCGAGGCTAGGAGCCAGAGAGGCCACTTTGTATACCTGGTACCAGGGGATAGGTCAAGGTGGAGGGTATGACTGCCTTGGGATTTTGAAAGATGAGACACGATGAGGGGAGGACGAATCCCCCAGGTTGATGAAGGATGTACTTGAACACCTGTCTTTGTGGTATTGCTCAACTTTGATGCTGTCAATGATGTGAAGACATCCTGTCCATGGGCAGAATCAAACACAGTGGAGCAAAGTTGTTTCCAAAGCTGGCATTGTCATTGAAGAGGCTGTCAGTTCAGTTTGAAGCATCAGGCCATTCTGTAAGAATGAGGGGTATTGGACTGGATATATCCAGGGCTATAGATTGTCATTTGGTGGGTTATGACCACAGCCACAATATAGCACTGCCATGACCATAATAGTCATTTCAGGTAAAAGCTGAAAAAAAGAATTTGGTGCATAGCACCAAAACTTTTTCAGGAATTGGTACTTGAATGATCCCAAAATGGCTCCACATTTGACATCATATTCTCAGAACACTGCCACACCCAAAATGAGCAAAATAGGGCCTCATGACATGTATTTGTGTTTTGATAGTCTTTCCACTGGTCATTCAGCTATGAAAAAAAAAAGGACATGCTCAAAAAATATATTTAATTGATTCCATGACTCCTCCCCACACATACAGAATTTATTTTGGCTGGATGCATCGCAGTGAATCAGGATGCACTTACTGTGGGACTATAGCATTCCCAATATGGTAGGTAGGAAATTTTGAAAAATCTTCATTGAAATAGTATAAGTGTTGCAAATACATGGCTCCATAACACTGCATGGACATTTCAATATTCTTTGCTAAAATATTGAATTCTATAACTGTATATTTTTTCAAGAATCTTGCCCAAAATATCAAAACATTATTCTTAACTTTATTTCAATAATCCTGTATATTGAAGAAATATTGAGAAATTCCCAAATATTAAAAGAATATTGAAAATATTATTTAAATACTTTTGTGTAATATTTGAAATTAATATACAGTTATCCATTTCAATATTATAGGCTAGACTATTGAATTTTCCATACAGTGTAAAGCCCAGAAATATCATATTTATATGTATTGTATAAATTTATGATTTTTGAAGTCAATGAAGTGTCCTCCTTCTGCAGTATTGAAAGAGAAAAACAATTTTGATAATTCTTTGGAAATTGTCGGACCCAGTGGATGGTTTGTGCCGATTCTGTACTCATGCAGTAAATTGTTTAGTATAGGTGAACTTTATATTTTGAAGTGCTGCAAATGATCTTGAAGGTTAGAAATACATTACAATAATACACAGTTTGATTTTCTTAGTGTAGAGCTCGATAGATCTGTTGTAATACCAATATAAGTAAAAGTCTAAAGAAAATGTTGCAGGAAGGATGAGTTACACAGTGTACATTAGGTGTGGTCAACCATACTACATGGAGTATATGCATGTAGTGGCATATCGGTGTGGATCGGAAGGGTTGTAGCAGTAATATTATATTTACTATACAGCTGCTCTTGTACTGTCTAAGAGAGTACAATAGAGTGCAGAGCACAAACTACAGATGAGAATGCACAAAATCCAGTGAAAGTTCCATTAAATTGCACATAGATGGTCCCTACATATTCGGATAGAGGTAAATACTCATATATATATCTTGGCTATAGAGATAAATGTATTCCGATAGTTGACTTGACCTTGGATGGCCAGCATTGAGCAGTGGATGAATACTGAGTACGGATTCCACTGCTCGAGGTGGACTGGCCAACTGATTGGTGATCAGATGGCTGTGCTGCTTCTTTTCTTGCCCTCTGGCCACCACCTTGCTGCCCACAACCACTCCCCACGCAATAGAATAACCTCAAAAATGACATATAAAGGTACATTGCACTATTATACAAACTTACTATTGTTTTTAGGCTTTTTTTTTGTCCAGGAAAGGCCAGTGCAAGGCCCAAAGATGATGGCGACAACAACAACAATGAAGATTCAAGGTTACGACAATGACTGGACACAAATGTCAGTATGCATGGATGAGGAGTGCAGGAAGGAGGGGTTCAAGGGAGATGGGAGGAGGGCAGCATGGTGGAAGCAGGATGGCCACACACAGAAGAGGGCACCAACAGCCAATGACAATGCTAATGCCCGAGCTCTTTGGGGCATCAATTGATGACACAATGACAGACATGATGGCTTGAACAATATTGGTATTGTCCCACTACCCAGCCCACCACTGGCACCCCCCTCCCCATACAATATCTACCTCTCCCGCCCTGCCCAGGCCCCCTACACCCCCCACATCTGTGCATCTCCCACTCTTTGAGGATCATGGCTGTGTATCCCATTCTGCCCAATGAGCCTGTTGTCACCTGACACCTACCCACCATCCTGATGACATGCCCCCAGGGCGTTTACACATGTAATTTTGCGTTATTAGGCATTGCATACCTAAAATAGAAGTCTGCAAATGCAATAAGAGAGAATATAACAAGAGCACAATGATATTAAGCAAGTACAATGAATATTGGAAGTGACTATTGGTAGAGTGCATGCTCTAGCTTAGAGCAATACTAGATAAGGTCAATCTAAGTATGAGGGCTCAGTGCTTGATACTAACTGCACCAAGATAACATTGCGTGGGTATCGGAATATAATAATTAAGAGACATGTGTGATACTAGACGAACTACAAGAGACATTGATCTATGATGCACAAGGCACGGATTGACCGGCAACTTGCGCACATAGTGATATAATGGCTACAAACGAATAAAACCGAGAAGACTCACTTCAGCCGAAGAGCGCAAGGCCTAGACAAATACTAAGTCATCACAAATTACAGAGACACTTAGAGAAATATGAATAAGTCGGATTGGGACTTGTTTGATAAGAGATATCTCCAAGGATATAACTGGAGACATGACCTATCACTGGGTACAGTGTTAACCAACATCACAACCATGCACACTACAAAGTCTGGGTCTGAGTCGGGCATTTGACTAAGTGCCAAGCGATGGTGTGCTCATGCAGCATGCATGGGACACAAGGGATGGAAGGCTGCAGAAGAAATAATACTATAACCAGTTGTACTAATTTGTAGATCATAGAAAGTATAAATACAGTAGTATAGAAGTAGTGTACAAGTTTCGGACCCCTGGTGTAACGGTGCAAAGCTTTTCTGCCATGCGCTCTAGCACTTGGAGTTGTTTGTAGCTTCAAGTGAGAGATTATAGACATTAGCTGAGACTTATTGTGTGATATTGAGTAACGCGCTAGACAAAGAAAGTTAATGCGGCACTTTGTGCATAGGTTTCAGTCATTGTTTGACTTGTGCTCCTATAGAGAATTCGAGTTGAGTGTCAGTGTGGACACTTTCTCACTTCTTTGAGGTTCTTGTGTGATGCAAGGCACTACAGGTGGCAGAGGTTCGAACCCTTTGGTCTGATTAGTGCTTGCTTTCTGTATTTCCACAGGTTGGCAAAGGTTCAAACCCTTTGGCTTGTCAGATGGGGTTTTCTGTGTTAGTTTGTGTTCTCTGGATCACATAGGTTGGAACCCTGTGGATCTACAATCGGTTAGGAAGCTCAAGCACATAGGTGTAGACCCTGTGGCTTGTGTGGATTGTGTTAGTGTATTGGTTTCTGCTTGGAGCACTGTGCTTTGAGTCATGTCTAGTGGTTAGTTCTGTTGTTCGTTGTGTCTGTTTTGAATAGCGTGTGACTTTAGAAGAGTTGTGGTTACATCTATCGATGTACAGAGTTGTTGTTAAACCCTTTTGCCTTGAGGCCAAGCGACAAATGTCGCTCCTCTTGTTTGAGAAAAGCTTTTAGACTTAGAGAAGTCAAGATACGATACAAGCGCTATCGCTATACATGTATCTTAGAGATATTGAGAATACAGTTCTTTGTGTCACTACTTCTATCGCATCAGAATCCCCCAATGAACTTGAGTGTGTTTGTGTGTGTAGTGTTAGGTGTGGGTGTGACCAGTGTCTTTGACTCTGTTGCATTTCTAGCTTGTGCATGCAGGCAGCTCTTCACCGACACCTGCTCTATACGATGTGTAGTGCCTCCTATGGCACCACAGACAACACGAAGATTGTGGAATTGATGTATGATGTACTGACAGATCTGATGCACCCAACGATGCCTGTAGTCCCTGACTGCTGCACCCGTTGCTGCCAACCCCCATCCCACTCAACATCATGCTCCCCTGCCTTGCCCAGGACTCCTAGAGCTTCCATGATTGGGGATCTCCCACTCTTTGAGTCAGGGAATACAGCTGCTGGGATCATTTTGCCCAATGACCCCGCTGTCACTCGCTGCCCCCCACCATCCCAATGCCCACCCTATGTGCCATACCACTGGTGATACAGGGCTCCCACATTCCCTGAAATGTCACCACCTCTGTTTTCGACAACAGAGAATGCATTGGTGAGACCAGTCTGCCTATTTTCCATCCATAAGCCATCACACCGCCATTGAACCCTACCCCCCACCATTATCGCTGCCCACAAGTGGGGTATGGTCCCCATACCATAGAATGACCATCTCAGTCAACGGAGCACCTCTCTCCACCCCAAAGTGCACTATGCCTAGCTGTGCCACATACGCACATGCTGCCTGATGCCCCACACAATGATGGGCTTTTTTTTTTTTCCTCAAAAAAATATGTATTTACTCTATATATGTACTATAATACACACAATAGTAATGCTGCTATGGCTCAGTTGTTAGATTGTCTGTTCTGCTATTGTCGAAGGCCTTGGTTCAATTGTTCATTGGTGAACTCTTTTGACAGTTTGCCCTGCACAAAAAAGAGGGTAATCCAATCCTGTTCCTCTCAATCCAGCTTTTTTGGGTGTGCAATGGTCGGGATTGTCATGCACAGTGTGTTGGCATGCTATGTAGGGCATGTATTATTTTTTTCGAGGCTGTAGAGTGAGTGGAGTGGCAGAAATTTAGGCTACAATGACCTGCACCACCTAATACAGCATTCTGCCAAAAATTGGCTGATTTGCCATTTTGGGAATTTTTGCCCTACATGCCAGCTGGAATTGAGGACAATGGTGCCAGGTTTGGCTGTATTGGCTTGGGAAATGGTTGGGGGTTTCAACTGGATATAACCCATTGGTTATATCCCTTCTAGGTGTTTTCTATAAGACTGGTTATAACCAGAGCTAACCAGGTATTCAAGTGGAAACAGGTGGAAGCATACAAGGAATCTGTTTGTGCTGGTTGCTTTGAATAAATGATTGAAGCATCATCTGACCTCCATCAGATTCTTGCTATGGGACATCATCCTCCAGTGTTGCTCCCCTTGACAATATCTGTGAATGGACAGGTCTACCAGGTTCCAACCCAGCCAGCCCAACAATATCAACCCAGATCCCTGCTGACTCTGGTATCTCCCAGTTCATACCAGACATATGCATACACCCAGCCCACACCTCCACCGATTCCTGTAAGACAGCAGAGTATGCCTTTTCCACTCACCTCTTCCCCTAGTCAGCTGGTCACAACATCCTCTTTTCTGCCCTCCTGTGTGACAACAGTCATTACCGTTACCCTGCCCTCCTATTCCTTCCCTGTTGGTCCCACCCTCACCCAGTCTCTATGTTCCAACTCCATCCTTCCCAATTGGCCTACCTACTTCCATCATATTCCCTCTGCAATCACAAGTCTATAGTGGGAGAGAGCTGCCTAGCCCTGCTCCATCTCAAGGATGCTCTCTGACATGAGCTTTGCCTCCAACGTCTGTCTTGGCACATAACCACAGTCCTGCTAAGCCTCTCACAAGGAACAGTCTACTGATGTGTGTGCTCCCTTCTGTAGGATCACATCAATCATCTCCAACAAAATCCCAGCAAGATACATTACCAGCTTTACCACAAAGGGAGATGAGGACATCATCTACACCATCATTCCCCCCACTCTCTCCAACACGTCACCACAACATGGCTTCAGCTCGGCCCCTTCCTTCTATGTCTTCATTGGGAATGGCACGTCTGCAGCCCCTACCACAGACATTCTCATTCCCTCCTCAATCTCAGACAACAGTATCTCCATTACCACCCTCAGAAACACAGCCTATACATGTTCCACTCATGCGACATCCCTCCCTGACATGACCTAAACTGACACTTGCTCTTGATTTGGCTTCTGTTGTTGGTCAACAAGGCAGGCCATGAACCATGTGCACTAGTCGCAGTGGGAGTGTCAGCAGCATATATTTCAGGTCCCTACAACATATGTCTTTTGACAGCTTCAGTAGTTACTGAATAATTTGTACTTGACATTCCCCAGAAATACTGCCATATTTTGTATATGATGGACAGTACAGCCTCATGCTTGACTGAAGACAAATGACCAGGATATCTTCAAAATGGTGGGGATGTGATGATAATAAATTTGTGTGACCACCATAAGCATATGCAGGTTTGTACATCATGTCATGAAGGAGGTAAAGGCAGGAGCTCAAAACATAGCATCTCATAGGGACAGCACCATTTAAGGTCAGGAGCATTTCCAAATTTGATAGCTTAAGCTGTTGAGCTGACATTCCTATGGATTCATGCAAGACAGGATTCGACAGCTCAGATCAGTCCTGAGGGTCCGGATTTGCAAACATGAGTGAACTGGAATAGGTCTTTTGAGTTCTCAGCAAAAGATCAATGAGGTAAGAAGATAAGGCTTACCCAACAAGCAGGCCACAAAAATTGTCTCCATCCCATCATATCAAGAAAACTCCACTTCTGATGTCGATCAGCCTTTGTAAGTCTCTGGTTTGGAGGGTTCAGCATGATGGTCATTAGTGGTAGCTGAGGGTAACAGGACTACATGGGGCTGATAGCTGAGTGCTGGAGCTTGTAATCAGGCCATGACCATGACACTGGGAGGGGACAACCCTGAGAAAGTGCTGATGTCATAAGTATTTGCTTCACTAGTATACCTTTTTTCACATACCATTGGACTAAATTCAAATTTCTCGTTGGATTGGTTCAAGGATGCCCATCATTGTCTAACGACGAGTCAACATACTCCAGTGTATGATGCGTTCTATATTTACTGTATTACTCGCTAGAGAAGATGAGAACGAGAAAATAAAATGAAGATGAATAATCTTACATCAGGACGGAAGGCGGGAGAACATCTTGTGCATTCCCACGCCATGCTTCATACTTCTCGACTACATCCACGCGATCCCGCTCTATTCTTGAACCTTCTCAACTGTCGCCAGCATTCGATATGATGAAAGCGTCTGCAGACCCTGAGCTATTCTCCTTGTTTCGGACACTCTAGCAAGAAGAATTGTTTGATTATGTTTGCCACTCGAACATTAGCGCATTTCTCGAAACCACGTCTGTCGGCCGTCGACTGGATACTACCATTGCTACCGCGATGTCTGCATGCTTGTTTGCGCGTGCTCCACTTCCGGATCAACCTCGCTCCATGATACTGTGTCCACACCGGACCCATCCATTGTTGATACCCAAACTTCGCCGTCTCACCACCACCCTGACGTGGTCCGTTTGCACTTCTGCGCCAAACCGCGTCGTCTGTGGACTGGGAAGGCGTCCAATCGCTTGCAGTAGAAATGGCGCCGAAAAAACATCAGGAAAGAACTCGTTTATCGAGTACGTCTACTTTGACTGCAGCACTCGTTCTAAGCTAATACTCATCTCCAGGTCGACGCACTCTGTCTTACTGACGCCGCCTCCGCCTTCTCGAAATAGTACCGGCTTCAGAGAGTGCAGTTAGAAAAGTCCAGCTAAGGGAGAAAGATAGACGATCATAGAAAATCGAAAGATAAGATACGGCCTTCCTTCTCGATAAATCAGATTCACGTAGGCCTTTTCTTTCCGTCTCACCGATGTCCCTCATCTCACGCCGATCTCCTCCAGTCAATGAGCACGCGTACCACAAATCCATGGGCGTCGTCGGCAATCTGCAAGCCTCGAGCTATCAATATTTAGCATGGGAATGATGGAGGCGTTTCCAGAGCACACAGAGCTGTACCGGCAGAGGGTCGAAGGGATCATAATGCCATGCATCGCACTCACTACTCCCGTCGTTTCCTCTTGCATGACATGATGGTTGTGCGAGTCGGTAAAACGGTCGACGTAGATGCCACAATCGCCACCACCCCCTCATCGCTCACACTGTCCCAATTCTGAGTCGTCGTCGCTCATCTCTAGCGGAGGATATGTCGGAGAGATGAAGAGGATGTGGTCTTTGCTGGTTCCCACCTCGTTGTGTTCACTTCGGATCTGGTCGAGGATCGATCACTCAGATGGATGGATGACATCTTAGTGCCCTATTTGCAAGTTCGGACTACATCCATCTCCTGCCGTCAATTTAGCACCACCATCTTCGGAGACCTGTCCTTAGCCTGCGTCGCTTGAAGCGCGTTCTTGTTGCCCAAGATATGGCTTCATTCGCTCCTTTCTTCCCACATACCCCTTCGAATGTACGGATATTGCCCTAGAGCATGCACGAACTACATCACGGTTATCAAGATCCAGGGGACAAGATATCTGGTGCTAGTGGTGGTTACACTTAGGCTTCATATACATACTCGCAGCATCTACTGCTTTCGCCCCTCCCTCCCTTCGGTGCTGTCCGCTACTAGATGTCGCTGCGGGATGCATGTCCTGTATAGATAGCGGGCAACGGAGAGGAATGTGTCTTTTCATCATCGTCCAGCCATAGGTGCAACAGACTAGCATTCGTCCTCAACAACTACCTCCGAATATGCGGAACGATATCGATAGGATGACGGCTGGTCCTCTCAGAACTGTTTCCGCGTTCTGATAGTTGTATGGGGAAGACTACAAGGAGATGGGTGATACGATCCTTGCGAGCTGGGCATTCCAAGCGAGCATGTCGACGATCGACTGTGCAGAGCTCATCTTCCGCCTCTTTTTCGACTCAGTCGGCTCAGATTGACACGTTAAGCAACTGTGGCTCCCACTATTGTTTCGAGGGAATGGCTGTCGATCCATTTAATCAGCAGTTGTTCGCAAGTTGGGGCCTCAATTTGGGAGCTTTACTTGGTTGGTGAGTTGATAAATGTGCTGTGTGTACCTAATAGGCTGACATGAATCAAGTTGCAGAATGATACATAATCAATGGCGTTTCTTTTTATAGGATCTACCTATGTATTCAACCAATGGAAATACTACTTATGTGTCAAAACTTCATCACTGATTCAGGCCGCGGGCACAGCTACTTTTCAAACGAATGTTACTCACACTGTGGGTGTTCACTGCATCCCCTCTGTGTAACGGCAAGGGCAATCCAAGCGCGTCGTTCACATACAGCAGAGCAGCACACCTAACACGCCCATTCATCTTGATTTCCGTGTCTGCAGCTGCCGTGTGGCGAGGGAGCAGCTGATTTACAAGATCTCTATCTTTACTTCGAGCCCTGCGATTGCAGAGGGTAACAGGAGGATTGAAAAGGTGTCCTGGTCAATTGGTAGATTCGGGACACCTAAATACCAGACGGACGGCGATACCTCGCTTTTGTCCCTTGCACGAGCTGCGAATATTTCTTTTCCTTCATTTCCTGGCTACAGCTGTAGGCTTTCCAGGATAAAGTAAGCGCGAAACGCGTCATCAACGGCACCTGGAGAACGAGCTCAAAACGCCCTATTCCTCGAGTTTCTCCCCAAGTAAATGAAGGGTCTAAGCCGATGTGAACCTCAAGTTGGGTTGGATAACTCTGGTAGAGAACAATACCACACCAGAGCGTGACGATTTAGATTCCCGTATATATCCCAAATCAAACTCGAAATAAACAGGACAAAATATAGCGCGTCAATATCAGAACACCAGGTCCTCGTATCCCGCCGAACATAATCACCAGCACTCCACCCGGAGGTTTATACCCAACATTCTATTTCTTTGACGGCCATCACGAGGTTCCTCCTTTCCTCGCCAGGAAAGCAGGAATGGATCAAGCTATAATCGGCATGATCCTCTCTCCATTGCTTGGTCCTCTAATCGACCATGCACAAATTGATGGAGTAGCAGGCGAACTGATCGACAGTAGAAGGGAAGCTGTGGTTTCCGAATGGCGGGACTTGGAGTATGGGGCGCCCAGCTGACAATGGACGCGGGAACTTGAAAACATGCGTACACGGGTTGCTTAGACTACGTTTGTCTTTTATATCTAGAAGTGTTGTTGATGTCCTTCGTTTGAAAATCGCCTACCAGAACAAGGCGTCAGACTCAGACATGATTTCAAGCGAATATGATTACGTACCATAGGTTATTTCCCAAATGATAACCGCATTTATCGAGCGACTGAGCCCTCGCATAATAGCTACAGTAGCCTATTCACATTGACATCCCTCTGAGTCTTCTGAGCGAGACGTGGACGCCGCTACCAAGGGATGTGCGCCGCATATTTTGACAGCAGAAAGGAAGCATATCTCCGTTTGGAGTTTTCAGCAAACGTGTCCGTGCATCATCTCGCGCATAGGAGGTAAAGTACACGGATAACAAGTTTGATGCGTGATCACTGGTGCAACACGAGTCAAAACTCGTTAATCGAGGCGACAATAGGTAGCAGCATTCGAAAAGTAGAAGGGAAGAGACCTTCATACACAGGCTAGATAAGTTCGGCAATAAAAGGACAAGATACATACTGTAGGCCATCGGGTCTAAACGTCTGAGAATACGTCGACTGTTGCCATTGAAGGACGAAGGAAAGGATGAGAGTAATGGACCCGATGCATAAACGTTAACCCTGGGGTTCACCCTTCTTCTGAATGGGAACGACGGCTCCCACGTCAGCACCACGTCACGCAAATTTTGGACTGCAGAGAGCATCTCTGGCCAGTGTTATTTAAGGTCTTCGGGCTGGCAGTGACGTCTGCAGTATCTCTCGACGGGTGACAGAGAACGATGAGTGATAGCGATTTGGTAGAGATACCGCAAAGACACAGAGTGTGTTGGTTGATTTCGAAAAGGGACCCGCTTTCTTTCGTTTGAATTTCCCATGAAAATTTGCCTTTCCCCCTCCACCTGAGCTTCGGACTGCAGGTTTGGTTCGTTGATGCAGGAAACAGCAAAGGCGGCTGAAGTGATAAGCGGGTATCGGGTTTACAGGCGGTACGGAGGATGACGAGTTATTGATGATCTTCTGATAACTCGGCTGTGTCGACGACGGACGTATTTCCTGTTGGCGCTGGTGCATGATGAGAGCTTCATAGGTGAATCCTTAGGGCGCGGTCGAAGAACGAAGAATGACCATAGAAAGTGAAACATCTGTCCTTCGTAAGGATAGGACTCAAAATGCGGGTGCCATAATCGTACATCTTTTCAATGACCCTCAGCAGGAACCAACAAGATCAAAGGGCAAGGGCTTACATAGAGTGCAACACTATTTCAATGGTCGTCCTAGATCCAACATCACACGTCGACAGGAAGGGACGTCACTTCGTCCTCCGTCTGTCTGCCTTTACCTGAGCTCTGGGGCTTGTCGACGCGGGAAAGGTTAAAAAGACTTTTGTTTCCATCACGAGTTTCGGGTAGGTGGCAGCACCTCGCAGTCACAAGCGGAGCGAGTTGTTGGATCGTGATTGGGATAATGGGAGACGGGACAGTCTGAGACGAACACCATCTGGCGTTGCTACTGGCGACCTTGGGCGTGTGCCAAGATGGAAAGGATACATCGGAGATGGAGCCACCGCTGTCATAAAAGGAATTCTATCTCAGTATGAGAATGGCAAAAAGGGATGAACACATACTTGTTTGTAGGACTGTCACAGCGAACATAGTAAGATAAGGCTCAGCGCTTCACGACCGCATCACGTGGTATGTGACTTTCTGTGACAGCCTCGCTAAATTAATTCACGACTAATTAGAGCGCCACATTATTGCCGCGTCACTCATTCAATGCTCTCATTAACTCGCTTTTATGTCTACCTGTTTAGCGTACATCTGGCTGTTCTAGCTCCTAAAGTATCGTATCTGGCATAGTGCGATGCCCCCGGTATTTTTTAGCTGCCTAGGCTGCCTGTGCACCATTCAAGCCCCTTTGGTATGCAATTAGCATTGATTTGGTGGTAAATCCTTTGGGGCATGGTCAATTTTGCTTTTTTTGAAAATCGGTTTGCAACAAAAGTTTTTAAACAATAATATCTACATTTCCCAGGAAGCATATTCCCTAAAAAGGTGCTGCAGCTGGTGCCCCAAGGGAAATACTGTTTTTTCGACAAAATGTCACATTTTACCACGTGAATATCACGTGATGCGGTCGTGAAGCGCTGAGCCGTATCTTAAATGGTTTGTTGTCGATGTGCTCAGAGTTTTAGGAAGCCGATCGACACGCAAAGAACCTGACAGATTTGAGTGAGAATAAGGACCACAACGAGCGTCAAATTTGACGCACCCCGAAACATGTCCATCAACCGTGACTGAGGAGACATTTCAGTATTGTTGGTAAAGATTCGAACTTTCAATGGAGAGAGGACAAGAATATTGCTGGAAAAGATTCGAACTGAAGGGAGAGGAAAAGAAAGCACTTGAGATCAGTTGTCACAACTTCCATTTCCGGACCACGCTACGACTTGCCTCCCGCCGTCGCGTCTCCCACCTACGACTCTTTCTTGCCATGGAAAAGAACAACCATCCGCGTCCACATCCAAGTCCACCATAATCGACAACACGCGCACATCCACTGCTTCACCGATACCGCCGCATTTGGCCTCCACCTCCTCGCCTACTTCCCCAAGCTCCACATTGGCGTCACCGGCGTTGTCTGCTACGCATCGAACCTCAACACTACCGAGCTCCTCAGGCGAATCTCGGCTAATCACAACGAGCATATCCTGCTAGAAATCGACGCGCTGTACGTGGTCTCGGCGAACGTGCACAGCGCATTGGAGCCAAAGCAATTGATGCTCCCGTTTTCACATCATAGGGCAATATCAAGGCTACACCATGTCTTTCCTGCTTATACGGCCACAGATATGTGAAGCGGTGATTCGGAGGACATTGGCTGGTAGATGGTCACGTAAGTGAACTTGAGGCCGTAGAGCTCGTTTGCGCATTCTTCTTTGTGAAGGCAGGTTGGACGCGCAAGCACGAGTAGACGGGTTTGAGGGGGGCAGCAATGTGCCAAGGATCGCAATTGCTCCATGGTTATGGAATTGTCGCTTCTTTCTTCAACGGAAGCGACCGACTATCATTCAACATCGCTATCAAAACGCCGTCGCATTACGGATGGTCACTATCCTTGGCACTGCGCCCGGAAAGTGCGTTACGAGCCCAACCTCGTTCCGAACATCTAGCTACTCGCCCACTATCAACGGCGCGCAGAAACTGAACATCGTGACCCGGCTCGCGATTGAGCGCAAGGCGAACAGGGATACAAGATGCTGCGAACATCAAGGTGTTCTTCACGGTGTGTGCTGTTGTTCTTGGTCATCTTTCTGGGGCCTCAACGCATATTGTAGGTGTCCGTACCCGCGGACCAAGTCGATCCAGGCACAACTATCCCATTGTTTCCTGGTACGTACATTCGTACAATTCTCTGTGGCGTAGAATGACGGGAAAATTAGAGGAGAATATCAAGATCGTATTGTCCCAAGTGCATCCGCACGACAACTCCTCTGTCCCCTATCATTTTTCTTCCACCGTGTCGTCGCTGTTGAATAATGCCGCTCGGGCGCTAAATCTTCTGGCAAGGTCCCCAGAGTCAGTCAACGCAGCGTTCAATTTATCCCCGAGCCTCGTTCAAGCTTCAACATCAGCTGCTTCCACGCGACCTTCGAAGGCGACTGCGTCATGAAGTGATGTTCCTGGAGTTGTGGACGAGCGGTATACCAGCAAGGTTCTTGTCAGTGATTACAAACTATCCTACGTCCTTCCTAAAGTATTCCCCTCAGTACTCCGAGCCTCATTCTCGGATCTCGTTTGGACGTCGCCGAGGGTCCGTTGGTAATCGGAACCATGCCCAGCTCATGGCTGCCATTGAACTAATGGTTCCGTACGTCTCGCGACCCCCGCGGGCACCATATTTGGTATGTGCTTCAGTCACCGTGATTTCTATCTACTGAGTCATGAGAATGTAGCCTTCTGTATTAATACCTCGGTGCCTACACAATACCATCAAGCTGCGGATCTTTCCTCCCAGGGACTCACTAGCCTCCACGGCATCACTCTCTGACGACGATGCGGGGTCTTGGGACCTTACTTCTGATCCCCATGTCAGTCGCCCTATGGGCATGTCGCGTGCAGACAATGAATCTAGTGATCCCTGTGCTGGGGCTGTTCTCGAAGGTATGGGTATGCGGGACATATTTCCTAGTGCAGGGGGATACAAGTGAGGTAAGTCATTTTGCAATGTATCAGCGAATGTACTCTCTGACATTGGCTTTCCAAGATGGGCGAAGCCTATGAAGAACATCGCGAACGGAGACTCGGCTGGTCGGAACAAAAGAGGTCCAGGGTGTGATAGCCTGTACAGTGAAAGGAAAAATGAACCACCCGGAAAGAGCGGGCATTGAAGGAATCGTTATGGATGTGGAATACAAGGGAACTTGCAAGGGCGTTTGGTTCCCTGGCGTTGCTACTCTCTTGGGGATGGACGTTGGCCTACTTTCGAAAGGTTCCGACGTTTCATGGGTAGCAGGCTACCCTAACGCTCGGCAGTAACAGGCGGTACTGGTTTTACAAGTTTTGACATAGCTATTCCTCCGCCGACTGATACACAACGACATGATTCCTTTAATTCCAACTCGTCTCACGCTGTGCTCGCAGCAATGGCAGCCAAGGAACCCACCAAGGCGAAGTCTGCGTCCTCATCAACCTCATCACTCCTTCGCGCGCCGTTGCCAGTCCAAAACGTTGCTGATTATTCATTCGAGGGATCTGCGTCTGTCGTATCACCATTACCTTCGACGGGTGCGTCAATGGCGGACCTGTCCGCGTCGGAATCAATACCACCGCCTCCTCCCAGTCAAGCCATCACATTGCACATCAACATGAACGAACTCTTCCCACCATCGCGTAACACGTTCACGTTCGCGATAACAGGTACCATCCTCATTACCCCCAAAACGCCCGCAACGCCATCAGTAGACGAATCAGATCCTGAACCCGTTCTACTCCCTGGATTTACTGTTTTCGGTACCGATTCCGAAGTCATATCAATCATCGTACGCAACGATGTTGATCGGGGTAGTGCCAATGTGGAAGTATACAATTCCACGGGAGATTACTGACGCGATGCTCAGGTGCGCAAGACAGTGCTCCAGAAAGGCGGGCATACCAAGTGCGGTGATGGTGGAGGCAGGATTGCTCTGCGCAGCGTCGCGGCTAACGGCAAGCCATCTCCTAGTCGTCCGCGGACTCCCAGCAACCAGGGACATCTGAATAATTCGCATTCGTCTTCTCCCGCGCTGCTTATGAAGATGCTCTCTTCCGTGAACCAAACCAAGCGGGATATGCCTGTGATCATTCCTTCTGTAACTGCGATAGTTACGCCCCTTGTGCTGCCTGAGAGCTCGCGTCTCAGTGCCTATGCGGTACGGGTAAGTCCGACCGCAATGGCGGATCCGGATTCCGAATGGTTGGAATTTGGGTTGGGATCTTTGGGGCAAGTCTCTTCTTCGGATGGAAAACGACCCCCCCAAGTGGATCTCGCATGTGTTAGCGTGGAGGGGGTACCTGTGAAGTATGAAGCTACTGCTACTGCGAGGCAGGATGACGGCATGCCATTCGAGCAGATGAGCGGGAAAGAACGGATTAGTCGGGTCCGAGTAAATATCGGGGTCGGTGAATGGTGGTTCCGTTGTTGTGAGCTATATCGTCAATGTGGACGACGGCGCGGGGAAAGGGAAAGGGAAAGCTCGGGACGACTTTGATGTGTTTTTGCCTACGTTTGCTGTTCCGGTTGGGAGGCTGGAGGTTGTTGTTGAAGATTTCCCTGGTGAGTTTCGTATTCCTAAAAACTTCCTGTATGTGCTATATTGATATGTTTATAGGATATGGGATTACATGTTTGGATTCGAATCTTCGGTACCGTCAATCCAAGCGGTGTCTGCTGCATTACTCTGCGGAAGAATTTTTCTACCCACACCTTATGCTGGCGCTAGATTCCTCATCTTCGGATAGGAGACCACTATTGTCATGGTGGAAAGCTGGGCTATACCTGTGCTTGATATCCCTAGTCGTTTCATGTGCATTTTTCGTATCACTGACCTCCAAGCTCAGACGCATTAGCCAATCTGTGGACGGCTTCTCGTCAGTTCCGGACTCTGAACCCAGGTCCATCCTTGTGACTACCACTGTATACAAGTGCCCGACAGTGGTACGCCGAGACCCTCGATCTGCTTCCAGGCGAGCGCCGCGGGTGCCGGGTGCTGGCAGCTTCTATCAACCTCATGATCCATAGGCTTTCACAATTAGCCGAAGGCGCAGGCATTGCTAGAACCCTTGAAATCAAGATACTGCGTAACTTGCTCGGTATCCCGTGGGATTTCACTCCCAAAAATCCCGAGTACGTTCAGAAGATACTCGAATCGGTCATCGTGAATACGTGAACACTCCCATTTTTAGCCAGAGCGCAACCTCAAAGTATGATGAATGTTCAAGTTTGGTCCTGGAGTGCTACACTCGCTTTGTGCCGCGGCATAATCTCCCTTCACGTACACATGCTTCTTCATCCAATGCCCTTCAGTTGCTCGTCCCTTTCCTCACTACTCAATGGTCCACACTCGACACCTCTATCAGGACTAGTGAAGTGTTGGAGTTCTTGACAACATGTCTACAAATGCGCTTTAGACCTGCATATGACGTGTTTCATCAACAAGATTGTCTAAAGTTCCCCGCGAAGCAGCCGCTCTCTTCATAGTCCGCATTGCTCCTGAAGACATATGTCACGGGCATCGACGCTGCAATATTCTCATCTCACAATAATCCCGAGGAGAATCAGACGATCATGCAAGCAATTGACGACCTGCACGAGCCTCAAAATCTCTTTCTCGTATGCTCTACCCTGGCGGTATCATATCCCAACACTTTCTTGATGGACGTTAAAGGACGAATCACCAATAGTATTATGATCGCTCTTGCTTATATTCGGCCGCTTGATCCTGCATGGGGTACTTGTCGTCAGAGACTTCGGGAGCTGGCTGAGGCTCAAAGCTTCTCTATTGCAACAGGGGGAGACGAACCAGATATTGAAGTACACAGATGCAATATACGTGTAGCCATCGAGTGGCTGAACGAATTCTTCTCAGGCATACCCCCTCAGGCCACGGAAAGTTTGGAATTAGTACATTTTCCTCCTGCCTTCCTTTCTCTCGACGTTATTGAAGAGTCTTAGCCAGGGCCACTGCCGCAACCCCGGTCTCGGTTAGATCGCCTGCTACCTTGGCGTCGACGGCGACAACAGGATGAGGCACACCAGTTGACGGAACGTGTTTAGATGCACACTCTCAGCGAAGTTTTATTACTCTGCTAATGATTCCATTCTCACGAGTTGGTGATCTGAGTCTGTACTTATACTTCCGCCTGATTCTAGGGACTAGTACTCGATACACTATGAAATCAATATCATATGCTGCTATTGTACACATGAATATAACATTTGTTACATACATCTGCGCGTGTAGAGGGGAAAGAGTATATTGCACCCTCAATCCATCAGTATACGCTGTCTGCGTCGAATTCCAGGAGCAAAGAAATCCATCAGACGCTCCCATAGAAGCAATGAGGGTGACCCTAGTCATCTTAGTTGATTCTGAGAAACCCATCCACCTCCAGGTCCCGTAAACCATATCAATATCAATCAAGGACGCCTTCTAAGAGTTGGCATCACAGATCCTTGGTGTTGTTCATGAAGGGAAAGCTGCAGTTGTCACTGATTGTGCGCGTCATGAAATACGTGTGATAAATTGCGTCTAAGCTTCAGCATAACCAAAGTAACAGGTTCTGTCATTCACAGCCGACGTTCTGGTATTCAACATTAGGATATGCCAATCAGGATTGCACAATCGTCGCCAAAGCAAACACTAGCACATTTTGTCTGTAGATGAGCCAGGATAAGTAGTGTCAATCGAGGAATCTCAGAAGCGATTTCTGAGTCACTGGCATTTCAATACAAGGGCCACATAAGTTCAGCAGTAAGAATGACCGTGTATTCGAAATTATCGACAACACAGCAGATGCAGTTGACTATCCAAAGTTCCGAAGGTAAAATTACGGATATCTGGCATCATCGTTAGGTTTTGTACCGTGATGCTTATAGTTAGACGGATGTACCCTGTTCCTCCTGCCTGTTCATCCTACATAGGCTTCTTTCTTCCCTCTTTCCGGGCAGTTCTCCGAAGGCACGAGAGAGAGGTGAACAGCTTTCGTGCGATACGTTCTGATGCACGCATGCTCCTTCCTTGAACTGAAGGGCTTCTGATGAATCTATTAACCCATGTGACAACCATCCCGCCATTGAGAAATGTGTGCCCACATGGAGCTGACCTATAGGTCAATGCCACAAGAAAATTTGACATTGGTTGGGGAAGTACTCAGGGAAGCGGACACCAAATATGGCCTGTAGTTGCGCATATAGTCAGCCTTGTCCATATTGAAAGAGAGATGAACATACTTGATGGTCCTTGGGTATGATTTCCTTCATGATCATATTTGTGTCTTCTTCTGCCAAGTAAATGCTTGTTGCTGGACATCTGGTGGCACAAGTGTGTAGTGGTAATCCAACCCGATCTCACCTAGACCGACACAGGGAACTAAATGCTATTCACCCAGCAAATCTCAGATGACATAAGCATTCAGCAATGTCCGAAACAAACTTGCATGTGTATTGAAGTCTATCTTGCTGACTTGTTTCATAACTCCTGCCACCTGCTTCGTATTTCTCAATCTATTTGATATATAGTGCCCAGTATAGTTGTTTATATCACAATTTGATGAATGAAACACAACATGAGATACTATTCTTGAAGTTCTCTGAATGTATAACCCATTGTGTTTGCCACCCCTCTTTGCTCCTTCCGGCTACCATTTTGGACCCACATCATCTTTCTGACTCTCCCAGCATCATGGCCTTGTATGTCCTGTACAAGGTCACAGACATCCTTACCAATATCCCTCCAAGCCAAGCTCCGGAACCAAGTTGGATTCATAAATTTGGCTTGCTCTCAGATAATCTGAGTTGTGCATCCATTCTGGGTACAAAGTCATGAAGCTGATGATGTGTTAGAGGCAACGCATCAAGAACACATTGAGTGTGCCCTACATTTGTTTTAGATGTTCGACAGATATGCTAAAAAAGGAATCATTAAGGGAGAAAAGCTCAGATATGTGTGGCATCATTATTCCATTGAAATACATGTAGAAATCATATCTTATACACTTTATGACACAAAGAAATAGAATAATAGGGGACAAGCGGCAGGAGTTGTGAAAAAAGTCAGCAAAATAGACTTCAATACATGCACAAGATCATTTCGGACATTGCCGAATGCTTATGTCATCTGAGATTTGCTGGGTGAATAGTGTTTAGTACACAGGGAGGATGTGATAGTGAGTGATAATCCCAGGTTCAATGGCAGGAGTTGCAATCTTGCTTCGTGTCTGAATGAAACCATTGCAATGAGAACTATATTTGAATTTGCAGGATGTACAGGTGAATGTCTGGAGCCTAATGAGAGACATAGTTGGAAAGAATAGAAGTATGCACTGATGACAAATCAATACTGGACACCCTCCCATTTCCTGTCTGCCAGCTCCTTCCACATTCCTGTCACAAACACCTCATCCACTATTGTCTCCACCCTCTTCTCTGCATACACCGTCTCGACGAAATCAAACACCATCTCATACTGCCCATCAGAACACTCTGAGCGATACACAGCAAATGCAAAGAGTAGATGCTTGTGTGTTGATTATCTTGGACTTGATGTGGACATGTGCTGGGGAAGGCAGAGGTCATGAGGCAGGCAAGAACTCTTTTTCTGGTTGCTCTTTTCCATGATGAGGGAGATGGTTGCAAAGAGTGGTAGGTGGGAGACGTGACAGCAGGAAGCAACTAGCAGCAAGGACCAGAAATGGAAGCACAGTACAGAAGTGTACTGAATTCTTCCACCATCGCTAGCTCAGATCCCTACAGCTCCATTGTAATGCATCTGTAAATGAACACTCGTTATAGCCCATATTTGCACCCAAGTTACATTGATGCACTTGGAAAACATACACCATTGTAAACCTTATAAATTTTGCATTCTGTAACTACTACACTCAGTAGTATACTAAGTAAGAACCCTATAGTAAGCAACACCAGTTCCCGGTTAGGCATAATAGACAGGCAAGAGTCATTAGTGCTTACCTGGTAAATAACATGAAAGAACTTAGCAAGAATTCATAGAAGCACCCTCGTGCCTGGAGAACTTAGCCATGAATGCCAGAATGGCAGTACCAGGAACTGAGCTGTGTGTATCTAAATTGCCAGGCTTGGCCACATGTCCATTGCTACTGACTCCCAAAACAGTAAGACCACGGCATTTACCGATAGCCAGGCTAAGTCTGTAAGCAGACTTACCAGGTTAACTATGGAGTGCCACCAGTAATATATGATGGTGCGGGTATTGGCGCCTGGGCCCACCTCACATTCCTGGTAAAAGGATAACCCCACCAGTGCAAGGATATCTTTCCCAGAAAGGAATCATATACTGATTGGAGACACAATCATGAGCTATGACCAAGTGTTAGTCAGCCTCCTTAGGAGAGCTTAGGTGAGATCAAGTAATCCAAGTATAATTAGATTTCACTGTAAATAGAATAACCTGGTAGTATAAAAGTAGGTAGAAAATGATAGCCAGGCAAGTTTTCTGGCCCCCAGCTATGGTAGTATTACCTGTGGGAATTAGGTTAGAGCTTCGAGTCATAGACTTACCAGAATTGAAAGTATTTTGATGATTAAGTTTGCATTTTGCAAGAACCCATAAGAAAGAACCAGTATTAGCATTGTGTCAGTGTCCCAGAATCAGTCAGTCAGTCAGCCCAGTTCAGAGATTCTTGCAACTCAGTGCAGAATCTGGTATCTCAGTGGATACTTGTGTGGTTTGTTTGAAGTTTTGAGTCCAGGACTCATAGTAAATCTTACCCGGTCAGATCAAGACCTCTAAAATCTTTATATTTGCATTCCCAGAAAACTACCTAAGTACAAAAGCCTACATAATGGACATTCCTCTGCCCCCACAAACTTGCCAGGTTAGTGTTTTGTGTAGTGGTTAGTGGTTAGTGTTTCGCTTGCACACCCACACCATCACCAGCCCTTTCAGCATGTCAGCTTCTCTACATGTCAACTGATGACCACTGCAATTTCAGACTTGTTGGCTGTCTCCAAGTCTCAGCTTGCCAATCCAAATCGTTTGCTGTGTTTGCTTGTCCCAGAAGTAGGGTACACATTGAACCTTTCCTCTTTCATCCTTGCTGTGCCTTATCATACTGCAACAGAATTGTGTTGGAGCAAATGATATCCTTTCCATCCTGATGTGCAGCCAAGGTCACCCGTAAAAAGGACCAATGGTGCTTGTCTCTTACTGCCCCACTCACAAATTCAACAACTTGCCCTGATCATAACTGTGTCCACCCTGCCTGAAATTTCTTGATGAGAACATGAGTTTCCTCATGTTTCACATGTTGATGAACCACAAAGAGGAGGAACCAGCTTTCCTTTCTGTCAGTACACTTGATTGGAAGTCCCGTGACCATTGACATAGTGATGCAGTCTATGTAAGTCTCTCCCTTTGTCTCATCGATATCTCACTGAGGACCATCCAGATAGATGTATCCTCATGGAACCTGTGTTTGCACATTCAATTGTATCCCTCTGAAGAAAAGATGCATCTCTCTCATGCAATTCTTCCTATCATTGATCTCATTGCCAGCCCGATGGCCTCGAGTGCCACATATTGAACTTGCGACATGTATAACCGTTGATTACTGGCCACTGAAGAGTTGGTCCAGAGCCTGGGAGATGCACGGCATATTGTTTCACACATACGTTGCTGGCACTGTCACGTGTCCTCTCTTAGCTGTTTTTTCAGTGTTTGAACCCCATTTTGTGATGTGGACAGCCTCATCCATGGTATGTTGTCCCACCCTCCTTCCATTGACACTAGTACAGGATCTTGTGAATGCAGAGGTTCTCATTGTTAGGCCTGAGCACCACAAGGTCCAAACAGGTATAAACTCAGGGCTGTTTTGTGTTCTGACAATTACCCAGGGAGTTACCACAATGTTTAGACATGGGCTGGATCCTTGTTGTTAACTTTTTGGCAAGCAATTCAACGAGGATAGTTTTAGTGTAAATAAACTTTAGCTCAAAGCTAGAGAATACTATGCTGAGAGCTACTACTTATATACGAAGACTATAGAACCATCTGGTGATTCTGAATGACAATAGAAGTCCATTAGTAAGCAGGGTTCAGGACAAATGAGTAATCAGGATTGCATAATGTGGGAAGAAGATGAAAAAGTGAATAAATCGTAACATTACCCTCTCGTTAAGGCAGTCGTCCCGACTGCCATTATGTTGAGTCAGGATCGGGTGGTTCCTCCAGTAGTGAGAGGTGGTATTTTTCCCAGTACGGTTCCAGAAGGTAACTCCATTTTTTCTTGTCAGGGTTTTTAACCCAGAATTTCCTGCCATCGGCACGTTGCACTTGGTATAATACCATCCCATCTTTCTGGTAGTGATCATCCAGAATGGGTGTGATGGCTTTTTGTTCTTTAGTGGTCATGGTGCAGACTACTGTGGTTTGTTTGGCTCATTCAACCCCCTTTTCGTAGTCCTGGATTGCATCTTGGGCATGTTCCATGTCTTCAGTAGTCACCCACGTATTGTGTTCCCTTGTCCACCCCTTCCATTTGACAAAGTAGTCGGTGATTAAATACAACTTCTGTCCCTTCTTGGCCTGTACGTGTCATGTTCTTGCATCCAGTACCTCTTCAACTTCATATTCTTCTTCATCTTCGATGAGGTCAGGCAGCAGTGGAGGTGGTTGTTCTTGGTTTGGGAAGGCTGGCGGTACATAGGGTGTAAGGAGTTTTTCGTTGAACCGGGGATGAATCCTCCAGTGGGCTGGCAGTTTGAGTTTGTAGGCGGATGTGCCAGATTTTTTGAGGATCAGGAAGGGTACGACTCTTTTGTCATCTAATGACTTCTGGGGTTGTGGGAGTTGGAGGTTGGTTGTGTCTAGCCAAACCCGTTCTCCTATTTGGTAGTCCTTTGATGCTTGTCTGCATTTGTCGTATTGCACCTTCATCTTGCCAGCCACCTCCTCAAGGGCTGATTTGGCCTTCTTATGTATTTTGAGGAGGGTGGTTGAAAAGTCTTTGGCTGCAGGGTTCAAGAATGCAGTGGTACATACTGAGTCAGGGAGCATTCAGGGATGTAGCCTGTAATTGGTGAAGAATGGGCTTTGGCCCATAGTGGAGTGGATTTGGTTGTTATGGGCAAATGCCACCAATGCTAGCCATTCACTCCAATCCTTTTGGTAGTAATCGATGAAAATCTTTAGGTACTTTTTTACCTCCTGGTTTGCCCATTCGGTCTGTCCATTGGTTTGAGGGTGATATGTGGTTGAGGTGTTGGGAGTGATTGATAGAAGGCGGTATAGTTTGGTCATAAATTTAGAGACAAATTGTGGGCTGCAGTCAGAGATAACGACTTGAGGCATTCTGTGTCTCACATAGACTTGATCATGGAGGATTTTGGCCCACCCTTCTGATGATAAGGTGATGTCACATGTGATGGAGATGATCTCCTTTGAGAACCAATCTATGATTATGAGTATCACATTGTATCCATTTGACTCTTCGAGTCTGGTGATCATGTCGACTGAAATATGGGTCCATGGTGCAGAGGGAATTTCATTGGGGTGTAGAGGGTTTGCCTTCATTTGCATGTTGCTCTTTACCCTCTGACAGACTTCACAACCCTTTACGTATCTCTTGACGGTTTGGCAATCTTTGGGCCACCAAAAGTCTCGTTCGACTAGTTCCCATGTTTTGGTGATGCCAGGGTGTCCTGCCATGAGGTGATCATGGTATTGGGCAATGATCTCCCCCCAGAGCTTATCATCCTGGGGTATGTAAATTTGTCCATCGTAATAGAGGAGTCCTCCCTCTTGGGTGATACCCTGTTCATGGTTTAGGGAATCAGTGATTCCTTGGTCCCACTTTGCCTGACTACAGGTGATCTCCTTGATTCATTGATGGGTCTCCATCATTGTGAGCATGATCATAGCTTGGAAATGTTCGGGTTGCAATACAACAATGTCATCATTGTCCTTCTTCCCTTGGTCATGGACATCCCAGCAGCTCAGGAGATCAGCCTTCTGGTTTGCCGTTCCAGGCTTGTGATGCAAGGTGAAATGATACTCCACCAGTTCTGTCACCCACTGAGCTTGTCGTCGGTTGAGTTTTTGCAGTTTCCAGAAGTATTGGAGATTTTGATGATCCATCCAAATCTCGAAGTCCTCACTGGCTCCCATGAGATAATGTCTCCATTCTGACAAGGCAAGCATGATCACCAGGAGTTCCTTGTCACATATTTCATAGTTGCATTCAGTGGTGGTGAGGGATTTTGAAAGGAAGGTTACTGGCTTCCATTTCCTGTCCTGTTCTTGACTAAGGACAGCTCCTATTGCCCCCTTGCTTGAGTTGGCCTCTACCCAGAATTTGCCCTGCTCACATGGAAGGGTGAGCATGACATCCTTTGCCATCTGATCCTTGAGGCACTGGAAGGCCTGATTCTGTGCTGCTCCCCAGGTCCAGGGAGCTTTACTGGTTAGTTGGGTGAGGGGGCAGACTATCTTAGAGTAGTCTTTGATGAACTTTTGATAGAAGTTGGTGAAACCTAGGAACGACTGCAGCTCCTTCTTCTTCGTTGGCATAGGCCACTCTGTTATCCCTTTCACCTTTACTAGGTCCATCTGTACCGTCCCTTCACTGATGATTACCCCTAAGTACCCTGTCTCTAGTACTTCAAACTTGCACTTCTCTGCCTTGAGGAACAACTTGTTTTCTCACAGGTGTTGTAGTACATGCTGGACTAGATGGCGGTGTTCCTTGAGGTCTTTGGAGAAAATTAGGATGTTGTCAAGGTATATGGTGACCTTTCCCTTGCTTATAAGGTTGTGGAAAATGTCATTCATCATCCATTGGAAGGTCGTGGGCAAGTTAGTTAGTCCGAAGAACATGACCATGGGCTTGAAAAGTCCTTGGTTGGTTCTGAATGCTGCCTTAGCCTCATCCCCCTCTTTAATCTGGATGTTATTATACCCCCATTGTACATTGAGTTTGGTGAAGTACTTAGCTCCTTGCAACTTGTCCATGAGCTCAGAGATGAGTGGAAGTGGGTAGCGATTCTTTATGGTCATTTCGTTGAGCTTTTGATAATCCTGGACTGGACGAAGGGAACCATCCTTCTTTTTGACAAAGAAGAAAGGGGATGCAAATGGGGATTTAGATGGTCGGATCCTTCCACTGGCAAGGTTCTCATCCAGGAATTTATCCAACTCCTCCTGCTCATTCCGGTTGAGGGGGTATACCTTGCAGTCAAGAGTGTTTTGGGCATTAGAGATCAGTTCTATCGCATGGTCCCAGGGTTTCCATTCTGGCAGTTCATCGAAGTTGTCTTTGGAGAATAGGTTGTGGAACTCGTGGTACCAACTGGGGACTAGTTCTTTGAACAACTGCTTGGGCTTCCCCTCGGCGGCTTTAGTGGCTAGTTCATTAGTATGGTGCAGCACCCAGATCTCCATGGCTTCTTGAATATCAATGGCCAAAATGGTCTCTCCATCCTCTAATTCTTCATTCCAGTGGTCCTCTGGGTCGATATTGGGCAAGGGGAATGGGTTTTTCTTGCATTGGCAACACTCAAAGAGTACTCACCTGGTCACCCAGTTGATGATGGGGTTATGTCATTTAAGCCAGTTGTGCCCGAGGAATAAGTCTCCCTTGCCGAGCTCTGTTACTGCAAGGTTGATTCACTCAGCATAATCCCCGAGGGACAGGTGTAACTCCACAAATTCTGTGATCTCTCCTGCTTGGTTTTGAGTGCCATCGGCATTGTATACAGGAATCAGAGAAGGTGCCGGATATGTTTGGAGGCTGTTTCGTTCTATGTACCTTTGACTGATGGAACTTCTGGTGCAGCCACTGTCAATGAGGGCGTGAGCCTTCAGGGTTTGACAGTTGGCTAGGGTTTCTAGTTGGGCATCTACTAGTAATTCCCTGGTCCCATTGGTCTGCATTTGTCGTAGATAATGTATCAGCTCCCACAGTTCATATAGCCATTCTCTGGCTGCCTCTCCCCCCATCTGCAGGTGTTGTACCATTTCTTCATCCACTTCTCCTTCTCAACCTTTATGTACCCAGAGATAGAGGGCCACCAATGCTTTGGAATTGGTGCATGCTTCCTGAATAGCTCAAAGGGTCCAGTCAACACCAAAGGGCTTAAACCAGGTAACCTTCAGGGGTGAAGCATGTTCTGTGGAACTTTCTAGCGTGGATGGTTGTGTCTCTCTTTTGGCTTGAGAGAGGCAATATGAGGTGTCATCATCATCATCAGGAACCTCCTCTAGCATGGTTTGCAGCGGTCAGGGCGTCTCTTGCCTGGTTCAGCCCTCTTGATCCTTGTGGGCAATTGAGGATTTGGCAGTTGGGGGTCTTCGCTGCTCTTCACCCTTCGGTGGGTTCTTCATGGGGTCTCCCTCAGGTTTCTCTTGGGTGAAGCCACCCTCAACTTTGACCTGTGTTTGGGCCTTGTTGGTAGGAATGGTGGCTCTGGCATCCTCTGTCATTAGGGTTCCTGCCTGGGACACAGCCTGCTTGGTGGCAATGGGGGCATCATGTGTCTTGTGCCATAAGAATAGTCTAACACCTCCAGAGGGCACCTTTTCCATGGTCAAGTTAGGTGCATCCCCAGGTCTTATGGTTTCATAGCTGGAAAGTGGGGCCCAAGGATTCAATGGGAGGCGAATAAGGTATTTATATGGCGATTCGAACTCCAATGTTGGAGTTTGCTGCGATTCTTTTGGGGGTTGTGCACTCAGAGAAGTGGAAGTGGGTATATTCAAATGTGTGTGATATGACGTACATAAGATATTAATACAAGAGGACCAGCTAGCCAAGTCCGAGCATGTAACAGATGGAATGATTGTTCTGGCCAAGCAAGTGGAATCACTCACTTGTTGGCCTCCCCTTTTATCTCTTCAACCCCTGACATCAAGGGCATCTTCTCCTCGACTGAGTCCTTTTTCTCCATCTCTTCCTTGATCTGTTTATCAAGCATTGCTTGTAATTGCTCCAAGGTATACATATACCTCCCTGTCTTTGTGTCTCATGGTCATTTTGGAGCTCAGCAATCCTTAGCCAGATGACCCTTCTTCCCACAGTTGTAGCATCTCTTCTCCCAGTGCATTTGGTCGATATCCATGGGTTCTCCTGCCCCACCATAAGTGGTCCAGCCACTCTCAGATTTGGTGGCTGGCTTTTCCCCCCATCAAACTTGTCATGCCAGCAGCTTTCTGACTAGTGCTGATGGTGGGGGTTTTTTGTTTTTGGGGACAGGAGTCTCAATAATGGATTTGGTTGAAGGCAGCCTTCTTTGTGTGTTCATCATACATGGTGCAGATGCATTGCTTCCATTGCCAATAGTGGACTGGGACGAACATCCCCATGTCAGAGATGAACCTGGTATAGTCCTCAGGGAGTCCTTGGCAGACTGCCCAGACTAGTGTGGATCAGGGACCTTCTTTGTGTCGGAGTCCTGCCAACATCGCCAGGTGTTCCAGTCGCTGGAAGTAGGATGTGGCCGTTCCATTGCCCATCTGCAGTTCCATCATCTTTTGTTTGTGCTTTTCTTGGATGGCAGGGTTGGAGAACTGCTTTCTGAATGACTTGACCCATTCGTCCCATTGTTGGAACTGATACTGATTCTTGCTTTTAGAGAAGAACTTGACTCAGTGGTAAACCCACCAGGTCTTTGGACCTTCCTCCATATGTGAGGTCATGTAATTGATCATGACAGGGCTGCTGATCATGAAGCGGGAGAAGGTCTCAAAGTACTGGAGGCAGTCTCTAAGGAAGCGGTCAATGTCGTCATGTTTCCTGTTAAAGAATTTAGTCAGGGTAATGAGGGTGGGTTTGATGCTATAGTAGGGATGGTCATCTCGTAAGGGGCTGGTGGGCCAGTCAGGAGGGTTGGGGGGCAGGTCCTTTGGTGGGGGTCATGGTAATGACCATTGGTCAGTTTGATCGCCTGGGGACCCACAATGGTTTGGTGGTGGTGGCAGGGGCTTTCCCTGAGGTGGCTGGGTGAAGCCCCAGCATTTGTCCAACCACTCGAGGACTTGCTTTGCCTCAGCCATATTATCATGGATGTCTCTTACCATTTTTTTGGTGTCCATCCTGTGTTCCTCCTCTGTCCTTACCCTGTGGGTTCCCCTTGGTGGGGGCTTCCAGGTTGTCTTTGTGGATGGAGTCCTCTTCCATTTTGTCTCCATCATCCTTCTGCTTTCCTTGGGCCATCTCTGATGGTCCTGCTTCACCACTTCCTGTGAAGAGTTGGCTACTTCCCTGCCACTGAGTTCCTGGCCACTGATAATTAATCCAGGATGGGGTATCGGGTAGTGGTTCAGTCCTCCCCTCCATCCTCTCTGGGTTCCATTCATTCCTGGGAATATTCCCAGTCTTCCCATAGGTATCATAGGTCCTGCTCCATGGCCCTATGTTCATCTTTGGTTCTACATCGTAGATGTGCAATCCTTCTTCCAGGGAGAGGTCCTTCAACCCTTCAGGCCAGAGACTGGATGGCATTGAGGTCTTCTTCTCGAAGGCCCTCCCTATCCCAGTACTCTCCCATGGAGAGCTGATCTCCTCCTCTTGCTCATATGTCTCTAGCCCTTCGGTCCCAGGCCCTTGCATGGTATCTGCCCAGTACGATGATAAGCCTAGACTTCCGTGGCAACGGCAACACCAAACTCAACAAGTATTGGTAATAAACAAAGCTTTCGGTAATTAAGGCGATGTGTGTGCGAGTTGTTCGGGGCACCTCCATGCACTCCAATCAATTCCTCTAGATGCAGGTGCACACTGTGACATGAAAGTCTAGCAAGTAGTACCCTAGTTGAGTACTGTGATGTAGGCTATATGCCGGTATTGTCTCAAATAAATGAGAGACAACAGAAACTGGTATGACATGAATACCAAGTATCTGCAGAAACAAAGAGAATAACGCTAGATGATGATCCTCTGGGGGAAATCTATAAACGAAAGGTGTTGAATATTTGAGAGTAGAAACCGAAGGTGGTTTTTGTGGTCAAGAATACAAGAGGGAAAACAAAGTCCTATGTTGAGGGTGGGTTACTGATCCTATGCGAAACACTGTTACTGAAAGTCAAAGTCAAAAACTGAGTCTACATGGAGACTATCCTATCCTATGTCAATGTCAAACCTATGAGTCCACATGGGGACTATCCTATCCTATCCTATGGTGAAACTAAATGAGAACTGGTCGAAACAATCCTATGCTGATGATTCTGATCCTACAAGTCTACTCAGAGACTTCCCAAATGGGCAGCAATGTAATTGTCAAAAACAAAACCGAATTAAACTCCTATGTGGTGAAAGTCAAGACGGTGCAGCCTATAAAAGAAAATGAGACACAATGGGGTATGTGAGATGCATAAGAGAGCTCAAAATGCTGGTACCAAAGCTACAGTGAGCTAATGGCGAGTAACCAGTATAAAACTAACCGGCAGTTGAGTATTCAAAGCCAGTGGTGGTATGTGGTCAAGTGGTGAATGATAGAGAGGTGAACAAAGCTGTTAGACAGTATAAACCAGTCCTAGGCTTATAGTAGTGCATATAGGGTGCAAAACAATCAATTTGTGGTGTGTATACGGTTGTGAAGCAAGATAATACAAGTTATAACCATTGGTGTACCAGCTATTAGTCTCTAGAATGTGCGGTGTCTCTAGGATACTTGTTCTCCTCTTTTCTACAATATTCTATCAAGTTTTTATACTACAAGGCCTGGATATTATTAGCTCTACTTATTAAGGCTGTAAGACTGCGGCTTGGTAACTATCTGACAGTTTATGAGTAATAACAAGGCTTTCGATAACAGCTAGTCTCCTGTGTTGCTGAAACAAGATAGTATTCGAGGGTCACTGGTTAATACTGCAAGCATTATAAGGTGCTGTTTGGACTGCAGACTGAGAGGGTGGGGTGGACGAGCTGAGGTATACCAATGGGTCAAGGTTTATAATCTTCAGCATTCGGTTATTGTATTCGAAAATGAAGGAATTATCGGACATAATCCATGATTGTCGAGGGGAGGTATATGTCAATGCATATGACATCACATAATTAAACGATCAATCCAGCAGGTCAAGCCATGATGCATAACTGATGTGATAATGATGTGGCAATTCTTCAGTTTATCAGCACCTACTGCCAAATGGAGTTGTACAATCAATTATTGTGCCTTGGAGTGATGGTATGCACAAATTAAAGTGCTTCGCAAGATGGGAAGGATATCGAGAGTCTTAGGGTGCCATTGCTGTTGCATAAAGTATATGCCCTTGAGTAGTATAGTAAGCTTGTCTTGATAGGTTGTTTATGTGATGCCTTCGGTTATTATAGCCAAAATCGCAAAATTCTGAGTGTACAGAGCCTAGAGGCTCATCAACAGCTCTGTCTTGGTCTTGGAGTATCGGCCACTCTCTGTCTGGTCTGTTTCCATTAAAAGGGTTGGTGGCAATTGTCCAGAGGAGAAGGGCTTGTTCTCAGACCAGTATGTTGGGGGCAACATCGGGATCCTCTCGATTCTGTCATTGAAGGTAGTGATCTGCAGGTTCTCCCTCCACAGGGCTTCAGAATCTGAAGACATTCCTCCCAACCAGGCAGATTCAGAGTCTAGACTGTCTGTAATAGTTTGTGGTGTTGTGGTCCTTGTCAGACTGTTCTCTGTGGTTTGGGGGAGGGGTATACATGTCACTTGGTCAGATGGGGAGTCCCTCCAATATAAGGAAGTGGCTAGGCCACAAATTTGGTACAAGGGGCTCTGAGTATCTGACAGGTTGTTCAGTGTCTGCATCTCCAGATAGGATGATGTTGGTCTGGTGTGCTTCCCAGATGGGTCCTGTGGTAGTTCAGTTTGGGGTAATGGTGCAGGTGCTGGCCTCAGTCAGGCTATTGGGCCTAGGTACATGCCTTCCTGCCTCTATCGACCAATGTGTTGGTTGGTTGTGTACCCTGACAGTGTTAGATATCTGTCCAGCAAGCTCTGTGATGTTGAGCTCAAGGCTCTCATCATCAGTAGTAGGGTGGGGAACTGGAGGGGTGTGCCAAGTCCCGGAGGGCCCAGTGACAGGGGTGGTTGGTCTTGGAGCAAGACTTCTAAGGCTCAGTTGCTGCCTTCTAGGCTGGCTAACTGGGGGTGTGTGGAAGGGGTCCCTTCTGACATGTTGGGAGTAGTTGGTTGGGGCATAATGTTCCGGAATGGGTTGTTGCTCCTCCACCTGTGTCGTCCTCTGCCTTCCATGGTTGTGGCTTTCGATCCACCAGCCTACACTATTTTGCTGCCAGTAGCAGACTATTCCGATGACTATGAATCCTACGATGATGAAGGCAGCTACTGCTGCTGTGAGGGTTTCTATGGCTGCTCCTGTCAGCGATCTGGGGACGATCATGGGTGTCTCCTTCGGCGATGCATTTAAGGAGAACTAGGAAGCTTCAAGCTAACTGTTAGGCCTGAGTGCCACGAGGTCCAAACAGGTATAAACTCAGGGCTGTCTCATGTTTGGACCATCACCCAGGGAGTTACTGTGATGTTTAGATGTGGGCTGGATCCTTGTTGTTAACTTTTCAGCAAGCAAGTCAAGGAGGATAGTTTTGGTGTAAATAAACTTTAGCTTGAAGCTAAGGAATACTACGCTGAGAGCTACTACTTATATACAAAGACTATAGAACCATCTGGTGATTCTGAATGACAATAGAAGTCCATTAGTAAGCAGAGTTTCGGACAAATGAGTAATCAGGATTGCATAATGTGGGAAGAAGACAAAAAAGTGAATAAATTGTAACACTCGTGGCTTCAATCAATTCTGATAAACAGTTCTCCTTAGGTCTGAGTATAGGTTTTTCATTTTCAGTGATGGAGTCATGCAAGCATCACAGTGGACGTATTTGAAGGGAAGAAAGACACATCTTTTTCTGTGCAACCCTTGACCTTGTGAGTTACTATCAGCATTACAAGTGTGCATTCCTTCTGCTGATCCTATCAGATATCTTTAAAGAGGGTAGCTTGAACTCTGTGCCAACACCCCATATGGACTCCTGGATTGATGAAGCTGGCATCTTGCATGCTGGAAAGGATTTAAAGCTGGATTGTCCTGTGACGTGGAGATGACGATCGTCAACCATACTTTCAATACCGTATGTGCTATACAACACCCATTCTGAGTCAGAAAAACAGGCTTGACAGTACAAACTACAAGTAGCGAGCATTTCAATGTTGAGGTCACTTGGCCAGTCTTCGAGCTAGGGGTGAGGTGAGAGATGTTGTCAGGTGGTACATTGTAAAGTCTGTGGATGGTTGTCTTCTGCTAATCATGGTATGCAGGATCATTGAGAATGTGGATTACACTCTCAGGCTCGAAGGCAAAATGTATGCTATATTTTCTCCCTTTTTTCTGATATAGCATACTGAATGTTTGTTCTTCAGTTAAGTGCTGTTTCATATAACAATTTCCAAGTTGTGGAATTTGGCACTCTCTGTCCCCGCTGATTAAGTACATGCCCTTGGAAGGGTGTACAGTGGCAAGGGGCAAGGGTTGTTTGTGGTATGTCTTTTTCCTTTCTGGCTTGTCCTGAGCTGATGTTCAATCACCTACAGCTAGGGTCACTTGCTGGTGCAAGCCTTTGGGTGCATGTCCAACCCATAACAGCAAGCTCCAGCTCTCCCATTGGAATGACTTGACCAGAGACTGCATTGAAGAGGCTGGCTGTGGGCATCTGTGGAATAGCACTCAGAACAGTGTGCTACACACACTAAACCTCACACACACTCACACAACTACTCAATCTATACAATCACCCTCATAAGTGCATGGGGGGACGAGATTATATCACCTTGTGACTACTAGTACTTTAGAACTAGTAAAGCACCTTATTATCTCGACACTATGCAGTGTTTTACTCGTTTCAGACTGATCCTAAGGCTAGGAACTTTTACAAGAAGGTACACTTCAAGGCACAACCTTCCAGGCAAAGTATAATATTCAAAACTACACTATGACACTCGTCCTACAACACAATCGGACACACTGCAGGTCGCAACAACACTGAGCTTGCTCTTTTAACTACTCTCCAAGTACAAACTTAGTGAGCTCACTACACGCAGGCACATATGGTTAACGAAACTGACTGCAATGATGAGAACAACCTCTAATCCTTCTATGGATCTCAGATTTGGAATGGAAAACAACTCAGAGACAGAACAGAAACAGATTTCAGAAACTTCACTTCAATTCATACTCTAACAGACTCCAAACAGTACTCAGATGGAACAGAACCGAAACACTGATTCTTATTCACTCGGAACTTAAGCACACAAGTCAGATTCTGAAGTTATCTCTATTCCCCAGAGTGAGCTTGCTATTTCTATATGATGCTCAAAGCTACAAACTAATCCTTTATCACAGTGCTCGCTTTCTACGTGCACACCATAACTCGGGGGTTCGAAACTTGTATACTAGCCCAGACTACTGACTACTTATACTACAACCATTGTTAATTACAAATACTGCAGCAGTACCTAGGTAAACTAGACTCCTACATACATAGCCTGCTGCTGCCACAGCCTTACTTGGCACCTGACTTGGTATTTCCTCCTATAGCTTTGTTTCCATAGTGAGCTCACTAAGGCCCAATAGGCTCACACCATTTTACAAGTCCAAGGGTGTATCTCCTCCTGACTACACATCACTCCTCGTCTAGCCCTTCGTGCTACATGTATAATCTTCTAGATTAGTGCCAGGCACACAGTGAGCTCGCTAATTCTGCACAGCAATGGATATCCTTGTCAACCAATTACTCAGTTTACTAGCACTTGGCTGAAACTCCTATTCAGGCCATGTGCTAGCCATATCATTTTATCTCATCTCTTGTGTGAGGTTTGGTCTGGCCTTCTCAGGTATGGTACATCACTTTTAATTTAGCGAGCATGCTGATCTTTTCAATTATGATCTTCTTTATTCTCTGCTTATGGAAGTGAGCTCACTCAGTAAGTGCAACTACCCATGGCTGAACAGTGCTTTGTGAAATTTCTGTCAAGCATGCCTGTCAAGTACCTGCTGTAACTAAGCTCTGGTTTATGTCTGTTGCATCAGGTGTCACTGGTGCATACAATTATGATGCCCTTGCATACTTGTTATGTATGCTCGCTTATTCTTTAAGTATGCTCGCTCCCTATACTGTATTACAAGTTATATTCAGAATAAATCACAAAATTACATGGCTGGTACATTTGCAGTCACAACAGCGTTCAGTAAAGCCTCATCTTTTCAAGCGGCAGCACATTTCTTTGGAGGTGTGAATGGAGAGTTTATGGTCATATGAGGTACTATCCATAGTCTTGCATGATTTTCTGTGGGAAGCATGAGCATTGCTCCATAACTGGGACTTTGAATTCAACTTCATAGTTTCTAGTCTATTACATTTTGTATTGTAGTAATACTGTCATTCAATATAACTCTCCATTGATGAGATCTAGGAAAAGATGAGCGACGTGGATGACTTTGTCTGGTAGTCAAGGTGGTGGTACAAAGTGAGTTGTTTGCTTATGTTTCTTTCACTCTTACCATCATCACTCTCAGCAGCAGTGGCACTTTCTCTAATGCACACTTGGCAAGGTATAGCACCTGTATCACCAACTTAAGCTCCTGCTGAGGACATGAGAAATCGTCTCAGACCTGCCTTGGATCTAGTGACCAAGTGTTATGGGTTTTCCTCCCTCAACATCCTCCACTTCTCCAATAACACAGACATCTCTTGCCACTATGAAGATATCAGCCTCAAATTCTGACAGGAATGTGCTAGGATGAGATATGGGACTTGTGGGCAGATGTAATGAGGAGAGGCCTAATGGAAGATGAGTTTTGATGAGATCTTGTTAAGACATGGAAGAGAAACCTGCTGATGATGGGTAAGCATGGTTTAAATTTACATTCTTTGACTTTGCTTATCCTCAGTCGCAAAATTGCCAGGTTTGGGAGAGGCTTGCTATGCTGGGACCTCACTGATTCAGTGCATCCCCATTTCTACAAATACCACTCAACAGACTTTGTTAGAGGCAGGAGAAGGCACATGAACACTGAGTGGTCTGCAAGGATATTTTGCTCACACTTCTCCAAACTCTCTTCTGCATTTCAACGTTTTCCGTGACATGATGACTGTCAGGACCGACGACCTACGTCTCTATGTAATCAGTCCTATCCGGCCTTCTATGTACCAGGAAGACCTGGCTGCCTCAATGTCCATTGTCAACACTGCTGAGATCACCAAAGGGACCTCACTGATGGATGATGAGTACCTAAAGGCTGCCATGCTTGGCTGGGGCATCAAGCTCGTGAGTCCAACTTTCTGTATCTTCTCTTTTTGCTGTTCTCACCCATCCACTTGCAGCTCCAAGCCAACTTCCTTGTCTCAGATGACAGGACATCATAGACTACATGCCAAGGCTAGCTCTACTGGTACTGGGTCCCCAAAGCAAATCGCTGCCAGCAACTATTCCATGCTCGACATTGCAATATATCATCTTTCCAAGAAGCACTATCACAGGGAGAGTGACCATAGTAATACTCTGGAACTTTTCTGGAGATGATGCTCCAGACAGTGATGGGGCAGCTTATCAATTTGATTGCTGCTCTAGAGGACAAGGTCAATTCGAGTGAATTCTCTTTGAAAAAAGTGTGTAACTTGCTTCTGCTGACATCAATTGTTCTGACCATTGCATGAAGATGTGATGTACAAAACTGCATACTGCTCCCTTCTATCTACTTGTCACCATCACCACACATCCCACAATCTTACCCTCAGAGAATTAAACCATTGGGCCCTGTGCCCTCACCAAATTCATCCTCATGCCTTCGGTGAGTACTTTCAGATCTAAGATGACTTTCTCGACTTTTCTAACATACCCAAGCAGATCAGGGAGATTGGCAGGGATATGCTCAATGACAAGTGTGCATGTATTCCATGCTGGTGGGTCCTCGATGGGATTCATAAGAGGAAGGGTTCAGAGTGTGAGAGGAGGGTGATAGTCCTGGTGTGGATTTGAGGAAGCACTATGGGGTGTATGGGGAGCTTGTTGCGGTGATTGGGGAGGTTCCGCAGGTTGAGGGTAAGAGTACACTGAAGAGGGAGTACTATTTAACAGCTTCTTTGATAAGATTTACAGCAGGACAAAGTAGGAAATTTAGTGGCAGTGTAAGATCAGCTGTATATCACATAAGCCTGACCTGTTGCATGTACAGGTTGACCAGAAACTACAACCACTCTCACAACCATGCCACTCTTCAATCAGAAACAAATTGTGCATGACAATGCAACCAGTGTCTCATCGCCTTCTTTGTTGTCCTCATCCATGCCAGCTCAAACTAGCAGATCTGCATCAAACAATGCCACCTCTGTTAAGAGCAAGGGCAAAGGAACATTCAGCCAGCTCTGGTGTCGAGATAAACATGGCCACACTGATATGATTGGCAATGTCACTGCCACATTATTAAACAGTGAGAGTCCAGTGTTATTGTTGAACAGCTCCACCATCACCTCCCAGCCTCTCAACAATGCTCAGACTATAACTACCAAGAGCAAGCCGGATAACCCCAATGTCACCAATGCCTCATCTGTGAACAAGACTGCCAATGCCACCATGGTTCTGGGGATTGTGCAAGCCATTTGTGAGGTGTTAGACAAGGTACCATATGTCAAGGTAGTGATAGGACTAGTGAGTACAGCCATCAAGGTTATTGAGGTGTGTCATTGTTTTGGAGTGACCTCACTGTACTAATCTGTGTCTTGTCACACAGCAAGTTGATGCATGTAAGGAAAAATGGGACAAGATCAAAGTTACTCTCCTCAAGGTCCGCAATATTGTGTTTAAGTTCTGCTCTGGATGGGATGATTCAGTGCCACTACCCAATGATGTCAAGTCTGCATTTCAAGAACTTGTGATCTCCCTGAGGGAGATACTTGATGCTGTGATATGATGCCAGGATGTGAAGATGGGGAAGCAGGTGTTAAAGCACAGTTCTCTCAAGGCAGAAGCCACAGCATGTGTTGGACACATTGATATGGCAGTTAAAGTCTTCCAGGTATGTTAACTCTATTTATATGCATGATTCCAAATAATCTTCTGACCTATTTCACAGATGAAGATCCTTATTGGCACAAGCCTTGTTGGGGATCAGACACATTGTATTGTGGAGAAAATCCTCACAATTGTCCTCCCCTTACAGCAGAGCTCAACTCCATCCTTGACCCTCAATCTGGATGTCCTTGCATGTCCTGCTCTAAGCAAATACTTCACTGGCCATCAGAGTGACCTTCAGAGATTGTCAAGAATGTTTGCTGCACCAGTAGTTGCTCTTTTTGGCACAAATAGGGTTGCACTTTCAGCTTTTGTTCACAACTTTGGTCATTCATCAAGGTCAGTAGTGGTTTATTATGTGATATGGCATCACATCAGCTGACATAATCTAGATTTACTGCTATTTTCTTAGATGCAAGCTCAGTTGAGGCCCTCAACATGGGACTCAAAGAGATGGTACATAATATCAAGACTGATAACAGTGTCTAAAAATCTCCTTTGCTTGTTCTTGAGAATGCAGACCCTACTTTGGAGCTAGAAAAATATCTTCCTTATTCTCTCCATAATCCCATCCTTATAACCAGCACCAACTCAGCTGTTTTTCATTTTGCTTCAGCTCAAGCTTACAAGTTTGAATTGCATGATTCTGCAGACCAGTATTCTGCTAATAACCTCAGTCAGTCTACTGACATAGCATTTTCTCCTTTGCAACATGTTGTCACTATTGTGGCAAGAGGTGGAACTGGAAAGACACAGCTAGTGCTCAGATTTGTTTCTGAATTTTCATTCAGGTAAGACTATTATATAATTAAGTGATTTTTGATATTGACATTCTGGGATAGATTTACACACATTTGGTTCTTAGATGCCACCTCAGATGCTACACTTGCTGCTGACTTTAAGAAGCCTGGCAAAGCTGCTCATGTTGGCGAATCAGTTAATGATATTAAGGATTTCTTAAGAGGGATGCAAGATGATTGGCTTGTTATATTTGACAATGCAGATGATCCAAAGGTTGACCTGGGAAAATATATTCCACAGTGTACAGTCATACACTGGTCACTTAGACCCCCCCAGTCATGTTAGACCCTGGCCCAAAACTCATCTTCCATGCATTTTCCAAGCCTCAAAAAATTCTTAAAAATAGTTTATAATATTTAATTACTTTCTTGATACTTGGTCTTTATTTTATGAAGTGTTTTATCAGGTTCTGAGGCATTCTCGCTTCAATCAATAGCAACTTCCTTATTAGGATGTGTTACATAATGTAATCAAGTTAACAATATTCATGCATAAAAAACATATTCCAACAGCCAATAAACCCTCCAGTGAATCTCCAGAACAGGTTCACAATTATAGCAGCTTGAATAATGATGATACCTATGAAGAGAGATGATGTGGCTTGATTTTGGACTGGGGTCTAAGATGAGCGGGATTGCCTTTTTTGGACACTCACCAAACTCATCCTCTATAGCAATCATTTCTCTATGTATAGCTTTGGCAATTTTTTTCAGAATCAATATATTGTACTAGTATTCATAGAGTAAAAAAAGTTCTAGCCATTTCATGAAAAAATACTCCAGCCATCAATTAGTGTTTTGGGGTCTAAGTGACCGGTGTATGACTGTAATCATGGGAATATCATCATTACTAGCCGTCTTACTGAGGTTCACCAAATGTCACTTCCTGATTTTCATCTTGGATTCTCAGATCTTGAACAAAATGAAGCTGTAGATCTTCTTAAACATGCCAATGAGAACTTAGACAATGACAATCAACAGCTCATATCTGATATTGTTAATGCACTTGGCTGCCAAGCTCTGGCTGTATCCACAGCTGGTGCTTATATTGGTTCAACTGCAACATGTATTCTCAGCAATTACCTTTCTTTATTCAAAAGGAAAAGCAAACAGCTTCTTAATCACAAGTTAAAGTCACTTGATGGTTATCAAAAAACTATCTTTAGTGCTTTTCACCTTAGCTTTGATAAGCTTAGCCCTTCAACTAAGCTTTTCATGCAGGTCTGTGCTTTCTTTCATCATACAGCTATACCTGTTGAGCTATTCCATCATGCATCTGCTTTTGCCAGTGATGATCTCTGGCCAGAGGAAAAGGATAAAATTCCAGCTGTAGATGATTTAAAGAAATTTCTATCACATTTCACAGATAATGGATCATGGGATGATACTATTGATGAGCTAAGACAGTTTTCACTAACAATATATGATACTGGTGCTGAAGTTCTTTCATTCCACTCTGTGCTTCACATGTGTGTCCAAGAGACTATTGTTGATAAGAAAAAAATATGTAATATAACTGGACTGCTGTTTGCACATGCAACATCTAATAATACAAAAGAAACTGATTATCATTTCCACCAAATGATGATTGCACATGTAGACAGTATTTACCAGAACAACTGTTTTACTTTTCGTATCTATGGCTGTCTTACACATATTTGTATTAATGCAGGTTTGTCAATAAAGGCAGAGAAAATAGGGCAAGGGGCTTTGCAGTACTGTGAATGCTATTTTACAAAGTGTCATCCTAATACTATGTCATCTATGGGCAACCTTGCATATGCATATCAGCAGCAAGGACAGTTAAAGAAAGCAGAAATGCCACAGGAAGAAACACTGAAGCTTAGGAAGGAAGTTCTTGGAGAGTTTCATCCTCACACTCTGTCATCTATGGACAGTCTTGCAGCTACATATCAGAAGCAAGAACAGTTAGAGAAAGCAGAAATGCTAGAAGAAGAAACACTAAAGCTTAGGAAGGAAGTTCTTGGAAAGCTTCATCCTGACACTCTGTCATCTATGGCAAATCTTGCAGTTACATATTGGAAGCAAGGACAGTTGGAGAAAGCAGAAATGCTAGACAAAGAAACACTGAAGCTTAGGAAGGAAGTTCTTGGAGAGCTTCATCCTGACACTCTGTCATCTATGAGCAGTCTTGCAGCTACATCTCAGAAGCAAGGATAGTTGGAGAAAGCAGAAATGCTACAGAAAGAAACACTAAAGCTTCACAAGCACTACAGGGGTAATTATTCTTTCTGAATCTGAAAATAGTGATCATGGGCTAAGCACTGGCATAATTATCACAAAATTGGTTTGATACAAAAAATGTGAGCAAAGTTTAAATAAACAGGACAATAAGATGAACATTTTCTGCTTCTTAAAGATAATATCAAAGTATAATATAGTCTCAATGTATATGGCATCAGAAAACAGCATGAAACCTTTGCCTTGTATATTCATTGCTTCAGTACTTACCTGATGGGAACACATAGATTAAAATCAGGAATTCAGACTTCACAAATAGTAAGTAATGTTGAGACCTGCTGAGTCATGCCTGGAGGTCTGATGAATCCAGTTTGGGCACATCTTGTGAAAGCTCCATCAACATTGGTCTCTTCTGTGACATACCATTACTATTCTGATTACTAGAGGAGATTCTGAGGTGGTTGTGATGTGCCTGAAAACTGTACACCCTTGTATACTGGATAAAATTTAAATTTTATATCTACTATACAATAATACACCTTGCAAACTCAGTAATAAATCTATTAAGCAAGCCCTCCAGTGAGAACCAGTGGCTTTGGGTTAACTTGCATGATAGGTAAAAGTCATTAAGTCATACCAGGAAATCATCAGTAAGGCACTTGCCTGGAAGCATGTGAAGCAACAGTGTGTATGGTGAACTCAAAAATGAGTATCAGAATAAGGTTGCCAGGCACAGTGCCACATGTGCAGGAATTATCAAAGGCAAGCACACAGGTCATGCGCTACTAGGCTCAATCAGGCAGTAGACTTGATTTTGCCAGCTAATGAGGTAGAATGGTCATTGTTCCTCCTGGTAAGGTTGCACAGTCTCTAGAATGGGAATAGCAGTGCAGGTATAGGCACTATGCCCTATTATCATATCCCAGAAAGGAATCATATCTTGATCAGAGACACAATCACTGTTCATGACCAAGCATTAGTCAGCCTTGTTAGGAGAGATTATGTGAGATCATGTAATGTATATATAACTAGATTCCTCTGTAAATAGCATAACCCAGTAGTATAAAAGCAGGTAAAAAGGTTGCTGAGCAAGTTTTCTGGCCTCCAGCTATGGTAGTATTACCTGTGGAAACTAGGTTAGAGCTTTGAGTTGTAGATTTACCCAGAATTGAAAGTATTTTAATGTTTAAGTTCATATTTTGCAAGAACCCATAAAAAAGAGCTAAGTGCTGTATTATGTCAGTATCCTGGAATCAGTCAGTCAGTCAGTCAGTCAGCCCAGTTCAGAAATTCTTGCAACTCAGTGTAGAATCTGGTATTTCAGTGGATACTTGTGTTATTTGTTTGAAGTCTCAGAGTCCAGGACTCCAGTAAACCTTTACCCAGTCAGATCAAGACCTTTAAAATCTATTTATTGCATTCCTTGGATTCTATCTAAGTACAAAAGCTTACATAAAAGATGTTCCTTTACCTCCATAAACTTGCCAGGTTTGTGATTTGAGTGTAGTGGTTAGTGTCCATGTTCCCACTTTCACACCTGCACTGTCACCAGCCCTTTCAGTTGCAAGTTTGATTTCTCAAAGAAATTGCTACCAGGCTGAGCACTACTCATAGAAGGCCAAATACTGGAACCAGTCTCAGGACTTGAGTTCTCAGCACAAATGCAGATGAGAATCCTCTTCCTGCTGTTCATGGGCAGGAAGTCTATCCACCATCTCTTTGACAAAGTTGAAGTCACCACTCAGTCCATCCAGTTGTGGCAGCCCAATTTCAGACCACATTCACTTGAGTTCTACCCACATGCTTCTATTCTCATCTTTACTTGTTGCAGAGGCATACATCGCTAACCAGTTCAGAGTTGTATCTGCATGCCACAGAATCTGTACTAGGAGCACATGGCCTGGTATTAACTCTGTGGTTTTGATCCCCTCTGTCTTAACCAAGTTTTTGTTCAGTACCACAGCCATGCCAGCCTTCCCAGCTGCATGGTCCAGGTCTTCAGAGTGGATGACAAGTAGATGTCTCCCATAAAGGTTATAGATGTCATCAATGTGTTTCTTAGAGAGGTGTGTTTCCTGTAGAGTTAGCAGACTGATTTTATCTTCCTTCATAATATTATTTATATCTGACCATTTGCTAGTCAATGCAGACTGGAACCCTCTTGCCTTCATGTTAAGGGTGTGGACATTCCACCATGCCTTTGTGGTTTTTGACTTCTTCAGCATGTTTTTATTGTTCACATTTCCCCACCTGGGTGCATCTTCATTCATCAATCTTCATTGCATTGTGGCCATTTCTCTGGCATATTGTGCATCTTGTGTGAGTCTGTTCTATCATGTTCCTGTGGACCTTGTCCTATTCCTCAAGTTCATTTGTGTTCTACTAGTACTATCTGTGTTGCCTTGCTTGGATGGGAGGTGTCCTGTCCTTGTGAGTTTTGGGTATATTCTTCAGGCAGTGTCAAATCAAATTTGTCATCTCATGTTCACCTAGAGTCCTACTCTCCATGACTAGGAGATGCTGAAACACTTCCACCATCCAGGAATTGCACCTGTTGGGGCTGAGGTACACCTGTGACATGTGCACACCCTAAGTCCCCATTCTGTGAGTTTACTTCACTTCTGGGACTCATTGTATGGCTGCAACCAGCTGAGGTGGTCACCATCACTAGAGGGTCAAATCTGTCTGTTATGTGTGTAATTTTCATGGTAGTTATGGTGTGAGTGAGTGTGCTTGCAGGCCATTTTTAGGGGCCAGCAGGCAGAGGGCATAGCCCTTGGTAGGGTTTAACCAAGGTCTAGCTTGTAGTCCTTCCCACCCTCAAGGTAGGGACTCCATTTTGTGTTCACTACATCTTTATGTTCTGTTCCTTATTAGCAGGGGTCATTCCTGTAATCAAAGACTGTACATTCATGTTCATGTGCATTTACAAAATTGAATCTTCTACATAGCCAACATAGCTTTCAATGTCCACCATATGTCATCCCATTACCACCATAGCTGTGCTGGGCATTCCCTCATCCTTGTCCTCTGGCATGTCCATGTGTAGCAGGCACCCAGTGATGAACCTAGAGACTCCTGTGGGCAGAAAACACAACACCTGAATGGCAAGTATAATCTATCACAGAATCTGAAGGCAGGTTCTTAGTGAGTCTAGTTGGGCACCTCCATGCAGCGACTATAGGTCCTAAGATCATAGCTTATTCAAGGCTACTGGGTGTTATGCTCTCAAATTATAGCTTTGTGAAGCAAGGTCTATGCATGAAGCACTTCAAAAAGGGAAGGGAATCACAAACTTGGGTGTATACTGAGTGGAGCAGGCTATATGCTGCATGCACCTGGTGTGTGTCAAAATCCTGGTTAGGGATTCAGTAGGAAGACTCTATATGAATCTATGAAGCTCTTGCTCTAGGTGCAAGCAAGGCTTTGTCCAAGATGATGTATGTGCAAGCAAGATCAAGTTCTTGAACTTATAAAGCTCAAGAAGATTCTAATATCAAGCAAGTCAGTACCAATCTTGAATTGAACTTAACTGGAAAAGCTTTGCAAAGTTCTCCTGCTATAGGAAAGGTAGCTAAGGTCCCAAGGTGTCTAACTCAATGAGAGTTAAGTGGTGTCGTTTCCTAGACTAGGAAACAGTAGTAGTAGGTGTTAGTGGCTAAAGACTTCAATCCTAGCTGCAGATTGCTCTTTGAAGCACATAGGTATGTTCTCAAACTTAAATAAACTTAAATTGATCAGAATGCCATGCAAGGGTAACCAGTAAAGGTTTCCTAGCGAGGTTTTTGGAGCAGAGGAAGGCTTTGCGAAGTTATAAGTGACTTTTAGTGAATATTGGTTCACTAAGTGTTATTTCTCTGATGGGCAGCAGAGAATTACAACTTTGAGAAGGTATATCAGATGTAGGAGGTGTAGGCAAGGAACAAGTTTGAGAACTTTTTCTGAAGCCTGTGTCCTATTGTCTCCTCTCTAGTCTCTGTTCTCTTTCTTTTCTATTTCGACTTTCTACTTGTACTACTGAAGAAATACTTGTATGTAAGCTACATTGGTCTTTGCCTGGTTGATTCACAACATAAGCAAACTATTAATCATCCAATGAAGTATTATTAGCCATTCCTTACTGCTGCTGTGTTGAAGACAGTCAGCAATCAGTCAGCAGCTGTGAACTTCTAACTGTGCATTACTGTGCATAGCATGTGCAAGTAACTGTGCATTACTGAGCAAAGCAGATGCTGTGTGAACTTTCTGAGTAATTCTGGGTGTTTTAAACCTCCTTGCTTCATGAAGCAAACAGCCTTCATAATATCTTGATGGCTGTTGACTGTAGCAATGAATAAGTTCACTAACTTTGTCATTTAAATTGTGTAATGGTTGTGCAGCCATTCCAATTGATCTGGCATCACCATAGGCTATTTCTGAAGTGTCTTTTAAATAGGATTGATGATAAAGGTGCCTGCAGATCATGGCTACACCTTGATATAAAGTTAAAAGGGATAGAGTATCCTTAGATCTTTACAGATCCACAAATTTATGAGTGCACAGAGCTGCAAGGCTCAGCACCAGCTCTGATATTCTGTAAAGTTTCACCAAGAATTTTCTGGTAAGGGCACTGCACTGTGGTGTGATTGCTGCCCTTGCATCCTTGGCAGAAGAATAGATAGATTAATGGTTTGGCAGTACTGCTAAAACCATCTGCAGAATAGATGGGGAAGACTTTGAAAAGTTCCTTGATCCAGTTTTGGTGCTGGACAATGACACAAGTGGGATGCACTATCCATATATTCCAAGCTTGGCAGCCTGGTCTCCCATTCCTCCCTTCAATCCAGTAAGCACAGTGAAGAGGAGTCTGCATGCACAGTGTTAGAAATGCACCAGTGTCAAAGACACTGATCACACCCACACCCAACACTACACACACAAACACACTTAAGTTTGTTGGGGGATTCTGATGTGATAGAAGTAGCAAACCAATATAACCAAATTCTCAATATATCTAAGATACACATGTAGTGATAGCACTCATATAATATCTAGACTTCTCTAAGTCCAAAGGCTTTTCTCAAAACATGAGGTGTGACTTCCATTGCCAGGCCTCGAGGCAAAGGTTGTATAACAATACACAAATGTTGTTAAACATATCCACAACTCTCTAGAAGTCACACACAACTCAAATAGTCACAGCACACAACAAATAACACACTAAACATGACTTAAAGCACTGCACTCTAAGCAGAAACCAAATCCTACTAAACAATCCACAAGAACTGCAGGACTTTAACCTATGTGCTCGAGTTTCCTAACCAATTGTAGACCCACAGGGTTCAAACCTATGTGGTCCAGAGAATACAATAAACACAGAAAAACCCTGTCCAACAAGCCAAAGGGATTGAACCTCTGCCACCTGTAATGCCTCATATCACACAAAACCCTCAAACAATAGAGAAAGTACCTACACTGACACTAGGCTCTCGATCTCAACACAGAGCACAGTCAAACAATCAATGGAACTCAAGTACAGAGTGCCTCGCTAGCCTTGGTGGCCTCACTCGCAACTTGGATCTCTCAGTTTATATCAAAGATGGCCTATATTCTCTCACTCAAAGTCACAGACAGCTCCAAGTGCTAGAGCACATAGCTAGAATACCTCATACTGTCACAATTGGGGTTCAACACCTCTAACTCACCACTAATGGACAGAGTGCAAAGTTCAAACAACTCCAAAGGCTAGAGCATGTATCCAAAAAGGTTGTCACTATCACACCAGGGGTAAGAAACTTGCTATACTACATCTACATGACAGTATTTATACATTTCTACATCTTACAAACTGGTACAACCTCATATAGTACTGTTAGAACCTCGGAACATTATCACTCGCAATGCACACACATTGTTATAGCATGCTGGGGCTTGGTGCTTGGTCTGAGGCCTATCTCAAGACCAGACCCTGTTTTCCTCATGGTTTGGACTCCACCCGCACTGTGCTCCATGTGTTTTACACTGCACTCTATGTGTTGGCATGTCACTCATCATTTCCTTGAAGGATACCTGGAGTGACAACCAGTCATACAGGCTGTATCCTATTCTAATATTGAGTTCCTAAGTTTCTCCAGTTAGTGGGGTTACCTGTGCTAAGCCTAAGCACTGCACTCTGTGGCTAAAATGGGTTCTCTCAGAGTTATTCATACTTAGGCATTATTCCATATACATGCACAGCATTGATGAGCCTCTAGGCTCTTTACACTCAGAATTTCGCAATTTTGGCTATAATAACTGAAGGCATCACATAAATGGCCTATTAGACAAGTTGAAGGCACTACCCAAGGGCATATACTTTATGCAACAGCAATGGCACTCTAAGATTCTCACTATCCTTCCCATCTTATGACACACTTCAATTCATGCATACCATCACTCCAAGGCACAATAATTGATTGTACAACTCCATTTGGCAGTAGGTGCTGATAAACTGAAGAATTGCCACATCATTATCACATCAGTTATGCATCATGGCTTGACCTGCTGGATTGATTGTTTAATTATGTGATGTCATACATGTCAACATATACATCCCTTTGACAATCATGGATTACATCCCATAATTCCTTCATTTTGAATACAATAACCAAACACTGAAGATTATAAACCTTGACCCATTGGCATACCTCAGCTCGTCCACCCTACCCTCTCAGTCTGCAGTCAAAACAGCACCTTATAACATTTGCAGTACTAACTGGTGACCCTCGAATACTGTCTTGTTTCGGCAATGCAGGAGACTAGCTGTTACCAAAAGCCTTGTTATTACTCATAAACCATTGGATAGTTACCAAGCCGCAGTCTTGCAGCCTTAATAAGTAGAGCTAATAATATCCAGGCCTTGTAGTATAAAAACTTGATAGAATATTGTAGAAAAGACAGAACAAGTACCCTAGAGACACTGCATGTTCTAGAGACTAATAGCTGGTACACCAATGGTTACAATTTGTATTATCTTGCTTCACAACCATATACACACCACAAATTGATTGTTTTGCACCCTATATGCACTACTATAAGCCTAGGACTGGTTTACACCATCTAATAGCTTTGTTCACCTCTCTATCATTCACCCCTTGACCACATACCACCACCGGCTTTGAATACTCAACTGCCAGTCAGTTTTATACTGGTTACTCACCATTAGCTCACTGTAGCTTTGGTACCAGCCTTTTGAGCTCTCTTACACCTCTTGTGTACCCCATGTCTCGTTTTCTTTTATAGGCCGCATCATCTTCACTTTCATCATATAAGAGTTTAATTTGGTTTCATTTTCAACCATTACATTGCTGCCCATTTGGGAAGTCCCCAAGTAGACTTGTAGGATCAGAATCATCAGCATAGGATTGTTTCAACCAGTTGTCATTCAGTTTCACCATAGGATAGGATAGGATAGTCCCCATGTGGACTCATAGGTTTGACATTGACATAGGATAGGATAGTCTCCATGTAGACTCAGTTTTTGACTTTCACTTTCAGTAACAGTGTTTCATATAGGATCAGTAACCCACCCTTGACATAGGACCTCATTTTCTCTCTCATATTCTTGACCACAAAAATCACCTTCAGTTTTACTCTTGAATATTCGACACCTTTTGTTTATACATTTCTCCCAGAGGAGCATTGCCTAGAGACTTCATCTAGTGTTATTCTCTTTGTTTCTGCAGATACTTGGTATTCATGTCATACCAGTTTCTGTTGTCTCTTGTTTATTCAAGACAATACTGGCATATAGCCTACATCACAGTACTCAACTGCTAAAGGGTACTACTTGCTAGACTTTCACATCACAGTGTACACCTACATCTAGAGGAATTGATTGGAGTGCACAGAGGTGCCCCGAACATACTTGCACAGACACCACCTTAATCACTGAAGGCTTCGTTTATTACCAATACTCATTGAGTTTGGTGTTGCCATTGCCATGGAAGTCTAGGCTTATCAGTGTGCCAGTCAATCCATGCCCTGTGTGTCATAGATCAATGTAGTTCTTTAGTAACACATGTGTCTCTCATGGATTCCATAGAGCACATATCCAATCTGCTTCTAGTGCATTCAGTACCAAGTGCTGAGCTCTTATACTTAGTGACCTCACTGGTATCATTCTAAGTTAAAGCATGCTCTCTACCAATTGTCACTCAAGACCATCATGTGCGTGACTCTATAACGCATGCTGCATGCGTATCACTATGCTCTATAGCTATAACATTGTGCTCTATGTGAGTACTGTGCTCTATGTGTTTATCACTGCACTCTATGCATTTCTCACTGCGCTCCATGTCTATTATTCATTATCTCAGTAACCAGCCATTATACGATGTACTTGTGATTGGCGAAAGTGATGGCCGCTACCAAACATGGACACGTCCAATCATTACTTTTTTTGTTTGTGTAGCTACTGCGCTAATGTTATTCTACTTCTTTTTCTGATGCCCAAAGACACAATGCAACACAAACATGACGAGGCAGCAAAAAACCAGTTCATTGGTGCTATGCTCACTACACACAAATTAAATGAAAGTGCCCTCCTCATTGGCATTCCATACAAGACAGCACGAAAAATCTGGCGGAAGTACAGGGAGCATGGTTCCATCGAAAACCTACCCCGTAGTGGATGGCCAAAGAAGATTGATGAACATACATCTTGTCGTCTTGCCTGTGCAGCTGTAAAAAACCGCCAAATGCCACTCAGGGACCTCAGTAATGAAGTCAGCATTGATGCAAGTGAGAAGGTTATTGCCAAGGCCTTGGAGGACCATGGACTCCATCAATGTGTTGCACGGAAACGTCCCTTTCTCTCTGCAGGACAAAAGAAGGTGCGAAAAGGATGGGCAAAGGATCACAAGGAGCAGGATTGGTGGAAGGTGGTTTGGTCAGATGAATGTTACATCCATCTTGATGATAAGACAGGTCAGATTTTTGTGACACAGCGTGTTGATGAAGAGTTGGATGAGACCTGTGTGGTGCCAACATTTAAGCAGTCTCCCATGCGCGTAATGGTGTGGGGATGTGTTGCATTGGGGTGGAAGGGGCCATTAGTTGTTCTTGAGTATCCTGGTGGAAAAGGCGGAGGAATGACAGCAGCTCGCTATCAGGAGCAAGTGCTAGAGGGTCAGTTGAAAGTGTTTTGGAAGGATTTGGAGGAAGCCCAGCCAGGGCTTGCCTTCCAGCAAGATGGCGCACCAAGTCATACAGCCAAGACCACCAAACACTGGCTTGCATGAAATAGCATCCCTCTCCTCCCCCATCCACCAAATTCTCCTGATCTTAACCCCATTGAACCAGTCTGGCATGAGCTCAAGAAGCATCTCCATGCACTCCCAAGGCATCCAACGAGTATCAAGGCACTGCAAGAGGTGGTTTTGCAGGAGTAGGCCTCAATGCCCTTGATGGACATTGATAAGCATATTGTGTCCATGTTGGATCGGATCAAGGCTGTTCTCAAGGCAAAGGGAGGTCACACATGGTTTTAGAGGATGGATAGTTGGTATATTTGGAACGATGGTGACAGTAGACAATACAATTAGAATTTTTTGTGATCACAGACCTGAGACCATGCTGTGCCAAATAAGGCATCAGCCATCACTTTTGCCAATCACGAGTACGATGTATGCATTGATACATATCACAAAATTACACATGTAGACACTTTGCAAGCATGTCAATGGGCAATGAGGGATAGGATGACCCTGGCCAGGATGCAGTCATTTGAGATGTTGTTGGGGATCACATCATGGTTTGACATCAGGAAATTTCTCATGCTAGCACTTGCATACAGCACATCTTTCAACAGCTTCTCCACCTGCCTCTGTCCCTCATTGGTGTCCAGGATGTCTAATCTGTTGATTGTGAAGATGAAATCTGTGATAAAGTCTCTGGCATTGAGGAGGAAGTATGTGTTGATGCTCATGGAGAGTACAAGGTCATAGACCACTCTAGCTCTCTGATCTGGCATCAGGCCTCATACATAGACAATGAAGGGGGTACCAAAGTGTTTGTTTAATTTTGGTACCCTGTCTGGCACTGCTATCTGTAACTGAAGGTTTGGCATGTTTGTGTACAGCTTCAGTGCTTTGCCAAGGGGTGCCTTCACAGCTTTGGTCAAATCCCTGTAACCTCATCCCCAGATGACAGCAAGGATGTCTCCAGGCAACATATTGCTGGATAAGGTATTCAGTTGCTTGATACTGAAATTAACAAATATGAGCCCAGGATTGATGAAGTGGGGTGGGAGCAAGTTCAGTGGGGTGAAGGTGGGGATTATCTGAAGGGAGCCAGCATTGATGATGCAGCCCATTGATGTCATCACAGAAGACTAGGAGGGCATTACCATCAAGGTGTACTCATTCAGAGCCTCCTCAGGTCCCTCTGCAACCGAGTCATTGCCCTGTCCTCCTGGTGCAACCACAGGGCTTACTATACTGCTGTCCACATCCAATGTGATCTGTTCTGGGTGGGGACCAAAGTGACTGTAGGTGCTTGCACCTTGTGGAGAGGGTAGTCATGTCACTGCTGGGGCCTGGACTGCTATGCTATGGTCTGTCACAACAGCTCCTCCCTCCCCCACATTGTCAGGTGTGGTGATGGGGCACAGAGTTCCAAGATGGTTTGGAGCAGTTGGGATCACTTGAACTATGGGAGTCTTGTTCATGTCTCCCACAGGCCTGACTTCCCCCATGCTCTTTGTCTTCTTGGATGGGGGAGGGGCCATCAAAATTCACTAGGGCAGCAAATGAGTTGGATCCAGGGGCATAAGTGTCATCAGTCTCCAGATCACCCTTGTCAGGCTTCCTCTTCTAGGATGCCTCAGCCACATCCAGAAGAGGGGTTGGTGCATAGCTTACCATCTCTATTGTGGGCATATTAGGCATGGTCTGGGGGTCATCACCAGTCTACAGTCCATTAGTTGTTGTCCAGTGATCTCTATTTCATGATAAGCACTTATGTCATCATTCACTAGGAGCAACTCAATCTCAGTCACAGTCTCCTTAGCATTTTTCAGGTTACAGCATCCTTGAGTAGGAGCCATGTGGTCTGCCTGGGTGCTTGAGCTTGATCCAGAGGTGCTTTCAACTCCAAGAGTGTCAGCCTAGGGAAGTCATCCATTAGGGAGCAGCATGCCTCTCAAGATGATGGATTGTACCTTTTTACCTTTGTCCACATTCTCTTTACAGCCTGGGGTAAGCTCTCCTTCCTTTGCTGTCAAGCTTCCTCCAAGTTTTGTTGCAAGCTTTGTGTTGTCTTTGGCAGGCTTCAGGGCTTGAGACACAGATAGCTGGACCAGGACAGTCCCCTTGCCTACAGTGGCAAGGGAGCAGCAGGACCTAGTTGATGTGAGGTTTGTGCTGTCAGCCACACTAGTATTCAGTACTGGCAGCTGGCTCCTAGAATGGGTACTATTGGCATTCAAGGATACAGAGGAGGTCATGGTGTTTGAGTGAGTAGGCAAGTGTGGGTGGTGCTGCTTTCTGGATGAACACTTTTGGATTCAGAATGTGCCAAAATCTCTGTTTATGTACACTGGTTGTGTCAGGGTTGAGAAGATTAGGATGTGTTGTCCTTTGTTTGGTTTCTGGGTTTGATATTTGTGTTTTGTCATTAGGATTGTCATGTTGTAAGGTTCTCAGTCATACCTTCTGCCTCCACAAGTCCATTGTATCCATTAAGAGAAACAGTGGCATAGGGTGCAGTTGACATAGTCTTTGTTTGCTGCATAGCTGCAGCCAGCTTGTGTCATATTTGAGTGTCAATGGACATGGGCATGTTGGTCAATGGAAAAGTGTGATGTGACAGCTCCATCATCACTGCTCTTTTTGCTCTTTTTGGGAGCTCAATCCTTTGTCTGTAAACATGTTCTTCATTCTATTTGCATGCTCCACTCCTGCCTTTATTCATGGGTCATCCTTTGTTTATCTGCCTAAATGGTAATCTTACCCAGGGCAGCTCCTTCATCCTGGAGGCATGTCTATTGTTCCCCCAATTTGGCTAGAGGTGCCTCTTGCCACTCTGCATGTCAATATTGATTCCTTAAGGCTGCAAATGTCTGAGTCCTTCATTCTGCATTCCTTGCAGTGTCATTTGAGCCATTGGTGGCAGTGGAGGTCAGTTCATTAACCCCTGATGTGCTGACAAAGTCCAACACATGCCAGGCTTTGCTTGCTGCCTTGCAAGTCTATCTGCAACTGTGACATGGTGGTTGCAGATCAAGGGACTCCTTATGGCAGTGACTTTGGAAATGTGTAAAAGTTCCTTAGCCTTGCATCATGTGAAGTAGTGTAGACCAAGGTTATATGGTAACTACTTGCATATACAAGGTGGTGAAGGAAAAAGACTAATTTGATAAATATTAGTCTTATGGTATATATACTGATTTCAAAGATAAGATAACAGATTAAGCATGATGACCTTATGGGTCACCACTCTTACACACCCCCCAATGGGATTGCCATCAGGGAATCCAACATTGTCAAGTATCTCTGGGCATATCCTCATCAGGTACAACTGTGGTTTGGTTGGTTTTGCAATCCCTTGAGTTGGTTACAACTGCTAGACATGTATCCTCCATGTTGAAAGGACCAGCTGCAGCAGAACTAGGTTCCACCATGGCACCATCCTGACAATCAACCACCAGGGCACTACTGGATCCTGTGGTGGGTACATTACCTGCCACTTAGTTGTCCATTTCCATGTTCTCACTTATGGTAATCAGATGAAGTTCAGAGGAAGAACTGGACATGGTCATATTGGCATATGCGTCTGCAGGAGGGGGGCATTCTGATAACCACTTATAAACATAATGTTCCCCAACATGGAACCAGTTGTATATGGGATGAGTGGCATTTGCCCTGGAGTTGTAAGGTCATTTGTTGAGGTTCTTGTAACTCTGAACATGGCAGAGGACATGGATATGTTCAATATCCTGTGCATTGGGGTACCACCAACCCTGATGAGCATCAATGGTTGGGGTTACACCATATATATCCAGTAGAATGTGCCTCTGCTGATCTATCCCCAAGTAAAACTTGGTATGTGCAGAGTCTATTGCTATTCCTTGGTTGATAAATGTTAGGCCATATGGATAGGCACTATCGGCTATCAACTGTATGATTCTGTTAATCACCATATGATCAATCACATCATCTTCATCCAGATCTTGCCCAGACCCATCCCATTCCATACATTCAAACACGTTGGTTGAAGGAGCCACTTCCACTGGTGTTTGGGGATTCATGGCATTTATCTCAGCTATCCACAGTGAGTACCATCAAGGGCATGCCACAATTCCTACAAATAACTGGGAGTATGCACTGTGGGCCCCTCAATGATCATGCTTGGGAGCTAGAGCCATCAATAGTAGATACCCCCACATATGGGGTATACTGACTTGGAATGACATATCCATTCCAATACCAGATGGGGTGCTCCACTGATATGCTTGGTACCATAACAGGAAATACAGGAATGGTAGTCTATAGTGACTAAGGACTACTGGTATCTATCCCTAACACAATCACCAATTTTTAGTTCAAGGTTTTGAGACTGGTAGAAGGTCTCTACTGAACAAATAGTCTTTTGTTTACATGGGCATGGCAGTGAACTACTGTCTGCAAGGGACACATTGATTCAAATCCACTTGCATGCAGCAGGTATAGTTGGATGGGGTAGAGGTATAGGTTGTTCAAAGGAATGTATATTGTAGTTGGAGTCTAAATAAATGTCGGAACCTCAAGTGACTTGTGCAATGTTTCAACGATCCATGCAATGGCAAGGTTAGCACACAGGCTGCTTCCTGCAGACATGTTTGTCTTGAAGGTACACTGACCTCATTAGCATGATAGCTAATTTAGGTGAAGGCTCTGTGCCTCGATGACCATTTGGTCTCATGATGGTTCTTTACAACTTCAAATATACTCTCTATGCTTTCAAAGTGAACTTAGCATCTGGCACATCAGTTCAAGGATCACACAAAGCTGTCAATACAACTGAAGCTAACTGCTAAGGGGTCAAATCTTGGGGATGGTGAAGCCTCCTGTTTATTACTACCTATTGGACTTATATACAGTCACATGTCTGTACAACATTGGCATGGTAGTCATATCCTACTGATAAGTGGCATATGGTTATAGGTCTATCTACCATTAGGTACAGTGTTACACTACTGGGTTGAGGGCATGCAGGCCTAGAGCTGGTCTTGATGCATAATATCACCTATCTAGTCACATATCTCCTCCTAAACTCAACTGTCAGTTGTCAGGCTGGTCCTTCTCAGAGGGATGTGCTGCCCCAAGCATTGTGCTAGGAGGTGATACCACCATTGGATTCCCTCCATGTCTTGATACTCCACCTGGGGTAGCGCTACCTAGTGCTATTCTGCGGGAATGGTTGTTGATTACTGGAGTGGTCCGATCCACTGATGTGAACTTGCATGCCGATCTGATCATGTTTGGCTAGATCATGCATCAATGATGTGAACCACATGGCCTCGCTAATCAAAAGGCAATGTCATTTACTTCCTCTTGCATGTCTGGGAGGGAGCACCTTCCTGCAGACTCATCAGAGATGGGTCACCACCTAAACCTTCCTTTTACTTTTTGTTTTTACATGATCTGACATGTATGCACTGCTTATAGGGCCACATTGCTGGTTACTTTCCTAGCATGCATAGACAGAGCCTGTAGTATTGTGCTGTGGAGGTTGTGCCACTAACAGCACTCAATAATTATCCCCTGGTATTGTTCAGCCAGTCACTATCACCTTAGTTAACAACACAAAGTCTCTGTCCTAACTCTGATGTTGACATGTCAAGTGATAATCAGTATTATGGCTCTTTCTGGCACAAAATGCTATAATTATCAGGTGACTATGCATCATGTGTATCACCGCCCACCTGGGTGCATTTGATGGGCAATGTACTGGCACCATTTGTCAATAGTCCCATTGATTGGTTGTACAAGGCTGGCACCATGATTGACATTTTGGGGGTTCAAAGTTATACATGCAGGTGGTAATGGTATTAAGTCAGGTGACTCTAGCAGTTCAAATTGCTCTAGAATGTCAGCCCATACACTGTTGATCTTCATTATGGCTGTTTGCATTGTTATGTCATGATACTCTAGTTGTACACTTGAGGATATCCTATAAAACTCACTGAGCAGATATAGATTGTTTTTCCAACACAGTTGATGATTCCTGATGTCATTAACCATCCCTTGCAGCTCCCTGATAGTCATAGGGAATCCTTGTGGGTTAGTCTACTGATTTATTCCTGAGGTAGGACAAAGTCCTCAACCACTATCAAATGCTCACACAGCTGATAGAGCTTCTGTGTTAGCAAGTACAATGTTATACTAATGCAAATAGAGAAGTTCGAGGCCTAGAATTCTCCAGAACCCATTATCCCTCTCAGACTGCCCACAAATAATGATGGAAGGTAGTGATGGGGGTAATCTGCCAGGTTGAGACTCCCATTGCATGATAGTGGTGTTGTAATCATGAAGACAACAATTATCCCATTATTGGTTGAGCTTCTCTTGCTTGACCTTTAGGAATATGTTATGCTCACACCACTTGTACTTGGGTGTATTCTTTGATAGTGGATTATCCCAGTGCCACCTGACATGCCATGGCTTGTCATTGCCCTCATCATTGTCACTATAATTGCTACTGGAGTTGTTGGCACTTGTGGTGGATGCTGATCACTCATCTGGATGAATGAGCTTGATCCCCATTGTTCCTGTAAGGAACAATAACCAATCATCAACCAATGATCCCTCACTAATTGTTGTGCTATGTACCCTACTGTCTTGTAGGTATGCCACTCCATCCCTGGGGGCCAAATACTCAATTCAGTGGGGTAGGATGGTGAGTTTTTTTGCTTTACTATTGTCCCTCTTACAGGGCTTCAACTGCCTTGATCCAGCAGACTAACCCTCAGCTGCTGCAAGTACATGCCTAGGTGCATCAGAGAGATACCCCGCTAACTCATCATCAATATAAGTATTATTTTTGGGCTGTCACATAGCTCACTCTGCTGATGGTTCCATAGGTGGCTGCTTTGTCCATGTGTTTGATGAGTCATCTGCTGATCCCATATGTGGGATGGAAGTAGTCATTTGGTACCTGTGTTAGATTGCTCCAATCTGTGTCCACTGTAGTGCAGCTGCTAACAATTCATGCACTTGTTTCAGTTGCTGTTCTAGGTCCCCTACATGGTCTTGTCCATGTATCTTATGAGCAATTTCCAGCACTTCAAGTGGGATAGCTTTGTCCTCTACTTCGCATTGCTTGACTTTTATTCTGTATTCTTCATCATCCTTTTCCAGCTGTGCTAGCTTTGCATCCATCACCTTTTCCTTTCCTTTTGAGTTCATATTATCCTGAGGTTCAGCTGGCACATCACTATTGACTGTCATATTGTCAGTCAATAGTGTTATCCCATCAGGTCCTTATGTTAACTGACCAGGGTTATGATGATGATCTGAGTCATTGATGATGACCATTTGGTCATCATTTGGCTGTGTATACAGTTGATGCATTGAGTACACATATCCTCCCCAGTTTGGGGGATAAAACATTCCTGGTGGTGAATGTTGACTATAGAAATGCCCAGGCCACATTGGCAGTTGCATCTGTTGCAGTATTCCTCCAGTTTGGGTGGGATGCACATTCTGCATGTTCTGTGCTTGCCCTCCAGGCTGGATACCAATAGATGAGTTCAAAGCTGTATTACCAGATGTACACCAATTTCTGGATCCCCATGTAGAACCCCATCCAGGATCCATCATGGACAACCAGTTGTGTGATGAACCAGGTCAGATAGAATGTAAATGACTGTTGTGGTCACTATCACTCCCCTACACTATGGGGGTGAGGCACCACACCAGTATTAAAAAGAACAGTAGCATAGCTGACAGGAGTGAGGGCCCAGAGAGAAAAGAAGTATGCTCCCATGAGTTGCAAAGTATTTGAGGCAAAAGAATTTAAAGGATTGACAGTGTAGCCCTGACCCAGGCTTCATGCCATGATTGGCCTGAACCAATTTGAACATCTGTTCCCCAAATTGGAGAGTGGGTATTGGCTAGTCAGCCATAGCATGCAGGCTCATCAATTACCTATCTCAATAACTGTTGAGGGTATTGGACACCCATCACTTCTAAGTAGCAATTGAGTGCTGCAAGGTCCTTGCTATTTGATAAAGGTTCCCACATTGTATCAACCAAGGACCATCAAATCTGCAGTTCAAGCTTACACTCTGCCCACCAATGACCCACAATTTTTTCAACAAACCATTTGGTGTCATCTCCAGCACCAAAGTCATAGGGGTCAGGTTGGGCCTGATTTGGGAACAATTGATTGTCACTCAGGTAATACAGTCTTAATAGGCTAACATGAAAGGTTGGGTGGATCTGTCATGCCTGGAGTGCAGTCAGCAACTGCAACTTATAGGTGGATATATCAGAGTAAGAGTTGTCCACCTTGTATGGTCCAATAAACTTTGGACAAAGCTTGACACTCATCCTCTTGGTAGGAATAAGTTCTTTGTCAACAGGAATACCAAATCTCCCTTTGAAATAGGTGGATCACTTGATTGCTGCTTGTTGGCATAGTGTGTTTGAAATACACAATTGGTGATGATGGAGTTGTGTGCCTCAGCCAGATTTGTGAGAGCCTGACTTGCAAATGTCTTTATCTCAGGTGGTGCCATCGAGGCCACATTGTACTCTTTTATCATTGAAGGCAAGTGTCCACTGTTTAGTTCAAATGGGGAAAGCCTTGTGGTCTGACTTACACTTGCATTTATCACAAATTTAGTCAGATCCACATGATAGAACCAGTTCCTCTAGTCAGGATGTACATCCATGTGAAAGATCTGTCCTATGGAGTGATTCATTCACTCAGCCACTCCATCTGTTTGAGGGTGGAAAAATGTGGACATTAATAGTTTTGACCCTAACATATGATGGAGTTCCCTCCACCACTGTGACATGAACTTTGAATCATGATTGATGACAATTGACCTGGGTAACCCATGTAACCTAATGATCTCTCACATGTAGATCACAGATAATTGTGTCACCATCATCATTGTATGTATGGGTACCAGGTGTACCATACTGGTAAGCTAACACATCACCACCAATAAATAGTTGAATTTCTGATGCTTGACCTCAATTTCTGGGAAGGGGTCCACAAAGTCTATTCCTATGGACTCCCATGGTTTCAATGGGATTGGCAGTGTGTGCAGTTTTTTGGCTGGTGATTTATTGTCACCCTTTGCTTGTTGGCATGCTGAACACAATTTATAAAATTCTCATGTATCTGGAATGATCTAAGGCCACCAGTACCATCTATAGATGTACTCCAATGTATGCTGGTAAGCATAATGCCCTAGGACCTCATGTCCTTTTTCTAATACAATCCCTTGCAATGACCATCCATTCTACAGACCTTTAGGTATGCATAGAACCTCTTCATTGTTACCATTCCTCATCCATATCATCTTGTTATGAACAGTGAATGTTCTATTTGCTTCTGAGTTGTTCAGAATTAGGTTGAAGAAGGGATCATCAGAGTATGATTCCCTTACAGCAGCTGAAAACACATCATCATTCTCATGGGTATGAAATAGATCAGGTCCAGACTGTAATGCATCTGCCAATGTGTACTCAGCACAGTTACGATCATGTAGCAGTACCTCCAATAATGAGGCTCATGCACTCTTATGGGCCTCTGCCATCTCAAGAGCTTCAATGTCACACAGCTCCTTCTTCTCCTGAAGCCAATGGCTGTGTCTATAATCAATTTCCTGCATGGCTTGGATTTCCATGACTTTATCATGTATCTCCTGTAGTCAAGAGGGTGGAAGATCATCCTCATTTGGGTCTATACAAGCATCTGCACATATGTACTTGTCCAGGCCATGAGCATCTTCCCAAGTATCATTCTCATAATACTGACTCAGGCAATCTGCAACCTTGTTGTTTTCACCCTTGATATATGTGATATCAAAGTCAAATTGGGACAAATAATCCATCCATCACATTTGGCAACCCATCAGGTGAGTCTGCATTTTGAAGAATTCCAAGGCTTGATGATCTGTAATGATGTGTATATGATAGCCCATGAGTTTGTCATCCCACTTGAGGAGGGCTTCCAAAATCCCCAATGTTTCAAGTTTGTGCACTCAGTAATTATGTTGTGTCATAGTGAACTTTGCCAGGTTGTGCCATGTCCATACATGGCACTGACACCGGATTTCAAAGTGTTGCAGATGACCCATATTGGCTCATCCAATTGGGGATCAATAGGGCAAAGTATGGGAGTCTTGCAGCATATAGCCTTAATCATGTCAAAGCAGTGCTGGTGTAATGGGTGCCAATTGAATGCATTACCATTCTGTGTCATACCCATAAGGGGCCCAGTATATGCCATGAAATCAGGTAAAAATGCTGCCAGGTAATTGCACCTATGACTGCTAGATTGATGCATGAAATGTATCAGTTAACAGAGTTAATTCATGCATCAGGACTGTCAGGGGACTAACCAGCCTATATAGGGCATTTTCATGGTACTGCATGGTATATTAGTCAGCATAGAACTCTGGACCAAGTGATGTCATCACCAGAAAATCCAGTAGTTCTGGGACTTGAACCCAGGACCTTAAAAAGACATTCAATAGTGTCACATAACTTAGCCAAAGGGCAGATGTTAACCACAACACCATACTGGCTTTATATATTCATGGAATTAGCTCCATATATAGCCTCCCTTTCTTAATATATATAATACAAGCTTCTGTCCCATATCTTCATCACAATTGCTGGGCCCTTATACCTTGGGACCCAGCAACCTGACTGCAATATGGGACTTCAGCTTGTTGGGGCCCACCCCAAACCCAGCTTATTACTCTTGATGAATCTTCAGAATATACAAGATTTAAAGTATTTGTACCTTTTTGCATCTGGAAAGAAAACTCAAATTCAATCATGTCCAAAAGTGCAGTGGCTAAGTGCTGCATAGAGTCATCCATGTGAAAAAAAACAGGTCTCAGAAGGACATGTTCTAAATCCACATAGGTGACTGACTGGCCTTGAGACTGATTGATTGTTATTGAAAATGTCAGCCTGACTGGAATTGTGTTGAAGGAGATGTATGGTTCATGTCATATATCTACACAGTAACACACTCCTTTGTTTGGATCATATATAAGCTGTCAGATGTTCAGCCTATCCTGAACTCACAGCCTATTTCAGCATACCAATGTTTCACTTATTTGATCAAATATACTCACTATATTTAGAGTATCCCTCCTATTTATTTTCAACTATATATTCCATCTTCCCCTGTTATCACTGCACCTCAGCTGTTCACATTGACTATGTGACTGACTGAGGTGTGTATTCTATTTTATGTCTATCATTTATGTTTCTTATGCTACCATCATATAGCTGTATTCATTACTCTAACATAAGTCAGCTGTAGATACCATTGTTGCTCAGTCATCTCACCCAGTGTGCTTGACTGAGGTACATATACCTTACACTTACTGTCCTACTCATTACTTACATCACTCCTTAGTTTACTGATTATATTCTCCTTGTATGATTAGGTACCATTGACTCAATACAGTTGTTTTACCTATATTGTGCCCAACCATGTTTACCAATTATATTCTCTTTGTATTGAATTGATAACATGAAAATACAATATATTCAAAGAAATATTATCCATATACCATACTGTTCCTTTACTTATCAATGCTCATTCATTCTTACCATACCTCCAGTCTATCATTATACTATATAGCATCACTGTAGTTACCCAAATACCTTAGTCATTTATATCTCTCTTGTGCCAGCTGAAGTACATATATTTGTCTATTTTAAAGTAGTCATAAAAGACCTCCATGATCCAAATTGATGGAGCCATCTGACAGTAGTATACATACATAATAGTACCATGCAGAAATGGTGCAAAGCCTTATTGTGAATTGTTAGAGTAATCACAGCTCAGTCAGTCATGTAGTTGATGTGAATGGCTTTATTATATATGCTACCTGTTACAGCTATATGAAGGTAGCATAAAAAACATAAACAATAGAACACAAAATAGAATACACACCTCAGTCAGTCACATAGTTGATGTGAATGGCTCAGGTGTGATAATGGGGGAAGATGGGATATACATTTGAAAATAGATAGGAGGAATAGTTCAAATATAGTGAGTATGTTTGATCAAATAAATAAGATGTCAGTATGTTGGAATAGGCTGTGAGCCCAGGATAGGCTGAATATCTGACATGAATATTATATAGAGTGTGTTGTGTCAGATATTCAGCCTATCGCATACCCCACAGTACCAATGTTTCATATATTTGACTGGACTTACTTACTATATTTAGATTATTTCTTTTATACATAGTATCCACCTATATCCACCTATTTTACCCTTACTGCACCTCAGCTATTCACAATGACTACATGACTGACTGAGGTGTGTATACCACCCTATTTTCTATCCCTTATATATTTCTTATGCTACATTCTTATAGCTATTTCTATTCTGACATGTTGAACAGTTTCAATATCAGAGCAATTCTGTATTTGAATATCATCCCAAATAATAGTAGTGTTTTGACAAAGAAGCTCTGACAGATATGTCCTTTAGGGATCCATGCCCTCTGTCACTGTCCATAAACCATATAACCCTTACAGAAGATTAATGATTTTGGACCATATAATTACAGTTGTAATGGTCATATATAATGGCATATTTGTTGGTACTTGTTAAGCAGCTACAAACAACTTGATATGGCTGCAAATGCTCATGTACACTGTATTCCTGTACAATATGGTTATGGTATGCAACCCTAATAGCAACTTGTCCCTTTACAAATGCTGCATGTTGTGTTATTGCAGAAGTTACTTGTTCAATCACCTTTCAAAAGAATAGCTAATATTCTGGAATTACATATTATATTACATTTTTTCCTAAGCATAAACAGCTTCTACAATAGTCTGCATACCAACATTTTTCCTCCCTTGGTGTTGGAAAGAGCCAGATGCTAGAAAAGGCAGGTCCCAGTCATGGCAGTGCTGGCAGGACCAGACATTCAATAGCCGGTCATGGCAGTGCATACAGAGGGGAGGTGGAGATTTCAAAGTCTGCTAATTTTATATAATCAAATATGATTGGATGCCTTGCAGTTGTATTATTTTATAGATATTTATAATATCCCTCCCTTTGGTGTGCTTTGATGCACATTTTCTTGTTTTATTGGGATACTCAAATCAGCCCATCAATTGCACCCAGAACTGGCTGTGCCATGGCATAGATGGCATCAATATCAGGCCATTTTGGCAAGACGTTTGCAGAATTAAAATATATGACATCAGATCCAAAAATATTTTTAACCCTCAGGTAGTCCGTGTAGTGAATAAAGATCAAAGTCTACACAGAAAGTCAGAAAGTGTTCAGAAGCATAAAAAGACATAGTCCCATACCTCAAGATCCTTGGCTTTGCAAAACCAGAAGCTTTTGGCAGCCTCAGTCACACTCTTGGGAAGTGTAAGGGCCTGAAGATGCTCAAGGCAGGCCACTAACTCAGACAAGACAGGAGGTTTAGGAGGGAATACAATGGCAGTCATTGACTGAATGAATAATGAGTTTGTGAAACTTGCCCCTTTTATAATGAAAGGAAGGAGGCATGGATGGCCAAAGTGGCTGATTCAAGCATTCATCATGGACATGTAATTTATTCTCATCACTGTGGATTGAACCATAAGGACCCAAAAAACAAGAAGTTGCTCCAACAATTCATAATCTGACATCACATGTCCTGCAAAGCATAAATCCTTATGACTGGAAAATCTTTGATGGCCAAAACCATTCAAAATTTAAAGTCAGGGGGAGGAGACATGGTATCCATGTTGTGACACATTGATTCACCACATAGTACACCACACATTCATTCATCAAACTTTCACAATAACATATGAAAGAAACTCACTCAGAAAAGCTTGAGTTTATGAATCACCACTCAAATATTAAAGACACAATATGTCTTGATCCAGACAAAGTCATAGTAACTGGTGAGAGAGAAGCTGTAACTAAAGATATCAGTAACAAAATAACAACCATGTTATGCCTTGGAAACATGACGAAGGGACCAGCCTTCAAAAACAGCAGCCTGGTCTCTGACATATCAAAGGATCTATTTTCAGATTTAGACTTGGCAAAAATAAGCCAAGACCAGAAATCACACTCCATAAACCAAAAAAGGAAATTCACACTCATTCAGACAGAACAACTAAACAATCAATGAATATTGCACTTGAAGTGCTGCAGGTACAAAACTATATAAAAACAAAATATGCCCAAAGGTGCAGTACTACAAGTGAAAATATTTTTAAGTCCCAGGGACTGCAAAGACTATACAAAATAATACGAGTTCATTTGACCTCTGATTTCTCTTCACTATCTTGGTCCTTGTCATTTGCTTTGCAAGACAAACACATCCCTTCATCAATAAGCTCAGATAAGGCATGAAGGGTGTGAGCTTGCTCCTTGAGGAAAGAGCACTTACCTGAGCAAGACTCAGGATTGATGGCAGCAACAGCCTGGTCAAGAATGACTTGCAAGTCATGTTAAATAGTATTGGCAAGGGCTGGAAAAGTTTGAGTCCATTAAAAATAAAAGACTTTGTGAAAATAAAAACACTTACCAGTTGAAGGATCAAATACTTGTTTGACAGTATTTGTATGGTTATCCTTGCAGAAGACAACACAAGGGTGTTTCATAAATGAACAGCAGAAACACCTGGCCAATTTAGAACAAATAGTGCAACATTGAGCCCCTGCATGATGACAGGTGTTGCAAGGTTCTTGCATCTCCAAGCAGAGTTAGAAAATTTTTAAGTCAAGAAAAGAGAAAAATGTACCAAGTGTCCCACTAGCTCACCTAAAGGCCACACAAAGTAGAAATCATTACAACCAATATAATCCCCAAAGTCCTTGTTGGGGACAAGGAGACCAATGGGTTGGAGATGAGGCTCTGCTACTTCGATGGTGTAGTGAGGAATCAAATCAAATAAAAGAAAAAGACAGAATAAAAGGAGACTTATGAGTGATGGACAAAACCTCTGGTTCCATTTCCTTGGCTTTCTTACTCTCCTTGTTTTTCTTGCCCTTCTTATCCTTGTCCAAATGGCAACATTTTGGAGAAGAAGGGAATTCAACTTCAAGAGCTAGAAAAAGTTCAGGTCAATTAAAAATAAAAACTTCATGAAAAAGAAACCCACAAAGTGCATGGACTCGCTTGCAAAGGGAATTGGCACTGGGGAGCTTTTGAAGGCCATACTTTTCCCAAAAATGATCTGTGGATATAACTTGGAGAGTTTTTAAGTGGTCAGCATGTGCAGAAGCAGAAAGTCAAAGGGTACCTTCCAGTTCAAACTTGGACCTGGAAGGAGGAGAATCACCATGTGGTTCATGAGAGGGAGGCAAAGGGAATAAAGGGAGTTTCCCAGCAGTGGAAACCATAGGTGTGGGAGAATGAGGGATTGGTTCATCTCCCATCAGAACAGGAGGAAGAACAAGGGAATTACTAGCTCCAGGGTTAGCTAGAGAACTGGTATTCACATCCTCAGGATCCAGAAGCAAAGGAACATTGAAACCCATCTTTTCCTTATAAACAAGTATTAAAAAGGACCTTGCAAAGAGAAAAAGAAAATGTACTGCTTCAACTGCCAAGTACTCAAACTCTTCATAGGAATTGCCAACTAAATTCACATCCAAACTGACCAGCAACAACCATAGTTGGTCGGCTAACCCAAACCAAGCTTTGTCTTCCATAAAACCTTCTTCTTCAGATTGCCAAGCTAGATCCAGACAATGTCAGGCAACATATGCAGCACAAACCCAACCAGCAGTATGCATGGCTGAGTCAGAAGATTCAGCTTCATGATCCAAACAAAATTGGAGCTCACGAAGAGCCTTGTCGATAGGGCAGATAGTGTCAAAGGGAGGAGCCATTGAAAGATAAGAGTGTAGGCAAAGTAGGAGTAGAATGTATATGGGCTGCATGAGTAGGGAAAAAGCAAAACATAAAGACTCAGCTTTTATACCCACAACCAACACACGAGTCATGACTGACACCAATGCAAAGAAGCCTTGGGCTCGCAAGGTTGGACCACCAGAATACGAGAACCATACCAGTGCTAAATGAGAAGTTAGCAGCAAAAATCTTGCAACATTCTTGGAGATTACCAGAACACCTACCAGGCAGATCTCAATCCTGATTTGGACAAAAGAAGTGATCCCATAGCAACAGAAATTCCAGAATCACCAAAATATATTGGAGTAAAACAGAAAGAAGTCTCATGAAGCAATAACAGTGACTCATTCAATTAAAAATTAAAGTCAGGGGGAGATGATGAGCCTTGAAGCTCTGTGTGCTCTGAAATTGTTGGCACACATATTAATTTATCAATATTCTCCTATGCATGGACTTTCAGTAAACCAATCATTGCAAGGCCAGTGCAGGTCAAATCATAGCAAACTATTCAATGCACACAACTATGCAAACCTATGACACATTCCACAATACAGCCTGCAAACTGATAATTAAATAAACATATCTGGTTCAATTAGCTATTGGCCCAATCCTTCCAGGTGGCTGAGCCATAGGTCTATGACAATATTACAAGTCTAGGCCATTCATGTGATATCAGCCATACAATCATATGGTATGCCTGCACAAAGGCAGTGCATGGCTAGGGACTTGTAATGGTTAATGGTTGAAGGTATATGGGTGTGCTCCAATAAACATTTTGGCTTCGCAAAGTCACATTCCTGATGACTGTGCAACCAATAATGCTGAGTAAAGGGCCACTTGCCACTATGACTTGTTAATGAAGGAACTGTTAAAGCACCACACCACTCAGTAAGAATGTAGATAGCAGGATAATATTGTTACAAAGCATTTGTGAAGCTCACTCACAAATTACTGCAGTTACAAAGGCTGACAGTAGAAGCTTACAAACTGATTACAAGAAAATTAGTATAAAAACCAGAGTTTATTAGCTAGAACAATAGAATATGCTCAGGAATTACTCCTCCACATAATAGTCTTTAAACCTTCAAAGCTAATAAGCTTAGAAGACTCCCTTACAACATCCATGTCAATACACTAGTGTTAAAATGGTCTTTGCAGACCATAAAACACATGTGCACCATATTGAATTGTTGCTCTGTTAATGCTCAGCTTTCATCCTTAAACCAAGAAGGCAATAGTTCACCTTCATTGGTATTCTCACACCGCTTTCCCATTCACCAGAAGACTTCAAAGGGTAATCTGTAAATAGGATTATTGCACTTTACTTTCTAACACCAACAGAATATACTTTTGCAAAGTGAAATTATATAACAACTCATATTTCTTGTATAGGAACTAACAACTGGAACCATGACCAGGATTCCAACACCTTGTACCCACTCCATATACATCCAAGTTTGCAATTCCCTTCCCTTCTTGAAGTGCTTCACACATAGAACTTGCTTTGTGAAGCTATAATTTGCAGCATAACACCCAGTAGCCTTGAATAAGCTATGATCTTAGGACCTATAGTCACTGCATGGAGGTGCCCAACTAGACTCACTAAGAACCTGCCTTCAGATTCTGTGATAGATTATACTTGCCATTCAGGTGTTGTGTTTTCTGCCCACAGGAGTCTCTAGGTTCATCACCACATTTGATTCCATAAAGAAGTGGTTTTCAGATTTGACAAGTTTGACAAGCTAATCTATTTCAGGTTTCTAACTTCTGGGTTTTTGGGTTTGTCTAGATACAGTGAGGTCCCATTCATGTTTTGACTATGTGTAGTCTGTTTTTAACAGGGAATAGCAAGTAATCTTGAAAGGCTGGTAGAGTTGACTTGTCTAGATGTCTTCTCTACTTCCTCTTCTGTTACATTTTAGGTGCTCTAACACTGATCTAGATGACTTGACTTAGCAGTGTGAAGTCTCCACTCTAGTCCTTAGTACAGCTCATAGTTTGCATTAATTTGTATAAAATTCACAAAATCTATGGGTAGCCTGATACCAGGCATATCAACAGGGCCCTCCATGATAGCTAATACTGGCCCAACATGCAGAGAGACCTCAAAATGTCTTATATACCATCATGTGAGCCTTGCCAACACAATAAATCTTGAACTTCAAAAATTCCTGTTTCATTACATCCCCTTCCTGTGCTGGATAAGTGTGGAGACAGTGTAGCCATTGACTTTGTGGGTCCCCTCCCTGAGGATGGTGGATTTGATTGTATTGCCATGTTCACAGATCAACTGGGCTCCAATGTTCACATAGTTCCTTGTCACACCAACCTTTTGGCTGAGGGCATGGCCCAACTCTTTTTTGATCATTGGTATTGCAAGAACAGGTTGCCTCTTGAGTAGATTTTGGATCGTGATAAACTTTTCATCTCTAAATTCTGGAAGGCATTACACAAGTTGACAGGCATTAAGCTTTCCCTTTCATTGTCCTTCTATCCTGAGACTGACAGTGCATCTGAGTGATCAAATAAAACTATTGTCCAATCCATTTATTATCATGTCAATCATGCACAGAAGGGATGGGTCATTACACTCCCTTATATCTGTTTTAATATGATGAACATGATAAATTTGTTGACTGGCATTTCTGGCTTCCATTTACATATTGGACAATCCCCCAGACTGATACCTCCCCTGGTTCCTGCTTCATTCCTGACAACAGTGATGAGCCTCTAGGCTCTGTATGCTCAGAATTTGGGATTTTTGCCATTTCTAAGTGACAACAGCTTTGCACTGGATATAATGATAACTCTGGTGTGCACACCATTATAGGACCTCTTTGACACTTCAATGACTGGATATAATGAAGAATATCCATCCCAGCTTGTTTTGTGACCCAACTTGTATGCCATCACAAATAGGCATAATATTGATCGATCAGGCAACCACCAGTGATAAATAAACTACACATCAATGACACATTAGGACCACATCACCAGTGCATCATGGTGTAATGGACTGGTGTTGATCCTTTCATTATATGAGGTCACAAGCTTCTGCCCCATGTCTTCATCACAATTGCTGGGCCCTCGTACCTCGGGACCCAGCAACCTGACTGCAACATGGGACTTCAGCTTGTTGGGGCCTGCCCCAAACCTGGCTTATTACTCCTGATAGAGCTTCAAAATATACAATGTTTAAAGTATTTGTACCTTTTTGCATCTGGAAAGAAAACTTGTCCAAAAGTGCAGTGGCTAAGTGCTGCATAGAGTCATCCATGTGAAAAAAACAGGTTTCAGAAAGACATATTCTAAACCCACATAGGTGGCTGACTGGCCTTGAGACTGATTGATTGTTATTGAAAATGTCAGCCTGACTGGAATTGTGTTGAAGGAGATGTATGGTTCATGTCATATATCTACACAGTAACACACTCCTTTGTTTGGATCATATATAGGTCAGCCATAGATACCATTGTTGCTCAGTCATTTCACCCAGTGTGCCTTACTGAGGTACATATACCTTACACTTATTGCTCTACTCATTAGTTACATCACTCCTTAGTTTACTGATTATACTCTCCCTGTATGATTTGGTACCATTGATTCAATACAATTGTTTTACTTATATTGTGCCTGACCATGTTTACTGATTATATTTTCTTTGTATTAAATTGATGACATGAAAATGCAATATATTGGAGATATTATCCATATATGATACTGTTTCTTTATTCATCAATGCTCATTCTTTCTTACCATACCTCCAGTCTATCATTATATAGCATCACTGTAGTTACCAAGATACCTTAGTCATTTATATCTCTCTTGTGCCAGCTGAAGTACATATATTTGACTATTTTAAAGTAGTCATAAAAGACTGGCATGATCCAAATCAATGGAATCCTCTGACAGTAGTATAGATGCATAATGGTACCATACAGAAATGGTGCAAAGCCTTATTGTGAATATTACATAGAGTGTGTTCTGTCAGATATTCAGCCTATCCTGCATACCCCACAGTACCAATGTTTCATATATTTGACTGAACTACTTACTATATTTAGATTATTTCTCCTATACATAGTATCCACCTATAGCTACCTATTTCCCCCTTACTGCACCTCAGCTGTTCACAATGACTACATGGCTGACTGAGGTGTGTATACCACCCTATTTTCTATCCCTTACATATTTTTTATGCTACACTCTTATAGCTGTTTCTATTCTGACATGTTCAACAGTTTCAATGTCAGAGCAATTCTGTATTAGAATAATAGTAGCATTTTAACAAAGAAGCTCTGACAGATATGTCCCTTAAGGCTCCACACCCTCTCCATAAACCATATAACCCTTGAAGGAGATTAATGGCTTTGAGCTGTATAATTGCAGTTGTGACGGTCATATATAATGCCATATTTATTGGTACTTGGTAAGCAGCTACAAATAACTTGACATGACTACTGACACTCATGTACACTGTATTCCTGTACAATATGGTTATGGCATGCAGCCGTAATGTCCCTTTACAAATGCTGAATGCTGCATATTGTGTCATTGCAGGAGTTACTTGCTCAACCACACTTCAAAAGAATAGCTAATATTATGGAAGTACATATTAATACAATTTTTCTTAAGCACAAACAGCTTCTGCAATGATAGTATGCATACCAATATTTTTCCTCCCTTGGTGTCAGAAAGAGCCAGACACCAGAAAAGGCAGGCGATGTGACTGTGGCAGTGCTGGCAGAACTGGTCACTCATTAGCTGGTCATGGCAGTGTGTACTGAAGAGAGGTGAAATTTTCAAAGTCTGCTTAATGTTACATAATCATGTGGCTGTGCTCCACCTGTATTAATATATAGATACCCACTGACAATTGCCCTACTACAATAATCATCAAGTTTTGGTCATCCAAATGACTGGTGTTGATGATATCTCCATGCCCAGCACAATAGAAGACATTATTCCCTTCATTCACCTCAGTCATTCCACCATACCCTCACAGTCCACAGTTCAAACAGCACCCCAATGACCATGCTGTGACAACTCATGATATAGCAAATTTATCTGTCTTCAGTAATACAAAGGATTAGCTGTTACAATGGACTATGGAGATGCATATGGACACTTGAGTCATTACCAAGCTGCAGCCTTACAGCTTTACTAAGTCTCTCTATTAATACATATCCCTGGTAATATAAAAATCCATAGAAAATTGTAGTTCATGACAGAAGTCAGTAACTCAACTATCTACCTGCTACTCTGCTATTAGCACTTGCTAGAATGCTCACAACCAGAGTGATATGCTTGGTAATGGCAAGTGACAAAAGGACTAGTGAGCTGCAACAAACTACAACCAACACTAAACCTCTCAAAACTCTACACTAAATCACCAATGTATTGAATTTGGATGTTTTGAGTATGATAGAAGCACTCTGCAAACTTTGATAACCTGGTAAGGTTGGGTAAAAAGACTTCTATTCAGTACTAGTGAGCTTTACAAATGTAATACTCCTACTAGCAGGGGGGGTTTATTACATGGTTGGGTAAAGTGATTTGATTTGAGCTGCTATGCTCACTGGGACTATGACTGCTTTGAACTAGTGGCTCTCTTGGCCCTGTAACTGCTCCCTACAAGTGATGAACACTTGAATAGTTGCACTCTTGGAAAACTGGTGGCACTCTTGGCCTAAGAATAACTACTATGACTTCTGAGAACATTGTTGAACCTAGAATTCCATGGCAACTGCAACACCCAAAACTCCGAGAGAGCTAAGGAAAGATGCCTGCAGTCACAGTAGTCAAGGCTATGTGTTTGTGCAAGTGGTTCAGTGCACCTCCATGCAGTCAATTCCTCTAGATGCAGGTATACACTTTGACTATACAGTCTGGAAATAGTACCCTTCAACAGTCGAGTACTAAGAGGCTCTGTTAGACCCAAACCTCATGTGATCCAAACAAGAGTAAACTCAGGCTGTCTTGTGTTTGGACAGTCACCCGAGAGTCTTGTGGAGTTCAGATGTAGTGATGATCTCAGACTAAGGTCTTAGGTTGAGCAAGTTAAGAGAGAAGTTCAGTATTGATAAACTTTAGCTTGAAGCTGGGGTATTACAGTGAGAGCTACCTGGCCTAAGCCATCCAGTTCTGGTTCTGATGATCCTGTGGGGTCGGGGATGACTTGGTCTTTGGATAATTAGGAAAGAAAATGATTATATGTGGAAAATTGTAACATTACCCTCGTTAAGGCAGTCATCCTGACTGCCATTAGGGTTCCAGCATCTCTTCTAATTCTTCTCGTACTGCTCTCCAATAATTCTGGATGTATTCTCCCCATGCTTCTCCATCTGGGTTTTGGACTTGGATCTTCTTTCCATCATTTTGTTCGACTGTATAGAAGTATTCCCATGTCCCATTCTCAGTTTCTTTGTATTCGTGTCCCACAATTTCTTTTATCGCTTTAGGGTTTATGATGGCCTCCACTGTTACTACTCTTCCATGTTCCACTTGACTCTGCTGGTATTCCTCTATGGCTTCTTGTGTGTTCTCCATGTCTTCTTCCATTACCCAGTCATTGTGTTCTCTGGTCCAGCCTACCCACTTTACTAGATAATTGGTTACTAGTCAAGAAGGTTGGCCCCTCTTTCCTCTTACCCTTCAGGTTCGAGTGTCAAGGATTTCTTTGACTTTGAATTGCTCCTCATCTTTGATGAGCTCTGGTGGTGGCAGTGGTGGAAGTTCTTGATTCAGGAATGCAGGTGGTGTGTACAGGGTCAGGAGCTTCTCATTGAAGCGAGGATGAATTTTCCAATGGGGTGGGAGCTTGAGTTTGTAAGCAGATGCTCCTGCTTTTTTGAGTATTCAGAATGGGCCTACTTGTTTGTTGTTGAGCTTTTTCTTGGGCCATGGGAGGTGGAGGTTGGTAGTGTCAAGCCATACCAAGTCATCCTTTTGGTACACGATTGCCTTGCCCTTTTGCTTGTTGTATTGGGTTTTCATTTTGGCTGTGGCCTCTTCAAGGGATTGTTGGCACAACTTGTGGGTTTTCTGCATTTGTGATGTGAAGTTTCCAGCAGTGGGGTTGGTGAAGGGGCTACGTTGTTCAGTTTCTGGGACTACTCAGGGATTTAATCTGTAGACGGTGAAGAATGGACCTTGTCCTGTGGCAGAGTGTTTCCAATTGTTGTGTGCAAATGCTGCAAGAGCAAGCCATTCATGCCAGTCATCTTGTTGGTATCTAGTGAATATCCATAGATATTTCTCGATTTCCTGGTTGACTCGTTCAGTTTGTCCATCAGTTTGGGGGTGAAAGGCGGTGGATGCATTGGGTGTGATCTGAAGGATTCAGTACAGGTCTGTCATGAACTTTGAGACAAATTGGGGGCCTTGGTCAGAGATCATGGTCCTGGGCATGCCATGGGTAGTGAAGACCTTGTTGCAGAATATTTTGGCAGTTCCTTCTGATGTTAGGGTTCTGTTACATGCTACTGGGATGATTTCTTTTGAGAATCTGTTGATAATGACTAAGATGGCATCGTAGCCTCCTGATTCTTTCAGGCCAGTGATTAGGTCAACAGAGATGTGCATCCATGGTTCCAAAGGGACAGTGTTGGGGTGAAGTGGTGCTTTTCTTGCCTGAGTGTTGGACTTTACTCATTGACATGTCTCGCATCCCTTTAAGTATCTCTCCACCATTTGCTTGATCTTTGGCCACCAATACTCTCTTTGGATGAGTTCATTGGTCTTGTCGATCCCAGGGTGTCCTGTGGTGAGGTGGTCATGGGACATAGCGATGATTTCTCCTCTAAGTTTCTCATCTTGGGGTATGTAGATTCTTCCAGTAAGCATTAGGAGTCCATTCTCCTTTGTGATGCCTCTTTTGTGATTCAAGGAGTCAGAGATTCCTCAATCCCACTTGTCAGTGCTCTCAGTAGCATGCTTGATTTTTGAGTGGATACTGGATGTTGTGGGCATGATCATTGCTCAGAAGTGTTCTGGCTTTAGGACGACAATTTCATCATTGTCTTCTTTGCCTTGATTATGATCATCCCATCAGGATAGCAGGTTGGCCTTTCTGTTTGCAGTGCCGGGTTTGTGATGTAGGGAAAAGTGATATTCAGCAAGTTCAGTTACCCAACAAGCTTGTCAGTGGTTCAGCTTTTGGGGTTTTTGGAAGTATTGAAGATTCTGATGGTCTGTCCATACTTTGAAGTCTACAGTGGCACCCATGAGGTAATGTCTCCACTCAGCAAGGGTGAGCATTATGGCTAAGAGTTCCTTGTCATAGATTTCATAGTTCCTTTCTATTGTTGTCAATGACTTTGAAAGGAATGCCACTGGTCTCCACTTGCCATCTCATTGCTGGGTCAACACCACACCAATGGCTCCCTCACTGGAGTCTGCTTCTACTCTGAACTTCCCATCTTCCTTTGGTAAGGCTAGAATTATGTCTTCTGCCATTTGCTTCTTCAGTTGTTGGAATGCTTGATTTTGGGCTGTGCCCCAGTTCCAAGGGGTGTTCCCAGTGAGTTGAGTCATTGGTTGTACAATTTTGGAGTAGTTTTTGATGAATTTTCAGTAGAAATTCATGAATCCTAAAAAACTTTGCAATTCCTTTTTCTTGGTAGGCATGGGCCATTCTGTGATTCCTTTGACTTTGATTGGGTCCATTCTGACCGATCCTTTGCTGATGATCACTCCTAGGTATTCTGTTTCTAAGACTTCAAACTCACACTTCTCAGCTTTGAGGAACAGCTTGTGTTCTTGGAGGTGTTGAAGTACTTGTTGGACTATCTGTCGATGCTCTTGGAGGTTCTTGGAGAAAATGAGGATGTCATTGAGGTATATGGTTACTTTTCCCTCAGCAATTAGGTCATGGAATATGTCATTCATCATCCATTGAAAGGTGGTGGGGGAGTTGGTCAGTCCAAAGAACATGACCGTTGGTTCAAACAGTCCTCAGTTTGTTCAGAAGGCAGCTTTGTATTCATCACCTTCTTTGATGCATACATTGTTATATCCCCAGCGCATGTCTAGCTTGGTGAAATATTTGGCACCTTGTAGTTTGTCCATGAGCTCTGAAATGAGTGGTAGGGGATATTGGTTTTTGATTGTCATTTCGTTGAGTTTTCGGTAGTCCTGGACGGGATGAAGGGCACCATCTTTCTTTTTTACAAAGAAGAATGGAGAGGTGAAAGGGGATTTTGAAGGTTGTATTCTTCCAGTGGATAGGTTTTCATCCAAGAATTTGTCAAGTTCTTCCTGTTCATTTTGATTCAGGGGATATACTTTGTAGTCAAGGGTGTTGCTGGCATTTTATGTTAACTTGATAGTGTGATCCCAAGGCTTTCAGTCAGGCAGTTCATCGAAGTTGTCCTTCAAGAATAGATCTTGGAACTCCTGGTAGTCAGGGGGTACCATTTCTTCAAAACTCTTCCTTGGCTTCCCTTCACTCACCTTTGCTGCTAAGTCATTTGCATGGTGAATTGCTCTGATCTCTATTTCCTTGGTCATATTTACTGCTAGTACAGTGTCTCCTTCCTCCAACTCCTCATCCCATCTGTCTTCCAGGTCTGTGTCTGGTAGGGTGAATGGTTGTTTCTGACATTGGCATCGTCCGAATATGATTTTTTGGGTTTTCCAATTGATGACAGGATTATGGCATATCAGCCAGTCATGTCCCAGGAATACTCTTCTGGTGCCTGGATTTGTGACTGCTAGATCAATCTGTTGGAATATGGCAATCCAGCACCATGCCGATCTGTCTTATTAAGGAAGAAGATTGAGGAAAGGTATAGAAAGTTCTAGTAAACAGTCATTTAGTATATAAGTAGGTACTGTAGTGTAGATCCTCATGCGTTTGCAGAGCTCAGCCAAGCGCAATACTATTGGCTTGAACACTATGCATACATACTGGGAACGAACTTGATCCCCCTGTTTCACAACACAATCTGTTTGGCATGTCCTCCTATAGTCATTCGGAGCTCAACAAAATGGGTGACTTCTCCTGCCTTGTTGCAGGTGCCATCAGTGTTGTAGACAGGTATGAGGGCACTGGTTGCTTGAGTGGGTAGATCATGTTCTTCTACATATTTGTGGTCGATTGAACTCCCAGTGTACCCGCTGTCTATTAAGGCCATGGTTTTAAGGGTCTGTCAGTTGGTAAGGGTTTTGAGTTGCATCTCGGTGGTCAAGTCTTTTGTTCTGGCCCAGGTGCTTCATCAGATATATCGGACTGGTTTGTGGAGCTCTATCAATTGTTTGAGCACTTGGGTGCAGGGCAGGGTGATGATGTGCATTAGCATTTCTCTGTCTACTTCTGCCTGTCTGACTTTATGGGTCCAGTGCACAAGAATGGTGTGGGCTTTGTAACTGCCCATCACTTGTCAGATTGCATGCCATGTCCATTCCGTTTCAAATGAAATCATGTAGCCGGATTCTTCCTTCTCAATTGTCTTCAGCTCCATCCAATTGTGATCCTCCTTTACTTGCATCCACCACCTGTTATATGCCTTCATGTTGGTAGCATCAGGGTCTCCCTTTTTGTGATAACGGTGTCCTTTGAGGTATGCCTGCCACTCGGGGTCATTGTCCTCATTGTACTCTTCTTCAGCCTTTTTCCTTGCTTTTCTAGAACCACTAGGATTCACAGGTGTTTCTGCCAAGGCATTGCTGCCCTTGGTAGCTGTGCTTTTGGCTCCATGGGTTGGGTGTCTTGCCTCCAAGGGAGGACTTCTTCACATCGGGGATGGCCCACATGCATCTGCATTTTTGGCTGCAGCAGCCAGTCAGTAGGATATGTTGTCCTCTTCATCAGGTATCTCTTCTAGGAAAACCTTGCATGAGTGGGGGGAAAGTGGTAGTGGACTTACTGGTTCTTGGGTGCACCTACCACCTGTCTTGCATGGCAGATGAGGTGCTTGTGCCCTATTGGTTGAGAACTGTTCTGACCCAGAAGGTGCTTTTCCCATGCTGTCCCCTCCACCCTGAGTCAGATTGTCTCCAGCATTTGGGTGCATATCTAGGGGAGTTGCGGTTAGTTTACCGCTAAGGGTTGCTCCTTTGGTCTTGCTGCCTGGGGCTATTGCCACTCCATGCTCCCTCTACTGCAGCTATTTGTGGTCAGGGATTCTTCTTTTTGGGGAAGCCACATGCTTCCACTTGTCAGGCACCACCCAAGGGCATTTTGAGGGTGACTTTGGTGGGGCCCAGTTTTTTCAGTGTTCCACTGTGGCATCATTGTACTCTTTGTCTACTTTGTCTTGATGGTCCTGATCCTCCTGGTCCATCATGTTGGTTAGTATACTATACTGGTTTTGCGATTCTTTGGGTGCCTTGCTGGGAGACATGTACATGGGTATATTCAAATGTGTAATATGTTTACTTACAGAAGTACTATGAGTCCGACCAGCAGTATGTGATTGTGCACCTTTAGAAAGTCCAGCCAACCAAGTGGAATTGCTCACTTGTTGGCCCCATCTTTTACCTCCTCAACTCCTGATGATGAGGGTGTCTTCTCCTCATCAGATTCCACCTCCTGTTCTACTACTCAATTGTCATGGCAATTATTGTTATTGCAGGTAAATCTTCTGCCTCTGTCCCTTGGCTTCCTTGGCTCCTTGCACTCAGCGGTAAAGTGACCCTTTTGGTGGCAGTTGAAGCAATGCCGCTCCTGTCAGAGTCAGTCTATATCCATTGGCTGTCCTTGTCCACTGTAGACTGGTCCCATTCTGGTGTTGGTGCTTGACGGCCCTGGTTCCTTTGGTGGTTGTGGGGGTTGTTTGTCATTTCTGGGCAGTGCTTGGTTATCATATCTCAGTGGGGTGCAATTGTCATTGTGGGGTGCATTTTGGTGGTTTTGGGGATCCTGGGGTCAATAGCCTTTGTGGGTCCTGTCAAAGGCCCATTTTACCACTTGTTGGTTGTTGATCTGGATGATATGGTGTTTCCATTGGGTGTATGTGACTGGGATGTTTTCACCAGAGGTGACAGCCATGGTATATTCGTCTGGTACTCCAGCTTGTACCATGGTGACAATATGGCTCTTCTTGCTTTGATCCTCCCATCTTCCGGCTAGTTGTGCTTGTTGTTCTAGCTCCTGGAAATAGTAATTAGCACCCCTGTCCTGCATCTTCAATCTGTACATCCTTGCTTCATGTACTTCTTCTACTGCCAGATCTGCAAATTCTTTTCAGACCAGTTGGATGAAGTCCATCCATTTTGGGAATCGGTACCCTCCCTTCCATGTGGCTGTAGTACTGTTCCATGTGATGTACCCACCAGGTTAGGGCTTTTCCACCAAAATGGGAAGTGGCAAACATGATCTGTTGGGATTCCTCATAATATCCTTGGTGCACTTCAAAGTATGTGACACACTGGAGGAAGAACCTCTGTATGTCATCGTGCTTTCCATAGAATAGCTCCAGCATGTGCATCATGGTGGGTTTGACACCAAGGAATAGGGCGTCAGCTGCTGCCTCTCTGCAGGGGTGTCTGGGATTTGGCGCTGGGGGCATGCAGTTTGGTGGGGGCCTGGGTAACAACCATAGGTGTCCTTGGGCTCTGGGTGAGTCTAGGTCTGGTGCTCTGCCTGGCAGGCTGGCGTATGGGATATCAGGTGGTGGCTTGTCGGGGTTCAGGGGAAATCCGTATTTTTCCCAGAACTTGTCTAGGTCCTTCTGTTTCTGGGCCATTTCCATTTTGCCAAGCTCTAGGGTGGCCTGTTTGTCTAGAACATCCTAGTACATCTTTCTGCACTCTTCTGCTGCGGCTTCTCATTCTCCTGGGGTTTCCTTGTTGGCCCCGGTGAATAGTCAGGATGTTCCTGGAATTGGAGGTCTGCCTGACTGCTGAATTGGTCATTTTGGCTTTGGTGGGGAGTCGGGGAGTGGTTTGGGGATTGGTGGGTTCCACTTGTTGTAGTCAGGCATAGGTCTTTTAGCATCAAGAGGAAAATCTGTATTAAACATGAAAGTAGCCTGCTCATGGGCGGTGTGTACTCGCAGCCTGCCCATCTCAAATTCATCTCACTTGTTCTCTGCCTGCATATACCTTTTCCCCAGTGATGTGGTTAACCATGAGATTTCTTCGACTATCTGGGCATACCTCTGTGGGTACCACCATTCATACTCCTTTTTATTTTCTTGTTTGCTTAGGAATGTCATCACCTGGGGAAAGTCATCCCCTGCCTCCAGCCACTCCTGTGAACTGGCTGAGCCAGGTGAGGTCAGTTTCCATTCCATCTCCTGAGTCTCTTTGCCCTCTTCCTTTTCCTATGCTCATTGTTTCCCTTGGGATGAGGTTGAGGAGAGAGTTTTGTCTGCTGATTTGGAGGGTGGGGGGATAGATAATGCTGGCTGGGATTCTGATGGTTGCATGCCAGAGGGGACAAAGTTGATGGGTATGATGCCACCAGTCACCAGTACTTTCTCCTTCTCCTTGGGGCTCAAGTATTTCCATTCACTGGTGGGTATAACTTGGTGGCTGCAGGCAAGGGTCAGTAAGGAGGCTGAAGGAACGGGGGATGAGACTGGGGAGGTCAAGTTTGCATAGTTGTGGGGTAGGAGGACTGGGCTGAGGGGGTGGGGCTCTTCAGATGAGGGGCAGGCAGGGAACTCCTCGGTGCTCTCTGTGTTGACCCTGATGACCTGGGTGACTGTGGCAGTGTATTCTGATGCATTCTCGGTGTAGTCTGGGGTGGGTGTTCAGGCTTGGTAGGGGTGGTGAGGGAGATGTAGGAGGTAGTCTGGGCTTGAGCATCCATGCTCTTCTCAAACTTCTCGGTCACTCTCTGCCATGTGCTCTTTGGCCTCTGGGTTGGGTATGGGTTGGTTCTGCTCAAGGTTTTCGATCTCGTACATCTGGGAGTGGACATGGTGGCTTTTGCATATCCACAGGATTAGGACTCACAGGCCGATTCTGATGATTACCAAGGTAAAGGGGGCAAGGATGGCCACAAGGGCGATGTGGAACTGGGAGGCATTCAGGCCTCTGGTTTGTTGCATGGGTCTTTGCTTGCATCGTTGATGAGCCTCTAGGCTCTGTACGCTCAGAATTCGCGATTTTTTGTCATTTCTAAGTGACAATGACTCAGCACCGGTTATAACGATAACACCGGTGTGTACGCACCATTATACGACCTCTTTGACACTTCAACGGCCGGCTATAACGACGAATACCCATCCCAACTTGTTTCGCGACCTAACTTGTATGCCATCACAAATAGGCACAGTATTGATCGATCAGGCAAACCCCGGTGATAAGCGAGCTACGCATCACTAACGCATCAGGACCGCATCACCAGCGCATCACGGTGTAACGGACCGGTGTTGATCCTTTCATTATATGAGGTCATACCTGCCAACAATTGCCCTACTGCAATAATCATCGAGTTCTTGTCATCCAAACGACCGGCGTTGATAATATCACCATGCCCAGCTCACTAGAAGGCGTTATTCCTTTCGTTCACCTCAGCAATTCCACCGTACCCTCACAGTCCGCAGTTAAAACAGCACCCCAATGACCCCGCTGTGACAACCCATGATATAACGAATTTATCTGTCTTCAGTCCCGCTAAGGATTAGCTGTTACAAGAAACTACGGAGATTCATATGGACGTTTGACTCGTTACAAAGCCGCAGCCTTACAGCTTTACTAAGTCTTTCTATTAATAAATATCTCTAGTAGTATAAAATCCATAGAAAATCGTAGAAGAAAGGAGACATAACTACCCGCTACTTTGCTATTAGCACTCGCTATACCACTCACAACCGGCTATATTCTCATCTCTATACACTTGCTACGCTCATTAGCACCGGTTTAAACAACCATATTTCTCGCATAGCGCAGTACACGAACAATAACAATTGTTTGCAACCCATACACTCGTTATAAGCAACGGATTGGTTTCGCACCGTCTTTAGCTTCGCACACCCTTCGTTCTCTTTGAGGAACATGCTCTACACCGTGATCAACCGGTGTTAGCATTATCTTCGGTCGCCCGTCACACCTTTGATTGCACCCCGTCATTATTGGTTTAATACTCGCATCTAGCGCGTAACACCGTACGCTCGTGTTGTACATTGCCTCTTTTTGTTTTATAGGATCGGATCGTCTTCATCTTCGTACCATAGGAGTTTTATTCGGCTTTACTTTCAACATCGTTCATCGCGGCCCACTTGGGTAGTCTCTGGCAGACTTATAGGAATCAACATCGTCACATAGGATCGTATTGGACTCAACACTGGTTTACACCGTCATAGGATAGGATAGGATTGGATAGGATTGGATAGGATAGGTTTGCACGCATAGGATTGACATTGACATAGGATAGGACCGTCTCCGAGTAGACTTAGTTTTCAACATCGCCCTCAGTATATTTCGTCTCGTATAGGATCAGCACTCGTCATCGCCGCGTCCCACCGGACATAAACACATTTTCACGCTCTTGCCACCATTAACTGGCATTATTAGGATCGCCCCCTTCAGTATTTCGACACTACACCGGTTATAAACCGTCTACCGCACACACAGCTTCATTATCGCCGTTATTTTCATAGGACCTTCGCCTAGAGACCTCGTCTAGTCGTTTCTCCTTCTTTTACACCGGACCTGTGGTATTCACGTCATACCCTCTTCCGTTCTATCTCGTTATCGAGATTATCACCGGCCTACAGCCAAAACCTTTTAGTACTCGATCGCTTGAGTGCTACTTGCTTGACTGAAAAGTCGCAGTATAAACTCGCATCTAGAGGAAGTGATTAGGTCGCACGGAGGTGCCCCGAACAACTCGCACAACACAGTACCTTTATAACCGGTTGTCACCGTCATTAACCATTACTCTTCGAGTTTTTGGTGTGCCGTTGCCACGGAAGTTTAGGTTCATCATCGTGTGCAAGGAAAGAAGGGAAGCTTCAAGCTAATTGTTAGACCCGAACCTCACGTGATCCAAACAAGAGTAAACTCGGGCTGTCTTGTGTTTGGACAGTCACCCGAGAGTCTTGTGGAGTTCAGATATAGTGATGATCTCAGACTAAGGTCTTAGGTTGAGCAAGTTAAGAGAGAAGTTCAGTATTGATAAACTTTAGCTTGAAGCTGGGGTATTACAGCGAGAGCTACCTACTTATATATGAAAACTGTAGTACTAATAATAGACACAATGTACAAAGACAATACAGTAGTTGTGCGGTGTGCATGAGCTGTAGCTACCTAGCCTAAGCCATCCAGTTCTGGTTCTGATGATCACATGGGGTTGGGGACAACTTGGTCTTTGGATAATTAGGAAAGAAAATGATTATATGTGGAAAATTGTAACAGGCTCAGGCTGTAAGCCAAGGGGGATCTCAATAAATGAGATAGAACAGGATCTAGTGTGACCTGGACACCAAGAAACTGTCCCAAAAGACATGGAATTTGTCTAGCAAATGTGCACCGGATATAGGCAACCAGATATGGTCCTAAAACTGGGGCAATGTCCAAGAAAATAATATAAAACCAATAAAATGCAGTAAATGGTCCTAAAACCAGTCTAGACAATGGAGAAGGGCTATAGTGAGTGGTGAAAGTCCTGAAACTGGTCCAGAGAGTGTGGAACAGATATAAACAATGGCAATAGGTCTAAAGCCATTGTGACATCCAAGAAAAATGGTGCAAAGGCCTATAAAATGTGACACGAGTATAGACAAGATGTCTAGATGTATACCTAATAAAGTGAGCAGAAATGGTGGTAATAAATGTACAAAAACAAAGTAAAACCGGTGGGAATCTCGGGTTCTTGGTCTATAAAATTGGAGCTATGGCAACAAGTGTGCAGAGCTTTGGAAAAGCAATAATAGTGATGAGGGGAATCCTATGGAGAGTGGGGTGGAGATGGGCCTTCAAAGAGGCAATATGATCTTAAACCGGGCTGGGAGATGACAATGTTGGCAATATAAAACTGAAGCAATAAAGCTAGTGACAATGTGGAAGTGATTTAAAGACAAAAGCAAGTAGTTGGAGCAAGAATGCGTCTATTGGGCAGTAATAATGTGATCCAGTAACAATTAAGAGTAAAGCAAGTGATGGGACATAACTGTGGGTGACTGGGATCGACTGGTAGTGTATAAACTCATCAATAGAGCCTATATCCGGTAATTCGAAGCAATCCCCTTTAACTAAGTTTCTACAGAGTCTTATATACTAAATGTCTGAAATTATAAATATAAAACATATCTAAGCATTGGTAAGGCTGTAACTCTGTAGCTGAGTAAAAGCAACAGCAGGCATGTGGAAACTAGTCATCTGAAGCCACGGCATTGTGTTTAATGCTGTGTTTTTGAGGGAAAACCATATGGGTGCTGTAACTGCTGTGAGAATCATGGGGTGCTGTTTAACTGCAGATTTTTAATGTGCAGCTCTTCTGCTGAGGTGTGTGCAGCTACTATCAACTACTTTGAGATCTAGTCATGGTAACAGCCTTAGTAAACATGGTCTGAAGTGCCCATGCACTTTAAATAACTTGGATGGAGGAGGATCAATGAAAGCGCAGCAAATGACAATCCCTGATGATGTAGGAATGCTATATCTGGTTGATTGTCAATCAGGCATGCCAGGGTGTGATGGGGCATGCACATATTGTGCAAATCCAGTCAAAAAAAGGATATAAAAGAGTAGTGGGAGTAATAACCAGTGTACTTCAGTTTCTGGAAGAGTATTCAAGTTGTAGCCTTTGAATATTCACTGTACACACAGAAAAGAGATATCTCAGCCAAGATGTTGGAATAACTGAATGGCATTAGAAATGGTACCTGTACACACAGAAAAGAGATATCTACTACAGTCATGTACCGGTCAATGAGACAGGATCAGTCAATGAGACAGGTGGCTCAGAATAGCTTGATACGCACCTAATTGACTCAGAGCTGGTGCATATATCTTTGATTAGTATATTTATCTTTATTATACCTCCTCTGAAGCCACCCTCTTCTGCAATGGAATAAAGAGAGGGTGATATGTTGCTGATTTAAGATTAAAAAAGCCTTAATACATGATTTTCATGATGAAAATTTATTCTGAGGTCACAAAAGTTATACCAGAAGTAGGAACATATCATACTCACTTTCCCTGGTACTTTATGGAGAGTCAAACTATCAGGAAACAACAAAAGAAACCATGCAGCAAAAGTGATATCTTTATCATGTCACATCACAAGTTACAGTGATTACGATAGGCCTGATATAGGGTCTCATGGTGATGAGTAAGTCCAATCTTGTTCTGTATTTGGTATATCTGGCATGATGTGACATGTCTCATTGACTCATATTGTGCTGATCTTGCATTTTTGCATTGATAAGGCTCGATATGACCTTTCCCATGTCTAATATGCATGGATTTGTGATGTATGTACTGCTTTATACTCAAAATATAATTTTAGTCTATTCTAAACATTTTATTTGAGACATCTATCATACTGCTGAGGCCAAACAAATTTCAGCATCTCATTGACTGGTACATGACTGTAGTAGGTTAGATATTTATGGTACAGAACATAAGGGGAAAATGATCTCACCTCAGCCAAGATGTTGGAATGACTGAGGTAAGAAGAAGGGGAAACGGCACTTTAGTATGAGCGGTCATGCACATGTGATGTAACACATTGTTACTCAACACTCCTCCTCAATGCAGATGTGAGTGTGAAGATATAAAGAAAAGAAGAAAGAAAATAACATAAGAAACGATGAACCCAAGAAGAAAAAACACAGCCCAATCTCCTCCTCACATGGACATCAGATGAGACCAAGGTCTCCACAACAACACAGGAAGTCTATGCATGGCAAGGGCTTCATGAAGATGTTAGCAACATTTTCCTTGGATGCAATATGATGAATGCTGATGGACCCCTCAGTGACACATTCCCAGATGTAGTGGTAATGAACATCGAGGTGCTTGACATGAGCATGAAAGGTGGGATCAAAAGCCAGGCACATTGCCCTGTTGTTGTCACATAGCAAAGGAGTGGGGTTGGACTCGGCCATCTGGATCTCACAGAGGACTTGCTGTATCCACATAGACTCTTTTACAGATTCAGATGCTGTAATATATTTGGCCTCTGTTGTTGAAGTAACAACTGTCTTCTGTTTGTGAGAGCTCCATGTTACCATGCCAAGACCAAGTGAAAAACAATATCCCATGCTCGAGCGATGGTCTTCAAGGCAGTCAGCATATGAGGAATCAGAGAAACCAATGAGAGAGCAACATTGACCACTGAGAGTTAGGCAAAGGGTCTGAGTTCCTTTCAGATATCGTAGAACATTAATAGCTGCATTCCAATGTGGTGTGTGGTAGCAATTGAGAAACTGAGTGAGTCTAGAGACAGTGAAGGTGATATCAGGACAAGTGCCAATAGCAATATACATAAGAGAGCCAATGAGGGAATGATAAGGTAGCCAAGCCAGCACAGCAGACTCCTCCTGAGGTAGGCTCATGGTGGGGTCAGGTCACAAAAGGTGGATATTGGGATCCATGGGGATTATTTTTGGGTCAGCATCAGCTTGGCCAAACTGGGAAAGGACTTTATCAATCAGAGCTGTTTGGGAGAGGAAAATCTGGCAAGAAGTGCGGTCATGGTCGATAGCACAAACCTGGTGACCTCCACAGAGATTTCCCATTTTGAATGCAGCTGGGCCAAAAACAAAGCATTTTCTTCCACAGAACTGCCAACAGAGAGAAAATCATTGATGTGGACAGCGCAAATGATGATGCCAGTGGATGTCTTCCAATAGTATATGCACCATTCACATTGAAGTCTCTTGAACCCCCAAGATTGCATAGCGTTGATGAGCCTCTAGGCTCTGTATGCTCAGAATTCATGATTTTTGTCATTTCTAAGTGACAATGACTCAGGACCAGTTATAATGATAACACCGGTGTGCACACACTATTATAGGACCTCTTGGACACTTCAACAGCCGGCTATAACAAAGAATACCCATCCCAACTTGTTTCGCAACCTAACTTGTATGCCATCATGAATAGGCACAGTATTGATCGATCAGGCAAACCCCAGTGATAAGTGAACTACGCATCACTGATGCATCAGGACTGCATCACCAGCACATCACAGTGTAATGGACCAGTGTTGATCCTTTCATTATATGAGGTCATACCCGCTGACAATTGCCCTACTGCAATAATCATTGAGTTCTTGTCATCCAAATGACCGGCATTGATAATATCACCATGCCCAGTTCACTAGAAGGTGTTATTCCTTTCGTTCACCTCAGTAATTCCACCATACTCTCACAGTCCGCAGTTAAAACAGCACCCCAATGACCCCGCTGTGACAACCCATGATATAGTGAATTTATCTGTCTTCAGTAATGCTAAGGATTAGCTGTTACAAGTGACTATGGAAATTCATATGGATGTTTGACTCATTACAAAGCCACAGCCTTACAGCTTTACTAAGTCTTTCTATTAATAAATATCTTTGGTAGTATAAAATCCATAGAAAATCGTAGAAGTAGAAAGGGGAGACCTATCTACCAGCTACTTTGCTATTAGCACTCGCTATACTGCTCACAACCGGCTATATTCTCATCTCTATACTCTTGCTACACTCATTAGCACCAGTTTAATGACCATATTTCTTGCATAGTGCAGTACATGAACAATAACATTTGTTTGCACCCCATACACTCGCTATAGGCAAGGGACTGGTTTTGCACCGTCTTTAGCTTTGCACCCCCTTTGTTCTCTTTGAGAAACACACTCTACACCATGATTGACTGGTGTTAGCATTATCTTCAGTTGCTCGTCGCACCTTTGATTGCACCCCATCATTATTGGTTTAATACTGGCATATAGCATGTAACACCATACGCTCGTGTTGTACATTGCCTCTTTTTGTTTTATAGGATCAGATCGTCTTCATCTTCATACCATAGGAGTTTTATTCGGCTTTACTTTCAACATTGTTCCTTGCAGCCCACTTGGGTAGTCTCTGGCAGACTTATAGGAATCAACATCATCACATAGGATTGTATTGGACTCAACACTGGTTTATATGGTCATAGGATAGGATAGGATAGGATAGGATAGGATTGGATAGGATAGGTTTGCATGCATAGAATTGACATTGACATAGGATAGGACCGTCTCTGAGTAGACTCAGTTTTCAACATCACCCTCAGTATATTTCGTCTTGTATAGGATCAGCACTTGTCATCACCACGTCCCACTGGACATAAACTCATTTTCACACTCTTGCCACCATTAACTGGCATTATTAGGATCGTCCCCTTCAGTATTTTGACACTACACTGGTTATAAACTGTCTACCACACACATAGCTTCATTATCGCCGTTATTTTCATAGGACCTTTGTCTAGAGACCTCATCTAGTCATTTCCCCTTCTTTTACACCAGACCTGTGGTATTCACATCATACCCTCTTCCATTCTATCTTGTTATCAAGATTATCACTGGCCTACAGTCAAAACCTTTTAGTACTCGATCGCTTGAGTGCTACTTGCTTGACTGAAAAGTCGCAGTATAAACTTGTGTCTAGAGGAAGTGATTAGGTCGCACAGAGGTGCCCCGAACAACTTGCACAACACAGTACCTTTATAACTGGTCTGCACCATCATTAACCATTACTCTTTGAGTTTTTGGTGTGCTGTTGCCATGGAAGTTTAGGTTCATCAGCGTTGTTCAGTGTTCAATTCCAGATTCGACCGCTCTGCTTCATACCATACAATCCTCATTGCAGCTGCCAGACATAGTCCTCTTTACCAACCTCAGCAAAGCCTTCTGGTTGCTCCATCCATTGAGTTCCATCATTGCCAAGGAGGCCATACAAGAAAGCAGTACAAACGTCAAATTGTGCAATATTCCAGTCCCACATAGCAGCAATGTGGAGTAGTAGATGGAATGATTCCATGCAGGCAGTTGGGGAGGTGGTATGGTCATAATCTCTGCCATAGATTTGCTCAAAGCCACAGACAACCAGATGAGCTTTGTATTGGAGAGGGACATTGCTGCTGTCATGCTTGAGCTTGAAGACCCACTTCAAGCGAAGGACTTTTCTGCCTGCAGGGATGGAGGATCGAGGGACAAGCTTGTAGACACCCATGCTCTTTAAACTGGTGAGCTCCTCCTGAATACCAGCTATCCAGGAAGCACATTGGGGGGACTCAAGGACATCACACAAAGTAGTAGGGCCATCATCAGTGACATTATCAGCAGCATAGAGTTCAGCAGTGGCTAGAATTTCATCGAGGAGGATCTCCTCATCATCGGCAATAGAAGCAAGCAAAGGCCCTGCATGGCTGGAGTCATCAAGGAGAGTGACATGGACCTCGAGTTGAGCTCAACAATGAAGGTCCTTGGCAGCAGCACATTCAGCCTTGAGTCGTGCCCCAGCTTTCACAGAGGCCAGAGTGGCAGCTTGGACCGCAGGGATTTGGTGAATACCTTGTGCCTCGGCTAAGCATTCAGTAGGCATGGTGGGACGAGAAGACCAATGTGGGACAGGTGAAACATTGGGAGGTTGGACAACAGCAGGGGTAGGGTCAACGAGAGAGTCAGGCAAGACATCAGAAGGAGGCTGAGCCAGGGTAGGAGTATCCAGAGGGTTTGCAATGACACCAGGATTCAGCTTATGTTTGATGGAGTCCTTGCACTCAACAAAATGAACATGAAAAGATTCCACTACCTTGTTAGAGGCCCTGTGGAAGCACCAGTATGCTGACACGCTCGCAAAGTGTCTACGCATGTAATTTTGCGATATGTATCAATGCATACTCATGATTGGCAAAAGTGATGGCCGATGCCTTATTTGGCACAGCGTGGTCTCAGGTCTGTGATCACAAAAAATTCTAATTGTGTCGTCTACCATTGCCATCGTTCCAAATATACCAACTATCCATCCTCTAAAACCGTGTGTGACCTCCCTTTGCCTTGAGAACAGCCTTGATCCGATCCAACATGGACACAATATGCTTATCAATGTCCATCAAGGGCATTGAGGCCCACTCCTGCAAAACCACCTCTTGCAGTGCCTTGATACTCGTTGGATGCCTTGGGAGTGCACGGAGATGCTTCTTGAGCTCATGCCAGACTGGTTCAATGGGGTTAAGATCAGGAGAATTTGGTGGATGGGGGAGGAGAGGGATGTTATTTCATGCAAGCCAGTGTTTGGTGGTCTTGGCTGTATGACTTGGTGCGCCGTCTTGCTGGAAGGCAAGCCCTGGCTGGGCTTCCTCCAAATCCTTCCAAAACACTTTCAACTGACCCTCTAGCACTTGCTCCTGATAGCGAGCTGCTGTCATTCCTCCGCCTTTTCCACCAGGATACTCAAGAACAACTAATGGCCCCTTCCACCCCAATGCAACACATCCCCACACCATTACGCGCATGGGAGACTGCTTAAATGTTGGCACCACACAGGTCTCATCCAACTCTTCATCAACACGCTGTGTCACAAAAATCTGACCTGTCTTATCATCAAGATGGATGTAACATTCATCTGACCAAACCACCTTCCACCAATCCTGCTCCTTGTGATCCTTTGCCCATCCTTTTCGCACCTTCTTTTGTCCTGCAGAGAGAAAGGGACGTTTCCGTGCAACACATTGATGGAGTCCATGGTCCTCCAAGGCCTTGGCAATAACCTTCTCACTTGCATCAATGCTGACTTCATTACTGAGGTCCCTGAGTGGCATTTGGCGGTTTTTTACAGCTGCACAGGCAAGACGACAAGATGTATGTTCATCAATCTTCTTTGGCCGTCCACTACGGGGTAGGTTTTCGATGGAACCATGCTCCCTGTACTTCCGCCAGATTTTTCGTGCTGTCTTGTATGGAATGCCAATGAGGAGGGCACTTTCATTTAATTTGTGTGTAGTGAGCATAGCACCAATGAACTGGTTTTTTGCTGCCTCGTCATGTTTGTGTTGCATTGTGTCTTTGGGCATCAGAAAAAGAAGTAGAATAACATTAGCGCAGTAGCTACACAAACAAAAAAAGTAATGATTGGACGTGTCCATGTTTGGTAGCGGCCATCACTTTCGCCAATCACAAGTACATCGTATAATGGCTGGTTACTGAGATAATGAATAATAGACATGGAGCGCAGTGAGAAATGCATAGAGCGCAGTGATAAACACATAGAGCACAGTACTCACATAGAGCACAATGTTATAGCTATAGAGCATAGTGATACGCATGCAGCATGCGTTATAGAGTCACGCGCATGATGGTCTTGAGTGACAATTGGTAGAGAGCATGCTCTAACTTAGAATGATACCAGTGAGGTCACACTAAGTATAAGAGCTCGGCACTTGGTACTGAATGCACTAGAAGCAGATCGGATATGTGCTCTATGGAATTGATGAGAGATACACATGTTACTAAAGAAATACATTGATCTATGACGCTGATATGCTTGGTATCAGGCTACCCGTAGATTTTGCGAATTTTATACAAATTAATGCAAACTACTAGCTGTACTAAGGACTAGAGTGGAGACTTTGCACTGCTAAGTCGAGTCATCTAGATCAGTGTTGAAGCACCTAAAACCGTAACAGAAGAGGAAGTAAGAGAAGACATCTAGACGAGTCAACTCTACAAGCCTTTCGAGATTACTTGCTATTTCCTGTTTAAAAACAGACTACACATAGTCACCACACAACGGGACCTCACTGTATCTAGACGAACTCAAAAACCAGAAGTTAGAAAAACCTGAACTAGATTAGCTTGTCAAACTCGACAAAGCTGAAGACCACTTCGAATAAGTTACTAAGTCACGACGGAACCAAAATCCTCCATGAACTTAGTCTAAAAAGAAATGAATGAGAAACCCTGAACCCTGCATGAACGAATAGCCTAGTCAGGAACCCGAGGTACCAGTCTAGATCACGCAAGTGATCGCAACCATACAATCTCGGTACCTCGATCGATCCACGATCGATGGTTACATCCACTAAGATACTAAGGCAATTAAACAAGTACTGAATGAATAGCCACACGGCACCATAGGAAAGCGGAGGCAGGAGTGCCTACGGACCAGCATGGCACTCCTAGGCAATAGAAAAACCCGTCGCCTCCCCGTATAACTGAATGAATATCCCGGAATCACGCAATTCTTATAGAATAATTACTCATCGTTTGTATTACTACGCATAATCACGCTACTAGTAGTCTAGATAAGCAACTCCTATACCTAGGCGTAGAATACTATAAAATACCGTCATCTAGACACACAACAGCAGGAAAGCATTCCCCCGCGTTTGTGCTAGTGGCCCATAAGCTACCTAATCAAATAATGGATTTAAGTGCCTGTCCTCGACTGAGTAATTCGTTGCTAAGTCACCCAATAAGAAAGAACAAGTAGTTGAAGTGAAATAAGCCCTAGAACGCTTTGAGTTCGAACAATTGAAAGAGTCAGCGTACTCTAGAGTCTGCGTGCTCTTTGCAAGTCTGTGTACTTGACGTAGGATCTGTGTATCCTTTGTAGAAGTCTGTGTACTTCTTTGTCTCGAGTCTGCGAACTTGTGTTGAGAGTTAGTGAACTCTAGAGCCTGTGAGCTCTTTGTAGAACCTGTGTGTTCTTTGATTGTTTGAGTTAAGAAGTAATCTAGATTAGCTATTTGCTCGCCTAGACGACGTTTGTTCTCTGAACTAGACCAGTTCCTACCTACCTATTAAAACCCCACGTCGTTATAACCCGTTATCTCGACTAGTGTATCTTGTGTAAACATCTTCTAGATCAGAATCAGAAGTAGTTTTCGAACGCCTTACATTGAATTGTCAAAGTCTAAGATCGTACACGAGTGCTTCTACTGTACTCAACCTCGAACTTACAAACATTGGTGATAGTGTGAGTGTTTAGAGTGAGAGTTAGTCTCTAGATTTCTCATCTAGAGTTTAGTTTTCCTTTGAGCGCTGCCCATTACCGAGCACATCAACGCACAGGGCATGGATTGACCGGCATGCTGTGCTGGGTGTATGGAATAATGCCTAAGTATGAATAACTCCGAGAGAACCCTATTTGGCCATAGAGCGCAGTGCCTAGGCTTAGAGCAGGTAACCCCACCAACCAGAGGAACCTAGCAACCCAAGTTAGAATAGGATACAACCGGTATGAATGATTGTCACTCCAGGTATCCTCCGGGAAAATGATGAGTGATATGCCAACGCATAGAGTGCAGTGTAAAACACAAGGAGCGCAGTGCGGGTGGAGTCCAAACCATGAGGAAAACAGGGTCTGGTCTTGAGACAGGCCTTGGCCCAGCACCGAGTCCCAGCACACTATAACAACATGTGTGTGTTGTGAGCGATAATGTCCTGAGGTTCTAACAGTACTATATGATGTTGTACCAGTTTGTAAGATGTAGAATTGTATAAATACTGTAGTGTAGATGTAGTAGATAAGTTTCCGACCCCTGGTGTAATAGTGACAAGCTTTTTGGATATGCGCTCTAGCCTTTGGAGTTGTTTGAACCTTGCGCTCTGTCCATTAGTGATGAGTTAGAGGTGTTGAACCCCAATTGTGATGGTGTGAGTTATTCTAGTTACACGCTCTAACACTTGGAGCTGTCTGTGACTTCGAGTGAGAGAATATAGACCATCTTTGATATAAATGAGAGAGATCTGAGTTGCGAGCAAGGCCACGAAGGCTAGCGAGGCACTCTGTACTTAAGTTTCATTGATTGTTTGATTGTGCTCTGTGTTGAGATTGAGAGCTTAGTGTCAGTGTAGGCACTTTCTCTATTGTTTGAGGGTTTTGTGTGATGCGAGGCATTACAGGCAGCAGAGGTTCAAACCCTTTGGTCTGATTAGTGCTCGCTTTGTGTTATTTCCGCAAGTTGGCAAAGGTTCAAACCCTTTGGCTTGTCGGACAGGGTTTTTCTGTGTTTATTGTGTTCTCTGGATCACATAGGTTTGAACCCTGTGGGTCTACGATTGGTTAGGAAACTCAAGCATGTAGGTGAAAGTCCTGCAGTTCTTGTGGATTGTTTAGTAGGATTTGGTTTCTGCTTAGAGCGCTGATGTGCTTGGTAATGGTGCAGAGACTAAACTAGAGCGAATATACAACAAGTGAAACTTGTATATACTCAACCCAAAGCAATCCTTGTGCTTCACAATCACCAAATATATAAGTTCGGGTGTTTCGAGATCGATAGAAGACCTCTGCAAACCGACTAGTTTGGTTGGAAGATCAAATATTCTGCCAAGTGTGCAACTATTCCAGCAGGAAGCAGGACTATTATGACTTGTTCTTTCGTTTCAAAGAGTATTCAAGCTATTTAATTCGACTTAGCGAATATAGCACTGGTTTGTGGGCAAATATAATATATTAAGGACAACTTTTCATCCTGAGACTTCAAATATTTCGGGTTCTGAGATTAAATGACACTTAGGTCGATTTATATAGCACACTGGCTTTACTATGGTGCACTGGCCGACATCTGCAGCTCACTGGCTGATACTATGGCTCCCTGGCCAATTCACACTCAAAAATATTCAAATAATGTCGATATATTCTTTCTATATATAGTGGACTTGAGAAATACTTGTCTCATCTAAGGAATATACACAAAAGCCTTTGAAATCGCCCTGCTCACTGGCTAAGGTGCAACTCTAAGGGATGGCAAGCTCCCTGGACTTCACAATTATTCTACAACCCCGAGGTTCCACTCCAAGGCCCTTGAATCGACTCAAGCACTGCACTTATAATGCCAAATCATAGGGAGGGTGTTGCCTCCTGTATATTATGTCTAGGAGGCCTTTATATACTGTACATAGTCCGATCTGTCTCGGATAAATAGTCATACTGTATAAGCTAATATCCGACTGTATCTAGGCTACATACTGCTGGGTTGAGGGTTTCCTGGTCGAAATGGTCTAGGTGCCTTCTATCCTACTTTCCAGGATGATCTATGGTCGCTTGAATCGGAATATTCTATCATTCTTTGCCAGACTAGGAAAGGTTCTGGAACTGCGAAGCTGAATAGCTTGGTTACCAGTCGATTTACCCTCTGCCCAGGCTATTGCATCATAGAATGTGTCACCATTCTCTATCTTTAGGCAACTAGTCATGGCTACAGTCAGTGGAATATTCCTGATCAATTGATCCATTAATATGGATACTCCGATCACTGATGTGAGCCTCATGGCCTACAGGCCTACTATTCTGGAATTCAACTCGTCTGCAGAGTATCTACAGGTTTAAAGTCACTATCAATAGATAGTACTATCGAGTCACTTCATCTGTTCAATATAGAAGCAAATATTCTGCCCTTCGTCTGGGGGCTAGTCAACCTCATTAAGGGACTAGCTACTTCTGGTTTAAGTGGATTGTGCATGAATAGGATGTTATGGCATATATCTGCCTGTTTAAACCTATTAGAGATCGACTATTTCAGGCTGGTAGGTTCAATCCTTCAAGGTACCGTTCCTAAGTCCTGTATTTCGACTCTATATTTTCATTCATTGCACAGGATCCTAGCTATCTGCTTGAAGTCTCAGCAATAGCTCTCATATTCAAGTGGATTTAGATTCTGGTATGTATATATTTCATACAAAATCACAAAATCTAAGGGTAGACATGCAACATGCATATCAGCGCAGTGCTTTAAGTCGTGGTTAGGGTGTTATTTGTTGTGTGCTGTGACTATTAGAGTTGCACATGACTTCTAGAGAGTTGTGAATACATTTAACGATGTTTGTGTATTGTTATACAACCTTTGCCTCGAGGCCCGGCGACGGAAGTCACACCTCGTGTTTAGAGAAAAGCCTTTGGACTTAGAGAAGTCTAGATATCATACAAGTGCTATCGCTACATGTGTATCTTAGATATATTGAGAATTCAGTTATATTGGTTTGCTACTTCTATCGCATCAGAATCCCCCACGAACTTGAGTGTGTTTGTGTGTGTAGTGTTGGGTGTGGGTGTGATCAGTGTCTTTGACACTGGTGCATTTCTAGCTCTGTGCATGCAGACTCCTCTTCAACACCTTCGAAGATCAAGAGTAGCCAATGAGGATGCACTCGACAGACCTAAGATAGATTTTTGGATTTTTATCAGTAGGTTGAATAAGGACAAATGCTTTACAACCAATCTCACAAAGGTGGGAGAGGTTAGAAAGGGATTTATGCCAATGTTGAAATGGGGTTTGAAACCCAGTGCCAGTGGCAGGAGTCTGTGCAGTTAAATAGGCTGCAGTGAGGCAAAACTTGTCCCATCTATTGGGGGGCATTCCACACTTGATATGCATCATATACGCCTTACTCATGATGGTATGGTGCATCCTCTCTACCTGTCCATTGTGAGCACTGGTATATGGAGCAGTATACTCCAGGGCAATTCCTCTCGAAGAACACCAGTTTTCAAATTCCACCAATTTGAGCTCACCATTGTCAATTCTGTACTTCAATGGACATTGGCCAGTCTCATGCTCGACTCGCAGTTCCCAAGCAGTGATGTGTGTAAATGCAGTATCTTTTGTTTTCAGAGGATTGATGAAGGGCATGCAACTATATTCATTGCTGATTTTCCCCACCAAATCCACAGAATAAAGTGCTATAATAATAACCTTCAGATTCACTAGTGTCCCAATATACTTTCTTAGAAATTCACTGAGAGGTGAATAGGATCCTTCCTTGTGCAGCACCCTGACTACTGGCAATTCTCTATACCCCAACATTCCAGGACCTAGATTTCAACACAATGATGGGCCAAGTCTTGTCTACTTATACCACTCTATTGAGATAGGTGCTAGCAGGAATATTCGGGATCTATTCCTGAAATGCAGTTATCAGAATAAACAAAGAGTAACCACTGAATAACTGGCGAGCTTCCAGAGATAATACCAAGTGGAATAGCAATTAAATCTGGAGTTTGTTCTGGTAGGAGGATGTAGAAAGATAACAGAGTAATCCAATTTCTGGAAGGATATTCAAGCTGTATCCTTCAAAAGCTCATCTGAATAACCAAAAAGTAACCGCTGTATAACTGGTGGGAACACAGAGATATTGCTGCATGAACTGGAAATCAAATCCAGAGTTGGTGTAGGGTAAGCCCTTAAATATGTAACTGACACAGCAGAAATTCCTGCTACCTTGGTAGTGTAATGGATATTTTAAGAATGATGAGTTGCTGTGACTCAGTATGACTAGTAGTTATAAATTGACTGGTATAGATATTAATAGTTGGCTTGATTTGACTACTTAGGACTCATTATGACCTCTTCTGACTCCTGTACTCTAGTATATAAAGCTTGATACCTCTTGAATGTAGATCATCTTTCTTACCCTCCTACTTCCAAGTGTGATTCTCTCTACTAAGGACCTTGGTCAGGCCTGAGAATACACTATAGCAAGTGAGGGATAGTACTTCAAGTCTTCTATTACATCCTCTGGTCCATAGCTTGTATCTACCAGTATTCCTTGGGCGGTACAGTCCTAAACCTTGGTAGTTCATTACACACACCACAGTCATCCTATTAGAAACAGCTTGATTGTACTGTTGGCTTCTAATTGAACTTGAAGTATTGTCTGAAATTCCACTATGCTTCACAGTGGTGGACACATTCCAAAAAAATATCAACAAGCTGTGATGTCTGAGAAGCTCTCAACTACAAATCTTCTCAATCCATCAGAGGAACCTCAATCAAGAGGGGAAGCTACCAACTCAGCAATGGATGAGATATGGGATGAGTACACCATGAGTCCCCCTCAAAACAATCCACCTGCAACACACCTAATAGAATTTTTGTCCACAGAATACAGGGTCCAGTACTACAGTGAATATGAGCTACAAGCTGAAAATGTAGTGGCATTGGAGTACAGTAGGTTCTCAGATCAGCCTAGATTCACCTTGCAACAGCAAATGTTTGAAGCTGTTCAGAGGACAATCAATGAACTACAAGCAGCCTTGACTCTAGCCACTACTCTCATTCCATAAAGATTGACATGGTACAAAGTTGACCCCTTCAATATGTTTACCAATATGCTGAAAGGGACTAACAATATCAAATTACTAAATGTAGCCTGGAAAGGGTTAATGGGAAGGCTGTGACAAGGGCATAGATTTTTGCAGAAATATATCACAGAACATGACCACAGTATATGACCAGCTTCACCAGCTTCCACACAACTAGAATTGTATGACAAACTGGAGACAGAAGCAAACACAGAGCATAAGTTACTCAAGGGACTTCAAAACATCCCCTCTCACTGAAGAGAATTATCCATGGTAGGGAGATTGGCCCTAGTGTCAGGGGACAGGCAATGGGAATAAATCATTCCATGGTATGGCATTTTGAAGGAACAATATGAATTTGAAGCCTTAAGCACAGATGGTTCAACAAATATTATCCCTGCCCAATTGACAACCCCAGCTCTTCATTCCCTCAGCTTTTCAGATAATACTGTCAGAAGAGGACCTCCAAATGAACCATCGACAAACCTCTCAGTAGCAGCCTTGATGAAAGCTTTGAGACCTACAATGGAATGAACAACAGTCATTGGTACTGGACCCTCTAAACTGTTGAGAACACTGATGACAATGGGTGCCAAAACACCCTTCAGATTCTCATTCAGAAGCTTTTTACCAGAAGCAATGAGTGAAAAGGTGACTCCTACTACATACAGCATAAGTGGTGCCCTACAAAGTCAAACTGATGACTTCCAAAGGCACATCAAACCAGACATACCTGAAGAAACCTCTTAGTCTACAGCTTTTTCTTTGAGGTCAGCTAGGATTGAGGAAATCAATGAGGAGGAAATGATAGCACAATTGCTAATGGGACAAGATAGATCAGAATGAGGTACAACTCAATTGACAGGACAAAGAGTAGGAAATTCCTTATACAAAAGGACTACACTATCTGGCTCAAGTAGGGAAGATAGTAGCAGGGCCCCTCATGTTGTAGCAACCTTGGTTGGAGGAAGGAAGGGAAGGCAGAAATTTGGTGCCCTTGATCAGCTGACAACCTTTGACTAGGTACAAATCATTCAGTGCAACAACAACTAGTGAAATGCAGGAGGATATACTGGCAATGGACACTCTGCCTCCTGATCAGAACCACTCAGACTCATCTTCCTCTTCCTGTTCATCCAGGCCTCTGTTACAATTGATATCCTCCCAGTCTTCCTCCTGAGTTTCCCCTCCTCCACCTTACCCTCCACAACTATGCTGGCAGTTCTATGAAGATGCAGCACCAGAAGGAAGGAGGGAAAGGGATCATTCTCCCAGATCAATGAGCCCTCAACTAGAGGAGTTAAGATGAGTGAGTGCTGAGACCTATGAACCCTTCATTTTGAACACCTAGTTTGTCTGACTGATTTAATTCAGGCTATGCAGAAAGCAAACAAGTACATACTAGAGGCTCCAGAGTGGAGAATGACCCCCATTCAGCCAGCTCCTCTTTGGTGACCTTTTGTGCCAGTAATCATCCCTCAAATATCTCTCAGTCTTCCAGATCTATTCCTATCCCTCCTAGGGGACCACTCTCTAACCCTCAAGCTCTGGACCCTTCAGATTCATTGTCTTCCAGTGAGGATGAAGGTAAAGGTCCAAGGAGATCTTTGGAAGGTAGAAGAGGCAAGCAAGGTTGAATGGGTCTGAGAGGGAGAAGAGGTGACAATGGCAATCCAGGACCACCTGGACCACTGGGCCCTCCTAGCCCACCAGGACCACATGGACCCACAGGAAATGGTAATTGGATACCTAATGACCCTGCAGCCCCTGTTATCAAAGGTAAGCTCAAACTAAAGCATCTTCCAACTTGAGACAGAAACCCATACTCTGCTATACCTTATTTCTGGAAGGTAATACATCTTGCTAGTCTTGGAGGCCATTGATGAGCCTTGTAGCTCTGTGCACTCAGAATTTGTGGGAGCATACAGCAATTTATCAATCTTCTCCCTAGAATGGAACCATAGGAAATCAATAATTGCACATTCAACACCAGTCTGAGCATTCAGATCCATGCAATACACACAAAGTTAGCAATCTATGATGCATAGATCCATTCACACACAAGCAATCGACATTGGCCAAGCTGATTAGATACCAATGACATGCATGTATGATGCAGCAAGAGTCTAGCCCTAGCACATGACCATACCCATACAATCATATGGTATATTGGTGTGTATGCAGTATGCAGCTAAGATATTTATAATGTGAGGCACTACCAGTACACAGGCATGAATACTGGATATAGCAAACAAGCCTGTGACCTTGTGGCAATAGGACTGCACCCCTAATAATGTTTAGCAAGACACAGTTGCTGCTAAGACTTGTTAACAAACCAGTACAATATGAAGAAAGACAGTAATACCATATATCACTATGGCCTGTTGGCTCAGTCTGTGATGCAGCTCAAAATGTAAGGCTGGTAGGGTGAGGGTCCAATTCCATTCATGAGTCATGTTTTTGTGGCCACTACCATGCCAAAAAAAGGTAATCCAGACCGACTGTGCTTGATCCAGCTTTTTTGGGTCACTGCTGGTCAGGGTCATTGTAGGCATTGGGTCAGGATGCTATATAGGGCATGCCATATTTTTTTTTGGGCCAGTGCTATGAGCAGGGCAGCAGGAATCCAAGCTAATACAAGCTACACCACTAATAGATCATTTTTCAAATTTGGATGTGGCAGTGCTAGTAAACATTTAGCTAGGGATTGGCTATATATAGTAGGTGGTGACTTTGGGGATTGCAGCTGGTTATTGCCTATAGGTTATATCCAGTCAAGACATCATTTCTATGGCCAGTTATAACCAGCAGCAACCTGGTATTCAAGTGGTAACAGGTGATTGTGTGATGATTCTTGAAGGGAGAAGCTCATGCTTGGATGTCCAGGGCTGAGGCTCTGATGTATCAACAATGGGAGAAAGTCCTCAGAGGTACCACTTTTGCTCTCACTATGGAAGAATGGGGAACATATTTGGCAGAATTTCAGATGGAAACAGATCACTCAGACACCTATGACTATCCACAAATGACTTGCTGTATAGAGTGGATCTCTTTGATGTTGCTTATCCTGTTGACTGGACTGTAGTCAAACTTGACTCTATTATTATTCCAGAAGTTTTTTGTGGCTACAATCTCATCTCCGAGGTTGAATAAGGAGTGGGGGGGGTGGGGGGGTGGGCTATGTGACAAGTATTTCAAAGATATGAATTTTAGTGACTCAGGATGGCTAAGTGATTAGAATTAACTTCAGAAGGTATTAATAGTTAATTGTATTGACTGTCTTGGACTCCTTATGACCTCTCTTGACTCATATAGTTAGTATATAAAGTTAGATCTGTACTAAATAGAATTATCCTTTCTTACCCTCCTACTCTCTCAAGTGTGATTCTCTCTGTTAAGGACCTGGGTCAGGCCTAAGAATACACTGTACTGAGTAAGGGCTAGATACAACCTTGTACTTTATATACTTGCCCTCAATCTCTGAACTCATAGTGAGTCATAGTTACACAATGTCCCAATCCTAAGCTGTTACTCAACATCATAAAACACCACTGACACCCATACAGAGATAGCTAGAACCACTTACTGGATGCTGATTGAACTTGAAGCATCTACTATTATTTCACCCTACTTCACAGAATGAAGCAGAGTACATGCCATAGAGTCCATGGAATGCATGTGGGCTTGGCAAAGCTATTAGCAACATCACTCCTGGGTTGAAGCCCTAAGATGAATACAAACAGAGTCCACAGAGTAAGACAAGTAAATGATTAAGATGAAGTTGCATAGAGTTGCAATCTGTGGACTTGTAGAAGAGATTGAGATTAGGCTTGAAGGCCAAGTAGAAGTGAGTGTGAAAGTATTGGGCTAAACCAGGTTGATATTTGAACTGAGGTATGTACTGCTAGTTCTACAGTTTATATGCTAGAGTGGAGTCCAATGGATGGAGGCTAGAATAAGTATGGATGTGGCTGGAATAATATAAGTCTGGAATATTCTGTATCTAGAGGAGTTGAGTATTCTGTGGACTCCAATATAACACCTACTCACTACCATAATGGATTCTAGGTGTGATAAATGAATATGCGAAATTAGTATGTGAAATAGTGATATGAAATATGGGATAGAAACCAGTAAACAGAATCCATCAGATTCCAATAGTGGCTTGGAGCAGGTGGGATGAGTTGAAGGTTAATGTCCATGGAGTCTGCATCATGCTTGTTACACAGTGAGGGAAAAAGCACCACAATAGTAAAAGATCTGAGTGAGTGCACAGCACAACATAAAGAAGATATACAAAGTAGGAACACATCACAAGTGACATGAAAGAAAATCATTGATGTACAAGGTAATTTATGACTATGCCCTACATAAGAAATGACTGCTTCCACAGAAACAAATACTGTACAACTATACACAACCCACTGCTGTAAGACTTCAAAAGCCATTACATCAACTATGCAGTCGTGTAATGTATGATGGTCAATACAGCAAATGATGATGTCCTAATGTTGACCAAAGATATGAGACATGATGGCAACAAAATCCTTGCAATTGGTGACAATAATGTGACATATGATGATGAAATGTCAAAGTAAAGATGTAACATATATGGATATGAATGAGGCAGGTAATCAGCATGACTAGGCAAAAATATGAGATGTCATGGAAGACCAAACAAGGTAGCAAAGCATAGCACCTTTTCCTTTTGAATAGATAAAGAGTTAAACTTATGCCTCACAATATTAAAAATAAGAGGGACATGATTGAATTAGATGAAAGTGAATCTACCACCAAAGTTGCTGTCATTAGCAAGCTTTAAGAACCTATTACCAAGGTAGCAGGAATTTTGGAATGCAAAACCTATTAATATGTATTTTAAAGTGCATGATAAATTTATTTCAAACAGAAAATATTATTATACAACTATGTTAATCAAATGCAAATATTAGCTAATTGAACACTGACATATAAAGTAATAGAGAGCTACCAGGGGTTCTAAGGCACTGATCACAAAAACTTGAGCAGATCAGTCTCATATTCAGTAGTCATTCAGTCAGCCTGGTTCAGTGATTCTTGCAACTTGAGACACAATCAAATATCTCAGAGATACTAGTTTTATTTGTTTTGTGTAGTTGAAGTCCAGGACTCAATAAAACCTTACTCAATCAGACAAGACCTTCAAAATCCATTTTTGTTTGCAAGCTGGAAACTTTCTAAATACAAGACTATTCATATCACAACAATAGCCTGCTTCCATAAACTTTCCAGGGTAAAAATGATTACATGTTTTGGAGTATTAGCTCCTTCAGCTACCCATCCAATGGATCCATACTATTCATAGCTCTTTTGGTGCTGATGTATGGCTGCAAGATTTGCCATAGATGAGAAGGTATTAGGATAAAGCTCTCCAAGAACTTCCTTGCAAAGCTTCAGTGTTTCTTCTTCTAGCATTTCTGCTTTCTCCAACTGTCCTTGCTGCTGATATGTGGCTGCAAGATTCTCCATAGATGTCAAGGTGTCAGGATGAAGCTCTCCAAGAACTTCCTTGTGGAGCTTCAGTGTTTGTTCCTGTAGCATTTCTGCTTTCCCCAATTGTCCTTGCTGCTGATATATGACTGCAAGATTTGCCATAGATGTCAAGGTGTCAGGATGATGCTCTCCAAGAACTTCCTTGCAAAGCTTTAGTGTTTGTTCCTGTAGCATTTCTGCTTTCTCCAACTGCCCTTGCTGCTGATATATAACTGCAAGATTTGCTATAGATGACAAGGTGTGAGGATGAAACTCTCCAAGAACTTCCTTGCGAAGCTTTAGTGTTTGTTCCTGTAGCATTTCTGCTTTCTCCAACTGTCCTTGCTTTCGATATGTGACTGCAAGATTTGTGATAGATGTTAAGGTGTGAGGATGAAGCTCTCCAAGAACTTCCTTGCTAAGCCTTAATGTTTTTTCCTGTAGCATTTCTGCTTTCTCCAACTGTCCTTGCTGCTGATATGTGGCTGCAAGATTTGCCATAGATGACAAGGTGTCAGAATGAAGCTCTCCAAGAACTTCCTTGCTAAGCTTTAGTGTTTGTTCCTGTAGCATTTCTGCTTTCTCCAACTGTCTTTGCTGCTGATATGTGGCTGCAAGATTTGCCATAGATATCAAGGTGTCAGGATGATGCTCTCCAAGAACTTTCTTGTTAAGCTTTAGTGTTTCCTCCTGTAGCATTTCTGCTTTCTCCAACTGTCTTTGCTGCTGATATGTGGCTGCAAGACTTGCCATAGATGTCAAGGTGTCAGGATGATGCTCTCCAAGAACTTCCTTGCAAAGCTTTAGTGTTTGCTCCTGTAGCATTTCTGCTTTCTCCAACTGTCCTTGCTGCTGATATGTGACTGCAAGATTTGCCATAGATGTCAAGGTATGAGGATGACACTCTCCAAGAACTTCCTTGTGAAGCTTTAGTGTTTGTTCCTGTAGCATTTCTGCTTTCTCCAACTGTCCTTGCTGCTGATATATAACTGCAAGATTTGCTATAGATGATAAGGTGTGAGGATGAAACTCTCCAAGAACTTCCTTGCTAAGCCTTAATGTTTGTTCCTGTAGCATTTCTGCTTTCTCCAACTGTCCTTGCTGCTGATATGTGGCTGCAAGATTTGCCATAGATGACAAGGTGTCAGAATGAAGCTCTCCAAGAACTTCCTTGCTAAGCCTTAATGTTTGTTCTTGTAGTATTTCTGCTTTCTCCAACTGTCCTTGCTGCTGATATGTGGCTGCAAGATTTGCCATAGATATCAAGGTGTCAGGATGGAGCTCTCCAAGAACTTCCTTGCTAAGCCTTAATGTTTGTTCTTGTAGTATTTCTGCTTTCTCCAACTGTCCTTGCTGCTGATATGTGGCTGCAAGATTTGCCATAGATATCAAGGTGTCAGGATGGAGCTCTCCAAGAACTTCCTTGCGAAGCTTCAGTGTTTCTTCTTCTAGCATTTCTGCTTTCTCCAACTGTCCTTGCTGCTGATATACATATGCAAGGTTGCTCATAGATGACATAGTATTAGGATGACACTTTGTAAAATAACATTCACAGTACTGCAAAGTCTCCTGCCCTATTTTCTCTGTCTTTATTGACAAGCCTGCATCAATACAAATCTGTGTAAGACAGTCATAGATACGAAAAGTAAAACAGTTGTTCTGGTAAATACTGTCTACATGTGCGATCATCAGTTGGTGGAAATGATAATCAGTATCTTTCATATTATTAGATGTTGCCCGTGCAAACAGCAGTCCAGTTATATTACATATTTTTTTCTTATCAACAATAGTCTCTTGGACACACATGTGAAGCACAGAGTGAAATGAAAGAACTTCAGTACCAGTATTATATATTATTAGTGAAAACTGGCTTAACTCATCAATGGTATCATCCCATGATCCGTTATATGCAAAATATGATAGAAAATTCTTTAAATCATTTACAGCTGGAATTTTATCCTTTTCCTCAAGCCAGAGATCATCACTGGTAAAAGCAGATGCACGATGGAATAGCTCAACAGGTATAGCTGTATGATGAAAGAAAGCACAGATTTGCATAAAAAGCTTAGTTGAAGGCCTAAGCTTATCAAAGCTGAGTTTAAAAGCACTAAAAACAGTTTTCTGATAACTATCAAGTGACTTAATTTTATAATTAAGAAGCTCTTTTCTTTTCCATTTAAATAAAGAAAGGTACTTTCTGAGAGTACATGTTGCAGTTGAACCAATATAAGCTCCAGCTGTGGCTACAGCAAGAGCTTGACAGTCAAGTGCATTAATGATATCTAATGCAAGCTGCTGATTGTCATTGTCTGAGTTCTCATTGGCATGTTTAAGAAGAAGATCTACAGCCTCGCTTTGTTCAAGGTCTGAAAATTCAAGACGAAAACCAGGAAGTGTCATTTGGTGAACCTCAGCAAGACGGCTAGTAATGATAATATTTCCATGATTACTCTGTGGAATGTATTTGCCCAGGTCAACCTCTAGATCATCTGCATTGTCAAATATAACAAGCCAATCATCTTGCATCCTTCTTAAGAAATCCTTAATATCATTAACTGATTCACCAACACAAGCAGCTTTGCCAAGCCTCTTAAAGTCAGCAGTAAGTGTACCATCTGAGGTAGCATCCAAGAACCAAATGTGTGTAAATCTATCACATATTTTTAATATCACAAATCACTCAATTATATAATAGTCTTACCTGAATGAAAATTCAGAAATAAATCTGAGCACTAGCTGTGTCTTTCCAGTTCCACCTCTTGCCACAATAGTGACAACATGTTGCAGAGGAGAAAATGCCATGTCAATAGACTGACTGAGATTATTGGCAGAATACTGGTCTGCAGAATCATGCAACTCAAACTTGTAAGCTTGAGCTGAAGCAAACTTTGAAACAGTCTGGTTGATGCTGGTTATAAGGATGGGATTATGGAGAGAATAAGGAAGATATTTTTCTAGCTCCAAAGTAGCATCTGCATTCTCAAAAACAAGCAAAGGAGGTTTTTGGACACCATTATCAGCCTTGATATTGTGTACCATTGCTTTGAGTCCCATGTTGAGGGCTCCAACTGAGCTTGCATTAAAGAAAATAGCAGTAAATCTAGGTTATGTCAGCTGATGTGATACCATATCACATAATAAACTACTACTGACCTGGATGAATGACTAAAGTTGTGAACAAAAGCTGAAAGTGCAGTCCTGTTCATGCCATAAAGGGTGACCACTGGTGCAGCTAGCATTCTTGACAATCTCTGAAGGTCACTCTGACAGCCAGTGAAGTATTTGCTTGGAGCAGGACATGCAAGGACATCCAGATTGAAGGTCAAGGATGGAGTTGAACTCTGCTGTAAGGAGAGGACAATTGTGAGGATTTTCTCCACAATATGATGTGTCTGATCCCCAACAAGGTGTGTGCTAATAAGGATCTTCATCTGTGAAATGGGTCAGAAGATTATTCAGAACCATGAACAGAGATAGAGTTAACATACCTGGAAGACCTTAACTGCCATATCAATGTGTCTAACACATGCTGTGGCTTCTGCCTTGAGAGAACTGCGCTCTAGCACCTGCTTCCCCATCTTCACATCATGGTATCGTATCACAGCTTCGAGAGTCTCCCTCAGGCAAATCTCGAGCTCTCGAAATGCCAACTTGGCATCATCGGGTAGTGGCATTGAATCATCCCGTCCAGAGCGGAACTCGAATACAATATCGCGGACCTTGAGGAGAGTAACCTTCACCTTGTCCCATTCTTCCTTACATGCATCAACTTCCTGCGGGACGAGACACGAATTAGTACAGTAAGCTCACTGCAAAACGATGACGCACCTCGATGACCTTGATGGCTGTGCTCACCAGTCCTGTCAACATCCCGACATACGGCACCCCATCCAGCGCATCGCAAATAACTTGCACGATTTCCAGAATCACGGCGGCATTGGTAGTCTTGTTCCCAGACAAGGAATTGTCGGCATTGGCGTTATCTGGCGAGCCCTTGGTAGTCATAGTCTGAGCATTATCGAGGGGCTGGGAGGCGATGGTGGAGCTGTTCGGCTGTAACGCTGGATTCTCGCTGTTTGGTAACATGGCAGAGACGTCACCAGTCGTATCGGTGTCGCCACGGTTATCTCGAAGCTTGAGCCTGCGCATTATTCCCTTGCCCTTGCGCTTGACGGAAGCGGCATCGTTTGATGGAGATCCGACAGCTTGAGCAGGTGTGGATGAGGATGATAAAGCAAGCGACGAACTGCTAGTTGAATCGCCGACTGCGATCTGAGGTTTACGACGGAAAAAGCTCATGGTTGCGAGAGTGATTGTGGTTTCTGGTCAAGGTGTACACGCAGCAAGTCAGGCTTATGTGATACACAGCTGATCTTACACTGCCGCTAAATGTCCTACTTCGTCCTGCTGTAAATCTTATCAAAGAAGCTATTAAACACCTCCCTCCTCAATGTATTCTTACCCTCAACCTGCGGAACCTCCTCAATCACCACAGCAAGCTCCCCATAAACCCTCTCCTCATACATGCCATACCGCTTCCTCAAATCCACGTCAGGACTATCACCCTCCTCTCACACTCTGAACCCTTCCTCCTATGAATCCCATCGAGGACCCGCCAGCGTGAAATTCACGCACACTTGTCATTGAACATAGCCCTGCCGATCTTCCTGATCTGCTCGGGCGTGCTGAACAAGTCCAGAAAGTCACCTTGGATCGGGAAGTACTCGCTGAAGGGATGAGGATGAATTTGGTGAGGGCGCATCGCTTGATGGTTTAATTCCCGGAAGGGTAGGATTGCGCGATGTGCGGCGGCGGCGACAGAGAGGTAGAAGGGAGCAGTATGCAATTTTGTATATCATGTCTTCATGCGACGGTCAAAACAATCGACGTCAGGAGAAGGAAGTTACACACTTTTTTCAAAGAGAATTTGCTCCAATCGACCTTGTCCTCTAGACCAGCAATCAAATCGATAAGTTGCCCCATCAGTGTCTGGAACGTCGTCTCCAGAAAAGTTCCAGAATAGTAGTATGGTCGCTCTCCTCACGATAGTGCTTCTTGAAAAGGTGACATACAACGTCGAGCATGGAATAGTTACTGGCGGCGATTTGCTTTGGGGACCCAGAACCGGTAAAGCTGGTCTTGGCGTGTAATCTGTGAGTCTATGCTGTCGTCCAAGACGAGGAAGCCAGCTTGGAGCTGCGAGTGGATGGGTTAGAACAGCAAAAAGAGAAGATACGGAAAATTGGACTGACGAGCTCAATGCCCCAGCCAAGCACGGCAGCCTTTAAGTACTCGTCATCCATCAGTGAAACCCCCTTGGTGGTCTCTGCGATATCGACAACGGACATTGAGGCAGCCAGGGCTTCCTGGTACGTAGAAAGCCGGATAGGATTGCATAGAAGTGTAGGTCGTCGGTCCTGACAGTCATCATGTCACGGATGACGCTGAAATGCGGAAGAGAGTTAAGAGAAGTGCGAGCAAAAGATCCTTGCAGACCACTCAGTGTTCGTGTGCCTTCTCCTGCCTCTAACAGAGTCCGTTGAGTGGTATTTGTAGAAACGGGGATGCACCAAATCAGTGAGATCCCAGCGTGGCAAGCCTGTCCCGAACCTGACGAATTTTCGACTGGGGATAAGCAAAGTCGAAGAATGTAGATTGAAACCATGCTTACCATCGTCCGCAAGTTTATCTCTTCCATATCTTAACAAGATCTCGTCGAGACTTATCACCCTTTCGGTCTCTCCTCATTACACCTGCCCACACGTCCCGTATCTCGTCTTGACACATTCCTGTCCGAAATCGAGGCCGAGATGTTCATAGTGGTGAGAGACGTCTCTGTTACTGGAGAAGCGGAGGATGTCGAGGGAGGAAAACTCGCAATGCTTGGTCACTAGATCCAAGGCAGGTCTGAGACGATTTCTCGCGTCCTCAGCGGGAGCTTGAGTCGGTTATACAGGCGCCATACCTTGTCGAGTGCGCATTGGAGAAAGTGGTGCCGCCGTTGAGAGTGATGATGGTAAGAGTGAAAGAAACATGGGCAAACAACTTTGACTTCGGACCACTACCGTGGCTATCAGACAAAGTCATCGGCGTCGCTCATCTTTTCCTAGATCAGATCAACGGAGAATTATATTGAATGATAGTACTACTATGGTACAAAAGTAATAAACCAGAAACTACGGAGTAGAATCACAAAGTCTCAGTCATAATATAATGCCCGTGCTTCCCAGGGAAAAGGCACGCAAGACTACGATTGGTACCCCATATGACCATACATACCCCGTTCCAACCTTCGAAGGAATGTGCCCCCGCTTGAAAGGAAGAGGCCTTACCGTCGCTGAATACATCCTCCGGTCAAATCCCAACAGGACAGCTGGTGGTCCGACACGCCTCCAAAGGCTCGCACCATTGAATGGCTCTAGCTGTAGGTAATTGGACATCAGCTCAGGAAGAGCAGGAAGGGAGAAAGGCATACCATAAACGACCCTCGGCCCCTGCCACTGTACACTGTACACCATTCCGAGGGTATCTATTTAATCAGCCGGGGACGAAGAGCGCACCGATTTCCACACCTTAAAATTTATTACACGCAAGCGGACAGAAGAACCAACGTTCAGTACGCTATATTAGAAAAAGAGGAGGAAATATGGCATACATCTTGCCTGAGAGCTTGAAAGCGTAATCCACGTTCTCGACATTCTGCGTAACATGATTAGCAGAAGACAATTATCCACAGACTTTACAACGTACCACCTGACGACATCTTGCCCCTCGCCCCCCACTCGAAGAACGGCCGAGCGACCTTAACATCGAAATGCTCGAAGGGGGTGGAGCAACGTACCGTGGATGGGGCTGATGTCCACGTTGCAAAATGAAGTTCAGACGCTGAAAAATGGTTAAGAAAGGATACGCGTCAGAGCGTCAGCGACGTACCTGTGAAACAACATGCTGTGCATCTCCCAAGTTCTGGACCAGCTCTTCAGTGGCCAGTAGTCAACGGTTATGTACGCTGCAAGCTCGATATGCGGCACTCGAGGCCATCGGGCTGGCGATGAGACCCATAATAGGAAGAATTGCCAGAGCTTGAAGACGCGTCTTTTCTTCACATGGATAGTGATCAAATGTGCGAACGCGGGTTCCACGAGGATACATCTATCTGGATGACCCTCAGCGAGAAATCGATGAGACAAAGGGGAAGGGGCTTACATAGACTGCATCACTATGTCAGTGGTCGCGACTCCCAATCAAATGTACCGACGGAAAGGAATGTCACTTCCTCGTCTGTTTGCCTTCACCGGATCTTTGTGGTTCGTCGACGTGTGAAACATGAGGAAACTCGTGTTCTCGTCAAGGATTTTCAAGCAGGGCGCAGTTACGACCAGAGCGAGTTGCCAAATTCGTGAGCGGGACAGTAGGGGACGGGTACCGTTCATCATTTCTACTGGTGACCTTGGCTGCGCACCAGGATAGAAAGGATACCCTTTGCTCCAAAAGCAACCCTGTCGCAGTATGAGAAGACAAAGTAAGGATGAAAAAATAAAGATTTAACGCGTACTCTGCTTCTAGGATAAGGGAACACAGCAAACGATTTGGATTGGCGAGCAGCGAGCTGAGACTCGGAGACAGCCAACGAGTCCGAAATTGCGGTGGTCATCAGTCGACGCGTGAAGAAGCTGACATGTAGCTCGGGCGCAAGTGCTCGCTTACAGATGCGTTACGATGGAGGGGTTATTTTCACTTGAGCTAGTGACAGTGGAAGGACTCGGCTGTCCGATACTTCCGTTTCTGGTCCTTGCTACAACTTGCTTCCCACTCTCGTCTCCCACCTACAACTCTTCGCAAACACCTCCCTCGTCATGGGCAAGAGCAACCAGAAAAAGAGTTCTCGCCCACCTCACGACCTGATGACCTCCACCTTCCCCAGCACACGTCCATATCCAAGTACACGATAATCGACACCCATACCCATCTTTTCTCTACTTTTACTTTGTACTGCTCAAAGTACCCTGAAGGACAGCATGGGACATGGTTTGATTTCGTCGAGGGAGTCTATGCAGGGAAGGGGGTGGAGACGATAGTGGATGTGTGGTGCGAGTCAGAGTGTTCGCGCAGGGAACTGGAAGGAGTTGGCAAACGGGAAATGGGAGGGCGTCCAGTATCGATTTGTCATTGGTGCGTTCTTCTGTTCTTTCCAACTACGTCTCTAACTAGGCTCCGGACGTTCACCCGTATATCCTGCAGATTCAAATATGGCTCTCGTTATATGTTTTCCGTTCAGACACGAAGCAAAACCGCATACTCCTGCCATCGAATCCGAGATTGTCGCTGCGTTATCATATCCTTCCTGTGTCGCTCTGGGCGAGATCGGGTTGGATCACTACTGCAAGCTCCCCCCGCCAAATGTCCAGTAACGAGTATTTGCTCGGCAGAAGATGCGAATAGGATCATGAAGGAATTCGAGTACGTTCACCTCTCTTTCGATACCGACAAGGCTGACTATATGTGCAACTACAGGTTCATATCCAATGCTTCACCGATACCAAGTACTTCCTCAACTAATGACAAAATTTCTTGTGGCATTGGCCTACAGGTCAGCTCCGTGTGGGCACACATTTCTCAATGGCGGGACCTGCACCGGACGGTCAATGCACAGTCGTCACATGGGCTAATGGAACCATCAGACTTCAGTTCAAAGAAGGAGCGTCCACGCCAGAAACTATCGCACGAAAGCCGTTGGAGGAAGAGGGTACATCCGTCTAACTATGAGAAACGTAACGAGCGTGGTAGCAACGATCGCGAAAAACCTAGACTTCGTTCCACCTCGGCTACCGCACAAGGCCATCGACGTCGCTCATATTTTCCTAGAAGACATTCGTGACACAGCGAGGAGATGGAAAGACAGGGCCATGGTTCTCTCTCTTTGACGACCGTCATGCGAGACATTTGGGTACATACGCGTCCTATCCTGGGCGGTTATCTATTGAGAAGAACTGCGTAGGAATGGTGCGTTGTTATTTCTTGGTTTTTCTTTTTTGTGTGCTCACCATGCGACAGAATCGCTACTGCAATGTTGACGGCCACTTTCTTCTTCCCGACAACAGGCAGTACCTGCCAACAACCATGCTGGGCCCTCGATGGTAGCGCAGGATTCATACATTCATCGGTAATAGAGACGGACAGGGCTCTTTTACTCTCGTTGAACGCACTGGACTGTCACCTCTGCCCCCCCTCTATATATCAGCCCCGCGCAATTCACTGGAGATGATTCTCGTGCCCTCCCATGCCCTGCTTGTATGTACTGTGGTGAGCCTTCTCTTCTTACTTCATTGATATGTTACTGAGACCTCAAAAGAGCTATTCCACTCCACACGCGTTTGCAGATCCGATCCTCAGGAGTGACCTGAACCGTCGAACCGTGCCTTCCACGGATCCTTACGACCGTCAGCTTGCCAGCTCAAATTATTGAAGTCGGAGATGCTCCCAAGAGCTCGTCAGTGTCAGCGGGACACCATGTTTCGAGCTCTCCTCTTTACCTCATTCGTCTGACGATGTACAAACCTGCAACTGCTTGAGACGATCGCACCAGCCTGAGCCCTTCTTTGCATTCCCACCAAATAAAGAAATTCCGACCATTTGTCTCCAGTCAAGGATACGGAACAGAGGGGAAGACGACGATTTTTCTCGTTGAAGAATCATGCAGTGCGTCTCTTTATTGTCTCGACCCCCGTGTCTATTCCTGACGGTCGTTTCACCAGGCTTTGCGACAATTAGAAGGAACGGATAGCGTCTTCCTCCTACAGCCATGGACCATATCCCGCATGCCACCGTATCTTCAGTCTACGAACTTCGAGGCCCGATTTCACATCCAAGGCCTGACCTGACGCTGTTCACCTCCCAAGCATGTACTCTCCCATCGCCGACATCGAAGTCGAAGGTCGTGGTTCCGACCTAGTCAGAAGAAGAGAAAGGTTTATGACCCGGGCTAGGAGAAACGTACACGCTCAGCATACGTGGCTCAGTCAAGAGTCAATCGCCCCTCCTTTTGGTGGTGTCACGTCGTCGCGAGGTGCATGCTTTAGGGAGACGGTCCTCCGGTCAGTTTGCTGTATAGGCCATGATGATACAACCCAACCTCCATCATCGCTTGTGAGCCGGGATTCTGTTCCTCTTCCACTTAAACAAATCTTGCAGTTGGTATAGAGCTTGGTAGATGCGGGGGCGTCAATCGATGAGAGGTCCCGTTGTAGACTCGCCGGATCTTCATGGGAGAGGTAAATTTGATGGCTCGGAGTCGGCTCCCCACCACCATTGGGTATCTAAACCTCCATCAGCTTCGACGTAAGGATAGTCCCAATGAAACGTTCTCCCTTGCTGACGTTTTGATAGAGCATTGGTGAAAACGACTTCATCACATTTGTATGGGAGATAATCATGGTATGCTTTGTGTCTACTCGTCTTCTTGGCTCGAGCTGATACTTTACTTCAACAGGTATCTTTCGTCTGGGAAATGCAAGCAAAGCTCGCCTTTACTCTGGAGCAAATCCTCTTCCAAAGGCATCGACAATAGACCCAGTCTTGAGGGAAGCATGGCTTCGAAAGCAGTACCTGTATGCTTTCCTGCGCCTGTTGTACCAATGCTCCCTCTACCCATATCGTATTTCCTACGAAGTACTTTGATATCGTCGACGAGAGCGGCAAGAAAGGCAGAGCTTACGAAGCCTGGTATCCTCGTCTGACATCGCGATACATTTTCTGGTCGACGTTTCTCTACCCCGCTCTATCATTGATCTTTACTCAAGTTAATCCCACTACGGAATCGCGCCTTGCTCTCCATATGGTTACTTTTCTGAACCGTTTATGGAGAGTCGGCAGTGGACGTCGTACGATAATAGAACCAGCAAGCGCTGGTTGTTGAATGACTGTCAGCAATTCTTACGGTCGAAGGCTGGCGCTGCGCTAGGCCAGACGGGTTCTGCGTAAGAGCGGAAGGCTATACGATGAAGGAGCAGGCGGAGATGATGAGCGTGCAGACGTTGAACAGAACAGTGATAGACACATACTAGCTTAAATATACCTTCTCTCACAAACCACCGAACAATTCAAGCTTTTTATCGTATTAGTTCCAGAGTGCGTGTGCATGATCCAGCGTGTACACTCTCTTGCTCGCTAGAAAAGATGAGAACGAGAAAATAAAAATGAAGATGAATATTCTTACATCAGGACGTAAGGCAGGAGAACATTTTGTGCATTCCCACGCCCTGCTTCATACTTCTCGACCACCTCCATGCGATCCCGCTCTATTTTTGAACCTTCTGAATCGTCACCAGCACTCGATGCGATGAGGGCGTCTGCAGACCCTCTGCTATTCTTGTTACAAGCACACTAGCAGGAAGAGTCGTTTGATTATGTTCGCCACTCGTACATCAGCACAATTCTCAAATTGTGTTGCATGTCCAGGAACACTTGGGGGATGCCGCCGTGCTCGTCGAATTTGATTGGTGCGCATCCAATGTCTGGCGTATTCGCTGTGGATACTCAGTCTTCGCCGTTTCACCATAGGTCTGCGGACGCCCTGACCTGCTCCGTCTGCATTTCAGCAAAGTCTGCAGAATCGCCATTGGCAGCTCCTTCACCTACGCGCTTCCCTCCGTCTTCACCTCCTCCAACTCGGAATAGGAGGGCATCCAGCCCCTGGTGGTTGAAGAAGACGCGCAAAAAGACTTATGAGCGAACTCGTCTACCGAGTACGTCTACCTTGACCGTCTAGTCTACCCTGATTTAGTTAACATTCATCTCCAGATCGACGTTTACACCGTGCTGTTTGAAAACAACCCTCGTGCATTGGCATCAATTATCTAGGACGCGATGTCAACGTGCCCATACTTGGAGACAGGCAGCGAGTCTGTAATTGTGGTGGTCCTCTGTCGACGCGTGAAGAACCTGACAAGTCATCCTAGCCTTCTGAGTACCGAATTTCAGCTGCATGTTTCTTAACATATGCGTTACAACGACGGGGATGTTTTGATATTGTTGTAGAGATTTGAGCTAGCAATGGTGAAAGGACTTGGCATACTTCTCCATTTCTGGTCCATGCTTCGACTTGCTTCCCGCCGTCGCGTCTCCCTCTTCGCAACCACCTCCGTCCCCACGGAAAAGAATAACAATACGTGTTCACACCCCCCAAGTGCACCATGATCTACATGTCCTCTACATTTGTATTCTATCGCTCAAAACATTCTGACAGGCAGCATGAGATCGCGTTCGATTTCGCCGAGGGAGTGTATGCGGCGAAGGGGGTGGAAACGATAGACGATAGTGAATGCGTGGTGCGAGCCAGAGGTGTTCATGCAGGAAGGAGCTAGCGGACGGGAAATGGGAGGGCGTCTCGTATTGATTTGTCATTGGTGCGTACTTCTATTCTTTTCGACTACGATTCTCATTAGGCTCCAAGCGTTCACCCGTACGTCCTGCAAATTCAAACATGGCTTTCGTTGTGGTGATTTCCGTTCGGACACAAAGCAAAATTGTATCCTCTAGCCGTCGAATCCGAGATTATCACAACCTTCCTTTGTCAATCTGGGCGAGATCGGGTTGGACTACCACTACATATTCTCACCGCCAGATGTTCAGCAACAAGTGTTCGCTCAGCAGCTACGGGTAGCCGTGGATCCCAATAACAGTGCACACGAGAAGCAGAAGAAGACACGGAGAGGATCCTGAAGGAGATCGTAACTAAGGACTATCGCGTATGTTCGTCTCTCTTTGATACGGACAAGGCAGACTATATGCGCGACTACAGTCCATATCCACTGCTTTACCGATACCACCTCCTTTGGCGTCCGCATCCTCGACTACTTCTCCAAACTCCACATTGGTGTAACCGCCATCATTTGCTACGCAACGAACTTCAACACTGCCGAGCTCCTCAAACAAATGTCGGCCACCACTAACAAATGGATCCTCCTAGAGACCGATGCGCCGTACATGGTCCCAACCAACGGGTATGGCGCATTGGAGCCAAAGAAATCAAGACTCCCATTTACGTATTCGCTGATGCATCAATGATTCTTTGGACGACCAAGTTTGTGGCGGGTGTGCGCCAAGAGGGTATGCGGGGTGTAAGGTTCGACGGACACCACTCATGGTGCTGTATTAGCTCGCTGATGAGCAAGCGAAAGCTCGAATTCTGAGATGGTATCGATCATAATTACCATTCCTCTGTTCCGGCCTCTAACCTCATTTTCGTTGATTATAGATTATGCAGAAGTTTGGTATGACTTGTTCTATACATTTCCCAGAGGTTGTGTAATCCAATCTTGCCCTATGCGCAAAGGATGATATCTGCTCGGCCTGAAGAAGATAATCACGAACCGGGTGCTCGCTGTGAGAATAGAACCATCCGGCGCTAATAACAATGTGACGACAGCGTGTCTTGCGTCACATTCAGTCTCTTGCATACAGCTCCCAATGCCCAATCTTCGGGAACCCGACAAAGCGTCATCCAACAAATCAAAAGGAAAGGCAGTCGATTCCACCGAGCACCCAAACGGTGGAGGAGATGCAGATGCAGCTGACAAGCACGAGGACAAGGAAGACGCGGCATCAATCGATGAGGAGAATGCTGTCAAGCCTTTGAATCTTGCGATGTCCTCCAAGGCGAAAAAGGCGTTTGGAATGCACAGAGCTCAACCTACAGCGAAGAAAGGTATCATATCATCTTTGCGTTCATGGCTGATACCTGAGGGAATTTGTCAGGCAACGACCCATCCAACTATGAAGACAGATTCCCTGAGGATCCAATATACGAAGAGACGGCGCCAAACGCCAGAGTATGGATGACGCACCAAGCAGAGAGTGCTATCCACGATGCAAACAAAGTTGAAGAAATTCGGGATAACGTCGACGTTCTCTTAGTATTTGTGAGTAAAACAGCTATCGTCTCTGCTGTTTCTAATAGCATCACCATAGGCCGGTCTTTTCTCCGCGGTCGTCACGACCTTTGTTGTCCAGACGTCCCAGAGCCTGCAGGTCGACTGTGCTCTGGTCTCGGCATCTCTCCTTTTCGAATTGGTGCTCGTTCAACGTGCGATCGCCAATGGCTCTCCCGTTGACACGATCCCAGTCTCTCCGCTTAACCCTCAATTCACATTCGTACCCGCAGCGACAGATGTCTGGGTTAACGGATTGTGGTTCACCAGCCTGTTTCTTAGCCTAACAACAGCATTGGTAGCCGTTCTCGTCAAACAATGGCTCCATCACTACGTTGTCCTCCCCTCTGGAACTCCACGCGAGCGGTGCTTCGTTCGACAGTATCGATATTTGGGGTTCCAAAAGTGGCGGGTCGAGGTCATTGTTGGGGTGCTGCCTGTTCTCATGCATCTGGCTTTAGCGCTATTCTTCATTGGATTGTCACTCTTCCTTTATCCCCTTCGGGCAGCCCTGTCATGGGTTGTTTGGACGGGAACCGTACTGCTGATTGTGGCATATGTGATTGTGACCATCCTTCCTATGCATTTCCCTCAATGTCCATACCGCACCCCGCTCTGTGATCTCGCATACCCTCTCTACATCACTGTCATGTCCTTAGTTCGGAAGAACTACCTTCGACTCTGTCAGCTCTTGCAGCAATTCCCACTCTTCAACCTTGCATACATTCCCTACATTTATGTCATGTCCTTAGTTCAGAAGAACTACCTTCGACTCCGTCAGCTCTTGCAACAATGCCCGCTCTTCAATCTTGCATCCACTCGCTACACTCATGCCATGTCCTTAGTTCAGAAGCGCTACCATCGACTCCGTCGGCGCTGGCGTAATAATTTGAAGAAGTTGGATTCTATGAATGACATAAGAGCAAAGCCAAACTCTTTAAAGCGGCTCGAGCTTGAGGCAGTGGAAAAGGTGTCGCTGCGATTATCGGTCGAAGCATTGCAATGGCTGTTATCTACGTCGTCAAACCCTGCGGTTCAGAGCATCATCGTGGAATCCATAGGCGGTCTACCTATGGCGGCTCGGATAGAACTGCAAGACATTCTTCATGGCAGTCCATTCATTGTTGATGTTCAAAGGAATCTACTGTTGTCGCTGACTGGACTCAGTTATAATCATGCCTACTGGTTCAAGTTACCTAGTGGGATGTTACTGTCGGGAACGGAGCGCAAGTTTGAACGTCTTCTTCGCTCTGGCATGTTCATTGCTGAAGAGACGTGTGTATGGACACACATAGATGTTCCAGACCAATCGGATCAAGACGAATTTGGTGCTACCCTCGTCACCCAGATTCCAAAGTTGTGTCAATTTGGGGTTGGGTACGCGGGCTTGTGCAAGCCGGGCGTGTTTCTCCACAATGTTCTATCCCTCGAGACGCCAGCAAGGTTTTCTCCCATCGTTTGGGAAAACCTCATCCAGTCGGCTACTGCCTCCTGGGACCCTAATCTCTTTAACATTGACCAATTTCCCATGCTTCTTTTTTCAGCCGTGACTGAGAATAATATTTGGGCAGACAACCCAAAGCAGCACCTATTTACTTCACCGCTTGTTGCAGAGTTTCATCAAGCGGCTGAGTACTTTCCTGGGGCGGCGCTCGAGTATATGATGTGCTGGCTGTCGCCGTTCGACCTCCTTCCTGGAGAGCGCCTCAGGTGTCGGGTGCTGGCAGCCTCTATTCACCTGATGATCCATAGGCTTTCACAATTGACCGCAGGCACAGGCATTGGTAGAACCCTTCAAGAAACCAAGATGCTGCGTTCACTGCTTGATACATCGAGGCATCGCGTCTCGAAAGATTCTGAGGACGTTTGGAAGATACTCGGATCGGTCATCGTGAATACTCCCATTTTCAGGCAGAATACAACCGATTCAAGATACGAAGATTGCTCCATCGAGGTCCTGAGCCAATTTGAAGTCGTGCAGCGCAATGTCGCTTCACACATACACACTTCTTCATCTGCTCTTCATGTGCTCGACACCTTCATTACCACTCGATGGTCCACACACCACATCTCTACCAGGACCGGTACTGCCCTAAATTTCCTGACAACATGTCTACATCAGAGCTTTAGGCCTGCATATGACGTGTTTCGTCAACAGCAGTGTCTGAAGTTTCTCGTGATGCAACCGGTCTCTTTATGGTCCGCATCGCTCCTGGAGGCATATGTCATTGGTATCGCCGCTCCAATACACTCATCTCGCGGTGATCCTGAGGAGGATCAAACAATCTTGCAAGCAATTGACTGTCTTCACGAGCCTGAAAATCTCTTTCTTGTGTGCTCTACCCTGGCAATGTACCCTCCGGCATATTTCGTACCTGATGTTGCAGGAAACCCCGATGTTATAACACTTCTTGCTCAAATTCGGCCGCTTGATCCTGCGTGGGATACTTGTCGTCAGAGACTTCGGGAGCTGGCTGAGGCTCAAAGCTTCTCCGTCATAACTGGGGGAGAAGAACCAGATATCGAAAAACGGAGGTGTAATATACACGTGGCCATCAAGACACTGGACAAATTCTTCTCAGATATACCCTCTCAAGCCACAGCAAGTTTGGAATCGGTACGTTTTCCTCCTACCTTCCTTCCCTCGATGTTGCTGAAGAGTCTTTAGCCAGGGCCACCACTGCAACCTCAGTCTCGGTTGGATCGCCTGCTACCTTGGTGTCGACCGCGACAACGGGATGAGGAACATGAATTGACGGAAGTCATTTAGAGGCCCGGCATTTCTCCCACATGCCACATTCTCAGCGAAGTTTCGTTACTTTGCTGATGATCTCAGTCTCAAGAGTTGGGGATCTGATTCTCTACTTACACGTCCCCTATGATATTGGTAGTTATCCGATTCCGACGTTGTAGACACGAACATGACAGTGATTACATAGGTCTGCGTATGCTGAGAAAAGAGCATCGAGGTGCCACCACCGTACAAAACAAATTAATGGAACTTAATGTCCGTACTTGTAATCCAACCACCGCTGTTTGCTGCAACCCGAAGACCGCCAAACGGAAGTCTCCGCAAATCAGCAGTAAAGAAGGGGGCCCACCCAGCCAGAGTGGCTAAAGTGGGACAGGAAAATATTGAGACGATGCATAAGCCTAAGCCTATACAAGCCGCAGACACCCTCTGGGGACAGGGTCGCCGTGCTATGAAGGATCCCTACGGCCCACAGACCCGGGGATGTGAAGGGGCTTGTGCCATCAAGGTAAGTATGAGGTGTTCAGTTGCTCGCGCTTGCCTTTTATACTCTTGCTTTGCGCACGGACCAAGCTGATGACGATGACCGGGCCGTTCCAAAGGTTCTCACGCTCCATGAACTATCCTCCCATTCTGTTTTGGTCAAGCTTCAGCGCGCCGACACACTTTCATAACGGATAGGTGGAATCACTGAGTTAACTGTTTGTGTATACTATCCCCAAAACTTATCGGCCCGCTGCTGGTGCAACGAGGTACAGTCAGTATTCATCCAGGTCTTTCGCCTCCACGCTTTCCGCCATCTTGCAGCGTTTTTCTTCTTTCCTGGCTCACAAGATATTCTATGCATTGACTCGTCTTGTGCAGTATCCTATTTTATCTAGATTTACTCTCATCTCGGTCATTCTTCGTGTCAGCAGGTTGCATCGTGACGCCCCTTTTAAGCACTCTTTTCTCACAGCGGGTTAGGACTCGCTCAATCTATCCAGATTCGAAAGCCTCATATGACACTTTTCGGAGAGATGCAGGAAGTTCTGCTGGCAGAGCATAGCTGCTGCCGTCGACGGGCCGTTGGCTCAAGAACATTCATAAGGAGCATTAACGGATGGTCTGAGTCTTCACGCGACGCACGGAAAATTGACGGCATTCAAGATGCTCAACATCTTTCAGCTCTATTTTTCTGTACTCGGATTGCTTGCAGGGATATGCACGGCGCAAACAACTGTCAGCGTCAGTGCAACGGCTAGTCATGCTATTCCGACGAGCCTGTGTGGGTATTTCTTTCCGGGCTTGGTATTTGGTAAACTTACCGTACGCCTGTCTCTCAGGGGGAGTTATGTATGAAGTATGATCTTCTCGCATTCTCCAGTTAGTCAAATTGACCCGGATGTCGCTTACAGGATATTAGCGTCAGTGTTTCTTGCTTTGATATCCCGGCATACTGAAGCGGTTTCTGAGCAGCATGTCCGTATACACTTATCATTATATCTTCAAAATTGACACCTGCGGCAGAGCGGAGATGGTGGCCTCTATGCCGAACGTAAATTAAAAGAATCGTTACTGCGCCGTTGTCAGTGGAACTAATTACCGATCTCACAGTTCTGCAGAATCGTGCTTTTCAGCAAGTCACGCCAGGTACTTCTTCTGGGCTCAATTCATACCCTCAGAATTCACTCCTTTTCAGGCACTACAGCGGCACTCAATGCTTGGCAGGCAATCAACGGTGCATCTTTAGCTGTTACTGCTGATACTCAGCCGGTATCTTCTGCTCTCCCCAACGCGTTGCATGTCACCATCCCCGCTGGGCTGACTGGCGCAGTTGGCTTCGCAAATACTGGATACTTCGGTGAGTCCTGCGTCTTTGAAGTTCAAAAACGATCCTATGGGTATCAGGCATCAAGGTAACCCAGGGAAGCGTATACACCGCCTCTTTCTCCTATCGCTTTCCTACCGCGAGCTCTTTTCGAGGAAACATTAATGTCGGACTTCAAACGACATCCGGACAAGTCCTCGCTAGCAGCTCAATTCCTGTGTCGGGTTCCCGCACGGCTTGGACTCAAGTGAATGCTAGATTAAGGCCGAGTACTACTCCGGCATCTACAGCGAATATCTTCACTGTCACTGTGGATGGAACCGCAGCTTCGGGCCAAACTATCAACTTCGCCATGTTTTCACTGTTCCCACCGACGTTTAAGAACAGGTCGAACGGGATGCGTGTGGATATTGCTAACGTGAGTGTACTTGATATCGAAGTGCGCTGCGGTAAACATGACAATGGGATGCGTAGGCTCTCCAAGACCTGGGACCGTCGTTTTTCAGATTTCCAGGGGGTAACAACCTTGTAAGATTCACTAGTTTGCATGCTGCCACCTTGTCTGACTGACGTTCCAGGAGGTTTGGACTACGATGCTATTCAAGGTTTGTCTATTGAACAGAATGTAGGGAGGAACCATCGCACAACGGTGGCAATGGAACGCAACTTTAGGGCCTCTTGTTGATCGTCCAGGTACGTTTCATTTAGTCTCAATCTATACTGGCGTTGACATAAATCAGGCCGTCTTGGTGACTGGGGCTATATCAACACCGAGTATGTACATTTATCATTCCATATCCGAATAGTCACCAACGTCATTTTCGCAGTGGGCTGGGTCTCTTGGAATATCTCACCTGGTGCGAAGACCTGAACATGGAGCCAATAATGGCGGTCTGGGCAGGCATGATTCAGCCTTTCTTCTCTTTGTGTTTTGTTGATTTCCGTCAAGGATTTGCATTGCAAGGCGCCTCTGTACCACAGGACCAGCTGGGACCTTATGTTCAGCAGGCGATAGATCAGGTCAGCTTTCCCAGAAATTATCGTCTAATGAAAACAAAACGGTAGATATAGATCCATTTCACTATCGGCGATCCCGCTACAAATGAAAATGGTCAGTTGGGCTTTGCCTTACATTCAAAGGTGTAGAATTGACTGAAGCATTTCCCCAGCGGCGCGCCGGGCGTCTCTCGGCCACCCAGAACCTTTCAAACTGAAGTATGTCGAGATTGGCAACGAGGCAAGTATCTCGGAATTCCGTCTCCCCATGATTGACCTTGCATCATAGGACTTTTTCGCAGCTTCGACGTTAGTACAATTTACTAAACGTGCAATGTTAGCCTTCTGACTTCTGGAAAAGATATACCTATCGATGGCCATCTTTCGTCAATGCCCTCAAGGCAGAGTTCCCTGATCTACGTGCGTGGATCAGTTATCGTGTTTTGGCGACTTGTACTGAGCGTAATCTATCAAAGACTATATTGCCACCTCTTTCCCGTTCAATCCAGTCCTCTCCCCGACTCCCACTGAATATGACAATCACCTCTACGCTTCACGCTGTAAGTACACCCCTCTTCTCAGTGACATGTCGTGGCTGATACTATTGTACAGCTGGGATGGTCCAGAACGGGTTCTTCTACGATGATGTTGCAGTTCGTGCTGGTGTTCTATAAACTCTACTTTTCTGATCTTTGCCATAGCGCGATGGTACTCAATACTTTGAGGTCAGTTGTCCGATAGTCACTCGTCTGATTCGTCTTCTAGTCGTATTGACGTCATTGATAGGGAGAATATGCATCGACGACAAATGATGCGGGAACAACCCTGACATTCCCTACCATGCAAAGTAGGCGTATTTTCTTTTCCAAATAAAAGAGCATTTTTGGATAAACATTATGCAGGCACGGCCGCTGAGGCTGTTTTCATGATGGGCTTTGAGAGTAAGCGTGTTAGCACATCTACATGACTTCTTTGTCTGACCCGGATATTTTCAGGAAACAGTGACATCGTATTTGCAGCGTCATTTGCGCCTGTTCTTAACGTGAGGCCTTGCCTGGAGCCATCTTTGTTGTCTTTACTGATATATTGATTTTCAGGATATCACTTCCTCGCAATGGGTAAATTTTTTTGTTAGTAGCTCCATAAAATATCATTCTGATTGTTGTTAATATACAGCACCCTAACCTCATCAGCTTTGAGTACGCTTCTTCATTTATTTTTATACTCACAAGTAAACCTCTGTCAGCGCGGGATCAGTCTATCTCTCGACGAGTTACTATGCTCAGAAGGTCGCACCGAACAACTCACTCATCTTAGTCGCCTCTAACTTAGACCTCGTTTTGCAGCTCTTTAGCAGAAACCGCGGGGACGAATACATACCAAGCACTTTGCCGGCCCGTAACGGCACATTGTTTTGGACCGTAGTCCGAAAGACATCGGCAATACCAAATGAGCTCATTATCAAAGTGCGCTTCCATTGCTATATCAATTGATATCTATGTCAAACCGGTGTGTTCTAATCTGCTTGACAGGTCGTAAATACAGTGGCCACCGCTTCCGCCGTGACATTCAGCCTTCCTTTTGACTCAGTCTCATCTACGGCGCTAGCGCAAGTTTTGACGGGAAGCGCCACTGCCAGCAATACCCCATCGACGCCACAGCTCGTCATCCCAGTGAACAGTACCATCGCAACCGGTCAAACTTTCACCTATTCTGCGCCGCCTTTAAGTCTTAGCATTCTTACATTGACCCTGTAAAACTGTTATCTGTCTTTTGCTCCAGACTTTAACTTTCGAAAATGAAATGTTTTGTACAGATTGAGCAGTGCATTAAAGTAAATTAAGTAACTAGCAATCATTTCATCATAGAAGTTACCAATTACGGTGATTCATTGAACGAGCAGTTCCTCAGAGCGTACCGCTTCTTTTCAAGTATTGAATATCCACAGACAGTGTTCCGAAGGTTCGCACTTACGAACCTTTTGCAATGAGCCGCTGGAATATATCTATGAAAGGTAAGTTAGATCCGTTGCCATGGCCAACAAAAAAGACATGCCTCGTATTCTGAACCGAAGAAGATTTTTGCTATGAAGGCCTTTGCATGCCGTAGGGAAGAATTTGTCCAAGTCGCGAGCGAGGGTTTTCCTATTACTTGCAGGTCCAATGTCGAAGATGAACTCTACACCCTGCAGAAGAGCCATCTCGCGACGTGTCAGAGCAGCATCTAAGGCTTCCCAAATGGTCACATCCGTGAATGCAGGTGACTCGATCGACGAAATTTCGTCGAGACGAATGGTTATACTGATGACGCGAAGTGCATAAACCTCGGCACGAATATTGAAACCTTCCGTCCACCACTTCAACTGTTTTTGAATCGAGACCTTATCGCACAACTCCAATGAGATAGAAGGAATGTGATGGACGTGGAGCGGCTCGCAGATAGCGGTAAATTCGTCTGTGACGAGATGACAGTCAGGGTTGGGCAGGTCAAGCAGAACATGTGAGCTACTCACCAACGACATGCGACTGTACGAAGGCATCCAGGGACAGATGGTTGAGGGAGTCAACACTCGCGGAAAGGACGGCCCTCACGGTTTCGATGTCACTTGTTAAGAAAGGGGTGATCTGGAAGTCCTTCAACTCCGTCAAAGATATCGGCGATGACGGATGAAGGAAAGATATCAAGATGTTCCTTGACGCGTCTTCGGAGTACTGCGTGCTCACGATACGCAATGTATGGAGGTGCACTCGCTGCGTGTCCGAGGATAACGTATCATGGGGTAACGGCAGTCCTTTGAAAAATACGCCGCGAAGGGTCAACTGCCTCATGCCGGGAATAAGTCCGAGCATTGCGAAGAAAGCGAGGCAATTTTCGAAAAAGACGTTACTGAGGGTAAGCGCTGTGAGATTGCGCAAGGAGCGCAAAGCCGACTCTAGAGAAGGCAACGACTGCCACTCGACAAAAAACATTTGCAGGTGTCTGAGGTTCACCATACGTTTGAGAACGAGGGGTAAAGTGGGTTCTTCGCTGACCCATTGGCGGGGGAAGGTGACGAGGCGCAGCGAATGGACGACGAAGGGAAGAGAGGGAGACGTCGACGCAATGTGGTGGAACTTTTTGCACCAGTTAGGACTTTCTAAAGAGATTTCGCGAAAGAGATGGGCCTGAGCGCGAGGTCGTAACACACGGGAGACTAGAGAACACGTCTTGAGAGCGTTGCGGTCGCTCTCGAGTTCATCAACCACGGCATCAAAGAGCTCTGGGGGGAGGACCATCGTGGGCGCAAGAGAGTGGTTGAATACCGCAGTTACAAGCAATATATAGACTGTAGTGATCGATTGTTTACGGCAAACCGATATGTCTCGACCAAGATGTGATGCATTAGATTAATCAGATTCACTACTCGGACCGAAGTAAAATAGGGCATCATTGCCCTCAACATCGGGGCAAGTCCGTTGATCGGAGAGTGTCGGAATGGGTCGAAGGAGGTCTGAAGGCGGCGGATGTCAGAGCGCTTGGCTACTCCTGGTGTCCCAAATCCCGACTCGGCATGGGCGAAACCGTTCAGTCTCCCAGACTTCGGAGATGGGCTCGGGTAATGCAGCAAGTGGGATTGATTTTGCGAGAGCTGGCGTCTCCAAGAAGATAAAGAACATGATTCTCTGGTGATAGATTGCAAGCGGGATGATTGACGGTGGGCGTCCAAATAGTATGGTGGGCGCCGGAAGGCAGGCCGAGCATCGAATCTTCTGCCAAATGGCAATGCGTTGGAGACAGCTCGCGTCAAAGAGTAATACATTTCTTTGGAATTTAGAGGGATTTTAAGTCAATGTCGAGACTCCAAGACCGCAACTGCTCAGGTTGACCTCCATCGGCGGAAGAAGGGAATAGAAGTTAAGACACAAAGATAGTACTTTGAATATGCCGGCAAATACCACGAAGTACGCATCTGTTCGTCGTGAGTGGCCTTGTGGTGGACCCTGGTGGTGGTGGTTCTTGTTTTGTTCGTATTTTTAAATCTGGTGATCAAGTGCCGGATTTAACCGAAGTATTGATCGGTGGCTGTGCCAAATTTTCGTCTCGGTTTAACGACAACAGTCAAATGGCCGCAAACCTGAAGAGGAAACGAGGGCAAGAGGATGATCCTCGTAAGGTAGCAATTAATTTCTCGGTATACACGAGACGATTCTGAGACCCTCTCTAGATACGAAAATTGTCGCCTCCAGGTGATTCCGATGAAGAGGGTAATCTTGGGTTAGATGGAACCGACGACGACGACGACAAGGAAGATGTCAACCCTGAAGATGAAAACGATGAGGAATGGGGTGGTATTGAGTCAACTGGTGTAACAGAGGGCGGTCATACATCGCAGGGAAAACCAAAGAAACCACCTACCGGCGCCGAGGTCCGGGAGATGAAGGAAGCAGCGGATTTGTTCAAGTCAACCAGTTTTAAACTTCAGGCAAGTGCCATATCATCTTACTTCCTGATATACTCTGAGCTTTTAGGGATAGATTGACGAGCTTTTACCCAATGTACGACCAAAAGAGAAGCAGAAACCACCACTTGAACAATTCCTTCTATCGTTACACACGTTTCTTCTCAATATCCCATCGTCATCTCCTATACATCCACTCGAAGCTACTCGGCCTCTTCTGAAAAAAGGTATATCTGTACCATACTCTGTCCCGCTTCCAAACGAGGACTCCAATTGGAAGGTTGCATTTGCGCCGCCCAGTAGCATAACGCTTGTTGGTAGTTGGGGCAACAAGACTTCAGTCAAAGGCATGGATGGTAATAAGTTTGGTGTTGATGTAGCCGTTGAGATGCCCGATGTATGTCCTTTACTTGTTTTTTGTTTCCGGTCTATTCATTCCACGAAACAGAGTCTCTTTCAAGAGAAGGACTACCTCAATGGCCGATTCTTCCATAAACGATCATTCTATCTTGCGAAACTTGCGGAAGCACTATGTGACAAGAAGCGCGGACTGAATGTGGATTGTTCCTACCATTCATTATCCGACAATCCACGACTCACCGAACTAGTCCTCGAGTCACGTCCTGGCGTCACCAAGAACGACTTTTCGAAGCTCAAAGCTCAAGTCTGTATCATTCCTGTTCTATCAGCATCATCTCCGATATCTCTCCAACGCCTTTCTCCCTCACACTCAAATGTTCGTTCTTCCGAGGAGACACGAGTACCCACCCCTTTGTACAACACCGCGCTGCTGACTGCGCTTACCCCGTCCTCTCACCTCGTTTCAACCCATGCTCTGCAGCAGGAGGCACCTGCACTGAGCGACGCTTTGACTCTATTGCGTGTATGGGCGAATCAGCGAGGCTACTGTGACGGTTCAGCTCCTTGTATTCGCGGATTTGAAGGGAAAGGGCCATGGTGGGTCTCTGTATTTCGCGCTCTAGTCCTTGGAGAGGAAGGAGGAAAGTCAAAACGAAAACCTCTTGGACGAGGTCTAAGCTCTTATCAACTTTTCAAGGCAGCTATCGACTTCCTTGGTAAGGGATATTGCATCTTGGTTGTAGATCAACGCTTACGGTGAATCAGCAACGCACGAATTTCAAGCACAACCTGTCTTTGTCAAGACTGAAGGCGGCAACAAGGTTTGTGTTTCCTTCCGTCAAAGACTAACATTTTGATTAATGTTACCACAGTATCCCCTAGACGAGTATAGCTCGTACCATGAAGCCGTCTTTGTTGATGCTTCTTCACGCGTCAACCTTTTGGCGGATGTCCCTCTTGGGTCCCTAGATCTGGTATTTTGAGTTCCGTCGCTTTACGCTACATCCCTCTGACCTGGGTTACAGCTTCGATACGATGCCAAGAAGACACTCCAAGCACTTTCCTCGTCGTCTTCGTCTTTTGACCCATTCACGGAGGCCTTTTTACGAGACCAGAGACACTTGAGTACAAGGTTTGATGCAATTATCCGTATAGACCTCTCCACTTCAAAACCACGTAAAAATTCACTTGATGCAACAATCGACCACGGATCACCCCATAATGCCCTCCTTGCTTCCATGTCCACGCTCCTCCGCCAAGGCCTAGGGAATCGCACCAAGGCCCTGGCTATCCTACACTCGTCATCCACCTCTCGCCCACTATCTCAGGCGCACCCGTCTAATGACAACATCATCTTCCTAGGCTTTGTTTACGACCAAGAACATGCTTTCCGTCAAGTCGACCATGGTCCCGCAGCAGACGACCCGGACCCAACTCACGCCGCCAGTTTCCGAGAATTGTGGGGCGACAAGGCAGAGCTGCGCATGTTCAAAGATGGAAGGATCGTTGAAAGCGTTGTGTGGGACGTCAAGAATGCAGATGACAAAGTTCATCTTCCGGTTCAAGTCACCAGGTACATCCTGAAACGCCACTTTGGAATTGAAGATACTCAGTCATGGCATTCGTCCTTCGATTCCCTTCTCCGTCTTCCCCAGTCAATTTCCAAGACGTATTTAGAATCGGGCATTGCGGTTGGCTTCAAAGGAGCCTTGTTAGCCTTTGATGGCCTTGTCAAAGGTATCAAAGCCCTCGACGACGACCTTCCTCTGTCGATTTTGAACATCAGCCCTGTATCCTCTTACCTTCGATACACAAGTACCTTCAGTCCCGTCCCCTTACCTCCTAAAATGCTTCCCTCTACTCCGCCAAATGCCTCATATCTACATGCCATACCCATAATCGTCCAATTTGAGAAATCGGCGAAGTGGCCAGATGACCTCAAGGCCATACAGACTGTGAAGCTCGCATTCTTCGAGCGCATAGCAGGTGCACTGATGAAGAGCATATCTGGTTTGAGTGCATCGGTCATGGTGGGGGGACGTGGTGGTGAGGACGATGACCCTACAATGGAGATTCTAACAGCCGACAGTTGGGCGTTTAGCCTGAGGATATGGCATGATCGCGAGCTCACCCTTTTGGAGAGGATGATCAACACTACCTCGGGACATATCGCTCCTCAGCCGGGACAGAAAAAGAAGAAGGGAAGCGAGTATTACAAAGCAGTCGAGGCGAAGGAGCTATACTTGCGCCGGTTCATCCATGCGCCGAGGCATCATAGGGCAATATCAAGATTGAACCATGTCTTTCCTGCTTATACGGCCACTGTAAGATTGGTGAAGCGATGGTTCGCAGCGCATTGGCTGCTGGATGGTCATGTAAGCGAAGAGGCCGTAGAGCTAATCTGCGCATTCTTCTTTGTGAAGGCAGGGTGGGAGCGCGAGCACGAGCAAACAGGTTCGAGTGGAGGCGACAATGTGCCAGGAAGCAAGGAACGGGGTTTCGCCATGGTTATGGAATTTTTGCAGGGTTGGAAGTGGGAGGAAGGCCTGACTGTACCGCTGTACGAAGAAGGCAAGGAAGAACAGGTCATGGACAGCGGCATCTCTGGTGAAGGGGTATGGGCAATTAGGACAGAGATGGACAAGACTGGACGAGCTTGGACCTGGAAAGGTCCTGATGCGGCTGTCGCCCGTAGGGTACAAGCGTTAGCTAAGGCGACCTGGTTGCACCTCAAAAGTGTCGAGCGTGGAACGGATAGCATACAGGTTCGTAACTTTACGTGCTTTGATTCTGATCGCTGAGTGATTTTTACGTTTCCAGCCAATGTTCAACCACCCCACTGGTGACTATGATTTCGTTGTTCGACTAGATCCCACCGTCCTTCCTCGTTATCATCAAAACATCTGTCCGGACCTCTCTCTTCTATCTCGAAAACAGGGGAAGTATTCGAATCTGCAACCAGAAGACGCGGATACAGCGACTGTCGTGAGACCAGGATACGATCCTGCACGGGCACTCATACAAGATCTCAAGGTGGGTATTCTCCTCGTTGTGGACCCTTCACGGCTAATATCGATGACTACAGAAAACATACGCCGACACGTTCAAAATATTCTATGACCCCTACGGTGGGGATTCCTTTGGTGGGGTCTGGGATGCAACACTAGTAAAGGAGCCCAGACCTTTCAGAGTGATGGGAGGTTTCTCAAGTGCACCTCAAACCATCAAGGTGGGTCATCTGGTGTGTCGGTTGCTTATGAAATGGATACTAACCACGCTGCAGGACGAGAAGTCCAAAAAGAACAAGGCGAAGGACCTGGTTGTATTGAATCAAGCCGCGGTGCTTGGTGAGATTGAGCGGCTAGGAAGGGGAATAGTCAAAAGTATCACTCCTCGTTCCTAGGATCAATAGCGGGAGGACCATATACAGTATCTTTTTCCGCTGGTCTTGCAAAGGGGTCTTGCACGAATGGGTTCTATGCGGTCCACTCATCTCTGTTTGCCTATGCCTGATTGTAGAAGTCCTTGATGCAAGAGTTCGAGGTTGCATCCTCGTCTCGCCGTTATTTCGGAGCAACGGTCATACTGTCTGTGTAAGTCCATACAATAGCAGCAAAATTATTCATATACATGATACAATACGCGTCAGACATTATACGTTCTGAACCTGTTCTTCCAGCCAGCTCCATAAAGCTTTCCCAGTTTCGGGATCCTGCGAAGCCGGAGAAAGGTGATAGATTTGTGCCCATGGTGCAAGATGCTGAAGGAGACATCAGCCACCGACTCTTACTTTGTAGACATGAAACGCACCTTGCCATTCAAGTTTGCGCCTTCGGCTGTTGTACCAGCATATAGCTGAGTTAAAGCACCCTGGGGTACAGGGTACGCAACGTGACTCTGGAAAGGGATTGCTTGAGTAGCTACTCTGCGCGGAAGATGAAGAGAACGTACGATGAAAAGATTCCGAATTCCAGTAAGTGAGTGTGCCATATCTGTCTGAATGTGACCTAAAACCCATTTTAAATCAGTATTGCCTATAGGTCGTGCGCATGGATACTACTCTCCAGGATTCACACTGGTTGAGACAATCCCTTCAGCTCCGTACCGGCGCGCAAGTTCGGTTGAAAATACCACATTGCCCTTCACAGAAAGGTGTTTAAACGTTCAGATCACCATCATATCCTTACGCAGTAGACACTCACGAATTTACTCTGATGGTACATCTTCTCCGTGCTGGAACCAAGACCTTTACTTGAACCAAGACCTTTCTTGCGAACGGGGCCATCTCGAAAGAGATCGTATTCCAATTTTGAAGCAAGTTCGTACGCAAACGAAGAGGTGTTGACAACTCGGGCCTTTCCGTTCGAGGAGGCTCGCGCACCTGCTTCAAGGGCCGGGAGGAGAAGTTTGGTGAGATAGAAATGACCTAGAAATAATAATAAACTTGCAGGGCCACAAGTCCGAGAGGTCATTTCGATTTACCAAGAACATTGACGCCTATCGTCAGGTCATATCCATCTGCCGTTAGTTGGTCCTCGGGGGGTTCCATCACACCCCTACAATCATTCTCTCAGCAAGATAATGCAGTCCTTCACTATAAACCATCCACGAACGCGTTATTGAAAAGAACATGCAGTTCCTTTTCTTTACTATATCAAAGCAGTTACAAACTATACTCCTCGTAGTGTTCTACAAAAACTAAACGCACCTCAAAAATTCCTCCGCACACGTTTTGACTGCCTTGAGGCTCGCAAGGTCCAGAGGTAAGAATATCGCTTCCTTCCCGCCGCACTCTGCACGCAATTGATCGATAGCTTTCTTCGCCCTTTCTGGAGACCGACAAGCGATGTATACTCGCGCGTTCCGTGTCAAGAGAGCCTGGAAATGCCTTGTATCATTGACACGTCAGCCACTCCAGATATATGTCTTACCTTCGCTGTCTCATACCCTATCCCTGCATTTCCGCCAGTCACGATGATGACTTTTCCCGACAAATCAGGGATGTCGTCGACAGAAAACTGACTCGCAGGTGGCCAGGTTTGTTTGATGAATGAGTGTAGCAAGCCCATAGCATGATAATAGTTCCACCGGAGACGTTCCTCACTAGTTTATACTGGTTCGGAGGCTCCGAGCAGGCCGAGCAGACGCGTCTCAGGCTTGCTCGGCAATCAGTGCCCGCGGCCCGTGGACCGTAGGTGTAAGCGTACCCTCGGCACCGGCTTTATTCTCCATAATTTGAGCTGACTGCCGGAGATAGAAGAACTTAGAATGGGAAGAACTTCAATCTTAATTTAGATTTCCACCGGGACATCTCAACACCTCCTCGTCACTTAATCAAATTCATGGTACTTTGAGGATACATTTTATAGTGGGAAGGTTATCCTGTCAAGCATCGGCATTCCCCGGCTTTGTTCATCGGAATTCAAGGAACTTTTCTTCTTGTCATTGCTGGAATTTGAACTCGAGGACGTGGGACAAGGTTCAATCGGGCTTACCCATGGATGTCAACAGTAGGGAAAACGTTTATACGAGACCATAAAGGGAAGGAAGCCGTCAAGGAGGATGTCAGCGAAGGTGTCCAACAGTCCAAGCAAAAAGTCCATTCTAGCGCCACGGATGGGTATTTTTCAAAACAAGTAACTACGATCCCCAAATCTAGTTTCGACCAGTGACTCACTCGATTAGTCTGCGAAGACAGAATTTAGTACATATAGATTTGGACGCTTGAACTATACATACATCGGCTCTTTCTCGAGCTTGACATGAATTGACGCATGGTTGGCGACGCCAGCAATGCGGTGATATGCGTTCAAGTTTTTGTGTACCGTAATTTGGAACACTGAAGCACTTCCTTGCCTGTCAATGTCTATAAGTTGTGATGTCAAGACGCACAAAAGAAAAACACCAACCGGCTGGTTATGGTACTCCACGCAAGGAAGAACACCCAAGTCCTGTACCATTTTTCACCATATGCCGCAATAACCTTGTCCTTATTGCTGACCCAGTTCAGGTACCACCTGTAAAGTGTAGCAGAATAATGCACTCCGAGAACATCGATGTTCTTGATCTCGAAACCAACGCCTTCAAGCTAAGGTGGATATGCTTGGTCAATATGTTCACCGTGACGAAGGACATCGTCTTACCTTTTGTATAACCCATCCAAGACTGCATGAAGCATCAGCGCCAGGGAAGACGTATTTGTTCATGAATAGGCCCCTGAAAACGATCATGAACAATTTGTAAGGCTCCTTCCGTGAGACCTCACCAGTTCAAGTCTTCAAACTGCCAGCATGGCCGGAAACCAGCGACTTGGAACACCATTATACCATCATCTGAGAGCAGGTTGTACACTTCTGTCAAGAATTGAGAGTAGCGACGAATGCCGACATGCTGTGGGGCCGTCAATACAGAGGGGACAGGGGATATTAAACGGGTACTACCTCGGCCATTTCCAAACAGACAATCTTGTCGAAACTTCCAGGGACCTGAGGAATGTCACGATAATCACGGTTGAGAATACGAGCCTTCTCGTTGGATACCTAGAAAATGAACAGCGGTGAGTGCAATTCGCGTGCAAGAAACAAAAAATCATACGCCGTTCTTTGCAATCCTATCGTTACCAAACTTTGCCTGGTTCTTAGCAAGAGTTACACCTGTCGCATCACAGCCAAAGTTCTTGGCAGCGTAGGCCGTAAGAGTTCCCCATCCGCAGCCAATGTCGAGAAGTCGGTCTGTTGGCTTGAGATCCAGCTTGTTACACACAACTGCGAGCTTGTTGTCCTGAAGCTGCTCCAGAGTCTCCTCAGTATTGGCATCTAGGACGATACCAGACGTGTATATCATACGTGGACCGAGGAACCTGAACGAACATGCATCAGGTCGTCAAGAGAGCGAAGTGAGATGAGATGTACCATCCATAAAAGTCATCACCACCTATATGACACGTCAATTGGCTTGCGTGTGCGCGAAAAGACAGGAGAACGTACGGTCATAATGATCCTGCACTTGGTCCTGGTCCTGCTCCCGAGAATGCGAGATGACGTCCGGAATCAGCTTCGTAAATACATGCTTGAAGAGCTCTGGGGTAAAGTTGAACTTGGCCCAGTCGTGACGTTGTTCCAAAATATCCAACACGTCGCCTTTACAAAAGTCGAACGTTAAAATAGGGTTAACGTAACCAGCGAAAATAATGGACAAACCCTTGAACTCAGCTTTGCCGTCAAAGTATGCATCGTGGAATACCTGCATAGGTATTTTGTCCTTTCCCTTGTACAGCTTAGAGAGCTCCGTGTCCTTGATTTCGATGTACTCCTCTATGTCCTTCCCGGGAAGCGTAACCTTCTGGTTCTTGCGTGCACCGTACATGGACGCCAAGGTCCAGTAGGCGACAGTCGATGGGACACCTGACAACACGAGAAGGAAGAGATACGTCTTGAATCCACCGCGACTGACGAGGGGCAGGAAGGATTTCAAGATATAGGGAACGACGAGAACCACCGCTGCGAGATGGTAATTGCTGAAGTAGCTGTTGCCTTCAGCAAGGCCAACAAGCGGCGCATTTTTAATGGCAGCAAAGGAGGACTCCTTCACCGACGGCATGGTGGAACGAGAGCAAAGTTGGATCAACGGGTTATTTTGGAAAATACCAATATTTGCGGCTGCTTGCCAGCGGCTTGGGCACACACGTTTGACACTGTCTGACAGACTTGATACTTGAATTCTCACTCCCATCATGTCCGTCTAATTTTTTCCTTCAACAACACGACGACACTCCGCGCAGTAATTCGACAGCCATGATCCCACGAATGCATCGACAAATTTTAACAAATTACTATTAGACAATCACATACCTTCATGTTCGGCGAATCTGAATCAGAGAGTCCAAGAGTTCCCAGCCCTTGGGACTCCCTCATTTCTACCCCTGCATCATCTTCGCCCCAATCTGGCCCTGTCTTCAGCACCTCTCCCGTCGTGACGGCAATTCCAAAGCTGGTACCGGAAGCTGACGATGGGAATGTCGAGTATAAGCTTCAGCTGCTATCGCCGTCCCCCGCTCGCTTTGCTCGCTTAGTCACCCAGCTCAAGTGGCGTCTACTGGAAGGAGGAGGTCAGGCATATTACGAATTAGGCGTGGCCGATTCAGGCACCTTGGTTGGCCTGCCGCGCGTGGATCTTGAACAGACGCTGGAGACCTTGGAGATGATGGCTGGGGAAATAGGCGCTAGCGTCATCGTGGTGAAGGAAATTGAGGTTCCAGCTGCTTTGGCAACTCTCGCGATCCTTGAGGACAGCAGTGGCGGGGTTGCTAGGCGGGGAAGAAAAACTGAATTTAGGGTGGGGTCGGAGGGTACGACCACAGGCACTGAAACAGAGACGGAACTCTCTACGACGGATGCCGAGGAGCCCGGTGAAGGTGTACCTCCTGGGACCCTTTCGCTTCATCAGCGTTCTCTATCACACAGTACTCCTGGTTCTTCCTCCTCTTCTGTTGACGTGTTTTCGATGGACCTTGAGACGGACGTCGCAGAACAAGCAGACACTGAATCAGACCTCGAGTCTCCTCCATCCCAACACAAGTTTTCTATCGATTTGGAAATCTCCTCGGTCTTCAAACCCCGGCCTTTTCGTACCCGAGTTTCCAGTAATCCGGTGTTACTTTCCTCCGCCGAAACCAAGCGCAACAACAGAGGTGCAAAAAAGAAAGCTAAACACCATTTGCATGATGTGCTCACCTCTTCTTCGGCTCCGTCGCTCATTTCTACAGATGAACAACGAAAGGCTACCAAGGGACTTAACCGACGGCAGGCACGGGATCGCAGAAGGGAAGAGAGGCGCAATGCTTTGATGGCGTTCGCGTCGAATGCAATCGGGCCACCCCAAAATGCAGATCAGACCCTAGACGTTCGATCGCATACGGAGGAGGCGGCAAAACAGGAGACGGGAACGAACGACAAAGCAGACTCACCCAACGCCCTTGTCTCAGGACTTGGAGAGCTCCACGTGTCGGTCGACCGTCAGTTAGTGTCTGCGGAACCTCCCACATTGACAGTGGACGAAGACATCCCGTCTATCAGCCTCGTTGAGCCAGATAATGAGGAGGTGACAGACGATGACGACGTTTTCGCAACTCCTTCTCCTTCCGTGCCCTACACATCAGTTGTTTTAGCTGGTGCTGAAGAAGGCAAAGACCAACCCCGGCTTATCGTCGAAGCTCTTGTTGTACGCAAATTGTCTATCGAAGAGGCCTTTTTAGACTTTGGCGGCTTCTCGCTATCTTGAATTTTGTAAGGTTTGTGCCAGTCTTGTTCATCTGTGGCGTGGCTGATTCGCGTGCAGTATGGTTTCAGGGAATTATGTATTCACACTCTATGTTTTCTATGTACCACCAAAACTGTACTATCCATATGTTGTATCATTGTAAATTACATATGGTACGCAGGATCTAGCCGAGTACAGGTTGGATAGCAACATTCAGTAGCCGGGGAGCCATCGGTGCGCTCGTATACATTTGTTATATCATACGTTGAATGTTCGGTGTCTGACAGAACACTCTAGGCTGCCAAATAGACTTAAATTTTCAAACTGGCGATCACTTGGACATACCTAATCTCGATCGGATATCTGAGACCGCTGTTCGTTGTTCAGCAACAAATGTCTTACTTTTCATCTCCCGGCGGCTTTGTTGAATTGGGTCCGAACGCAAGGGACTTGTCCGTTTCTGGGGCAGAACAAACCCTCAAGTCTATTTTTCTGACCGAGCCGAAGAACTGATAGCCTTTTTTTGATTAATACGACGCACATTCACTTGTACCCTGACCTGAATGGAGATGGGACAATAAACTCACGAATGCGAGACCACCCTGAACCCCGACGTATAAAAATCAGGAGCCAAGTGATTGCCCAACCCTTGTTTCCTTGTTCTCTTGCCACTCATGGATTTTGAACTTGCTATGATGCAGGGTAGAGTGAAAGAGCTCCTCTTCGTGCTCCTCGGCGTATTTGTCCTCTCGTATCTGATACAAAGGAGGCAGGCGCGTCTGCGTGCTAATCCTCGTCGTCTTCCATTGCCTCCTGGACCAAAGCCTCTTCCTATTATCGGCAACCTTCTGGATATCCCGCGCGACAGTGAGGCTGCTCGGTACAACAGACTCGCTAGAGAGCACGGTGGGTCCTCTCTTCCCTGGGCGGTTTTTTTTTTTGGTTTGATCTGACACTGTTGCAGGCGACCTCGTGTTTCTGAGCGTCTTTGGGAAAACGATCCTGGTCGTCAACACCTACCAGGTTGCCAATGATTTATTCGAGAAGCGTTCTTCCAACTATTCCGACCGAAATGAATTACCTATGATCAATGATCTGTACGCCTTTCGTCTTGATTCACAGTTCTTGTGTCCTAACGACGCTCTAGAATGGGCTGGGACTGGAGTTTCGGACATATGCCGTACGGTATGTCGTTTTTAGTCGGCGTCTTTAGTCTTTCTGATTAATTGCTCAAAACTTAGGTGAACGCTGGAAAGCCCATCGGAAGATCTTCCACGCGCACTTCCAGTCTTCCGTCGTGTCAGTCTACTGGCCCATTCAACTTAAGGAGGCCCACAAACTGCTTCGTCGTCTGCTGCACGAACCCGAAGAATTACTTGAGCATCTTCGCCAGTGTGTATCATCTACTACTTTTCTCAGAGTGATCGTATCTTATTGATGTGTTCTTCAGTAATTCAGCCAGTACGATCATGAATGTCACTTACGGTATCGAGGTATCAGACGAAGACGACCGATATATCACCGTGGCCGAGAAGGCCCTAGATGGGATGGCGAAAGCCGCGCATCCTGGTGCTTTCCTTGTCGACATCTTCCCTATTCGTACGTTTTCGCATCATATTTCTCGCGTACATTGCTTGATCCCCATTGCAATAGTAAAACACGTTCCTGAGTTCCTGCCGCTCGCCGGATTCAAGAGGAAAGCCCGAGAGTGGAGGAAAGCAGTCTTGGAAATGCGCGACGCTCCTTACGAAGCTGTTAAGAGCGCTTTGGTCAGTTCTGTTACTATTGTTATCTGTCACTAACGGTTGACCCTTTATTGAACAGAAACAAGGAACAGCTGCTCCATGCTTTGTTTCCTACCTTCTCGATGACTTGGAATCGAAGAAAGAAAATAAGGAGCACGAGGACACGATCCGTAATTGTGCGGGACTTGCCTTGGCTGGTAGGCTACCCCTTCTAAATGGCCCTCGTCAGTATTAATCACGCCTCTTACAGCCGGAGCCGAAAGCGTGCGATTGTTCTTGTTCCTTCTCCTAGTCTTAGCTCACACATCAATGTGTAGACTGTATCCTCTCTTTCCTCGTTCATGCTCGCCATGGTCCTGTATCCCGACGTTCAAAGCAAAGCTAGGCGTGAAATCGATACTGTTACCGGGCCAGGCAGACTTCCTGACTTTAGCGACCGCGGGTCTCTTCCGTATGTTGACGCTGTAGTCAGAGAGGTGCTCAGGTGGGTCCTTCAAGCCTAACAGACGGTCATTTGCATGTGTTCAAGGACGTCTTTGCAGGTGGAACCCCGTCGCGCCCCTTGGTAAGTAATACTGCTGGAGGCTGTACAAGACGAAATATCGATGGCTTAGTAGGTCTACCGCATATGGTGACGCACGACGACGAATACAACGGTTATTTCATTCCCGCAGGCACCACAATTGTCGGAAACAGCTGGTGAGTTCATGACTATGCTGTCGCCCCCTCGCAGTACCTCACTATTGAACCTATCAGGACCATATTACACGATCCAGTCACTTATACAGATCCTGGAAGATTCAATCCCGAGCGATTCCTCAGTGTCGGGAAAGGCAGCCCAGTGTTCGACCACGTCTCCGTAGCTTTTGGATATGGACGTCGTATTTGCCCGGGGAGGTTCATGGCTGAAGGCCAGCTCTGGGTGTCCGTGGCGTGCATTCTCAGTGCCTTCGATATTTCTCCGGGACACGACGAAAACGGAATGCCTGTACACACGCAGGCGGCATTCGCGTCGGGAATGATATCGTAAGTCTACAGTGAACTTAATCATTTCTGTCTTTATCTCGGTCCTTTAGACATCCTTTGCCCTTCAAGTGTACTATTACGCCGAGGAGTGAGCTTTCTAGGAAACTGGTTGAGCAGACTACAGATCTGGCTCCCTAGTTTGGACAGAATTATTTCTAAGTAAGATAAGGTTTGTACATTAGTATGCGTAGTTAAAAGGTAGCTTATCAGAAGTTAAAGTTCATTATGTCTCCCATGTAATGGAATACATGTTACGAGATTTGCAGTAACCTCAAAACGTAAGAACTATTTACTTGTAAGGCATTCCCGGTCGCGAAATACTTTACTGATTATGACACACATCAGAGACAACGTGTCAATGATACTACCCCGAACGCTGAGCCTACGCGTTGGTATCAACTCAGTATCAATTCATGCACGCAATGATCCACAGAATGTCAATGAATTTGCGAGCACACTGATTCACGCTTAAGAAAATTCCTTCTTTCAGACAGAGTTTTAAGCTCCAGGACTGCTCGGTCCTACTCAAATTTCCATCACCTTCTTACCATTCTAGTAGCGCAAGGATGATTTTTCGTTATAGGGCACTCACGCGTGCACGCGTTCAAATACACTTCTCGCATACCTTTTCAAATACAATTAAGATATTATCAAAGAAATTTACGAATTTGCATACCAGTGGAATTCAAGCTGGCTAACATGTGAGATATCCGAGTTCAAGGCACTGCCAGTAGTCTGCCAGCGCGGTGTGCCAAACAACTGCAAATGACACAGCGGTTCAACCTTTTCTTTTATGTCGTTCTTGAGTCGTTTCATCGCATCATACCTCTTCCGTGTCGCTTTCAACGGGCGACGATGAGTACGATATCGTTCTTGCTGCTGCCAATATTGTTCGGTAACGTCCCGCCTTAGGCTTGTTCGCCAGGATTATGTAGGCGGAGGTACTGCCTATACCTCAAAGTCTCTAATCATACACATTGTGCTAGTCTAAGCTCGAAACATGCGGTGGTCCATATTCAAACAATCGGCGTTAATGCAGAGCGTCAAACAACACACCTGCCGGGCTGGATTCCGTGGGAACTGACACTGAAGCGCCGTTATCAATTGACTTGGGTGCCTTCTGGTAACACCTCGTGTACGACTCGTGGTCTTCGCGTTTGAGACAGCGTCATCAACGCAAAAATTGCCAGAGTCCTTGATCTCTTCATCAAGCTCGCAGTGTCGTCGAACAGTGGTCCGCAATGCCTGGCAGTGGTGTCAACTCGTTGGATTCTAATGAAGAAACTGGACATATTGAGCACTGTTGTCCCAACCCGCTCTTGGTGCTCCAAAGACCACTTGCAGCACTGAAACGATCCTTTTGCAGGCCAGGATCCTCTCGATGTACGTGCCCGCTTCGATCTGTAACCTCGAAGAGAAAGCCCACGAAGGTTATTATAGCAGAAGACACAGCGGACCGTGTACATGACCATGATCCTTGTGCTACTTCACAGTCTGAGCGACTAAGGGAGCCAATCCCACCCTCGAAGACACACCCCGATGCCGCTACAGTAGAGTTTCTCTCAAAGGTCAAGGAAGAGTTTCCAAACAATTCCGAGGTGTACATGGCCTCTTCGGAGATATTATCGGATGTCCAGAAGCTAAGGTGCGTCCGGCAACCTGTAACCACATCCTGTACTGATTTGCTCCCTGTCTGTAGCGACGACTGCAAAGAAGAATTGCATGTGATATTGCATCGAACGCAGGAGCTATTTGAAGAGCATATCGACCTTGTGCTTGCATTGAATGCGTTTTCTTCCGGATGGATATCAAATTGAGTGCACCACACTCGCTTTGCCAAGGAATACCATTCAGATTACATCTGAGACGGCCCCCGATGGCGGCGAGCAATCAATTCTATGGGATGATGCGTTACCAGAGACACCCTTAGTACCTAGCCCAGCCAATCGATTGTCACCGCTAGCCAGCGGTTCGGCACAGACAGGGACGTTGTCGAGTGACCTGGAGAACCCATCTGGTTTGCAATGCAATACAGGCCGGGGACTAGATGCACCTCCTAAACAAGTACTTTCTATCTCGCAAGAGTTTCTTAGCTTGATGAAGACACATTTCGCTGATGCACCCGAAGAATGTTCTCAGATAGTCGAACTGGTTGGGAGTTTTAGAAATGGACAGTACGAAGTATATCACCAACTCCGTTTCTCATTGACATGACATTACAGGATAGGCATGCTAGAAGCTCTTACACGACTAGCTGCCCTACTCTGGGGTTGCACTTATCTGATAGAATGCTTGGCGGCCTGCCTACCAGCTACCCAAACCCTTCAGTGCGTTACAGGTTTCGAGGTGTCCAATGTGTTCAAATTAGCATACTCTTTGACCCATTCGAACACATCAGCCACCGACGTTCCGCCAGAATCAGAATCTGATAGGATAGAAGACAGTCCAGGATCGCGGCCCAGATATTCCGCTGAAATTTTTCTCGTTCTTGGGAATCGTGTTCAGCGTTTCCAACCTTGTCTATCGGTGAGTCGATTGTGGCCTATTAGACTCTATAAGGATAACAAGGATTGATTGTCTCATCCAATAGAATAGTACACCGAAAAAAGGGTCTGGGGATACTCCAGCTGGCGTACTCGTGATCGCTGTCTTCGAGAGCGCCGAGTGGTTGGGTGGTGAACACGATGGTTATCCGATCTCCCATTCATGGGATGAATACTTCCAGCGCCGTCGACTTGTCCCTTTATATTCAACCCGTCCAACTGATTCTGGCAATGAGGCACTGGCTCAGAGCTGGTTCACTTTGGGTCTGCTTGAGTCAGTGATAGAGAAGAAGATCCCCTCCAGATTGATGTTGGACCAAACTCCCATTGGTGACGCCGTCATAAGTAGTCACAATCTTCCACTTATCCTACGTGACTGGCGACGTCGGATGCGTGCCCTGCGCCGCGTCGATGAGCATGCATTTCGACAATGGTTTAGTCGTGCCGAAGTCGCGCTCAAGGAGTTACTCGAATTTCTTCTCACCGCAACCCGATTCCCTGAGCAGTGCATCTTCCAAGGGTCAAATTACCTTCCCACACTACATATGGTCGCTGCGATTGGAGAGGCATTAATGGCATCCATAGCTGAATTTCAAGACCTTACGCGACCTATGGCTGGCTACGTGTGGAGTGCCATGCTAGCGCGATACCCCGTACAGAGGATGTACGAGAAAGGATGGTGTCCATTCGTCGTCAGCATGTTACTCTCCAGCGTATGTCTTGTCCAATACGCTAATACTTGCGAGCCACATTTCCGTCGGGGCCCGGGACATAGCGTTTTTGATCACAACAAATGCACTCGTGCCGGATGTTCGCTGAACAACATAGACCCAAATGTTCCGTATGTCAAGCGCCATGCTGAGGACGTTTGTCGCTGCCTTTATTCCAAACCTCCTCTTGATGCGGTTATAAAAGCTCTGACACAAAACGAGATCCCAGTGGTCATCATCGAGGAACTAGATTCCCTACATAATGCGCTGGATATGACGTGCACCACCTCTTCGCAGTCCCGCTATGTTGCAATATCGCATGTCTGGGCTGATGGACTTGGTAGCACTACGGAAGATGGTCTGCCCATTTGTCAGCTCCGACGTCTTTCCAGACTCACACGTAGGCTCCTTCCTCAGGAGCGAGGTGCTCTCTGGATGGATGCTCTTTGCGTGCCCGGTGTCAAGGAAATGCGAAAGCGAGCGATCCAATTGATGGCCAAGACCTACAAAGACGCCCTGGTCGTGCTCGTGCTCGATGCAGGGATAAGGTCCTGTTCAGTGGATGCACCGGTAGAGGAGAAATTACTACGGATCTTGACTTCTGCATGGATGCAGCGACTTTGGACGCTGCAAGAGGCACTCCTTGCCCAAAAGATATTCTTTGAACTTGCGGATAGTCGCCTGGTGTCATTGGAAGAGCTAGTTCCATGGGGCGAAGAGTCATGTACAATGGACGGGCTCAAATGGCTGCTCCTTAGAGAGTTGGCTCCAATCGTGATATTTTCACCAGCTGCCCCGACAGAACCCGTCAACCACCTGTTTCTTCCCAAGACAAGTTTCGATCTCGGGACTATCGGCCATGCCCTCGTCAAACGAACCACTAGCAGGAAAGAGGACGAAACGCTTGCTATCGCGAGCCTGCTGGCTGTCGATGTCTCCAAACTGTTGGATGTCTCGACCCAGGAAGAACGTATGAAGACCCTACTTCTAGAACTTCGATTCATACCCTCTGGTATAATCTTCTCGACCGGTGAAAAGCTGACCGAACCGGGTTTCCGCTGGGCACCACGGTCGTTCCTCGGACAGGCATCTCCGAACACAAATCGACAAGCCCTCTGTACCCCTAACGGTCTTGCTGGCAAGTATCCGTGGTTTTATTTCGACGAAACTACAATGGAGCATAATGAAATGTGGCTCCTTCGCCATAGGGAGAGAGGGTGCTGTTATTTGGTCGAGGACGGAATCCTGGATCCTAGTGGCTACACATGCAACGGGATTCTCCTGTCTTCTCCAATCAACACTTTGCATTCTAGTTCTCTACCCCAATCACGGAATCTTGTGCATGCTGTGGCTGTGACAATGGCCAGAGATAGAGAGAATTGCCTATACAGGAGAAAGGTGGTGCTCTATCTCCTAGCGGAACACGACATAAATCAAGAACGGTTCAAGAAGAAGAAAGTGATAGATATACAGGATAATGCGGACCTTAAAATCGTGTTCATAACCTAAAAGTATCACCTGATTGTATCTTGGCAGTCAATGATGATTAATTTTCGAGAAGACGTACTGCCAGCACTTCGAAAGCTTCATTTGAATATCAGTACAAGGACGACGCCAGGCCCTGCTCCTCTACGTATGCCGGCGTTCTGGATCATATGTGAAAGGACTGGCAAATTTGAGCACAGCGCAAGCTGAGCCTGAGCAATGCACATGACATACGGGATCTTCCCTTATCGGATACTGTGTGAATAGTGCTCATGTTATCCTATTTCTGAAGCATATCCTCCACACAAGGTGCCTGTCATCATTTTCATCGTGCCCATCTCTTTGCTGGACCTCAAGACCAATAGCCGGATCCCAGTAACTCGTCTTAAGATAATTGACCAGTCGAAGGATACGAGAGGAGGCGGAAGACAAGCGGCGGGGAAATTTACGGATGAGTGTGGTAACTGGTGCCGTCTATGAACTCAACACCATCATCCGTGATGACTTCCACATGCGTTCAGTGCGTTCTCTGAAAGAATCAATCCGAATGTCTATGAACTTGTGCGCTTTTCGAGGGTATGAAAGCTTGATGTACAGGATACATGGTCCTTCGAAGAAAGAAGAACTAGGAGAAAGACTTCAGGCGCTTGGGAATAGACCTGCATTTTAATGTTTCCGGAAAGTGGTGTAGACTCAAGCCATGTAGGAAAGGACAACAGAGTTCACTGGATGAATACCGAAAAAGTTGACAGGGCTCATAAATAAATAGGTTACCTGGTTCCCTTCTACCACATGGTCACTGGTCGGATGAATAGCTGAAGTGACCGATTCGGTTAGAGGAGTCAGATACGACCATAGATAGGACAATAACAAAAAAAAAAGTGACCACAAGTGTACCTTACAAGGCTGCAGGAGCTTGTTGAGGTCAGCACTAGTCTGTTAAATCACGTTTTCCCCGACACAGCCACCTGAGAGCAGCCCTCGGGATCGCCTCCATGTTCGTCAAACGCGTTCATCGCAGTACTAGCTTTAGTGCCTCATTCGTTAACATCTAACCCTGGGGACTGAGGCCGGTAAAACTTTACTATTTGTCTTATCGAGCGCAGAGCGTTTGTGATGATTCTGGAGTACAAACTATTGGAAGGAATTCGGTTGTTACCGACTAAGCGCCTGCACTGCTACCGAACTACCGACCCACGATATTTTTGCCACATATCTGATGACCCTTCTTCATACGGATCGTTGAGTTTGACTTGCGAAACTGGCCTAGCACTTCCGCGCAAATACAGTCGACCAGGACCGCTATAGCGTATAGTATCGCCTAGAACGCTCACGGCGATTTCGGTCCATATAACATACACGAGAATCCAACGAAAGCTGCTTCCGCTGAAAAGTAAGAGACGGTGAGCGCCTATGTAACAGCTGAAACCGTTTTTCAAGCTAACGTCCCCGTCGATCAGCCATGTCAATTCTCAGCCTTGCTGCACCATCCCACGAGATACGAGACAGACCTAGTGAAGACCATCCGCCTATCTCGCAGGCTATCGTTGAGCAAGAGGTTACCATAGTTGCAAGCTCACCGAGCGAATCGGTAGTCATGCCTCAAAACAGTCTACCCGAGTCTCCATACGACTGGTCTAATGTCAAGAAAGAGTTCGAAGAAACGCTTCCGTCTAGTATAGGACACTACAAAAGGAAGACGATCATGTCAGTGTTCTCTTTTTGCTCCGCTTAATGGTGGTTAACATCGCTGTCTTTAGAAACGATTATACCCGAGCTGAGTTTACAGTACCTGCAATGCAAACTGTCTTCAACACGTATAGGCGTATCTCGCCTCAAACGTACGTGTATCACCTCACGGAGCCGTCAGAATACTGACTCGTCGTCGTAGTGGAGAGGAAGAAGTCTTGCCTGTAGGTTGGACGAAACATACCCATTCGGATGGTAAACCGTATTTTTATCATGAACACGATGTGCGTCTTTCCAGTTCAATCGTGGAATTTACCTGAGAATTCTCATAGAAAATAATCACAGAAGAGTGCTTGTATGACAGAGACATTGCCGAGAAGGTACTCAGATACATCAGTATACTCAAGGACGCCATTTCGAAAGGGTCCGAATCCTTTAATCGCGTCAAGTCTTGGCATCTATACTTGGAAATTCTAAAGAACGAGCAGCCTGTGTGGGAAGGTGATGATCGCTTTCGTTGTGGATATTACTTTGTCAACCATGATGTGGAGTGTATCTTCTGGCTCTCCAAGTGCAGACTGGATGATTGTCTATCGGAGCTTAGGGGAGAAATGAGCCCAGATTTAATTTGCAGTAGGCTGGCAGTTTAAACATGTTGCGCCACGAGGCTGACTTATTCCGGAAGGGTATCTACAGAAAGAATATTGGTAACTCTCTTCACATCCTTCAATAATTGCTGATGGTGATATCTCCAAGGAATCATCACTATTTTTTCAGTGACCTTCACCAACTTACGAGCGCACAGTGGAAATCGGTCAAAAAATCCATCTTACTCGCTGAAACAGGTCAATTCTTTCTTCTTATCCCTTGGCAGCGTGTAATGTAGAACTCAACTCTTCTTGTCCACAGATGTAACTATGTCCGAAGTTACGACTGTAACTAGAAGCATTGATGAGCTGAAAACCATGAACAAACGCATCATCTTGGCAGAAGGTAAGACGTCCCACTTTACCAATGGCATTGATAACAATGGAGCCCTCATCTCGATCCTCAGAATTGGACGCATACGAAGTAGCAGGCAAGCCCGGTTTCAGATCATATCTGCTAGCTCTTATTCACTGAAATAACCTTTAGCGGCGTGCATGATGGCTTTGTGTGAGTATAACATCCTTTGTGTGGCCCAGCATCAACCAATTGTAACGGCTAGTACGCGATCAAATTCTCAACTATCACGGTCAACGGGATGCCCGAACTTGTAGGGATGAGTCTGTATATGGATACGATCACAACAAGGAGAAGGGGACCGTTCCTTTCAGGACGATGAATCTCTTCTTATTCTATGCGCCAATTAAACACCTCACTACGCTCAATAACGCCTGGATGGATAGAGTCATTATAAAGGGGGCGTGGCAGCATCTCATCAAGGAGATTACAGATAAATGGCAACAGCACGTCGGAATGGTGTGTATGATCCCCTGGCATGCTTTGAAGAAGAGTTACATGAGTGACATGGCTAGGCGACTATCCTTCTGGCGGTTAACATGGTATTTCTCGCTATACCTTCGGTCGACAATAAGGGTGCCAATCAGTCTGTGACCCATATTCTATGTTATTTGTCTGTCGCCAGTAACCTGGCTACTATCATCATCGGCCTCTTACTCACGAGTCACCACAACGACCTGAAACATGTCAACATCTCAGCTGCTGTGCGTTTGATCTCTTTGGACTCTACTGATAATCTCACTGCCTTACAGACGGAATTCCTCGAGCAGCACTGGAAGGATCATACAGGGTTTGAACGATTGTCGATCATTTATAGCATTCCTTACGCATTTCTTATGTGGGGGTAAGTCCACAGTTTCTGGATCTCATCTCTTCAACTTATGCAGGAAGCCAGTTTGGTATACTTTCTGGCATCCTTCCTCTCGATGTGCTTGGAAACTTTCAACCCCGTTTTCTGTTATGGTAGTACCTCGTCGCCCCTTCTAGGCTTTCCCTTTTCTTCCTAATTGGTTTATTCCTATTTCTTTTCTTTAACGATAACTGTACAAGCATACGCCGCAGTCTTTTGGGGCCAATGCATTCTCAGCTACTCATATCGAATCTGGCGTGTCTCGTAGCTCGTCGGGTAAATATTCGGTGAATAGTTACACTAGAAAATTATATCTGGATATCTCATCTAACAATCCCTGGCCCCGAAAGAACAGTTTCTACCTCTAGATCCGTCCGATAAAGTCGCCCTTATACATTGGAGGGGATACTGGAATGATTAAATATATGATCGCTAAGGCATACATCCAAAGCTCATGGGCTATGCATGTCGCATAATACTCGTCTATGTTGCTTATGGGGTCTGCAGAAAGAGTTTGAAGGCACAAGCGGTCCCTCTCCTGGACCTTACCATCTAGTCCATCGCCAAAGAGTTCCTATGAATGTTCCTAAATTTGCTCTCTGAGGTTTTTGAAACAGAAACCATACGACGCAAGTTCAATTTCATATCCAACAAGCCGAGTTGCGTGTTCTCTTCGACAATATGTGTACGGATGTATTGAAATTTCTTCTCTCCTTTTCGGTGGCATACTGGATCCGCCGAAGGAGCTGCTGACGAGAGAAGGGTACGATCCCCAGATAGAGCTTGATGCAATCAGCTTGTGGTGATCACTCGAGAGACGTAGATCTCAACTTCCAGCCCACCTCGTACCGACTCTGTTCCATCCTGTCCAAGATCAACTACAACGCAGACTGGGAGTCAGCAAACCCACCAGAAACTCCCTCGACCGACAACGATCCTCTTGTACATACAAAGTCCATGAGTACGAATTTTAATGATAAATGCGTTCTCTTCATTGTTAAATTATTTCAAGAGAAACTTGTCTTCTCAAATGAGCTCGGGTGCCACTATGGGGAACAGAGCAATGTACCCTCCAATGGGAATTCTAGTGCGTTTCTCGGAACCGGAACGGGGGCACGTACTGACACCTCGGAAGGCCTTTGTCAAGAGAACCCCAGTAAACCGCATTTTGGAAATGCGACCTGGTTCGTACTCTGCATTTCATCGTCACGTAAACACAGGCTGCATAGCCTCAGGATAGGCAGAACTGCGTGCCCAAGCCTGCGCCACTGGTTCAATTATGCCCTGTTACAGTACCCGAAAGGGTGATTTTGAACAGAAAGGTAGCATTAGCTTACCCTGAGGGCTGATGCTTCTTTTCTGCAAATAGATGTGAATCGTATCTGGAAATCGGTGTTAGAGGTCTGTAAACAATGGGACGAATTTGATCCATACGATGTCGTCTCCATTTACGAAGTTTCGGGGGATCGGTTCAGTATCTTGCAAAAATCCTGCCATTGTTAGGGTATTACGACCGTCGAAGGTGGCTATTCCGCTGCCTGAAAGGATACTTACCGTTGTCTATCTGTAATGCACTGAGGCCAAAAGGTCTGGAAGAGCCGCTTTATCTCTACTATGGCTTTTGGCGACCTGGATCGATTGTTCTGAAAAACGTAGTATCAACTTTCATAATGAAAGACCACTGTATTGCCGCCCGCTGAGGACGTGAGGGTCAACGACCGTCCTTGAAGATGTCCTTGTTGGTCAGCCCCGACTTACAAATCATCCCACACACCCCTAGCCGATGTGGGGCGTAGATAATAAAGTAACGGAGATTCGTGTCATTGAGGTTCTACGGTGAAGAAAGGATTCGGCTCCACACCCACCGGAAAACTACGGATCGACTTACTGCCTGAATTATCGATTTATCATACATGGATGGAAGTCTTTTCTTACCTGCGCTTTGACTCACAACACTAACCTCCCATGGCGCACATTCCGGTGATACCACAAGGTCAGTATCTACTGCGTTCCGATACGAAAACTTAACTGTGGAATGAACATCGCCTAGTCATACCACAGGCAAGGCCTCATCGGGAATGGTTCATTCTGTATCATAAAACAGACATACTTAGCAATGACATGATGACATGAGAGGTTCTACCTACCTTGCGAACATCGACAAGACACGAAACCTATAGAAAGATCAGCAAGTCGCGAAGGTTCGTATTGGTTTCTTCGTGATAGTGGCGAAGGGGACGAATCAGAGATTCACAATAGCAGGTCATCTTGAATCTTGTAGTTGCCATCCGTGAGACTTGCAGGATAGACAAGATTTGGAGTCGAAAACGCTTGGTGCAGAGGGTCTATCAATCAAGGAGCCAAATTAGCCATAGTTGAGTAGAAGCCCTACCGCTTGAATGGCACTTCCCCCGCATCGATGATCAACAGACATCTTCTGTTCTTGTCTGCCAATTTGTATCTTGAATTTGAGATTACCCCACACTGAAGATGTAAAATTATGCGAGGTAAGTTGCCTGACGTCGGCATCTATTGCTCGTAAGTATCCAACGAGATAAATTTGCGGTTTTCTGTCATTAAAAGTTAAATACGAGATAATGGGCATGAAGATAAGCTGATTACCTTATGCTCGTTCCACCTTTAATCCTATCCCCCTGCCGTACGCAAGTGGGAATATGCTCTGTATCCATGCTCTGTATTGCATGGGTAGGGCTCTTGTCATCCCGATTCGCTGCTCCTTCACCTGTATGACCAATTGGCTAAGCTTGAAGAATGTCCGCCCCTCCAACGCTTTATCAATGGCACGGCAGAGAAAGCCGTTCATCGCAACAACGACGTCCGGATCCTGGACGTTAAAGATGATGCTCCTCAGATCGTGGCCTTCGTAAATTTGAAACAGGACTAATGGAATCATAGATTTGGGCGGTGTACCAGATCTATCGAGCCATTGCTGCCGTATTCCACTGAAACACATTGCGCGAACGCGAAAGACATTGAGTCCCAAGTTAATGTTATTCCAATCTCCTCTCATGTCACCGCACTCTCGCCACTCCAATTCCACCAATGAGCCACGCAATCCACGCAGGAGCTGCTGCATCATCAACCATTCATCCTTTGTTTTAGGCATCCTCAATGACAACACTTCGACTGAAGGCATCATGAATGCGACGTAAGAGGAGACTTCACCTCGCGAGGACTTCACAGCAAGGAAGTCAACACGTAATCGTTTCAGATAAACGAGGTGCTGGACGTATTTATACACGCCAATGTTGCAAACAAAGGTATCTGACTCCAGATTTTTGAACTGCAGCCGCTCCAGCGTCAGATCCTCCAACAACGTGAACTGGCTGAGCACCAAAAATAGCTGCCGCAGAGAGAAGAAATGACATCCCGCAAGCTTCAGCGTGGTCATCCTAAGGCTCGCAGGAACGAGGTTGATAGGCGCCATGAAAACCCCTTCATCGCGCCCCGAAGGCATCGAATGCACTTCGAAAGCAGAATGGATCTCATGGTCGGCCATCGAGAAGGTTAGCGCTTTCACGCTAGGCAGCACTTCTAGCAGCACAGGCAACCAATGCCAGCACCAATCGTGTACATACCCTTGGTCCTTCCCGAGGACCAGAGCTTGGATTTCTGAGAATGCGATGAAGGACATGGGTTCGGATATCAAGTTAAGGAAGGACCCGGCCTGTGCAGCACTGCTGATGTGGGTAGTTTTGAAATAATGCTGGCGCGACCGCCGTGCCCAGGAGCGGCATATGAAGCTGCATACGAGGAGGGTGGATGGATCTCCAAATTCGGCGCAGCAGTCGACGACTATTTCACACAGAAATCGTGGAGAGAACATTGCTGAGTTGCAGAAAGATAGGCTCGTGAAGGCAAAGATCGACGGTCCACAGAAAACCACTGCGGTAGCCGGGTCAAGTCGAGCGATATCACGTGAAACTTTCACACGCATTCACGCTCGTCGAATTCGCACGAAACGTAACGCTACCGACCAGCGTTCCGTCAAAACAATGAATGTGTCCATTGGTCAATTTCAACTTTACATTGGGGGAAAGACTGTCTACTCCCGAGGCATAGATTCTAGCTATATCACAAGGTCAGCATTTACTATGATAAGATACGATTTTCAGAAGTTACGATATCCACAATGCCTGTACATCCTGTTCAGCTCCTCCTCAGAATCCAAACCCTACATGTCTTTCATGCGCTCGGCCTCTGGTCCAAGAATCTTCCCCGCTGTGGCCTCCATGCTCTGGGTGCTCGTACTTGAGTAGGCTGCCAGACATTGTCAGGAGAAGATCTTCACCTCGTAGATTGTTGTTAGAACTATGATATCCGCCCCGATCTCTGTAACATCATCAAAGATGACAGAAGTCTCTATAAAGTGATCTGCCCTGATGTCAGTAATACTCGATAGCCTGCGCCGGAGGAGGAGATTACTGGTTTCGTAAGCTTGCTTTAACTTGATTTTCTTCTCTATGATCAGTTTGGATGCGCCAACGCCTATATCTGGGAACAATTCTGTTAGCCAATCATCCAACTCGGCTGATGTACTCGTCTCTTACAATATTCACCGAGCAGATGACATGCGAACCGGTAACACCCCACCCCAAACTACTTGATATCATCCCGTACCAGCACCTTTCTGAGAAAACTACAAGTCCCTGTCACTTACAGTCAGACGTATGATCATTTGACGGAAAGGACAGAATTGTTACCTTCTAACGACGAGATGATTCCATCTTTACAGCGATACCTTTTTTAACCAAACGCTCAAATAATTTATCTATCACCGATGCATGGACTGCCAGCACCCAGCTCTGATGGTTCGTTCGAACGATCAACTCCTTCACACCGTCCAAAACAGGTTTCTGGTGAAGCGCCCACTCAATCGCCTTGATTGGAGCCTTGAGCTCCTCCATCGCAGCGATAACGTCTCTATCGTCTACATCAAAGATAACCCTTTCTAGATCGGGACTGTCGCGAATCTGAAAAAAGATGGTCGGTATCATGGAAGCTCTCAAATGTCGAGGTCCATCACTTCTCCTGTGCCGTATCCCGCTGAAAACGATGGTGTGGACACTGTATAGCCCGAGTTCCAAATCGTAGCCGCCGGGATCTCCATACAGGTCGCATGATTCCCGCAATTCCAGTTCTACCAAAGACTTTCGTAAGCCGTACAACATCTGCTTCAGCATCTTCCAACCATGCAAGCCCTTCGGCATTCGCACTGACAAGACCTCCACATTCGTCAATGGATAAACGAACCAGAAGTGGAATCGATCCTGTGATGAGCTGAGAGGTATGTCATCGAGTCGTAGCCTCTTCAGGCAAGTGAGGTGTGGAACACGACGATCTTCAGCGAAATTAGGCCGAAGGGTGCCACAGTTTTGATCAACGAACACAAGATGTTCCAATGTCAGGTCTTCTAACGACGAGAATCGATTGAGGACCACAAAAAGCTGCCTGAAGGACTGAAAACAACAGCCTGTGAACGTTAATGAAGTGACGCTTGGCCAAGGTAGCTGGGGTGGAAATCCGTGAAGGACGCGTCCAGAAGGTTGAATCAATTCGTAGGAGCTACTGGCGTTGTAGTTGATGTGCGACAACGACAGTGCTTCGACTCCTGGCAAAGCCTTCAAAAGCAGGGGAAAATACTTCACTACCCAAGGCCTATCCCTATATTGGTGCTCTCCGACATCTAGCTCCCGGATGGTGGAGGCAGTAATGGAAGTATATGGCTCGGATATCATTTGGAGAAGAGAGATGCATGCTTCCTCTTCCCAGGCGTGAAACTTCCTGAAGTAATGATACCGTGATCGCCTTACCCAGGTCCTGCAGACCAAGCTGCAAATCAGGAGAGGGGACTTGTCATCAGATTCTGAGAAACTGTCTATAATCTTCTCAAAGGTTTCGAGTGGAAATGAGGGAGCTTCGCCTTGCTGCATGAGGGGAGGATATAGAAAGAAATGGTTATGGCGTCATACATGATTGGAAATATCGGCAATAACCCGGGCCAGTTCCCGATTCTTTCCGAACAAAGTGAGAGAAGAGAGGGCATTGTCGGTCCGAAAACGACCGTTTGCCCTCCATAGACCGTGGGCAGGGGCTTGTAGTACCCATCTGAACACGCGTCCATAACCCTCTGGAACTAACAAGAGCAATAACCTTATTTTTCCGAGATGGCTCGCTACTATAGACTGATTCTTAGACGGTTCACCTGGGTCTATGGACGCTGACTCTTAGACGGCTCATCTGAGTTTCACATTTGTTTAAGGCGCCGGACACTTCTGTCGCTTATAAAGTTGAATTGTTGCTAGATTTCTTCATCACATTTTATCTGGTATTCTCCATTTCATCTACTGCACGCATCTCGGTGTCGTTGCGAAATTTCGTGTCGCCTCCTCTGCTGGTTGAATCACTGCTCTTCTGCATTCCGCATCTCGGTAAAGGTTCTGTACCACAAATGTGTGACATAATGCTTATTACTTTTGGTTTTAGTTCCGCATCGCTTAATTGCTGCCCGCCTCAAGTGCATGGCATTCCTTTCTCTCTTTGACCGCTCGTATGCGATACATTTTGTTCATGTAATTATTATACATATATATGTACTCTATCACTTTTTATGTTGTACGTCGTTATTGTCTTACTCGAAACGTCTCGTCGCCGTTTCGGCTCCATCTCATACGTGGTCGTAATACTGATTACCTTAGTTTCGCGTCATCTTGATTAGTGTCAGTGTCTCGGGTATGTCCGGCGGTGATTGAAATATGCTTTTATAATACTTCTCACCGGCATTATGTAAAGCTTTCCTTTCCTTCCTTCACCATTCATAGTGGGTAAGTTTCGTTAGTTTCTACACGGAGACGTATGTATTAGAGGTATATAATTAATATCATCCTTTCTTTTCATGTGCGCTTAGCATTCCGAGTTTGTGCCCATATTTTCAGTGCTCCATAGCAATCTGTTGTCTGTTATGTTCGCTGATGAACATGGTATTACTTTCTTCTCTTGCATTGTGACACGATGTTTAATTATTCAATATAATACAAGCAAAGTATCTCAAACATCGAAGCTAGTGCATGCAAAGACACAGTGCTCGATTGTCCTTATGAAGAAGATATCAATCTCATCAACGAGGGAGCTGGCACTCGGAATCTGCTCTATGCAGATGCTCAAAACATCCAGAGATCAGGGCTGTCTTTGGCCGCAGACGAAGATTGGAATCACCTTTTGCAGCATGCTAGAATATGGGGGACTGCACAAGATAGTTATCTGCATGGCGATGTGGATTTTGATGTTAGATTTTTGGACATTGTGCCTGAGCTTTTTGTTTTGAAATGCATGGTACATGTTTCTTTGCATGGCTGCACCTGCATTCACTGATCACTCCATTTAGGTCAGTTGGGAGGACATCGTTCTGTTCCACATCGGGCAATGCACGCGAGTGGAGTTGGGGATAAAAGCTGCTTTTTGCATTCCCCTTGTACAAGAGACATTATGGCTTGAAGCGACGATGTCATCTAAGCTAAAGGATTGGCTGGCTGGCATACCAGGAGTCATTCGGCAAAATCAACAGGCCATAATTTATGCAATATCTCCTGAGGAGAGCTGGCATGCACTATCATGTACTGTGGAGTCACCCTATGCTCCAGGCTGTTGGGTTAAAGTTCACTGTGGAAAATTTACAGGGGACATTGGAATCATGAGCAATGTATATGCTTGGGGATGCAGAGTTCTTTTTGTCCCCCATTTGGATTTGCATCATCGAACAGACGGGCAGAATGTTTCTATCGATCGTGATTCAGAGCCCAAGTTGTTTAACGTCCCACTTGTTGAAAACGTGGGACTTCATGTTGTTCAGGAGGGACAGTCCCTGTATCGTTTCTGCAGATCAATATACGATCATGATTTGGTCGCTTGTCGATTGTCTTTCTCCTTGCTACAAACTGCTGATGAAATTCCTGAACGATATGCCGATCTTTTCGCAAAATCTGTCCACCCTCTTGCTGAGGTAAGTATACGAGGCCTTCCTAAAGTTGCCGAGTGGTGTTTTGAGGTTGGAGAGGTTGTGACTGATGTTATGAGGGGCATGACTGGAACCATTGACATTGTTGGACACTATGGACTGGAAGTTAACTTTATTGATGGTCAGTGCCCTGTTGGATGGGCACATTGCAGAAAAGTGTTCAACATCGGGGCACACATAGAAATCACAAAAGAGGCGCTGTTCCGCAGATGGTCCGGATGGGTGCATGCTATTGACAACGGTGTACTTCATCTGATTTGTCAGTCTGGGCATGAAAATCAGTGGACAGAGGTTGTTCTTTTATTTTTGGTTCTGCGTATGGTCTGACAGCATTGTGTAGACACAGTGGGTACATCCCAATGGTGTAAGCGCTGTTGACCCCCCCAACTATGTTTCTATGGTTGTGGTCAATACCACCTCTTCACATGTGGTGTCGGAAATACCATGGAGAGGGTTAATGGTTCAAATAGTCAAGCCTCGACATCATTGGCATGGCAAAACAGGTTACATGATAGATGTCACCATAGCAAAGGATACCAAAAAAAAAAAAAGACTACCTACTCTTTCTCGTCCAACTCTCGTACTACAATCCTATTGCGCCCTTCCTGAGTCTTTGGTTTCAGTACCACAACATTGTTGATGAAGAATCCTGGTTACCTCTTAATGAAGCGAGACCTGCTTCGAATCACATAGAGTTTATTCATGGTTTGGTGCCCACCACCAACATTTTACAGAAGATAGGATGTAGGCCGCCTTCTTTGGAACCCACTTCACAGCAGAGGAGCGTGACTCCTTTGCCAGATCCTACAGAGCAAAGCCTCTCTCCAGCATGGAATCCTTTGTCCTCCGATCCTCCCTCTTACTGGTGCTTGGATCGTTGTCTGCTGGGTACCCGGTTCCGTGTGCAGTATGATGAATTAAAAATCACTGCATTGGTGAAACTAGGTGACACAGATGATGATGTCGTCTGCATCAGGGATGACACTCCACATGAAGTGACTTTGGATCCAGCCAAGGTGATAGCCATTCATCTGAGAGTCAGGCATTATGATATGTTCCTGGTCATCTCCGGTGAGCATTGTGGAAAGTGGGTTAGGAGTGTCCAGTTTCATAAATGTTCGTTGACTGATAGCTCAGATTTGGATTGGGATGTTGTTGTTGTCATACCGAGAGCTCTGTATTTGCCTGATGATGTCACAGATGAAAGGCTAACTCTGCACAGCTCACTCATGACTATTGCTGACAAGACGAAGGTGTCTCGTCAACTTAACTTACATCTGAGAAAAAGACTACGAGGAGGAGTTCTTACACACTGATCATGTCGTCTTCTGTATTGTATTTCAGTCTATTCATGATATTGCCAAATCATGACAGAGTAAGACCTGAGCTGGATATCCTCGCACAATGTGCAGCTCAGAATTCTGCAATGTCTCTGCTACAGTGTGTATTGGACAGGAATGATTATTCAGCTTTTTTGTGTGTTTCCAAGACACACTGTAGCAGAGACATTGCTGAATCTAAGTCGTATGTCTCACATGCTACATCTACTTTAAGAGTGTACCATATCGGTTTCACCTGTCTGGAATAAGTGTTGTTATATACTAGATGCCAACATAAGCATGCATCACATTCGCCCTTGGTGTCATCCTCTCTACAGACATTACAAGATGGTAGCAAATACTGTTGCTGCTCCGCAGCACACCTTCAGGTGTCCATACTGCGTTCAGCGCTCTTACTGTTAAACATGTAACAAAATATGTTCCTGCATAAACTTCCTTGTAGATTTGTCCATCTATTAGATTGGAATGATGATGGTGGCAGCGATCAAATTGATTGTGAGGGTGAAGTTGACATAACTGGAAGACCTCGCTACTATGATGCTTTGTACTTCCCCCAATTTCATCTCCCTGTTTTCGCAACCCTTGATGGAGTAAAACTTTGGTTGAGTCAGTGTTTCACTGATTATGTGGGCTGGAACATGGTTTGAATTACTTGCATAGGGGAGTTATTCATTGTGGAGAATCCGCTGCAGAATTTCAGATTAACATTTAGTCAAGAATACTTGGCTTCTGCTGATTTCCATCTGTGTCACCCTTTCCCTGATAGAGGAACATGTAATCCTCCTTGGTTGTATTTTAATAAACTTCAGGTCTTGGACGCGTTTGAAGGTATTAGTGTCAAAAATATCCGTAGCGCCATAAGCATACTGAGACACACAAGACACAGAGATGATATTACAGCTGCTGTTGCAACTCAATTTGTCACATTGGCACAGGAGATTGCAGTCTTGAGCAAAAATGCATTACATGTTTTTCTGAGGGAAATTTTCAATCTTTGGGTGTCTGTTGATCGACAAGCTGACATTTTCCACCTTTTTCAAACTCAATTTACAGAACGACTGTTTCCTGCTCTTATTAAGCCACAGCAATGTATTGTCTCTCTTGGTGGAGGTCCACAAATGTTAAACAATGTTGTAGGAGGTGTAGATCCTGAACTAGACCACAAAACATTTAACAAAAGAGTGCGCCGTCTACCTTTAGCTCGGATGAAAGTCTTCTTGCAACTCATGCATCACACTCGATGTAGATGTACTCCTTGTGCTCCACAGGACGAAATGATTAAGGCTTTATGAGTCTCCATGCTGCAGAGATGGAATGAACTCATCCGTTGGACTCCTCAGGTCATTGGTGAAATTCTCAATTGTTATGTAGCTAGTGTTGATTATGCATTGGATTTACTGCCATGCGATGTGATGGACTGGGAGTTTGGTAGAGACTTGTGTGGTACCATTCTACCCCCAATGAGAATTCACAAAACAGTGACTTGGAGACGAAATGTGTGTGTAGAGGCAAGGTCTGATGCTGTGAGCAGTCTCATAGAACACTTCAATCATGTACAGACCGATTGGCCGCAACCTGTTGACTTAAAAACCAAACTGAACAGCAGTTGCAACTTCCGGGAAGGCATGAAATGGAAGCGAAGTCTCACATGCGCTGTTTGTGCTCATGAATTGTGCCGAGGCGAACCTCTGAAAAGTATGGTATATAGCGATATTGATTTGGAGTCTGCATGTGTTTCACTAAATTTCGATTTGTTGCAAATAACTGAGCATGTCCAAGGTGTGATTCCCATAGATCATCCTTTGCTGAAATATTACATGTTAGATTCTGCTGGTTGGGTAGACAATCAATTGAGTGTTTGTTTTGAATGTGAGAACAGTCTGAAGCGAAACAAAACTCCGAGGTACTCTTTGCGCAATTTGATGTTCATAGGTGTCCTTCCTGAGGAGTTTTGTGATTTGACTTGGGTCGAAGAAATGGTTTGTGCAGTGTACCATTGCACTGTTCAAATAACTCGGTTGTATGGCAGTTCTGATCCTTCCCAGCCCCGACTGTTCAAAGGCAACACTTGTGCTCATGATCTCAACTTTGTGTCCACTGCTACAATTCTTCCTCACACTCTGAAGGATGTCAATGGCTTAATTGGTGTCTTGTTCCTTGGCCTGAGACAAAACCTCCGGCATTGCTTAGGAACAGTATACAAAATCAGAAAGGAAAAAGTGTGGTGCTTTCTCTGTTGGTTAGCTGAGAACAACCCTTCATATGAGTCCATGAAGCTGTCTAAAGCTCAACTTGATATGTATGGCGACAATGAGGTCATTCCCAGACTGGAAGAAAGAGTAATTGTTTATGAACCAACTGAGAAGGAGGCTGATCAAATGTTTGAAGAGGAGACTGCAGGTATCGAGGATCATTATGCGATTGAAGTGTTAGAAGATGCTGCAAAACATGGAAACGATGTAACTTTGCTGGAGAGGATGGGGGTTTCAGATGTTGAGTCTGTCAAAGTACACGGCAGGAGTTTCATGGCTGCCACTTTGAGAAATCTGGTCACTAAACCTAGTAAAAAACCTGATCTTGCCATATTCTGTGGAGAGGCGCTGGTGACTGAATATAATAATCCCAAGCTCATGATGGGAATGTTTCCAACATTATTTCCATTTGGCATAGGTGGCTTCGAAGATCCCAGTCGACCTGTAGCCGTGTCATTTCAAAAACAAGCAAACTATTATCTGGACATTACATCATGGGTTTTTCGTTACCACAATTCCTTTATTTTTGTGGCGATGAACATTTTGCAAAGGCGACAAGTGCATCTTCACACCCACTTTGCCATGAATAGCGCCAATTTCGAATCTGTTGCCAACGTTATTACTGAGATACAGCCCGAGACTCTTTCCCAGGTCACCAGCCATTTGGAGCAAGAAGGAAGTATAGGTTCGTTGACTGTCGAGCAGAAGCATGTCTTTACCCTTCTGAACCAAGTAAAGACTATTGCTGCTAAAGTTACTGGTTCAGAGGCCATGAAAATCATGTACCATAATGAAATAAAATTGTACATTGGACCATTTGGGGTACCCCACTTGTTTTTTACTGCAAATCCCAACCCTTCAAACAGTCCCTTGTTTCAACTCATGTGGGGAGATGAGAGCATTAATCTGGATGAAAAGGTGCCCAGCTTGGTAGAATATGCTAAACGAGGGTTACACTTGGCTGCAGACCCTGTTGCTGGATTAGATTTCTTCAACTTCACTATTAAGTGTGTCATGGAGTTTCTCTTCGGGTGGGATTTCGAGAAAAAGCGATCGTCTAGAGAGGGAGGCCTGCTTGGACACATGAAATCATTTTATGGTATTAAAGAATTAACGGGCTGTGGCAACTATCACATGCACTTCCTAATAACGCTTCACAGTGGATTGAATCCTGAGGAGGTACATCGGAAGCTTGCTGAATCAGAGGAGTTCAAGACATGTTTCTTTGCATTCTTTGAAGATATTATTCAACATGATTTGCCAATGGACATGCCATTTGATGCTGATGCTAACGTCAAGGCAGAAACTTCCCCCCTAGTTCCTGGGCCTGATGCAACAGACGAAGAGCTAAACAAATTTCTGCGCATGTTTGAACAGGATGTAAAGACTTGTGGAGAAGCCCTCCAGCGCCACACGCACAGAGCTGTTTGTAACAAGTACAACCACGATACTTGCAGATTTCAATTTCTGTGCGAGTTCGTCAGTGAGTCATACTTTGACGAAGATATGAAAGCGGTTGTCTTGGCATGTCATGATCAGATGGTCAATTATTACAATGAATGGGTACTAGTATTCTGCAGGTTTAACCATGATTTGCATTGTATTTTGTCTGGTAAATCCTGCAAAGCTGCTATGTTTTATATCACGAAAATGACTGTCAAAACCTATGAAATGTTGTCGTTAATGTCTACGGCTGTCATGCGAGCTCATGCAACACTACCCAATGGTGATCCCACAATATCTGCATGTACGGTTGTGCACACATGTTTGGCGCAGTATGGTAAACAGCAACAGGTACACGCTCAGCAAGTGGCTAGTATTCTTTGCGGTCAGAAAGAAATGTTCTTGTCTCACAAGACTGTACCCATGCTCTCCGGAATTATGATGCAATTCGTGCAGTCTTGCTGGCCATGGGTCACAGATCCCACCGATGAAGATGAAATTGTGGAAGATCCTTTTATCCAAATGAGACTCAATGGCAGAGGGCAACTCTCAAAATGATGCCAGTTCAATGAGTACATGCATCATACATTGGATCTTGCCCATGTGTCTTTTTATGACTTTGTCTTCAGATTCCATGTAGAGCGCAAGGAGCGTCAAAAGGCTGAAAGTTTGTCTACATTCACTACAGGAAACAATATCACAAGATTGCCTAGGTATTCTTTTCTTACCGAATATGAGCTGTACAGTATGCACGAAATCATTGAGCATACCAGTGAGTCTGAGGCTGTGCATTTTGCAAAAGTTGTACCCAGAATTATAGGTCACAAACTTCCACATGCTCATGATCCCTGTTACCCAGCGTTCATGCTGGGGCACTTCAAACTGTTTCATGAGTACATTCCTCTCATTGAACTTGACAGCACAATTCTTGATACTTTTTCCTCATATCAGTTTTCTATCTTGGTGCAGAACTGCATGAAAAACTGGGAAGCATTGCATGAATGCAAGGATGAAAGGGATGCAGAATCACTTAAGAGGAGATTGCACATGTTCAAAGACTCTCAGCTGTTAACTAACATTTTTAATGGCAAAGGTATTGACAACCTTGTTGAATTGCCGGACATGTCTACTGTGATGGCAAAGAACGATGCTAAGGGGCAGCATTTGCTAATGAAAATGGCCAAGTCTGATTGGTTTGTACCTGTTCCAATAACTGCACCATCAGAAGTTCATCCATTACTCAAAGACTTAGTCATCACAAAACTCATGAAAGATCATTGGGATGCGCAGATTAAGCAACTAGAAGGTACTATTGCAGCCAATCGTATAAATGCTGCAGGGAAAGAGCAAGTAGCCACTCCAGTTAAAGAATCTGTGTTACGTGATTCCATCATGGATGCTGCAGATAGTCCTTTGTTCAGAGATGACGTTGATCTCGGAGTTTGACACACTTTGGGGTCTGAAAAACGAGGTACAATCAGCACAATTGACTTGGTTCAAAGTACCGCAAAGAAATTCAACCTCAATCCGGAGCAAGTCATCAGTTTCTGCATTATGGCAAACGTCTTTTTAAAGTGACAGGAGGTCGGTGAGATAGCTGATGATGGTGGTCCTGAGCCTTTTCCTTTGCGAATGTTTCTGACTGGGTCAGGTGGTACTGGAAAAATGTACATGATAAAAGCTTTGGCCAACGTCATGGAAGTATTCCGGAGCGGACATGCGATACGGTTCATCACGCTGACTGGTACAGCAGCCGCAATAAATGACAGTACCACTGTTCACAAAGCATTCAAAATTAAATTCTATGATGGAGCTTCGAAACACAACAGTAGGTCGGTAGAAGGCAAGGAGACATGAGGCTATATTGTCACAGTCGACACGGCAATACCTTCATGAAAATTTCAAAGACATTCAGGTACTTGTCATAGATGAGATTTCACTGCTACAGCAGGAACTGCTGCCGGAAATTGACGCCGCTTGTCGTTATGCAAAGGAGAGACCGAATTGGTGGTTTGGCAGAATGATGGTTATCTTTAGTGGAGATTTGTACCAGTTCCCTCCCGTCAGAGGCTCACCCGTGTATGCCCCAATTGTGCCCAATGCTGCTATTGACAACAAGAATTTAGCTAAGCATCTTGGCAGACTTGTCTGGGAATCAATAAATGAAGTTGTGTTTTTGCATAGACAACAAAGAATGGAACAAGACCCTGCATATGGGGAGGCTGTTCAGCATCTGCAAACAAGAACGTGCACTGAAGCGGACGTAGAATTTTTCAATCGTCACCTTGTGAAATCAAATGAAGAGCCTGATGGCATAGATATGAAGGGAGTTGAATCTGTTGCTGTTGTGCACATGAATTTATTGAGACATGCAATCAACTCTTACAAGACAATGTCGCACTGCATTGAATGTGAGTTACTGATGTGTGCTGCTATGGATAAAGTTAGGCACAGGGTGGTACCTGCAGAAATGAGAGATCAGTTTTTGAATCGTGATACAACAGGTTTGCAGCATAAGGGAGCACTGCCTGGCTTTGTATCTTATTACATTGGCATGCCCGTTATATTAAGATCTCAGAATATATCAACTGACTTAAAGATTACCAACGGCGCACAAGGGATTCTTCATCATCTACAGACACAAGTGGACATCCACGGAAAATGTTACGCTCAGTTTGCCATCGTGGAGTTTCCTTGCAGCACTTTTCAGCTTGAAGGACTGCCACCACAGTGTTTTCCAGTTGTGCCTGCTGTTTGGACTTTTCAGGACAAAATGAAAAACGAAGAAGGGGAGATGGTCAATATAAGAGTTAGGAGGGAACAACTTCCTTTCCAGGCTGGATTTGCTTGTACCGGCCATGTTGCGCAAGGGCAGACTATGAAGAGCGTTTTCACTTTTTTAGACGATGGTGGATTTGCAGCGTATGTTGCTGCATCATGGGCAACAAGTTCGGAGGGCTTGTTTGTGGCTAAAAGAGTGGAGTTGGGTCATCTGACAACCAAGTTACCTCCCGCTCTCAAAGAAGAAATGGTTAAATTTGAGCAGATAGCCAGAGATACACTGGATCGGTATGAATCTGATCCAGATTTGTTTGTACCGACAGCATCAAATTCGGCTAAACTATATGGTGTCAAGTTTGACAAATCATCTCACACTCCACCTACAACAAAACGGAAGGTAGATGCAATTGCAGATGCATTGGTTCCCCCTTTTCCCGTGAAAAAAATTTGAACTGCTGTGTCGAAAGCTGCTGGAAAAAAGAAAGTGATTAATGGTATAGTTAAGTTGGGATCTGGGTCACATACCATCCCTAATCAAGCATCTAATAACATCTCAAAGTTTGGGAATAAATGGGATAGTACAAACTGGTCTTGTGCATATGATTCTTTCTTAACGTCATTGTTCTACGTGTATTGTGAACAAAATCAAGTATGGTGGTGTCAGATGTGCACGGGATCACTACCTCGCATTTGTTGTGGCTTGTTTGAACACATACCAATCACAAGTTTGCAACATGACAGCTCCTACCTCGACAATGCCCGAGATGCTTTTCATGATGCTTTGACTGCCGAAGATCCCATGAACTTTCCATGTTTTGGTATGACTATGGCCAGTGTTGTGGACATCATCCATTATTTTACGAACAATGACTCTCTCGATGTTGTACCTATCCTACGTTGCTCTGCTGGTTGTCACATTATGATGACTTTAGCTAAAACATGTTTTAACAGTGTTTGTGCTCCACTATCATGGATTGGTTTGGGCTTCGCTGAACAAACCGCGAGAATGGCGTCATGTCAAGCATGGATTGATTGTAACTTGTGATACTATGGTTATTTGTCCACTCCCTTTGGGATGACCGTACAGCAGTCATTGTTGGCACATGGACTAAACTGCAGAGGTCGATCTGAAGTGTCTGTAGCTTTCAGTGAATCCTCCTCCTATCCTACCCATGCAGATTTATCCCGAATATGGGGGGAGCACAGAAATATCTTTGTCCATCTTGTTGCCAGTTAATGGGGTTTTGATGAGATACCGATTGTGTTTCATCATATACTACACTGGCAATCACTTTTTGTCTAGGATTTGGACTACTAATGGTATTTATGATCATGATGGCCAAATTCTGCAAGGAAGACTTTGTCTTTCAGGAGAAGACATCTCCCTTAATCGCCTATCTAGTGGGTATGCGCATATTGCTGTGTACATACCCACCTAGTCCTCTCACTAGATGTCTGACCATGTATGGGTCTGGCATCTGTTTCCATTGTGCTGTGTAGACTGAATTAATGTATTGAGCTCGTTCAGATATGCATTGAAGGATGCTGCTTCAAATTATTTTGTAACTTAACTCTATATATATATATAATATATACAAAGATGGCCAAAAATAGTTGGCCATACTGGAAGGTTTTACAATGACAAATACAGCTGAGTAAGGCCTTTGAGTTGATACACATGACTCTTCTTTGAACCTCAAGTGCCCACTGATCACTCTGGGTTAAGAGGGTTCAAATGTATTAAGTAGCCAAACTTTAGAAATGTACACATACACTTTTGTCTCTCAATGAGCGCACTCTTGTGATTTGTGCATGTGCCTATGTTGAGAGATGGACTGAATATAATATACATGTTTTTCCCTCAAATGTTCATGATCACCAACATCCATTGTTGTAGACTTTACAGTCTTCAAATGGATTCCTTAGTACCACTGGCAATTCATGTTGTACAGTATATACACCACTATATTCATATTCTTCTAGTTTGCTGTCTGATCCATGCCCTGAGCTTGGTTGTCAATGCATGTTGCTGCCATGTGAGAATGGAGTGCTGATCTATCTATTTGAGTGGTAGATCCAGACGAGTATGCCCTGCTTTTCTTTGGTTTTCTTTGAATGGGATCTTTCTTGCATTGGCACTTCAGCCTGTCGATAAGCTTATAACATTAGTTACCTATATGCTGTTGTGCACAGCGATTTACCTCTGATCTGTTGTTTGCAATGAGCGCCATGTAGTCCAGATGTGGCAGAAATATCAATTTTCCCTCTGTAGTTCTCGTCAATCTGAAAGAGACTCCAATGTTAACAAGTTGTCCAGGCCTGAACAGGCTCGGCGCCACTTGGTGTGATCTTGAGAGGAATTTCAGTAATATAAAAACACATGCCATTGTAGTGTACCATGTTTTGTCTTTATGGTGCTGCTCAAACAATATTAGGTTGTCTTCTGTAAAGACAAACTTGCTATCATCAATCAGGTTTTTGAGAGCGCAACTCGGATCGTAGCTTTGGGGCATATCAATAACTTCATCTGGGTTCACAGTGTCTGCTGGTGATAGCATTCTCATGTAAAAAGACAATTCTTGGGCCTTTCCAGAACGAATGGAGTATGGAACAACAACTTGTTGTCCCATGCCACTTTTGAGAAATTCCATCAATAATGAGATCGCTTGCACAGATAATGCGAATTGATTTCCACTAGGGTTCATGATTTTGACAGTCTGTCACAAGTCATTCATGGATTTCAGCCTTGCACGAAATTAGTTCAAGTGTGGAACAGTGCACTGAACACCCACCTGACCTCCTGTCTGACTGGTGGTAACTTTGTTTCGAGCAAGACTCCTTGAAGCTGAAACAGTGCTTCATGTCCTGTATCTTGTCGGCAGATATACACAGTGCCTCCCTCTTCTGTGTCCAGTATGAGGTTGTCATGTACTGCTTGTACACTTGAGAATCAACTCAATTGATATTCAATCTCTGTGAATTCATTGAGCAGCTCCAAGTATGCTGCCTCTGAATGTATGTCAGCTAGGGGGTGGTGTAATGTGAGCGACAACTGACTTATTTCTGTCTCTTGTAATATTTCCTTCACCAGTGTGGGCGAGCTCATTGTTGTCAACAACATGACAAAGTTACTATATTTTAAGCTAACAATGCTGAACTTATAAAGAGTTCCCAGTTCCTTTTTTTGTTTAGTTCCTTTAACATGTGTCAAGGTTCTGCACAGCAGCGCTCCACATAGTCTAAGAATGTTTGCTCTGACCTGTGATACTGGGGCTTAGTCTGGAGATGTGACTAAGGTTCACGATTTACCAGGTAAGCATTTCTCTCTGCAAGCTGCATGCAACCTTCTCTGAGATGCACACATCCTGTCCCAGTTCCGGTGACTAAGGAGGGCATACCTCATTGTAAATCCTGTTACGTTGCATTGTCCACTGCTGCATTTGAGTCTCCATGAGTTTGCACAGACACTCTCCATTCGAAGTCTAGAATATACTTCTTGAGGTTTCCCTGAAACAGTTGTGTGATCGATGGGTATAACCCAGCTGTACCGATCACCTGGGTGGCAGTCTCTGTTGCAGGTAATAATAAGTGTTGTTTGTATCTCCGCCAACGACCAAAGTGGTATTAGCAGCGGATTCCGATTTAGTTCCCTGATGGGGAAGATTGATGTGCATCATCAAGGTCGCCTTTGGGTACAAGCAGTAGGCACTTGATTGGGTGATGAAATTCATAACCCTAGCTTGTAATTAGATTTACGTGTCAGTTATAATCATTGTTCTGTATAGGCAAAACATACTCACTGCCTGAAGAATACAGGATCCATTTGATGCTGCTATTTTTACACCCTCATATTTTTAACTGAAGTTTTCCCATGTTGTATGTCCTTGATATAGGAATCACTTCTTTCCGAGTCAAGTCGAAGTCAAGTGTGAGAGTAGTTTTCCTTTGAATCTCAGCGTGACTTGCTTCGGCCACGTCCAGTTGGTCTGAGCATTGAGTCAGATTGTAGCCTGTGTTTATGACGAGTTCTTCAACAATGTCTACAGATGTTGTGCAAATGCATAGCTCAAGCAAGGTTGCATTTTCAACCAGTACTCTCCCAAATTTTGTGGCTATGACTGGACCTGTAAATAACATGCCCATTGATGCTTGAACCTCCCGCACCAATCTGCTGCTGATATTGGGGAAATACGTTGTTAGAATGGAACCAAAATCAAAACGATATGCCTGTGCTGCTTTTGTCGCTGCATACGCTTTCATACTGGTTTGTTCGAACACGATCTGATCTGTTATTTCTAACTCATCAAATACGAGCACAAGTATCTTTGCTGGTCTGTTGTGCCAGTGAGTCATTAATGGTCAGGATGAGTAGAGTGTACCGACAGTGTTTCCATTATCAACACCATGTTGATTGTAATCTACCTTACAATTTGTAGTCATAACGCAATGAGCTATTCACATAAGGTTGGTTGTCAATAATGTGATTCTTGTTCTTGCCTGATCTGAGTGGTTTGTTCCACTGTGTCTTCGAACGCTGACAGTCAGAACATTGTTTCTTGTTGATCGGAGTGGCCCACAGAGCGATGGTGTGCTCCGTCTGATCTTGGTGGATAATGATTGGCTTAGGCTCAGACTTGGCGGCATGAACTAGAGATATACTAGATGTTTGACTTTGATTCATGTTGTGAGTCAAGGTGTATGATCTCAGTGACGATGATCGGCTATGCTCAGACTTGGCGGCAGGAACTTAAGGTATCCTAGATGTTTGACTCATGATGTGAGCATTGGATTGTCTCACTCGTCAGTATAAAACGTTCAGATGCTACTTTCTGATATATTTCCTCTCTTTCATTTGCTAGTTGCAGAGGTATGATGCAAACACAAGGGAGGTAATGTGCTCCTGGTTGTCATGTATTGTGCATGCTAACTGATCTCTAAAGAAACTCTGATGCCATGAAATGTACTGGGTCACCAGCTTTCACTCAGAGTGCTTTGAGTCCTGGTAAACGCTGCCACATGGTTGGCAATACTTCAAGGTATTGCAAATTATTTCTTATTATTTTCATTTATTTGAACTGCTTGTAGTTCGGCAACTGCATCGGATGATCAAACAAATTTGAATGATATTCTGTTGGACGATGATGACATTACAGAACCTGGTAGCTCGGAGTGCACATTTGATTTCTCCCACGGTTATTACTTAAAATTGTCTTTAACAAATTGTCTTTGACAGGGCTGATGCGTCAGCTGTTGCTTCAGGCATAAGCCCTTCGCTCAAAACCCCTTCTGTAGTGGATCCTTCTTCAAATAAACTAGACAATGCTGGTGCTGTCTCTACCTCCAGTGTAAACCCTTTTGATTCAGTACTGGCGGCCATCACCGTTTTGCTGCACATGAAGGATCTTTTCTGTAACCGTGAGATGGAAGAAAGAGTTAATACTGTTGACCTTGTCAGGCATTTGTCTTCAAAACCATCGTTGTTGTCGTCAGTGTCTTCTTCCATATAATTACTTTGCCACTCACATCGAGTACAGACGACTGATGCACATTGCCTTCCATCCATCCAAGCCTAATCTCAATAATCTCGCTCTCATCGATCCGAGTCAGTTTAGATTTAGTCAGGGACACATTGTCATGGGCACCAGTCCTACTCAAAGTTTCTTTTTGGTTGGACAGGTGGCTCATAGCAATTTGTTTACTAGCAATGCTAGCAAGCAAATTTGTGTTAAACCACTGTACACCCATTGGGCTCGGACAGCATCTGCTATCGCTAAGATTCTGGGGGTGAATGCCGGTGCCCCCCTAGTGTTTGCCAGCTATTGTGGAGGTATTTCTATGTCCTCCTATATGAAAACAAGTGCAGGTGAGCCTTCCTTTGTTATACTTTCTGCAGGTCACTGACTTTTCATGCAAAGAACCTTCTCCATCTGCCATACCTGTTAACGGGAAAAAGCATGGCCCGGGTAAGTTATTCTAACATCCTGTATGCGTGCCTAATTGTTTCTTAGCCATTAGGCCATGGAATGAAAATGGTGTGTTTGTGCCATATGTTCATAGCTTGTAATTCTCACCTCTTCTTCAGTTCCTGTGTTTGACTGTCGCAGTTCTTTTCAATTGACAAAGTACCACAAATGCCCACTGGATTCTGAAGATCCTGCTGTGGGATCATTTGTTGCTCTTATATTTATGTTGGGCCGTTTCCGTGATGGGGATGCTATTGTAGTTTCGCCCAACATACAAGTCGTTTTGTGCCTGGGAGACATGAAAGATGATGTGGTAGAGAACAGCATTGTTCCACATTATTTGCATACCTTATGACAGTTTGGAGTCGAGGGCACAATAGAGGACACTGTTCCTTCTATGATTGAGACAGCAGGCAAAGATTCTGATGTAGACGAGACTACTGACTTTATCTAATGGCATGTGCCATAATGCTATACCTTTGGACACTTATTGTCTTTAAATGGTGAATACGCTTCAAGCTGGTTTGATTCCATGGTATCCCGATTGTGGTGAATCTGTATCTTTGTTATTACCTAGTATGTACATTTGTCTTGGATGTTGAAATAGCATTTATTATTGTACTAATACCTGCAATTTGACCTCGTTTGCTTGGTTTGATACTCAGATGAAGCCCTCACAACCTACAGGGATCAGTGGACACTCGATGTTAAGTATGGGTTACAAGACATTATGGGTTGAAGGAGACAGAAAAATCCGATTGGCCTTGGCATTATAATTCGGTGATTTGCCGAGTACTGGTATCGGTTCTGATGACATTATCCTATCAGCACCCCAATGGCATCGTCACATCACCAACATTTCATCAAAATTTGACTCTGGTCCGGGAGAAGTATGAGCTACTAGAGCAGAGTTTCTCATGAAAAGGATGGGTAATAGGGTATGCCGTTTGTCTGGGTTATGGTGCCTATTTTGCTCAGAGTTGAACCAGTGGATGTCAATAGCTGTTGCAGTATAGCTATTTTGCAATTTGAACAGATTACACACAGTACACTACATGCTGTACATTGTGCACAATAATGTGGTATGATGTTTCGAGAAAACCCATCACTGATTGAATGTGTCTTCGAATTTGCGGTATTTCTGTAAGTGATGTCATAAGAGGTGATGGAAATAGTATGACTTCAATGTGTCGAAGAACTGGGTAATCTGAGTTTTGAAACTTGTTTGCTACTTCAGTCCACTGGTTACAGACTTTGTTTTGCTGGCAGATACAGCATATTATGTGGATTGAATTCATCACAGGACATGGAGGGAGGCTGATAATTGTTTGCGTGTCATGCGCATCATTGTGACTGCAGTTAACAATGAGTTTGCTAATATTGTTCATATAGCCGATCCATTTGATGGCAGTGGGTGCTTTGATGAAATCTGGTGGGAAGTTATTCAGGCTTTGTCCGTACTATCATTACTATTTGCGTACCAACACTCAGAAATCAAGGTTTCCATTCTCTGTATAATTCCAGCAAACATTTTTGCTACCCTTTCGATTGCTTTTGATGTACTTCAGACTTCAAGCACTTTAACCAAGCGGAAAAACTGTATATTTCCTAGTGCCTGGAAGCATCTGGTTACAAGAATTTTGTTGTTGGTTTCCAGAAATATCCCTTCAAACGTATCAGATCCTTTCTTGAGTTGTTTCCTTAAAGCAGAACTGGTCACAAGCCCTGATGAAACATAATCAATGATGTTCAAGGATCCAAGGTTCGGGAGCGCGTTTCCAAGTTCTTCCCATATGTTTTCGAGAGATCTGTTCAGAATGCGAAGATGGCGTACTGAGCATAGAGGTGTTTGGGCCAGACGATCCCATTTGATATTGCATGCCTGCATATCAACGTACTGCACAATTGGAAGGGAAGCCAAAAATTGGTGTAGTTTGTGGGGTAATAATTTGTTGCCCACACTATCTCCTGTGATCACGATGTCTCGAATTACCACCGCAATTGATGGGTCTGCTTTGATTAGCGCTGTCCATGCTCCCAAATCACACATTTGATTTGCAACCACATGCCTGAACAAGCATGCAAATGCCATGTCTTTGAACCTCTTGTCCACTAACACTATTGCCTTTAAGCTTGGGTGAGGTAATAGCTGCATTATTTGGTGAAGTATTTTGATGGGAATGGCAGACCCTTTCCCTTCGGGGTAGTGTTGCATTGTTTTGCCCAAAAGTTGTGAGCGTGATCAGAATGTTATAGTCAGGTTTCATTCTCAAAGTTTCAAGTTTTGTCATTGGAACATTCTACTTAAGACTGTTAATCCTAATCCTTCTCCATGTTTATCGTTGGTTTAACAGTGCGTGTCTCATGTTAGTTTTGGTTTTACCCAGCCATCAGCGATCCACCGTCTTAAATTTACAGGTTGTCCGATTTGCTTTGATACTTCCTTTATCCTAATAATGTGACCCTGTACAACTTCGGCTGAAATCTCGAGGCATAACTCAGATTATGTACATCTGTTGGTTGGTCATTTTGATTCATCTTTAATACTTTAATCTTATGTATAATTTTAAGGATCCTACAGACTGCATTCCAGGCATTCTATTTGGCACTCACTGCTTTCAGCCTGAATGGGTCTGGGTGCCGAAAGTGCATGGAGGTTGCATTAACTTCTCCAACTGGGTGTTCACTGTCAAGGGCACTGTTGATATTGCCGAGATTGTGCTACGCAATGCCAACAAAGACAACCTGCTTATATATATGGTTAAGCAGGACACGGACAACTCCGACATTCATGCCAACCACCTCATTAACTCTGTTTTACCTGAGAACCAACACCCACTTTTTGGAAACATCTTGGTATTGAGCACCAGTGTCAGCAACAAGATTGGTTCTAAGCAGCATAAAGATATAGAGAAGCGTGCTCTCAGGTGTGCATTCCATTTGTCTCCCCCTTTTTTTTGACTGTAATCTGACTACTGTTAGATTTTTTGCCAGCTTTCGCACCCAGGTGTGATTCATCTGTAGATAATGTTGCATCTACTAAGCTTGTTAATGGAGTGCTGTTAAACCAATGTAAATGATGAGGCTATGATAAATGGTTCGGTGTGATGTAACTTTAGTGGCGTCTTGGTTTCAATTGGCCTGAGCCCTTCATCGCTGTCAATGATTATTAGCCTGCGTACTCCCGACCTAGTCTTGAGACGTTGTATTGTGTCATTGCTCCATAAGCATCAGACAGTGTCTGACATCCTGGCGATGTATAAGTTTGTCCCTTGCCCCTGGGTTTCTTAGCCTTACCCAGAAGCATCTCTTCTGCCATGCCATGAGAACACATACTTAATCCTGCCAAAGTAGAGTATACATTCAACAATCAATAATGGGGTCTGACTAGGTTCACTAGCATAGACATTGCAACCACATGTCTACAGGCTGGGGTTGGCTAAGTCCTATCAGAGATGATCTGCTGTATGAGAGAGGAGAGCATCTATCTAGCAGTGGTCCTGATCAGGTATTCATTGTATTTCTTCTTTCATTCTTTGCAGTCTAAAAAGACCTCAGATTATGCCACCTATTTCAATTGTCAAAGAAGTATTTCCTGGCTTGTTGAAGACAATATTCTGTGAAGAAGGTTCGACAGTCTTAATGTACATGATCGTGGAAGACATTGCTCTTTCTGCTGTTTTTGTGGAGTGGCACCCGAACAATTCATTGTCTATGACTTAGATCTCTGTACTAGGGATGAATATCAGTATAAGTTAGGTCCCATTTGTGCATTCTTTTTATCGTGCAATGGATTCTGTCAGTCCGCTTCTACTTAAAACTATTCTTCTGTTGTGTGTACATGAGGTAAGTGCCTCCTGTCTTGAGTTTTGCTGAATCTGGGTTAATCTATAACCATAGTTTCTAACTGTGGCTTGGAAGCACAGCGGATCACCTCCTCCCTCTGATGCTGCTAATTGGCTAGAGCAGGTACATTGGTTGGCTTTTAACCTGGAAAAAAAACAAAGAGATTTCACCCAAAGTCTTTGTCCTCCTCTCATAACCACTCTGCTAGTTGAGCGGCACTGTGCCTCAAAAGGAAATCAAAAGGTTGATGGTGTACTCTACGGTGGAGTCAATGTGTCAATGTGGGTGCTATATCCAGAACCTATGTCTTCTACAGTAAGTGTATGGATTTATTTATTTGATGGGCGATAGTGATGTGATTTTCTCAGTGCAAGTACTGTTCTGTTATGCAGCAGGTTTGTTCATACACCAACAGTTTGCATTCAGATAGGAAGTGCCATGAGTGTGTATTGGAGCGCAGACTGTGTTTGAATGCAGTTGCCCCTTCTTCCATGAGAGACACCAATGTATCAGCAAGCGCGACCCCTATGAAAAGTTCGGAGGGTGTGGACTTATATTGTCAGCTTAAAGATAGCAAGTGCTGGACTATCTCAGACCTTAGAGAGTCAGTCTTATATCTGTTTGATCCGTCGCATTCTTAATAAATACAGCCTATACTATGAAACTTTTATACAATTTTTGCCATCATGATCTCCCTCTGTGGCACTCATGCAACTGTTACTCTTGGTCACATCTGCAGCCAAGAGGAACAACCAGACTGTGAAACCGACAGTACTGCGTGTTTAATGTCCGCTGTGTTGTGGAACTATGACAGATCATTGAGTTTCCCACCTCTGGGTCACTTGTGGTTTGCTCTTTGTAGAGAGACCGCATCCATGCCTCATATATCACATCTACAATTTAGTGGAACTGGAGAGGACCAACCAACATACTTGCCGTGCCTCATCGAAACTTTGCCCTTTTTGCACACTGTCCATTTGAAATTCTTCATCCTTCCTTGCGATATTATATGGAAGGCATCTTGGGAATGGATGACTCGTATATCTATTGAAAACTGCAAACTATCGCCACAGAGTTTTAGAGTTCTTATCAGTCATGTGACGTCTCTCGAAAGGCTGAAAGTAGGAGGGTCAAAGCTTCAGGTCTACGAGGAAGACGAGAATTTAGGCTTAGGTGACCATCAATTTAGCGTCGTTTTGGAGCATCTTCACCTTGATCTTTTCCGACTAAATCCTGAGTCAAAATCCACTAGACTTCTTATGGTTAATTCTTGGCTGTTGCTACTCAAGGGGCCACTGAATGTTACGCATCTGTCACTGTGGCTACATCGAAGAGACTTCCTTGTTGCCGCACATGTGTCGTGTAGGTGCAGGGCTCATCTTCAGAACTTGGTCTTGTATTACATTGGTACGTCTGGTTGAGTTCTTTGTCCAGTATACATGAATTTGGTCACTACAGATTCTTTCAATGGGTCCAGCTTTATGTCTTGCAAGAGTTTCTCCATGCTGCATTCATTGACTATCTGTACTATCCCCACATGCCTCAGAGAAGTTGTTAAGTCAGTCTGTTCGTTGAATTCGCCCCACCTTGAGGAAGTACATATCATCCTCGTCGTCAATGGAACCCTTTTCTCTGCACATGTCCGGTGTCTGGTAAATCTGGACGAATGGCTGACACAAGTTGACAAACTTTGAGATGTGGTTGTTGTCTACATAACTGTACTGCCTACTAAGTCTACAGCCAAAAGTGTAGCCCAGACATGCTGCAGCTTGATAAAGCGAAGTATGCCTGATACTTTCTCTCAGGGAAGGCTTCAAACACATAATGTTGAAGCACAAGATCAGTGCGATTATTTCAATAGGCACTTTGGTGAGTTTGTGTCTTCAAATATCACAGTGATTCTTAACAATTGTTTCGACAAAGACATGGATTGTGATTTCCCATAACAAAACCCCTTAATCGTTATTGGGCTTAAATTGGGGTCTTTTGTTTTAAAGGGGCATATGTGCGCTGTGTAGTGCACGCGTGCGACATGTGTGTTCTATGTGATAATAACAAATATTGTCCATGCTTGCATCTACTAGGCTTTGATGTGGCCATTCTCAAAATACATCCACTGTTGCATATCTACTCTTATGTGTAATCATTGTCCGACAAAGCCTCTACTGTGCAATCAAGTTCTGCAGGTCATGTATTAGTAAGAATTTGCACTTTGCTCAAGACATACTGGTATTCAACAGAAATACATCTGTCAAGACGTCCTCCTCATCTGGGACCCAATAATATTTCAGTCTGTTCGTCTCCTGCATGTAAGGTGCTGTGGCCATGACTTCCTTCCGGAAATATTTATTGTACCCATAGACATCGCTGTATGTTGACCATGGGTTGATGTGCACACTGAAGATAATTAGAGATGAAAATTGGCCCTTGTAAACATTGGCATCAAAACTAGACAATGCATGCAGTTTATCTCTTTGGCCATATACTTTTATTAGGAGCTGAATGTCAACCAGTTGCAGTGAGCTTATCATCCTGAGGCTGTATATGACTTCGTGTAGGCAGGATGCTACACACTTCACATGTACTTTCCAGATGTTTTGTCCCCCGTCCAAGTTGATGAACGCTGTTGACATAAGTGTATCTACACATCCATGTCATGTTAGTGGCTACATACTTCCTCATATACAATTACTCACCAACATATGCTATGATAAGGCACTCCATTGTGCCAAGTGCATGCTGGATGAGACAAACTGCGACATCCATGTCTTTAACGAGAAGTTTTATAGCAACTTCACACAGGTGACTTGGCGCAATGACTTGTGCTTGGTCGAAGAATCTTGCCAGGGAGTGCTGTGCTTCTCTCGCATCTTCAGAGTTCAGCCAATCGCTGTCTTCATATCGTGTGTCTGTCAAGTTCACATGCAAATGTTCCAGTGTGCTGCACAGAGTTGCTTCCATGTTCATATCATCATCTGCACGTGCGATGCTGGTCCATCCTCCCAGTATGAAAACTTGCAGATTTGTTGCCACAGTTAGCAAGTCTTGAAGGTTGTGCAACGAGATAGTGCATGACCAGATAGTAAGGCATCTGAATCTGTGCACGCACACATTCGTTGAGCTGAATTCCACTGAAATGTTGCGCCAAGTTATTGTATGGAGGTTTGGGTTCCCGTTCATGAGCGTAGTTAGGTTGTTCATCGGTCCTGTACTTTCAATACCATCGGCAATAAAATGAGTGACGAGGCCGCCCTCTTGTGATTGCATCGAGTTAGGAACATGGAGTATGGTGGTATTCTTTCTGACATTGCCAAATGCAACATCAAGAAACATGTTGTTAACGAGTGGTTGTGGTTTTTTGTTGCCTTTGACTGGTGGTATGCAACTGTGCAAGGGTATGAGGTGTACTCCTTTTCGAGAAACAATGATCATGGTGGCATATCACACACTTTCTTTTACCTCAATGAAATTTATGTGCATCCAGTCTAAGTTGTGCCTTGGTGCCATTGACCTGTTCGAGTACATATGAAAAGAATGTCTCCACGGTGTCTCATTCAGTAAGATACATTGTGCTATATTTATCTTTGCAGGATTTTTCCATGAAATGTCTTGCCCACTGTCACATGGTGTTCAGATGTCACGTCTTAGCCACCATTAATTGATTGGTCAGTTGTTTTTTAAATGGCAGTATGATTTAATCATCTTTCATGTTCATAGATCATGGTGCTAACATGCAGACAGCTCACAAAGCACTCATAGGTTTGGGTTGTTGCTTTATATCCTTTACTGATTGTGCATAGATGGAACTCGGATCCTCACATGTCAGTTTTCATCATTGTTACAGGTGCTCTGATTTACCTTCATTGGCAGCCCCGTCGAGATCGTATTTTATGTCTTGTGTGACACAGATGCAGTCGGAATGGTACAATTCGGCATGGCAAGCTTTGGTGCTTGTGCAATTGTGCAAGATTTCATGTCGAGAGCATACACTAGCCAAAAACTGTTCGCAGACTTTATCCCTCACGGGCTTATACCAGAGTTTCAATCTATTCAATGAGATACTGGCGCTATAGTATCTGGGTCTACAACACTTGGTTTCTTATTGCACAAGAGGTTCCGTCATTCTGATTTTGACATGTTTGTCAACCACAAAGAGTACGATCCCATTTGAAGATTCTTGTGCAAAGCAGGCTATGGAAAGCCAGTCTTGTTGGGCATCAACAAATTGGAACACACTGTTCAGCCGCTGCATACAAACATTCATATAAGATCAACCTCTTATACCAATAACACCATTGTTGCAGTGCATGAATTTTTCAATAAAAGATCTGGGGAAAAGGCTCAGGTGGTTTTGGCTTTTCATAGCCCAGTAGACGTTGTGTTGGAATTTCATTCCAGTGAGCATTAATTCTCTGACTATCTGAAGTATATATTGACTTGTATGTTCCTCTCAAAGCTGTCCCAATGACTTTCGCTACCCACGACACAGTCCTTAGCCTCTATCCTTTAGCAATGTTTGGCTTGGATCTTAACTTTGCTAATTATGATGAACATCCTACTGCCAGAGAAGGGAGACAGAAATATCAGGATCAGGGCTGGACAACTGTTGGCCCTGAATGTGTACATCCAAATGCCACTATGCACTCCATCAAATGCTATGTGGGTGACAGATTTTGTTGGTCTGTGAGCTTGAGGAGTGGTGATGATGACATGATCGATCGGTCAATAAATGTTCACTCATGGACTTTACTTTACCCATCCCTGGAAAATGGATGGGTGACTCAATATGCAATACTCTCTTTCCCAGGACCAAGCCCTGGTATATGTGTGTCTCGCTCCATCATAGTTGACTTCAACACTGTGGTGTCAAAATGGTACGTTTGGAACTTGTTTCATGCCCATCACCTCATCTTGTTCACAGGACGTATATCACTGATGACTCCAAGGTCATCTTCATCGAAGACTTTGCAAAGTTTGTGCGACGAACCTTGCTTGGCACATCTCATGCAGATGAGACATAGGCGGCACTTACACTTGCACATCATGTAACTGTCTAAGTATAAGAACATGTTCTAATAATGTTTCCATCCATCCAGTTTCGCATGGCAGCTGCTGACTGAGTCATGATTCATGTGTAATGTTTACGGTTTGTTCTCACATGTGTTTTTTTTTCCATTCCAGTTCGCTATCATTCTGTTTCACCGGGTTTTTCCTGCATGCCTTTGACTGCTATATAACCGCTCATGCCAACCTATGTGACATTTGCAATCAGTCATGTCACCTTGCTTTCCCCCCAGGTATAAATCAACCTCGTATTACAGCAACAAGTATTCTTTTGAAGGACATGTTCAGGAGTGAGTTGCTTCTCGCATAAGAAAAGAGTGATTTCAGCTGACAAATGTGTAAAGATGGGACAGAAATGGATGTGTGCTGTGAGCTCCCACTTACCTATGGCTATTATGTCTAACATATGTGCCAAGCCCTTCTTCCATTATCTTCTTAATTCTCAGAGAGACTGAGGTTGTTGACATGATCAACTTCCAGCTTGCTAGCATTGCATCCTATACAATAGTTGTAAACTTCATGTGAAAGGCATTCAATACGATGTCTCTCATAAAGGGTTTTTTTCCTACAGAACTTTCATTCAAATTACAGGCACTTCAGTATCGTACTAGACTTATAGCATCTGGGTCCACCGGCGTGATGTTCTTCTCACGAGTACCTGTCCCTGGCGCAGAATTCAATCTGCTTGTCAACTCTCACTGCTGTGTAGATGTCAAGACATTTTTGCACAATGCTGGTTACAGCATCAGTTCTACAATTGATCTTCCCATCCCCTCTTCTGTTCCCAGTTCAAATCTCAGAGGTGAAATGTATACATACAATGCAATATCTTTTGTGTGCAAGTACCACAACTGTGAACAGAGGAGGGTCCAAGTCGTTTACTGTTCACATAGCCCCATTGACGTTCTTCTCAGTGTTCATTCAAGTATGTTCTCTCATATAATTTGATTTTGCAGATGTTTATTTTCCACCACACAGCTGTAGAAATGAATTATGTGGGCCATGACGTCGCAGTTTGTCTGTACTCGTGTTCTACCTTCGACCTAGGAGTGAACCTTCGCTGGTCCGATAAAAAATCCGTGACTGCTCCCAGCTCAAATATGTGCAGGAGACAGGAGCGGCCGGAAATAGGTGGCCCATCTGATACGGAATTTCTTCCTTTTTGCAATGTCGAACATTACATTGGTGATTGGCATTGCTGGATTGTTCATTTGCCCAGCGAGTGCATCACACAACCAGATGCAGGTTCAGCAATTGGTCATTTGTGGACGCTTAAACTTAACAACAGCATTGGCAACTGGGTTCTGCATTACTCCCTCCTTGAAAGACACATGCCTTATAGTGCATTGTGCATATCAGACACCAGTTGTGTGCATGTTGGACAGTGATTTAATGGAATGGTGTGTAGCACCTTGCTGGTCCGCTTTTGTCATGTTTGATATGGCATCTTTGTTTCTCTGCATGTAGCATGGATGCTGACCTGCCTATGAGAATTCGATGCAATATTGAATCTCACAGTTGCTCGGCCATCTTCGATGTCAACCTCGTCGGTACTTGTCCATTGAAGCAAGACTGCGGTTTCACATACAGTCACCAACACATTGTTACTGGTTGCATTGTCTGCCCTACTGATGTACAAGGCAGTGATGAAATTGTGTCATTGGACTCGTGAGTAGTTCTTTGTGTATCTTGTTCCCTGTTATTTTTGCTAACAGGCTAGTACAGACACTCTCAATCTGCTGATGAAACCACTGCTAGCAACGTTCCTTGCTGGCACAACGCTTTACTTTCTTTACTGTGCATTTAATAACTTAACTTTACATTGACATGTGCTTACATTGAACAGCAATCGCCACCGTCGCAGCAAGGAATCACAATGTCGGTTTGCTTTGCGTGTCTCTGATATTTCAACAGACCCTGCTTATGATATTCCATGAGTGTTGGTATTATTCCTTGTTGTGCCTTGTTAAACTATTTGGCAGAATTTATACATATTACTCTTCTGCTTGTACCCCGTGTTGCTTTATCCCCATGCATACGTTAAAGCCTGGTCATGACTATCTGCGATGTTCACACAAGCCTGTACTTATAGCCTGTCAGGATAATTTGCAGTTGCCTCAAATGGGTTTCTTATCTGACTCTCATCTCAAATACCATCATGATTGATCATCATGTGTTTGACATTGACTAAGGTGTATGGTTATTCATTGTCACGTGTCATGTTAAGGACCCTATAAGAGACTTTAATACTTCACAATGCCATATATAATGTTTCAAAGTATAGTCAGATTTTTGGCATTATATTCTGATAAATCCCCACTAAACGTATTTGCATGTCGGACACTAGCCTCACCTTCTGCTGAGGTCATTGTTTGCCTTGTGCTGTTCACAGCTCTCATTCTAAGAAATTTCCATGAGCATGGTCTATGAAACAGTTGTCCAGCCTAGCCTCATGCATTCTTTGGGCTTCAACTACTGTGCCCTTGCTCCTATTTATGAAAGTGTATTGGTTGGGAATACTTCAGCTTTAGCCAAAGGCTGAGTACTTCTGAGAGTAGATGTGGTTAGCCCAGCTTGATCGTGTCTTGAAAAATGTTCCACACCTTCTGAGCATACATCATGGTCACTTCTGCTGAAGCACATAATTCTCTTCCATTGTCCCACTCTGGAGATATTTAATAGAATAGTATTTTTCTCTAGTAAAATTTAGTTTTTCGCCCACCCACTGCACATCTTAACTTAGAAACCATACCAGAGAGAAACGATGCAGAGGACTGTATAACCAGATCGTCTCGAAAACCTATCCTGTCCTGACCAGCCCACTGTCCCAAGGGCAGTGCCCATGTCTCACTCCACCCAACACATCTTGTTTGCATATCGAAGTGAAATCCTGAAGCTACAAGAATGCATATAGTTCCACACTGTTTATCAGCTAGCCTACTACGCTTCCTGTGTGACTTGTCATATTGTTTTGTATGGGTACCCACATCGTTCTGAAAAGTGCAGTCCTGATATGTTTCAGTCACGGTGAGATTTTATTTGCTCCCTATGTGAGAGATAACATCTGTGTCTGAGTGGCAGCACTTGAACTCGAGTGTTTCTTTCTTCAGTTGTTTATTGAGTTTCAGGATCCAAGATCAAATGTCTTTACCTGCTGCAGAGAAATTGCCTTATTTGTGTACACACCACACTCTGACCACATTGATGTGAAGTCACTTGAGATGTGCCAACACAGTCAGATCCAGATTTATGTGTTCTTCGTGTATCACATTACTCCAATCTCCTCCTAAGATGATGTCGGTTAATATTATAATGTTAATGTTTGAGACTATGAATGTGAAATTCCACAGCATGAATCGCTAAAGTTTACTGTTCTGGACACTGTACATCTTCCTTGTGAATCAAATCAAACACCACTCTGATGTGTGTACCATGGATATTGACGCCATGATATACCCTATGAAGTAGTCTTCCTCTTGTCTTGGTATGTCTGTGACAAAGTAGGTAATAGCGCTGCACCTCTGTCACTGCTGAGAATGCTGTCCGATCCTAAATACATTCTTGTGGCTTGGTGACAGATACTCGTGATCGGCAAAAGTGATGGCCGATGCCTTATTTGGCACAGCGTGGTCTCAGGTCTGTGATCACAAAAAATTCTAATTGTGTCATCTACCGTCGCCATCGTTCCAAATATACCAACTATCCATCCTCTAAAACTGTGTGTGACCTCCCTTTGCCTTGAGAACAGCCTTGATCCAATCCAACATGGACACAATATGCTTATCAATGTCCATCAAGGGCATTGAGGCCCATTCCTGCAAAACCGCCTCTTGCAGTGCCTTGATACTCGTTGGATGCCTTGGGAGTGCACGGAGATGCTTCTTGAGCTCATGCCAGACTGGTTCAATGGGGTTAAGATCA